>CM076571.1:466127428-466764032 GCA_034641835.2 Pinus albicaulis
GCAGCTGTAGTCCTCGGATAGAGCTTTCTAATGATGTATCATATGCGTCAAACGGAGATAGTATGCCAAAGTTACGTCCCTGGGAAGTTGAAACACCAATTTACCCAAACGGGGCCCATAGTTTTGGCGCTTCATCTCCTAGGGTTAGGGTTTTGGGATGTTTAGGGTTCTCCATTGTTTCTCAATAATAAATAGGCCCTCGCGCCTCATTGTAAAGCAGTTCAGAGGTCTGTAGCCACCACATCTCTTCTCAGAGATAGCTACCAGTACCCTAGCTAGTTTTATTTCCATTGTCTGTAAGCAAATTTCAGTTCTTTGATATTAATGAAATGAAGTGTTATTTCTGCTGCATCTCTGTATTTATGGTTATGTGTTTATTCTGTTGCGTTCCTGCATAAATCCAGATCAACAACTCTACAATATTCACAAGTTGACTTAAGAAACCCATTCAGAACTAGGTCACTTGAGGATATAGATCAGATAGATTTTGAGTCTCCACCTTCATCCCAAGATAGAGGTGAACATCCCAGTAGCAGAGAAACTACTCCACCTGATTTACATTTCCTACCTAATTTCCGTTTCTCTCATCCTAGATCAGCTCAACAATCTCTTGCTGGTCCATCCACTTCTATTATCCATACACCCACTATTCAAACCACACCATTCCATCAACCTCCTCCCATTTTACATCCTGCACCTGTAAACCCCCCACTTTTTCCACAACCTCCTATCATGGAAACATGGTATGCCCCTATTTCCTTCCTTTACCTTTAGTCAATCTGCCACAGGACTATCAGTCCAAGATACCATTATATGATGCCAGTGGTGCTACTTCTGCTTCACAACATGTGGACAAGATGAATGACTACTTCGATAGAAATGAGATTGATGATGAAACTATCAAACTTAGGTTATTTGCTCAAAGTCTAGGGGGAGAAGCAAGAAAATGGTTCAAGAGCTTAACCCCTAACAGTGTTAATGATCTCCAAGCTCTCCATTAGTTATTCCTAAACAAATGGGAAGTTATAAAAAACCCTCTCCAAATACTTTCATATTACAACAATCTCAAAAGAAACACTATAGAAAGTGTTCGGAATTATTGCACTAGATTCAATAGTGTTTATAATGCCCTGCCCCCAGAATTAAAACCTCCACAAGGCTCATCCTTAGCCAAATTTCCTGAAGGATTTGATCCTGAAATGGCTTATCAGCTGAGAGAGAGAGATCCTTTGACTTTAGAAGATATGCAGAAAGAATCCTTAGCTGTGGAAGTAAATCTGATTGAGAAAAGAGCGAGGATGAGGAATGAAAATAAAGTATCATTTAGGAAAGAATCTGCACCCTCCACATCTAGCTCAAAAATGGAAAGGATGATGGAAGAAATGATGAAAAAGATGAGCATACTTAAGAGAGCACAATTTAGAGAAAACCAATCAGCTCCCCAAAATAGAAATCAATCTCAAAATCAAAATCAAAACTTTAGGAGAAATCAACCTCAAAACAAACAGAGAGAGGATGATCAATAGATCAGACATCCTTTCCAATAAAACTATGTAAGTGAGGTTGAAGAAACAATTGAACAAACAGAGGAAGATGACATAAACATGCTGGGAGTAGACACTGATAATTTTGATGTTCCTCACAATAGGAAACAAGGTCTATACACACCCTATGATGATAGAAGTGCAGAGAATGAACATTATTACCAATAGCTGGAAAATGTCATCATAGAAACTCCAAAAGAATATGACCTTAGGAGTAAAAAGAATCAGGAAACTCCCAAAACTAAAACCTCTGACAATTCTGCAAAAAATAGCACTGTGAGCAAACCCAAAAGCATTAAACAAAAAGACAAAATAGTGGCTGTAAATTTTGATCAAAACAAAGAGAAAGGCACTCAAATTAATGAAAAACGGAGTGCAGATCTTAGCAGCGTTAGCACTTCAGCTAGTGCTTCTATTAAAACAATTTTGACCAATGTAAATAGAGGAAATCAACAAGCTGATTTTGCTGATAGAGTGGCGATTAACAAGGCTGAAACAAACATTGTAAAAAGTCAGCTGCCTTTTAGTTTGGAACAAGAAATTTCCAAGATCAAGATCTCTGTTCCCCTTACTGAATTAGTCACCCAAGATGTATATAGATCACAAATTTTGAAAGCCTTGAACATATCAGAAAATAATGACACTGTTAACCTCAATGATGACCAACCTGAGCTCTTATTTGGTCCTAATATTGAGGGAAGATACCAAGAAGGGCTAGTTCCTCCATTTTATGTTAGTTTGAAAATTCATTACAAAATTTTACACAATTCTATGCATGACTCAGGGGCCTCTCACAACTTAATGCCCAAAGCAGTAATGGAGAGTCTAGGCCTTGAAATTTCCAGACCATACAAAGATCTATATTCCTTTGAATCCAGCAGAGTGAAATGTTTAGGCTTGATCAAAGACCTTTGTGTAAACTTAGCTCAAATTCCAGCCAAGTGTTTAGTGATGGATATTGTAGTGCCTGATGTACCCCACAAATATGGTATGTTGTTATCAAGATCATGGGGAGCTAAGTTACAAGGAACAATGCAAATGGATATGACATATGCTACCATCCCCATTTTCAATCAAACTAGAAGACTTTATAGGGAATCTCACATGCAATACATGGTCAGTAGCCAAGAGAGACCGGAAAACTCCCCTCTTTATTCTGTGCACACAGGTCTTGACTCATTTATTCTTTTCAATCATGAAACATTTAATGAGCAAGAAACCTTAACTGAATTAGTGGCCACCTCTCACTGTAACATAGTGGTAGACATAGAAAAGGAGGAATATAAGACAAAAGCATCAAAACAGTTTGCCAAATCAGAAAATTATGGCAAACAAATCACAGGTCTAGAGATACAAAACAGTCATCCATTGTTTTTTAACCTTGAGAGTCAAGAGAAGAGTCCTCAACATAATGAACAACATGAGGAACTAAACCAAATTCAACATAGTGCTGACTTACAAGAGAAATCTAAAAGCACAACAAATAAAGAGGATAGTAGCCAAACTAGTAATTCTGAAACTAGTCCTCTTTGGAGTATGAATTTTGATGGGTCTTGCACTAAGAATAATGCCGGAGTAGGCATATGGATACATAACACTGAAAACAATCATGCTGAAGGGCATTCCTATAGGTTAAATTTTCAATGTTCAAATAACATAGCTGAGTACGAAGCCCTCCTTTTAGGCCTACACTTATTGAAGAAATTAGGGGCCAAAAGGATAAAAGTTCATGGGGATTCAAAGTTGGTTATTAGGAAAGTGAATGGGGAATATAGTGCCAAACACCTCAAACTTAGAGCCTATATAAATGATGTCATTGACTTATTAAAAACATTTGATGAATTCCAACTTATTTTTGTCCCAAGAAACCAAAATATCCTTGCTAATGGTTTAGCCTTTGCTGCTAGAACTTGTCTAACACCTTATGAAACCAAGAAATGTACCACCCAAATCAAATTTAGACCAGCTGTCCCAGACAATGAAAAATACTGGAAAGTTTTTGATGGAGATAAAAAAATAGAAGACTTCCTACAATCCAGAAATGAATTTGAGCCACCAAGTTCAAATTCAGATTATGAAAATGATTGTCCTATTGAAGAAAATATACTTGATGAAGAAGTAAAGTCTCCAAATACTGTTGATATAAATATGTTATCTAATAAACTTGAACATACCACAGAAATTAGTGCAGATTTAGAAAAAGAAGACTTAGAAATGCTGCAATCTAACTCTCAAAGCTTGCCAAAAGGACTGGTCCCATTAGAAGAGTTGTTTGATTTCAATGATGTTGCCAAAAAACCAAAACTGGAACCTATTGAAACTGAAGTAGAAGAATGTAACATAGGCAGTGAACAAAAGCCAAAAATGATTAAATTGTTTAAAACCTTACCAGCTAACATTAAACTGAAATATATTGAGCTCTTTAAGGATTTTTATTATGTATTTGCATGGAGTTATGAGGATCTAAAATCATATGACACAGAGATAATTCAGCAAAATATACCCCTCAAAGAAAACCAGAATCCCTATAGACAAAAATTGCGCAGAATAAACCATGTTCAATTACCCCTGGTTGAGAAAGAAATTAAGAAAATGTATGAAGCTAGAATTATAGTCCCTGTTAGATATTCAGATTGGGTATCTAATCTTGTGTCAGTTAGGAAGAAAAAAGGAGAAATAAGGCTTTGTATTGATTTTAGGAACCTAAACAAAGCCTCATTAAAGGATAACTACCCTTTACCCAAGATGGATCACATTTTACAAAGGGTAGTTGGTTCTAAACGAATTTCTTTCCTAGATGGCTTCTCAGGGTACAATTAAATTCTAGTACATCCTGATGATCAAATCAAAACAGCTTTTACCACACCTTGGGGTACTTTCACGTATGTGAAAATTACCTTTCGTTTAATGAATGCTAGTGCTACATTCCAGAGAGCCATGGATATTGCATTCTCAGAAGAATTAGGCTACTTCATCATTATCTACCTTGATGATATCACTGTTTTTTCCAAAATAGATGAAGAACACCTAGAAAACTTGAGAAAAGTCTTTGAGAAATGCAGAAAATATGGATTATCTTTAAATCCAAAGAAAACAATGTTTGGTCTCCAAGAAGGCAAACTACTTGGACACATCATATCAGAAGAAGGAATAAAGATACACCCAAAGAGGATTGAGGGTATATTGCAAAGCAACCATCCTAGAAACATCAAGGAACTTCAATCTTTCATTGGAAAGATTAATTTCTTGAGAAGGTTCATACCCAATCTAGCTGAAATCCTTAGAAACATAACAAATATGCTCAAAAATGAAGAAGGAGTTAAATGGACCTTAGAAGCAAAGAAATCATTTGAACTGGTAAAACAAGCATTAACCAAAACACCAGTTCTCATTAGTCCTGATTTTACAAAGGATTTATTCATTTTTTCATTTGCATCAGAACACACTATAGCTATTGTCCTATTACAAAAAAACTTGAAGGGACAAGAGCATCCAATTGCATTCTTTAGTAAGGCATTGAGAGATGCACCTCTGAAGTAAAATATCATGGAAAAACAAGCCTTTGCCTTAGTCAAAGCCTTAAAAGAATTCAGATTTTACATTTTACATTCCCACATAATTGCATTTGTGCCAAATTCAGTTGTAAAAGACATTTTAATCTAGGATCCAGATGGCAAAGGAGGGAAGTGGATAGCTGTGATACTTGAATATGATTTAGAAATCAATCCCACTAAGCTCATAAGAGGCCAAGGACTAGCAAGATTAATGGCTGAGTCAAATTTTGAAGCTCTTGATATAAACATGATAGATGCATTAGATGAACAGGAGGAGTTGCCCACTCCCATTGTTGAAGATCATTTTCTTTTTTCATCTTGGTATGCTGATATCTTATATGTTTTGCTCAATTTAAATACACCTCCTGATTTGTCCAAAACAAAGGCAAGATTTTTAAAGTTGAAAGTTGTTAATTACTGCATTTTAGATAAATGTATATATTGGAAAAATGCTAGTGGATTATTTCTTAAATGTTTGCCTGAGAATGATGCAGATAAGATCAAGCATGAGTTCCATGAAGGAGAATGTGGAGGCCACCTCTATTGGAAGACAATTGCCAATAAAATCCTTAGATCTGGTTACTATTGGCCCAACCTCTTTCAAGATGTCCATAAAATGATTGTTGCCTATTACAAATGCCAACTCTTTGAAGGCAAAAGAAAACTGCTTCCCTTACCTTTTCATCCAGTCACTGTTGAAGCTCCTTTTCAGTAGTGGGGTCTAGACTTCATTGGGGAAATCCATCCAGCCTCATCTGCCCAACATAGATGGATCCTCACTGCAACATACTACTTTACCAAATGGATAGAAGCCATCCCTTTTAGGCAAGCCACTGACTCTATCATCATAAAATTCCTTGAAAATCATATCCTATCTAGATTTGGCTGTCCTAGAAAGATTATCACTGACAATGCTGCTTCATTTGGATCCAAAAATATGGTTGAATTTTGTCATAAATATCAGATTACATTGGGTCATTCTACTGCTTATTACCCTCAAGGTAATGGGTTAGCAGAATCCTCAAACAAGAGTTTTGTGAATATAATAAAAAAGTTGCTAGAAGACAATAAGAAATCATGGCACACCAAGCTAGTACATGCACTATGGGCTGATAGATTAACACTTAAGAAATCAATTAGAATGTCTCCCTACGAGCTAGTCTATGGAGCAGATGCAATTTTTCCAACTAGTCTAGGAGTGCCAGTCATGAAGCTGATCCAAGAAGTACAGTCTGAGGATAATGATATGATAAGAAGAATCAATCAGACTATATATCTTCAATAAACCAGAGAGGAAGTTTACAATAGAGTACTGCACAAGCAAGAAAACATCAAAAAGTTGTTTGATAAAAGGACAAAGGCCAGTGATTTCAGTATTGGTGACAAAGTTTTGAAGTGGGATTCCAGGAGAGAAGGTAAGGGCAAACATGGAAAATTTGATAACTTATGGCTAGGCCATTATCTCATTCATTCTACTGCTGGTAACAATGCTTATTTATTGCAGGAATTGAATGGAGCTTAACTCTTTAGAGGTCCTGTCAATGGCAGGATGCTCAAGCATTACTTTAGTCAAGAGTCATGAGTTTCAAAGATTTTTCTTTCCATTGTAAATATCATATTTTTCATTGCATTCAAAGTTAGAAAAATAAAAATACAAAAAAAATAGAAAAGAGAAAGAGGGAAGAATGAAAACAAGAAAGGTACACTAGAAGATTTGGCAGAATTTCCGACGGCCAATTCGTCGCTATTCCGACACATAGTCGTCGCAAGAGCAACAGTTCGAGGATGGGTAAACTGTGGTTTTCCGTGCTGTCGCAATTCTAATGCACTTAAAAAGTGTCGCATTACCGACACCTTTTCCGTCACTTCCAAACAGGCGTCGCTCTTCTGACCTTTCCCAAACTGACGTTTGTAAAGTGTCGCCATTCCGACGAAATGTGGTCCGACGTTTTGAATGTCTCTCTTCCGACGTTTGTGAAGTGTCGCCATTCCGACGAAATGTCGTCCGACGTCTTTATACTGTCGCTCTTCCGATGTGTCTAAACTGTTGCAATTCTGACGCCGTACAAAAGTGTCACAAGACTGACGTATTGCAAAAGTGTCACAAGACTGATGCTTTCCACAAGCGTCGCAATACCGACGCCAGGAAGAACTGTCGCAATACCGACGCCAGGAAGAACTGTCACAAGACCGACGCATTGCAAAAGCGTTGTAATACTGACGATTTCGAAATGCCTCGCAATACCGATGCCAGGAAGAACTGTCGCAATATCGACGGACGTCACAAGACCGACGAAAATGGAAATCGTTCAAAACGTTAGAAGAGCGACGCTTACAGGACGTCGGTATACCGACATCGGTTTCAATTTAAAAAAAAAAAATGAAACTTTAAAACAGGACAGTAAATCTCCAATATTTGTTATCACAATAAGAAATCAATGATCAGTGATCATGTCAAATTTTCCTCGTAGCGTGACGGGTCTAATAAATTTTATTGTAAAGGTTGCTGGCCAGTGACAACTGCAGCATTGAAGGAAATGCATTAAAGAAAATTAATGAGGCTACGAACTCCAAGCCAACTGGCAACAACCCTGATAATTTTCCTTACCAACTTCCAAGTTGTGACTCGGGCTTCAGACTCCAAAGCTAAGAATTTTCTTTTCATCGTGTTGGAGAAGAGAACTGCAACCTGCAACAAAAGAGAAATTCCTCAGTCTCACTGCTCAGGACTCGGAGTCATTCCTTGCTAACACGGTATGTGGAAATTTTGATAAGATAACTTTATTCACCCTCGTTTTTACTAAATTTATTCTTTTGAAAAGGGCCTGGTTCCATTTCAGAAATTTTCAACTTTCGACTTCTAGAATTTGTACATATGATTTTGGGACTGAGGTTTTGTTATTAATGAGGAGATAGTGTCTTGGTTCTATCTGTATAAAATAATTGCCTCTTTTTTTTCTTCATGTTCAGGGTTTTTGATTTTATCAAACCCTATCTCTCTTTTAAGCATGCCTGCAAATTAATATATTCGAGGAATGTACACAATTCCAAGCTTCATGTACAACATATTGTATCAACTATATTTTAACAGGTGAGCTGCATGCCCATATAGTGTTACAGATTACAGGGCTTCATTTGGAGAATAAATGATAAGCCTGGCAGCACTAAATCCAAGTAATTGCCCTCATCCCTTAAAAGACACCTCTAAATATAACTAGAAATTTCAAATAGTTAGTAAAGGAAAAGTACAAAGATATAACAGATATGTGTTGAGCCAAAAACCTGTGCATTCACAACAAAACTGGGATGGATAAAACTTAAAAACAATTATGGAATTTGACAAAAAATCTTCTTATGCATACAAAATGAAAGAAGCATTAGCATACTACTATGTTTACAAATTTAAGGACAGGCGGAGTGAGTCTCTGGGCAACACAGTTTCATGTGGAGACCCTAGATCCTTGTACCCACAATATCTAGTAACTTATAAAATGATTGCCAAAACAATGCCTTTGTTATGCATGTAAGAACACCACCTGTATAATGAGGGAGATGTAATATTGTCTGAGAAGCAGATTTATACAGAGTGGTCCAAGATTGTGTATTTATGGAAGATACAACTGATTTTGGCATGAAACATGTATCCAAGATTTCAATGTGGCCTTATTTTAGAGCCCATTGATGATTTACTATGAAACCTAAACTTTCAAAACAAACACATTGAAATCACGGGATCTCCATCACGAATATCATAAATATTAACTGTCTTTTGGGCACTGGCAGTAGATACCATAAGAGGCCCACATGGCCTGTACCACCAATGTTGATTCTCTGGCACAACATTTGCAAAGCCAAAATTTCTCCCTGAGACATCCCTCTCTGCCAAAACTGGAGAGATGGTACTGGACGTTGAAGTGAAGGCCTCTGATTCAATATGGAATGCCATAATTTCTTTATTATAAAAGTCCCATGAACAGAAACCTGAGTCCAATGTACAACCTACAGATGCTGCCACAACATATTTACCAGAGCGACCATCTGAACCAGCTGCTCTGATCAACCAGCAATCACCCCACATGTTTGGGGTAAGCCCATATGGAGCTTTATATTCAGCCTTCTCCTGGAGATTGGAAAAAAAAAATACTGAGTATTACTCATACATCAACTGCCCTTTATGTTAAGGGAAAATTTAAAGAGTGCATAAATATTCTTGAAATCCCAATCATATTTTCTAGAAAATTTCAACAATCTTTGAAATGAACTACATCCTATTTAAACTACATCAAATATTTAGGCAAATCATTTTTTTAAATAGAAATTGGTGAATTTTATTTCAAATATAGAAATTTAAACCATGAGAATAATCTAACCCCTAGGCTTTTCCCTATTTCTAATAGAAAATCCCAAAATGTATAAATTATAACACCCATAAACCCCAGAATTAAGTACAATAGTTAAAACCTCCACACCTCTGAATTTGCTATATCGTGAAAAGAGTAGCATCCATCATCATAGGAAAGCAAAACCGATTCTCCTTCTGATACAAACCAGCCTGCAGTAGATGTCTTATGGCTAAGTTGATTCAATCGATCACAGGAAACCTCTTCAGTTTCTTCAATATTGCCAAAATGCTCTGGCTTTTTTTCCTGATCATCATCAAAGTCCACAATTTCATCACATTGAATTAGTTGGGGTTCATTACGATCAGGTCCAGTGCCTTGTTAGGTCCCTATATTACTAGTATAGTCCCTTATTTTTGTTAGTGTAACCCCCTTATTGTTATTATTGTACCCTTGTAACCCCCATTTTGTTATTATTGTGCCCTTAAATTATTATTGTTAGGTCGGCTAGGATTAAATTGTGGCCCACTAGGATTACATTATGGCCCCATGGACTCCTATATATAGAAAGGAGGTTTTGTAAATTGTATCAGCCAAGAATTGTGCATTTATGTAATGTATTGGAGGTTGCCCCCTCAAAGTGGCTCCTTTCTAAGGCGTTGATATCTCTTTTCTTCTCTTTTTGGAGCTGGTTACACAACATTTGGTATCAGAGGTTTGGATTCTAGGGTTTCGCTGCTCCAAACAGGTCATCGTAGAATTTTTGCTATAACTGTTTTTCTATGAAGCTTCAGAAGCTGAAATTTTTAGGGTGCGAAGCTGAAATCTTGAGGAAGGTTTTCGAAAAATTTCAGAGCTTGGTTCACAATAGTTTAGGAGATATGATTTGTGGAAGTTAGGTCTTTTTTCAGGCTCCTAAACAGGTCATCGTGGCATTTGCGCTATAACTTTTTTTCTACGAAGGTTCAGAATTTCAAATTCATATGGTGTGAAGCTGAAATCCTGAGGAAATATGTAAAAAAATTTCAGAGCTTGGTTCGAAATATTTTTGGAGATATGATCTATGGAAGGTAGTGATTTGTCAGTCTCCTGAATTGCATCTCAAAGAGGTGATCGTGGTAAAAGTTCAATAACTCTCTCTCTGGGCATCGGATTGGAGTGCCGTAAAAAGTGGTCACAAGCACACAGACTTTAGTTTATTGGCTATCAATTTCAGAGACAAAGGATGAAACAGTGACACTTGGCAAGTCGTACAAGTTCGCTCTACTGAACCAGTCCATAATTAGGTCATTGTGGGAGATTGGACACAACTTTGTCTTGGAGAATCCAAATCAGGTCAAACCTGTGGCATTCAAAAGAGAATTCAGAGGGCTACTTCAGTGCTGAATTTCAGATATTGAAGATCTGCAATCACAGAGATAATACAATTTCAATATCGAGCTCCTCAAAGCAAGTAAAATAATAGGTATCAATATTGGACTCTAAAATGGCGCCTAAAAAGAATTCGACACCCATTAAGCCTTCAGAAGGCTCTACCATGACTCATGAAGATGAATAATTGCAACATGATCTATCAAAATTACAAGAGCAAGTGCAACAAATTTCACTCTCGCAAAGAGCAACAAAAAATGAAATGGAAGTTTTGAAGAAAGGCGTGGAAGTGAAGATGGACAGTTTGAAGAAAGGCATGGAAGCTAAGATGGATGGCATGGAAGTGAAGATGGATGGTTTGAAGAAAGGCGTGGAAGCTAAGATGGATGGCATGGAAGCTAATATGGATGGCATGGAAGTGGGCATCGAAGCTAAGATGGATGACATGAAAGACAACATGGAAAACATGAAGAATGATCTAAAAGCATACATGGAAGGCTTGATGACAAGCTTAAAACCAGAAATGATTCCTAATGGCGAAAATATAGTAGAAGAGCCTCATGATGAGAACAAAATAAATTTTAATCGTGATTTCATATACTCTAATGTTGGCGGGAAGAACCACCATATTCCAAAAATGGATATGAGGAAGTTTGATGGAAAGGATCCTGTAACATGGATACTACAGATGGAGCAATATTTTGATCTCCATAACGTGCAAAACACACAAAAGATACGCATTGCAACTTTACATTTAGAACAAAATACATTTGTATGGTATCGATGGCTTTGTTCCCGTAAAAAAATTGTCACTTGGTCAATTTTTACGGAGGAAATGATAGCGCATTATGAGGATACAAAGAGCAACACCTTCTTTACCCAATTGATAAATCTCAAACAAAAGGGTTTAGTGGGGCAGCACATTGAGGACTTCCAAAAATTGAATATAAGGGTAAGTGATCTTACAGAGGAACACAGGATTGATCTCTTCCTAGGCACTTTAAAGGATAACATCCAACATGAAGTTCGCGTTTTGGAACCTGATTCATTGGAGAAGGCATTCGGGTTGGCAAGAAAAGTTGAATGTAAAATTATGGCGACAAGGAAGCCTACCACTCAATTCTATAAAGAAGGAAGTGTTGCTACGCCTAGATTTCCACAACCTACAAGGTTGACACCACAACAATTGGAAGAAAAAAGAGCAAAAGGGCTTTGCTACGGTTGTGATAGCAAATACACTAAAGGTCATAAGTGTGCTGAGAAGAAATTATTTTACATAGATTGTGAAGAGGAAGAAGAAAATGAACAAGAAGAGGATATACACCGGGAACCAACCCTAGAAGAGGAAGAAATGAATCCGACCATATCGTGTAATGCACTGGCAGGAATTACCACTCCTCAAACTCTCAAGATACAAGGACAAATCAAGAAGAAAAAGGTAATAGTGTTGATTGATTCAGGTAGCACCCATAATTTTATTCATTGTTAGGTAGCCAAGGAATTAAATTGTTTCCTATACCCAACACCAGAATGTCAAGTGATGGTTGCAAATGGAGGAACTATAAATTTCTCTGGAAAATTCCATAACATCAAGCTAACCATGAGGGAATATGTGTTGACTAGTCCAATGCTTTCCATTCCTATGGGAGGTGCTGATGTTGTACTAGGAGTACAATGGTTACAATCTTTGGGGACGGTAGCTTTTAATTTTCAAGAACTTTTCTTGAATTTTTTTTCAGAAGGAAAGGAAGTCGAATTACGGGGTATTGAAGGGAAGCTAGGAAGGATAATAAGCTCTAATGTCATGACAAAGCTTCTAAAGAAAGAACAACGAGGCGTAATTGCACAATTATGCTCACTAGAAGTTCCAACATAAAAATCATCTATTTCTGCAGATCTCCAACAAGTCTTGGACAATCATTCCAAGGTGTTTGAAACTCCCAAAGGACTCCCACCTATTTGTGATCATGATCATGCTATTCATTTGATTCCAGGAAGTGTTCCTCCAAACATCAGGCCTTATAGATATCCTTACTTCCAAAAGAGCGAAATTGAACGTATGGTTGCAGAAATGTTAGAGGCGGGTATAATTCAACCTAGTCAAAGTTCTTTCTCTGCTCCTGTAGTATTGGTACACAAGAAGGATGGATCATGGCGCATGTGTCCGGGTTATAGGGAGCTCATTAAGCTCACCATTAAAGATAAATTTTCCATTCCTGTGATTGACGAATTATTGGATGAATTACATGGAGAAATTTATTTTACCAAGTTGGATCTTCGTTCAGGATATCATCAAATTAGAATGAAGACTGAAGATATTCCAAAAACAGCATTTCGAACTCATGAGGGTCGTTATGAATTTTTGGTCATGACTTTTGGCCTTACCAATGCACCTTCTACATTTCAAGGGTTGATGAATTCCATTTTCAAACCCTTCCTTAGAAAATTTGTGCTAGTATTTTTTGATGATATACTAATCTATAGCGAGTCTTGGAAGGATCATGTTGAACATGTTGACAGGGTGCTCAAACTATTGCAGGAGAAACAATTATATGCAAAAGCATCCAAATGTTTCTTTGGAGTACAAGAGGTGGAATATTTAGGTCATATTATATCTCACGAGGGTGTTAAAGTAGACCCTAACAAAATTAAAGCCATTAAGGAATGGAAAGTCCCTAAGAAGATAAAGCAGTTGCGAGGATTTCTCGGGTTAACAGGCTATTATTGCAAGTTTGTTAAGAATTATGGAAGAATAGCAGCACCTCTAACAACATTATTGAAGAAAGATGCATTTTCATGGACTCATGAAGCAACTAAGGCCTTTGAACATCTTAAAGAGGCAATGTGCCTAGCACCAGTCTTAGCTACGCCAGACTTCACAAAAACCTTTATTGTGGAATGTGATGCCTCGAGAAATGGAATTGGTGTTGTTTTAATGCAAGAAGGAAGACCCATTGCTTTTTAAAGTCGCCACTATGTTAGCACTCAAATCTACCTCAGGCTGAAATGAAGTAAAACTCAAGGCTACATCAAACCACGCTCAGCCTCGTAGCTAGCCCTACGAGGACAGGAGAGGGCTCTCTCAATCTCGAGAAAATAAGCAATAGGATGCGAGATGACTTACGATAGGAACTGATTTTAGGCTAGTAAAGAGATAGGTATGTTTGGTTTTTGGTTTTTTGGGTTTTCGCTGGAGTAATGGGAATACAAAATTTTGGGTCTGGGGATAAGGTCAGACCTTTGCAGCAGAGATCAAGCTGGGGCGAGGTAGGTGATGATCTTGATGCTTCAAATTGGATTTTATGGATAGATTAGACTGACGAGGAGCTGAAGAGGGCAAAGAAGAACTTGGATCCTCTCCAAACAACTGAAAACATATAGAACTAACTGAATTCAAAGGCTAAGCACTGTAAACAATGGATTCAACCTTAATCACTCATTCAACTTAGTTCAGAAGCATAATGAAACGATGGCATACATTAAACATGAAGAAACTTACAGTAAACAAAGAAGAAACACCATCAAGAACAGAACACCACAAGGATCCCAACAAGTGCCGCAAAACCCCTCATCTTTCCTTAGCCAAAATATGAAAAATATGTACAATGATATCAAAAGTATCCCAAGAGTCCAACCTGTAGAATGCCTCAGAAATTACAATATATAGATCACTCTAACACCTTTCCCCACCTCTAGGGGTCGAATTCCCTCTTCAGGGATCAGTTTCAACCAATTCTAATCATGGAACTACAATCTAGGCAACTAACAACTTGCCTCTAAAAGAGTGGAAACTGATCCATTACATGATTTTTTACCCTTTTGAGAGTGAATCTTCTAGAATAGATAAAAACAAGCCAAAGTTACATGCCAAACATGAATTTACATCATAAAAACCCAAGAATTCTATCCATAGGCAAAACTGGTCCAAAATAGGCGAAATACTGAGCTGGCAGCTGAAAACTCAAAAAAATCTCTAGGTGGGTCGCTCCTGAACTGCGTGGGTCGCTCATGTTGCAGGCTGATTTTGAGGTAGCTCCCAACATCCAAATTGAGCTCATGATAGCTCGTTGGAAAGCCCTGGATGTCGACTTTCCAACCCAAGTGGAATTTCTGAATTTGGAGTTTATTTGACCCCTCAAAACTTCATTCTCCCAGAGGTACTTCCTGCTGGTGCAAAAGGTGGCAGCAAGGTGTTTTTTATGGTGTTTTTGAGCTGTTTGACCATCCAGATTTTGTTGAAATGCTAAGTTGACTTCAGAGGATGCATATTTAACCATGAAAAATCCAAAAATGTAAAAATCTCCTCCAGAAAGTGCCTCAAAAAAATGCGAGCGCAAGAGCGCGCGACCCACCTAGCTACAAAACCTGTTTTTAAGACCAAAAATTTGGAAATGACAAAATTTTCTCCGAATTTGCCCAAATTCGGAGCGGAGGTCCTCCATCATGTTTCTTGCTCATTCAATGAAGCTTCGGCCAAAATCCGAAGTGGATTAGGCCTTTTCCGTCGTCGAAGTGCCTTGCGCAACCTCCTCTTCATGATCCTCATCCTCGCTTTGCAAACATGCATGCGAGCCCAGTAATGGCCTTTCATGTGGCGAAGCATGTCTTTTTCGCGATTGGCCTTCGCCAATAGCTTCTCCAGATGTATATTTACCCGCGTGAGTACAGTATCTCTGTCAGCTGGTGTCATGTCACCGGGCCTCTTTCGATTCCACTGCCTGTCCTCACGGATTTGGCGCACCTCATAAAATGTGAGCTCATCCTCGAGCTGTTTATTGCGCTGCTCCAAATAGTTAATCACCCACTGAGCCTTCTGCAATTGGTCTTTCAGCTGGTCATTCTCGGCCCTTTGCTCCTGGATGACTTCCCTCAGCTTCGAGCTAGGAGAGCCCGTATCAACATCAATGACTGTCACATCGGTGTCCCGGCCTCCTGATGGGCCCTCATCATGCATGGGCCTCTTGCCCCTGTCTTTTACCTGTACCTGCACTGAAGAAGAAAGCGAGACCCTTTCCACATCACGTGGAGATAATACTCGCCGTGTCGATGAAGTCGGCAGGACCCCTTCCACCTCACGTGGAGATAGTACCCGCCGTGTCGCCGCAAATAAGGCCCTGTGGCCTCGCTGATATGTCTGAACCAAAGGAGTGATGATATGCTCAACCTCAAGCATGTCCGGCTGGTGTGAGGGCTCTCCTGCATCATGAACTGCCTCGGGAGGCTGCTGTGGCACTCTGAAAAAGTCTATAGAAATGAAATCCTCCCAAGTGATGCCCTGCTCTGCCAACTGATGAGACACCAAGATTTTGATCAAAGCGAAATGATATATACTCCTGTACTGCTGCACTGGGCTCGTCTTCTTCTGCACAAATGTAACCATCCTCTCTATGTTGCGGTATATGAAATACGGAATATTCATCATACGCACCCTTGTGAAGTGCATTAGCAAACGAACATGATATGAGAAAAGACGAGCATACCTGCCCTCACAACTAAAATACTGAATGATGAGCCTCATGAGTGGTGCATACTCATCTCTCAAGAATCTGAATGGAAAAACTCTGCTCAAGTAAGCCACATATCCAGTTTTAACATATGGCTCATAGTGAAATTTCTCTAACTGCTTACCCTTGCTCCATTCCTCGCCTATATTAGGTATGCCAGTGGCTTGAGCAATAGTCAAAGGCGAAACAATGAAATCAACCCCAGCTAGGTTTACCCGATTACCCCGTAAATGAAGAACAAACAAACGTGCTAATTCACGATGAGGCCGGGTTTGCACAACCATCTCACAAAATCTGAAACATGACAAGAATCGAAAACAATCCATAGCTAATGGACATGCCTGCAACCGAGCCAAAGAGGTAGGCTCCTCTCTGCGATGATCACCACTTCTATTTTCTCTGCGGGAACTCCGTGGCACATTACCTTCAGCCACCGAATCACTGCCTGACCCTGGCTCATATTCTGACTCTGTCTCTGACATATCTCTGATCAAACCTTTGGCAACGTGTATGCTGATATGAATGCAGTGAAAGCGAAATTAGGATGTATGTTTAACACTCAACCAATATCCCACCGTCAAAGCACTATCAAGGAATCAAATTATGGATAAAATCTCAGCTTTAAATGGACTGAAAAAGGTATCCTCTCTGTTTTGAATGCAAATGAAATTTCGACCAAATAGGAGCAAGCAACCTTCAAAAGTTTGAACACATCTAGTCAAAGGAGAGCATGGCATTAATAATAATATGTCTGTCTATGAGTAATGACCATAAAGGTTTCAATGGGCCATTTGAAACAAAGACATGAGCATATTTTTACATTGGGCAATGTGACTCATTACACACATGAGAAATGTGACTCAAAGGGTTTAATCATGGGATAACAATAACAATGGTGACAGTGGTATTATGGGTATGAGAGCAGAGTGATTTTCATGTTTTATGAAAGGCTGACCATATCACTGTTTCAGACATCAAACCCATTTTTTACACCATTGATTTTCATTTTAACCCCGAAAACAATAATCTCATAACAGTGGGGTTTTAAATCCTTCATTTGCATATTAGAATCATGTATGATGACACAAATACGTTTGCAAACCCCAAGTGATTGAAGAAAACCTGCTTTGAAGGCAACTGGAGTCAATTCCGAGCCAATCTGGGTGCTCAAGCACAATTCCGGAATGCTGTCTCTGCGTGGGTCGCGCAGGCTCAGTTTGGGTCGCGCAGCCCAGGTGGGTCGCGCAGGTGCAAACCCACTGTGCTAAACCAACTCTGTTTGGGTCGCGCAGCCTAGGTGGGTCGCTCGGCCTCAACTTGGGTCGCGCAGCCCTAAAACCCTGTCCACGCCCTCCAAAAGTCTGAAATCGGCTTTCAATTTTGCAAATACGTTTTGGGAGCAAATGAAATCGGTTCAAATGAACTTGTTTGGCCTTTATACACTTCACAAATATCTTCACCATCATACTTTATTCCAAATCTAACTTCAAACCCACATTACAAATGTTTTTGTAATTTTCACTTTGGCTTTTTCAAATACAAACTTGCTTTGGTTTCTCTGAGGTCGATACTGATGATTTTATTGTCTTTTTGCAGGGATATGGCTGTCTTGGCTAGAGAAAAGACCATGGGTCTGCTTTTACAATGTCTTCATGGCGGAATAATTAAAATTTATTACAAAATGATAATGACAAATTTCTAGTTCCAAAACAGAGTTTTGGACTAGAAATGTATTTTTTTTTTTTTAAAATGCTGATGATAATAAAAATAGAAATCCAAGTACTGGACTCTCCTCACCTTGCAGGCTTTATGACTAGTGTATAAATGACTCAAAAAACCCTAGACACCAAGATTTAGGACACTTATTGACATTTTAATGACCTCATACATAATGACAATGACTATAAATAATTTTTTGAGAAAATATTTTTAAAATAGCGCTGCAGGTATAACATGAGGAAACACAAAATGACACAACCCTTCGTCAGTTCATGGCATGATCCTAGTGATATGCAAAGAAGTGAAACAAGTGAGACACCTAATAATGAATGCGGAATGTTTGGTTTGCCAGCAGAATAAAGTGGAAACAATTAAGACCCCAGGACTTCTACAACCTTTATCCATTCCAAGTCAACGCTGGGAGGAGATTTCAATGGATTTTATCACAGGTTTACCTAAGTCCGAAGGAAAGAATGTCATCATGGTGGTAGTTGATAGACTTACCAAGTATGCACACTTTTGTGCATTATCTCATCCATTTAAAGCAAGTACAGTTGCTACTGCATTTATGGACAGAATTCAAAAGCTACATGGAAGCCCAAGGGTTATTGTGAGCGACAGAGATCCCATTTTTACTGGAAATTTTTGGACGGAGTTATTTTCTTGTTTGGGTACTCAATTAGCTCATAGCTCATCTTATCATCCTCAATCTGATGGTCAAACCGAGATAGTAAATAAATGTTTGGAAGGATATCTTCGTTGTTTTGTATCTGATAAACAAACACAATGGGTCAAGTGGTTACCTCTTGCCGAATGGTGGTATAACACTTCCTTCCATACTGCAGCAAAAATGACCCCATTTATGGCACTTTATGGATATCATCCACCATCCATCACATCATCATTAAGGGAAAATTCGAAGGTTCAAGCAGTCGAAGATCACATCGAGCATCAGCAAGAAGTTCTCCAACTCCTAAAGGATAACCTGAATTTGGCATAAAATCGAATGAAACAACAGGCAGATCAACATCGTAGCGAGAGAAGTTTTGATGTAGGAGATTGGGTATTTTTACGGCTACAACCATATAAACAAATGTCCCTCAAGCAAGCTAAGAAGGATAATAAATTATCGCCAAAGTACTATGGTCCTTACAAGGTGTTGCAAAAGATTGGTACTATGGCACACAAATTGGAGCTTCCTGCTTCTTCACGAGTACATCCAGTTTTCCATGTTTCATGCTTAAAGAAGGTTATAGGTGAAAATCTTCCAGTTCAAACAGTATTGCCAGAACTTGATGGGGAAGGGAAAATCATATTGGAACCTGAAGCAGTCATGGAAAAAAGAACTCGACAACCACGGAATCGATCAATTTCAGAGTATCTCATCAAGTGGAAGAACTTACCCACTGAAGATTCTACATGGGAGGATGAGAATTTTATACAGAAGCACCCGGAGCTACTGAAGTGTTGAGGACAACACTTTTTTGAAGGAGAGGGGCATGTTAGGTCCCTATATCACTAGTATAGTCCCTTATTATTGTTAGTGTAACCCCCTTATTGTTATTATTGAACCCTTGTAACCCCCATTTTGTTATTATTGTGCCCTTAAATTATTATTGTTAGGTCGGCTAGGATTACATTGTGGCCCAATAGGATTACATTATGGCCCCATGGACTCCTATATATAGAAAGGAGGTTTTGTGAATTGTATCATCGAAGAATTGTTCATTTATGTAATGTATTGGAGGTTGCCCCCTCGAAGTGGCTTATTTCTAAGGCGTTTATATCTCTTTTCTTCTATTTTTGAAGCTGGTTACACAACACTCTAGGAGTTCTAATAAAGAGGGCCTAGGGTCATTTTATGTATTATCCAGATATTATATGTTATATTCAACCATGATTAATATAAATTTGCAGTAAACTGCGTTATTTTCTGCAGTGCTGATTTTTGTACATGTATATTGCCGGAAACCCTTGTCAAGTGTCTTTCTCTTTATGTAAAAGAGGTTAAACCTATATTTCTCTGCTATTTGATTAATGTAATCTCCAAATCAGTGTCATTTCATCATTTTTTGTAGAAAACCTCATTGGAATTATGCTCTCACAGTCTTCATAAATTCTGTTGTAGAGAAGTCATGGGATCGGGGTGTTTTTAAGTTATCTTGAGATGGGGAGATCTGTTTAGTGTAGCTTGATTCATTTGTTTCACCTCTAATTCTGCAAGTGGGTTATATATTGTCTAAAATAAGGGATATAAGTCCCAGTATCCACTTTTATTATGTTATTTGTTGAAGACAACTGCTTCATGCCCTATATCGCTGCATTTCCCCACCTGGGAAGGAGAATATAGGCCATACTCGTGTTGAGGTTCTTTCATATACTGATGAGATGTTATTTTACATCTGATGAGTTTATCTACATTTCCATGCTCATGATTTGCTAAAGCTCCAACTTTGGAATATCTCTAGATATTCCACTTGTGGTAGAAAATCCCAATTTTGGGATATTACACATGCAATAATGAAAACCATAAGACACAGTGATTTCTAGAAGAACCTGATTGGGAAAATACCCTCAAGGCTCTTTGTATTAATCATTTGAATATAGAAACTATTACAATTGCTAGCTTTAGCTCCAAGCTCAACCTGCAAAAGAATAAAGAATAATTGTTTTGTCTACTCCATGTGAAACTCTCACCAACACTTAGACAAATATAATCTCACCTAGCTGTTGGGTGTGGAGCCTAATTATCTTCTTTGCATAGATGTATTACCATGTTGGACCCCTGTTCTTAATGGGGTGGAAACACCGCTCGTAATTTAAACGCTGCTTTGGGGGTCAAGGAGGGGGGGGGGGGAAGTTGCGACTTTTTAGAGCCCCACCCCCCCCTTTGCGGGGGGTTTCGGGGGTAGCACCCCCGAAGCTAAAAATAGATGTGAAATTTCCTTTTCAAATATTGTAATTTCTATTCAATCGGGGCCGTTCATTAAGTTGATGATCTGACAGTAGAAGTTATGTTTAATTTAGGGTTTTTTTTCCCTAGAAGGCAACCCCCTTGTTTTATGAGGTTATTGTATTGCGGTTGTGTATCATATGAGTATTATGAGTGAGAAACAAAAAAGGGGACTATGAGAGAGAACATAGGATATTACAACAGATCTATTGTAGGTTGTGTCTCTTCATTTTGCTAGATAATATAAAGGAAGGACTGGTTGTTCAGGGTGGACGTAGCCTAAATTGGGTGAACCACGTATATTTGTGTCTCTCTTGTTCTATATGTTTGTATTTGTGTTTCAGCATATTTTATGTGTTCCATTTCTATGTCATATATAAGTTTCTAACAATTGGTATTAAAGCCGAAGGTCTATTTCGCTGATAAACTCGCAGGAAAGAAGGATTCCTGGTTCGAGTGGGAGCAATGGTGGAAGATGGTAAGTTTAGGGTCGAGAAATTTAACGGCCAAAACTACCCGTTGTGGAAGATGCAAATGGAAGATTATTTGTATAAAAAATATTTGTACCTACCATTAAGCGGAAAAATAAATAAGCCAACGAGTATGACAGATGCAAAATAGGAGATTCTTGATAGAAAGGCACTTGGAACAATACAATTGTGCCTCATAGCGTCGGTAGCCTTCAATATATTGAAGGAAACAACAACATAGGGTTTATTTAAGGCATTGGCGAAACTATATGAAAAGCCCTCGGCTTCAAATAAGGTATTTCTTATGAAACATTTATTTAATATGAAGATGTTAGAAGGTGGATCTGTTGCTGACCATTTAAAAAACTTTAATACGGTTAACAGTCAGTTAAGTTCTGTAGGGGTAAACTTTGATGATGAAGTTAGGGCTCTGTTATTTATATGCTCATTTCCAGAAAGTGGGAATGGTTTAGTTATGGCCATTAGTAACTTTGTCTCTATATGTAGTACTTTAAATTTTGATGATGTTATCAGTGCTATCCTTAGCGAGGAAATGCGACGGAAAAGATCCGGTGAGACATCAGCCAATGCTTTGAGTGCAGAGACTAGGGGAAGAAAAATGGAAAGAGGAAAGAGCTCATGATATCGCAGTAAATCAAAGAAAGGTAGATCCAAGTCTAGATCAGGGATAGTGTGCTGGAAATGCGGAAAGAAAGTTCACCTAAATAAAGAAAGCAAATATCGAAAGAGAAAAGAAGGAGACACACAATAAGAAAACAATCACGAAGAAAATGTGACAGGTAATGTGTTACAAGATGATTTGATTCTTTCTTTAGAAAATGTTACTGATTCCTGGGTGGTAGATTTAGGGGCCTCATTCCATTTCACACCTTATAAGAAATATTTTGATGGCTATGTTTAAGGAAATTTTGGACAGGTTTGTCTGGGTGATGATAAAATCTCTAAAATCGTTGGAATGGGTAAGGTTATTGTTAAACAATAGAATGGAAACCATTGGCTATTAAAGGAGGTAAGGCATGTTCCAGATTTGAAGAAAAATGTGATTTCAACAGGGCAATTACGCAATGAAGGTTGTGTGACAGTTTTCACAAATAAAACTTGGAAGGTCACTAAAGAAGCCCTGGTAATAGCAAAAGGAGAAAATGTTGGTACATTTTATTTATGCAATGTTATTTATAAATATATTAATAGTTTAACTTCCAAAGGAGCAGATGCAACATTATGGCATCATAGGCTTAGACACATGAGTGAGAAGGCGATGAATATTCTTCACTCAAGAAATTTGTTGTCAGGTTTGAAGAATACTGATTTGGATTTATGTGAGAATTGTATTTATGGAAAACAAAAGAGAGTCAGATTTCTTAGAGTTGGGAAAGAAAATAAGAGAAAAAAAATAGAGCTTGTGCATACATATGTATGGGGACCTGCTTAGGTATCATCTCTCCATGGCTCTCATTATTATGTTAATTTTATTGATGATGCAACTAGAAAAAATTGGATTTAATGTATTCAAAATAAATTTGATGTATTTGATACTTTCAAGAAAAGGAAAGCTTTGGTTGAGATTGAGACAGGGAAGAAGTTGAAGTGTCTGAGATCAGATAATGGAGGTGAATATTGCAGCAAAGAATTTGATCCGTACTATTTAGAGCATGGAATTTGCAGAGAGAAGATAGTTCCAAGAAAACCAGAAGAAAATGGTATGTCACAAAGGATGAACATAAAAATCATGGAGTGTGCAAGGTGCATGAGATTTCATGTAGGATTGCCTTTATAGTTTTGGGCAGATGCTGTAGATAATACTATTTATCTAATGAATAGAGGGCATTCAAGTTCCTTGGATGGTGGTATTCTAGAGGAGGCATGTACAGGTAAAAGGTAAACTACTCTTTTTTAAAGCCTTTTGGTTGTGAGACATTTGTCCATATTAATAAGAAAAATAGAACAAAGATTGAGGCAAAATCAAAGAAATGTACCTTTATTGGATATGGTATTAATGATTTTGGTTATCGCTTATATGATTATGAAAATCACAAAATCATTAGGAGGAGAGATGTAATATTCAAATAAAAGGTGTTGTATAAGAATTAGTTGCACAAAAAGAAACATGAAAAACAAAACAAAGAATACATAGTTCTTGATGAGATCACAGAAAAAGTAAAGGTGCATGAAAATAATAATAATCAACAACAACAAGAACAACAAACACGAAAATAGCAATAGGCACCTCAAACACCTGAAAGTGATGTTAGAAGATCTACCACGATAAATATAGCCCCCTGAACGATACTCTCCTTCATTATATTATTTAATGTTGTCATTATATTATTTAATGTTGACTGATTTTGGTGAACTTGAAGGGTATGAAGAAGCAATGCATGTCGAAACCAAGAGGAAGTGGGAGCTAGCGATGAAAGAAGATATGGACTCCTTAATACATAGCTAGACTTGGGACTTAGTGAGGTTTCCTGCAGGTAAAACAACATTGCAGAATAAATGGGTTTACATATTGAAGGAAGAAGATGGAAGAAAATAGAGGTACAAAGCTATACATGTGGTGAAGGGGTTTGCACAGAAGAAAGGTATTGATTTTGATGAAATATTTCCTCCTGTTTTTATGAAGACTTCAATAAAAACTATTTTAAGTCTCTTAGCAGCGAAATATTTTCATCTTTAACAATTAGATGTAAAGACAACATTTTTCCTTGGATATTTGGAGGAAGAGATATATATGTGGAAACCACAATGATATGAGGTCAAAGGAAAAGGAAAATTAGTGTGCAGGTTAAAAAAGAGCTTGTATGGCTTAAAACAGGCTCCAAGGCAGTGGTATCTAAAATTTGACAAGTTTATGTTTGAACAAGGTTATACTAGATGTCACTCTGATCATTGTGTTTATCTAAAAAAGAAAAATGATGGAAGCTATATTATATTTTTATTGTATGTAGATGACATGCTTGTTGCAGGGTCTAACATGTAGGAAATAAATGTGCTCAAAAGAAAATTGGAAAATTCATTTTCAATGAAGGATTTGGGAGCTGCAAAACAAATCTTTGGTATGAGAAAGCTAGAGACAAGAAAAATCACAAATTAACATTGTCTTAGAATGAGTACATACAAAAGGTGTTGAAAAGATTTAATATGCAAAATGCGAAACCGGTTAGTACACCTTTGGCTAGCCATTTCAAACTTAGTAAGGAGATGTGCCCCAAGACCCAAGAAGAAATGGATTATATGTCTAAAGTTCCATATGCATCAACAGTTGGAAGCTTAATGTATGCAATGGTCTGCACAAGGCTTGATATTTCACATGCAATGGGAGTTGTAAGAAGGTACATGAACACTGCAGGAAAATAACATTGGATGGAAGTGAAATGGATTCTTAGATATTTGAGAGGTACCACAAATCAAGCATTATGCTTTAGTGGTTCAAACATTTCTCTACAGGGATATGTTGATGCAGATATGGTAGGTGATAGAGATAACAAGAGGAGCACTATAGGGTATGTATTTACTGAGAACAACTGTCAGTTTGGTATCAAAATTCCAAAGCATTGTTGCACTTTCAACAACAAAAGCAGATTATGTTGCTGCTATAGAGGCTAGTAAAGAAATGATTTGGTTACAAAGGTTTATGGATGAATTGGGTAAGAAGCATGAGATGGGCATGTTATACAATGACAACCAAAGTACCATTCATCTTGAAAATAACTCAACATTTAATTCCATGACTAAACACATACATCTCATGTACCATTTCGTACGATCAGTGTTGGAAGATGGACAATTGAAGTTGGAAAAGATACAAACTAGCTAGAATCCTGTAGATATGCTAACAAAAGTTGTAACTAGGGAGAAACTAAGATTATGCTCAGTTTCAATTGGTCTTCAAGTATGATGATGAAGATGAGAAACAACCAGGTCCAAAGTGGAGTAATTTTCCAGCAAATGAAGCAACAATGGAGTTGCTACAATCAGTCTCCAAGTGGGAGATTGTTGGGTTTGGAGCCTGATTATCTTCTTTACATAGATGTATCACCACGTTGGACCCATGTTCTTAACGGTGCGGAAATGTCGCGCGTCATTTAAGCGCTGCCTGGGGGGTCTCGGGGGGGCAGCTGTGACTTTTTGGATCCCCCCCTTGGCGAGGGGTTTCGAGGGTAGTGCTCCCGGAGTTAAAAACAGATGTAAAATTTCCTTGTAAAATATTGTAATTTGTAGTCAATCTGGGCTTTTCATTGGGCGGATGATCTGACAGTAGAATTTATGTTTAATTCAGGGTTTTTTTTTCCCTAGAAGTGAACCCCTCTATTTTATGAGGGTATTGTATTGTGACTGTGTATCGTATGAGTATTATGAGTGAGTATAAAAAATGGGGACTGCGAGAGAAAACCGAGGATATTAAAGTGGATCTGTTGTAGGATGTGTCTCTTAATTTTGCTGGATAATATAAAGGAAGGATTAGCTATTCGGGGTGGACGTAGCCCAAATTGGGTGAACCACGTATATTTGTGTCTCTCTTGTTTTGTATTTTTTCTGTGTTTTTTTTTCTGCATATTTTATGTGTTCCATTTCTCTGTCATATACTTATTTCCTTGTACAACTCCTGAGGAAATTAGCTGCTATAATATAGGAATTTACTCCTAATTGATTGTGCAATTCCAAAGGATTGATCTCTGGACCTCTTGTAACACTTGTACACTCAAACTAGTATACAACTCATTTTACATTGCCTTGTCACCTATACTTCAAATCATAAATTCAAATTCCTTTCATGCATTAGCTATTTTGGGTTGATTTATTAGTTAGCTAATAGATATTTGAGTTGGATTGTTCTCCCACTGTACAACTGACCTTCAATGGACTCTATCAATAGTTGGAGGAGAGTTAACGTAACACAATTGAAAATTACTTGAACTTGATTGCTAAAATTTAGCAATCACACATGAATAATTGAACTCAAAGCCTTATAACTTGAATTTATTGAGTTAACTAAGTGACAAGAGCCAGGTCACACTAGTTAACTACCTAGAAGTTGTCCTACTAACGTGGAAATCCAATTTACTCAATTTGACTAAGGCTAAAGTAAAATTGAGCCTTTCTTGATACATTTTTTCAACACTCCCTCAAGAAATAATTGTGGACTCTCTTTCTTATCTAATGGACTCCCTACCCAATCTGCATCGGTGAAGTGCTGGAGCTTAACTTCCTCTATCCTCATGTACCATAATCCATGCTTAGTGGTACCTCTGATATATCGTAACACATTCTTTGCTTCCTTCTAATAAAACTTGATAGGCCTTACCATAGCTTGAATCAAGTGGTTTAATACATAGCACATGTCAGGTCTTGTGTTTACAAGACACATCAAGGACCCCACAAGATACCTGTAAATGGTACCATCAACCTCTTCACCTGAAGTGGAATTCTCCTTCCTCCAGTTTGTAGCTAGATGTGTGTCCATGGGCTTACAATTATCCATGTGAAATCTCTGAAGTATTTTAGAGGCATACTTCCCCCTAGACACAAAATATTCACCATCACCTTTCCATACTTCCAGCCTGAGAAAGTAAATGCATTAAGCCCATGTCTTTCATCTCCAATTACCTTGCAAGGTCCTCTTTGTTAGTATGAATATTTATTTGAAGTGTACGAAAAAAGACCACTTTAGCTACACATAACTTATAGCCCTAACAACAGAAATCACTGTTAATATCTTCAGATCTGCAATTAGATGATCGAGACAAATGCTGCAAAAATCTAGATCTATGCATTAGAAGACATTAAACAGTAGAAAAATAAGATTTACTCCATAGATCCAATAGACAAGACAATAATATATCCAATGAATAATGTTATTAATGGCACCTGAGAGGAAAACACAAGAGGGTGTTCCTTGTTCTCCTCAATGGGGTGGGTTCTTGTGAGTCCTTAGCACTTCAGATTTATAACTTCTCTCTCTTGATGGTGTAGAAAACCCAGACAAAAATGAAAAAGTATGGCTATAATTATGGATCAATATCCAAACCAAGTGTTGAGATCCAGAGTAATCTTTAGGCAAAAAAGGGTGACAAATGAATGGGAAAACCCTTCTATTTATAAAAAATATTGAGTTAGTCTAGATCTTGGTGCATAATTAAAATATTATTAACCAAATCTAGATCCAAAATTTATGGAATATTTTATTATATTTGTTGGAGGGAAAAGGTATTTGACTTGAGTCAAACCCCCTTATTTATAAATAATAAATAAATAAATGATTTATTTATTATTTTAAGGATGTGATTAAGTAATAATAAATAAATAAATGATTTATTTATCATTTTAAGGATATGGTTGAGTAATAATCAAATAAATAATAATTTATTTAATTATTTAAAGGTGAATTAGTCATATTTAACAAATAAAATGATTTAAATAAGATTTAAACAATTATTTTTTAGAAAATAATAAGATAAATAATGATTTATCTAGTTAATTTCCCTGTTTTGGGTTAAATATAATCAGAAATATTCATTAAACTACTGTTTAACTAGTTATTTCTTGAGGAAAATCAAACAAATGTATATCTATTTAATATTTCCTTATGGGGTTTCCTGTTTAGACCATAAAGAACTTAATAAAGGTGATTTACTAAGTTATTTTCATAGTGAAAGAAATTTTACTTGAAGTAAAATTGGTCTTACATGATGTACTTGGGTCCATCTAATGATAATAGGTTAGATAACCAAAAAATGGTGTAACACTCTTTGTAAGAGTGGATCAGTTGCTCATCACCTATCAATATTAAATCATCAACATAAACAACAAGAATAATCAACGTACCCATTACCACAATGTGATACAACTTCACATCTGTTTCACTTTTGGTGAAGTCCAATCCATTGAAATAATTGTCGATACAAGTGTACCCTGCTCAGGGCACCTATTTGAGACAATGCAATGCTCTCTTGAGTCTGCACACATGCAACTCTTGATCATATGTCTCAAATCCTTTTGGTTTATCTATGTAAATTTCCTTCTCAACAACATCATTGAGAAACGTGGTCTTCACATCCATCTGGTGTATTTTCCAACCCATCTATGCAACCAATGCTAGAATGGATATGTTCAAGAATATCTTGGAAATGGTGAAAAATTTTCCTCATAGTACTCTCTCTATACCTAAGAGAATCCTTTGGCCACAAAAGTCTACTTGTATTTCTCGATTCTCCCATCAACTGCCTGCTTCACTTTATAGGTCCATATGGAACCAACCACTCAAATTTCCCTTCTAGTCTCAACACCACCTCCCATATATTTTTCTTCATGATGTATTTGCATTCTTCCACCATGGCATCAACCCAAAAAATGTGAGAAACTTCTTCCTCAAATGAAGAACGCTTTATCTCAATGAGCTTTGTCTTAAGATCCATGTAACTAATGTACCGCTTAGGTGACCTCCTATACCTATGTACTGATGTGGTAGCTCCCACATTCTCCCTTACATCCTCTAACAATCTATCAGGTTCTCAAGTTCTCTTTCTCCCCTCTCTAGAAGATTCTGGTTGAGTGGGTTCCTCCACTATGCCTCATGTCTTCTTTGCTGCATGTGGTTGCTACACAAACTCCTAAAGTTCATCTCGAGACTCCTTATTTGGATCTAGAATGATCAGGAGATCATGTGTTTTTCTAAAAATTGAAAGTCCTTGAAACTATACCGAACCTGAGTGACCAAAAGGTCTCGTCGTTACGATTTCGGTGCCACGAACGGTTTAAAAAACCGATGTCGTATGAGGAAGATATTGCATTCTGTTCATTTTCCCAAACAACTAAAAATTTTGTGACAGGGTAACTGGGATGCCTGATCAGCATGAAGGTACAGTCAGCAGGTGGCAATTGCTGGGAATATTCCTTTTCTCGTATAAAATTATATTTCGCCACGTGGTGCAACCAAAATCGTTGGATGGAGTTGAACTTGTTTAAATTGGAACCGTTGGATGGGCGACACATGGCAAGCCCAGAGGCTGCCACATGTCCCTAGGAGGTTAGGCCAAAATTTTGGTGGAGCCAGGGGAGGGGGTGGGGTCGACCCCGAGACCTCCGGCCTGCACGCCAAGACTTTTATTGTCTCTCCTAGGACATTAGTTCTTAACCTATGGTGTTTTCGCATTAACTTATGTTGTTAAAGTTTCATATTTGAGAGAGAGGGTGGGGGGGGGGGCAGCGGTCCCAACCCGCTAGTGGCCCCAAGCTTGTGGTCACATCCAACGTCTACTCCGGTGGTTTGGTTGGATGGGGTCACATGTCACGTTGTGACATCAAACTGCAACGAGATGGTTTTCTAAACCGTAACCTCTGACGGTAATGTTGTGTGCACATGTGAGGCGGTAGCAACATATGCAATGGTTGTGGGCTTAAGGTTTATCCAACTGTAACCTTCGGATTGACCTATCACATGGCGGGTAATAAAACAGCTTGATGGTTCTTAATGCCACGAGTTTTCGAAATTGTGACTCCGAGTTCCGCTCCAATGCGGAGTTTCAAAATCAGTTAAACCATGGATTTAAAGGCAGGGGGTCGGTATGTGACCACCCCACCCAAACCACTTATTGTCAATTCAAATTGTCTTATTTGACTGAGTCTGTGGAGGCGCCCTAAAATTTGGGGTTTTTGCTATTTTTAGTAGCAGTTAAGTGTAGTTTCCACTTTTGGTGGAGCTTTTCTAGCTGATATTGGGAAAAATGCATTGGGAGGTCAATTTCGACCAATTTGGGTGAAACAAGAGTCTACCTAGACTAATTTGAGCATTTTGGAGCCACTGGTGCAGAGAAAAAAACATTAGAGGCTTGTAAAAACATGTATTTTGCAATTTTGAGCATAATGACAAAGAGGGACATGCCATTGGGAGCTGGACCAACAGATGTAGCCCAGGAGGGGTGAACTGCTTCATCATGCCTGCTGTGTAAAACTTATGTGTGATGTTTATTCTTTGTTATACATTTTTGTACAGTGTTATTTAGGCTTATTTTCATGCTTAAAACTCACAAATTCATCTATGTTTCATGGTTTAAAAAAATAATTCCTTAAGTAAACAAATGGAGACAAATTGTACATTTTTTTATTGCTGAAAGGACACTTAGCATAGAAAACTAATACACTCTTTTTAGATTAGGTTGTTATCTGAGAGCTAGAGTTTAATCTCTGGTGTTTTTGTGTGCAAATATGTGTTTAACTGTTTGCAAGGGTTTTCATGCTTACTAGGCTCAAGCTTAAGAGAGGAGAAGGCAAATTGGTGGAAGCAATAGGTTCTCAAAGTGATCCACAACAAAGGAGGGAAAGATTTCCACATTATCCACCACCTAGTTCACCTCCAAAAGAGGCAGAAGAAGTTATAAGCATGCCTCTAGGAGAAGAAGAAATCCATAAAGAGGTGGATCCCAAAGAAGAAGAAAGAGTGTTCAGGAAAGCATTCCTTGACATGACTGAAATGGTGAGAGTCCTTTAGCAAGAAAGGAATGAAATACTAGAAGGAGAAGGATCCAAACTTCACAAGGAAGGTCAGGGATCATCAAGAGGCCACAATGATGAATATAAATCAAATAAGGGAAATGGAGGAAATGGAGGCAGTGGAAAGTGACCATCCTCACCCTCCTCCTTCTCATCCTCTACTTCATCTTCAGTACACCAGTCACACAAGGAAAATAACACTGGTAAAATTCCTTTTCTAAAACTTGATGTTAAGTTTGAATTGCTAATGTTTAATGGTGAAGTCAATGCAGAAAATATTGATAATTGGATTAGGAAATTGGAGGTCTATTTGAGAATTCAGAACCTTCATGGTGATGATACCAAAATCTAGCTAGCTTCATTGACGATGGAAGGTGCAACTCTTGTTTGGTGGGAAGCTAAGACAGGGGAGGAGATCAAGAATCATGGTAAGCTTATCTTATCATGGAATAATTTCATTACTTCAATAAAACAACAGTTTTATCCATTAGCTCACATGCAAAAATCCATAATGAACTGGAAAAATTTTAGACAATTGAAAGGACAAAATGTACAAGACTAAACCCAAGAATTTAGGAGAAGAGCTCTCTTATTAGGGGTAGATTTTCAGAGTCAAGATACTTTTCTGAAGTACATAGGAGGCTTACATAGCTACCTAAAACATACAATTCTCATGTTTAACCCTACAAGCTTAGATGAAGTTTGTGTTCAGGCCACACATCTAGAAGCTAGAGGGAAAAACATTACTGATAAGAGTAGGAAGAAACCTTTTAAGGGGAAAAAGAAAGAGAAGACCTCTAAAGGTAAGGGAAAAAGGAATGCATCTATCAATAAAAAGGGAGAGAAAGTGGTTTGTAAACATTGTTCAAGAGAAAGCCATGAAGAGAAAAATCGTTGGAAATTACATCCTAAAAAGAGACCCAAGTATAACGATTACAAAGGGAAGTAGAAAACTGCAGCTACAATTCAACATGACTTAGGAGAGGATTCAGGTGATGAAACTAAAATTACAGCCACGGGCTTGAAGAACATCAAGGGGAAATAAATTGAAACAAAACCCAATACTAATACATCAAATTGTTACATACAAACTTCAAATGAAGAAGAGAGATTGAATTGTTTCATGTGAGGGTGATATCCAAACACACCAAAATTGACACACTGTTTGAAAATGGGTCACAAGAAAACTTAATCTCTGAAGACTTGGTCAAGAAACTTAATCTTGAGACCATTCCACATCCAAAACCATATCCACTTGGTTGGATTTGTAACGATGCAAATCTACATGTTTCAAATAAGTGCATATTACGCTTTGCAATAACTGCACATTTTTTTGACATAGTTGAATTAGATGTGGTTCCACTAGATATTACAAGTATAGTGTTAGGCAGTCCTTAATTTTATGACAGGAAATCGATATTCCATCGCCATGTGAACAAATACCATTTATTCAAATATGGAAAGGAGTTCATTGTTAGAGAACATCGCAAGAAGAAAAATATTGCAATGATAAATGTTGGACAGGTAAAGAGGCTAATGAATTCAAGTAAGAATTTTGTTTTTCTAATGATTAAGCCTAAAGCTGATGTTAATCATGAGTCATTTGAAGATTGTGATCCTAAGTTGAAATCATATTTATATGATGTAGTTGATGCACATTTTGAGATGTTTCAGGAGCCAACAGGATTGCCTCCTAAAAGGGAGATTCAACATGAGATTCAGTTGCAACAAGATTGTCCTCTTCCAAACATTGGCATGTATCACATTTCGATAATGGAGAATGCTGAAATAAAGAGGAAAATAAAGGACTTTTTGTACAAGAGACTCATAAGGCCAAGAAATTCGTCATGCGGTTCACCCATAGTCTTGATTCCGAAGAAATATGGGACTTGACGCATGTGTGTTGACTTCAGAGTTTTGAACAAGATAATGGTAAAGCATCAATACCCACTCCCAAGGATAGATGATTTGCTAGATCAGATAAAAGAAGAATTTTTTTTCATTAAGTTAGATTTACAAAGTGGATATCATCAAGTAAAAATTGCAGAAAGTGATATATGCAAGACTACATTCGAAACCAAACAAGGACAATTTGAGTGGTCGGTTATACCGTTTGGTTTTTGTAATGCACCGACGAATTTCATGCATGTTATGGATAGTGTTTTGCATCCATTTCTTGATGACTTTGTGATTGTGTATTTAGATGATATACTCATTTTCAGCAAAACAAGAGAACATGTCTTGCATGTGAAAATGGTACTTGATGTTTTGAAGAAAGATAAATTATTTTTCTAGATGTGGTTTATTTGGGACACATTGTAGGAGGAGGCAAGTTGAGAATTGATCCTTTTAAAGTGGATGCCATTGTGAATTGGCCCACTCCCAAAATAGTAACCGAGGTAAGAAGTTTCTTAGGCGCAGCTCAGTATTGGAGAAAGCTTATTGCTAACTTTTTTGCCATAGCAGATCCTATGCATGCAGTAAAAAATGTGAAGAAAGGCTTCCAATGGGGAGGCAAACTATTACACCATTTTTTGGTCTTCTAACCTGTTACTATTAGATGGACCTAAGTACACCATGTAAGACCAATTTTACCCTAAGTAAAACTGCTTTCACTATGAAAAATAACTTAGTAAACCACTTTTATTAAGTTTTTTATGGTCTAAACAGGAAATCCCATGAGGAAATATTAAATAAATTTACACTTGTTTGATTTTCCTCAAGGAATAATTAGGTAAACAACAGTTTAATTAATATTCCTGGTCATATTTAACCCAAAAAAGAAAAATTAATTAGATAAATTATTATTTATATCATTATTTTCTAGGAATAATTATTTAAACCTTATTTAAAAAAATTTCCTTGTTAAATTTGACTAAATCACCCTTAAATAATTAAATAAATCATTATTTATTTGATTATTACTCAACCACATCCTTAAAATAATAAATAAATCATTTATTTATTTATTATTTACAAATAAAGGAGTTTGACTCAAGTCAAGTTCTTTTTCCCTCCAACAAATATAATTAAATATTCCATAAAAGTTGGATCTTGATTTGGTTAATAATATTTTAATTATGCACCAATATATAGACTAACTCAATATTTTGTTAAAAATAGAAGGGTTTTTTCATTCATTCATCACCTTTTGTTGCCTAAGATCACTCTAGATCGATACTTTTGGTGTGACTTTGATCCACCATCATTGTCATATTTCTCCATCATTTTTCTTGTGAAGTCCCTTTGAGTTCTTTTTTGTCTGGGTTTTCTACACCATCAAGACAGAGAAATTTTAGATCTTAAGTTCTGAGGACTTATAAGAACCATCCCATTGAGGAGAATTGGTAACATCCTTCTATGTTTTCCTCTTAGATGCCGTTAATATAAAATTCATTCAACACATTCTTGTCTTGTCTATTGGATGCATGGAGTAAATCTTGTTTTATTTACTGTTTAATGTCTTTTGATGCATAGATCTAGATTTTTGCAGTATTTATCTTGATTAACTAATTGCAAATCTGAAGATATTGACAGTCATCTTTTGCTGTTAGGGTTGTTTGTTATGCGTAGCTAAAGTGGTCTTTTTTCGCACACTTGCAATTAAGATTCATACTAACAAAAACAACAACAAGCTTTTGAAGCTTTGAAAGATAAGATCAATTCAGCTCCAGTCCTTGCATTACTAAATTTGAGAGAGTCATTTGAGATACAAACCAATGCTAGTGATTATGCCATGGGCACAATAATTTTGCAGCATGGTAAGCCTATCGCTTTTCATTCTGAAACATTCAGTGGTGTTGTATGCATTGGTACAAAGTGTCAAGAAGTGGAAACACTATTTTATGGTTAAAGAGACAATTATACACACTGATTACCAACCATTACAGTAATTTTAGTTGCAAACAAAATTGCAGCAATCATGACATTTCATATGGATGGGATTTCTTCAACAATTTCACTTGGTTATAAGGTACAAGAAATGTATTTTCAATAAAGTTGTTGATATGATTTCAAGGCCAATTATAAGTGCTTTTACTTTACTTAAAAATTATTCTATTATACATGAGAGTTACATAGAAAAGTATGCATTTGATGTTGATTTTCAATATGTGTATGCTAGTTTGAGTGAAGGGAATCAAGTTGAGGAAAATGATTATCACATGCATAACAATTTGTTTTTTCATTTGGGTGAGTTGTGTATACCACAAGGAGAGAGACTTGTCATGAGAGAGGCTCATTCGTCTCTTATTGATGGACACTTTGGGGTAAGCAAAACAGTGCCACATCTACAGAGGTATTGCTATTGGCCTCGCATGATAGATAGTGTGTCACGTTTTATAAGAGGTTGTTCTATGTGTGCAACAAGAAAGCCTAGCAATAGGAAGCTTGGGTTGTACTTGCCTTCATATATGCAAATGTATTCCGTTGTCAATGTGGAGAATTTACGTTTGTATGAGCCTCCTTTAATTGATGATCAAGGGAGTGATATTCAGCTGCCATCTATAGAAGATTTCTGGCAAGAATTTCTGGACGAGCTCAAGGAAGATTCCATCCTTGACATGAGGACACACACTTCTAAGAGGGGAAGTTTCAATTATCTTCGAATTGGGCTCAAGGGCAGCAAACCAAGTAAGGGAAGGTGGATGGAAGTGGAAAAGGTGAGGGAGTTGTAACCTCATCTTCTGGACATGTAATTAAAGTCTTTTGGGGTACAAAAGCTTCCCAAGGGGGAGGTGTGATCAAGAGATCATGTGTTTTTCTCAAAATTGAAAGTGCTCAAAGTTGTACCAAACCTAAGTGGCCGGAAAGATCTCGTCGTTGCGATTCCAGCGCCATGATTCGAAAAACCGATGTCGTATGAGGAAGATATCGCATTCTTTTCGTTTTCCCAAACAACAAAATTTTTTGTGACAGGGTGATTGGGATGCCCAATAAGCATGCAGGTACAGTCAGTAGGTGGCATATGATGGGAATATTAATGTTCTCATATCCAATAATATTTTGCCATGTGGCACAACTAGGACTGTTGGATGGAGTTGAACTTTTTTTAATTGGAACCGTTGGATGGGTGACACATGGCAAGCTTGGACACTGCCACGTGTCCCCAGTAGGTTAGGCCAAAATTTTGGTGGAGTTGGGGGGGGGGGGCGCGGTCGACCCCGCGAAATCCGGCCACATGCCAAGACTTATACCATCTCTCCTACCACATTAGTTCTTAACCTATGGTTTTTCCACGTTAGTTTATGTTGTTAAAGTTTCATATTTGAGCTGGCGGCCCCAAGCTTGTGGTCACATCAAACATTAAAAACCCACAACAACAAAACTGCAAACTGGCAGTTACATCCAACATCTACTCCGGCGTTTTGGGTGGATATGGTCACATCAAACTGCAATGAGACGGTTTTCTAAACCGTAATCTCCGACGGTAATGATGTGTTCACATGCGAGGCGATAGCAACATATGCCACGGTTGTGGGCTTAAGTTTTATCCAACCGTAACCTTCGGATTGACCTATCACATGGTGGGTAATAAAACAATTTGATGGGTTTTAATGCCACGGGTTTTCGGAACTGACTCCGAGTTCCACTCCAATGTGGAGTTTAAAAAACAGTTAAATCGCAGATTTAAAGGCAGGAGGTCAACATGTGACCACCCCGCCCAAACCAGTTGTTGTGAACTCAAACGGTATTATCTGGCGGAGTCTATGGAGGCGCACTAAAATTTGGGGTTTTTTCTATTTTTAGTAGTAGTTAAGTGCAGTCTCCACTTTTGGTGGAGCTTTTCTAGCTGATATTGGGAAAAATGCATTGGGAGGTCAATTTTGAACCAATTTGGGTGAAACAAGAGTCTACCTAGACTAATTTGAGCATTCTAGAGCCACTGGTAGAGAAAGCAACCACTAGAGGCTTGTAAACACATGTATTTTACAGTTTTGAGCATAATGACACAGAGGGACATGCCATTGGGAGATGGACCAGCAGATGTAGCTCAGGAGGGGTGAGCTCCTTCATCATGCCCACTGTGTAAAACTTATTTGTGATGTTTATTCTCTGATATACACTATTGTACAGTGTTAATTAGGATTATTTTCATGCTTAAAACTCAAATATTCATGTATGTTTCATGGTTAAAAAACTCATTTCTTAGGCAAACAAATGGAGACAAATTGTACATTTTTTTATTAATGAAATGACACTTAGCACAACAAAATAATACACTCTTTTCATATCATAGAAGCTCCTGCTCTAGTGGGATACTCAAATCTCACTCCAGAGAGCATATCATTGCCTTTTCCTTGTTAGGTTCCTGTGATTTTTTACATTGGTGAGATCAAATGCACAGGGTAACATTAGACCAGTCTTTGGAGTCCTAGGACCTAGCCTTCCTGGACTCAGAGAGGGCTCTCTCTATTTTGTGCAAAGGATGTGAGCTTGTTTGCTTTTAGGGTTTGATTTTAGGCTAGTTGTTAAGTCTAGGGTTTGTTTGTTTGTTTTGGTTGGGTAAGATGATCAAGTAGAACAGATAGAGTGATGGAATCTTCAAATCATTGGGCTATGGAGTCAATAAAATTCATGGAAAGTTTTAGCAATAAATCAGGGTGGATCATAGGTCAAATCTAGCATAGTCAGGCGGATTTTCAAGGTTTTTGTGAAAATAAATGAACATCAATTTTGTGAACAAAGTAGGGCAAAGGGAAATTAAGAATCCTTTTTCATGTACTTAAAACAAGAAGGGAATTAAACACTATTTAGTATAAAGAAGCAATCAATAGATAGAGCACACCAATAACTCTTTGATTCAACTCAAGAAAATAAGTATTTCAAACAAACAATCCAATGATATATAGAAGGCGAGAAACTCATGTAACTTCTAGTGATTTCACCTTCCAGGTTAGAAAAAATTTAAGATAATTATATAATTTTAATCAAAGAAGAGGGAAGGCCTAAACATCATTGATCACAGCCATAAATATCTCCAAAACAACTATTCAAGCATGTGCAAAGGGTATGATCGAAACATAGCCTCTTTGGCAAACCTAATTAGTTGTACTTTAGAGAGAGATCTCAAGAACAATGTTTTAGTGACATCAAACAAGAAGGGATAAACATAAAACATCTTTGATACCTACCATATTAAACCATTCATGAAATAAACAAGCTTAGGTGGTCTAGGGAGCAATTAAGAATTCTCTAAAATGACCTAGCAGAGGAAAACATAGAGGCAGTGAAGAACAAACAGAGCTAAGGTTCCTTTGAAAAACATTTATAAGTCTAAAACCTTTGTCCGACTGCAATTTAGAAGGATGAAACACAATGATACATAAGAAAAAAATAACTGAATAGAATCACATCACCATTAACCAAGCTTAGGGATCCCACAAGCAGCCTTTCTCCATCATCAATGAAGACAAACCATTCACAAACTCCACAACACCAATTTCTTCTCCAATCTCCAAAAAAAACTATGTATTGCTCCAAAGAGTCATCAAATGCCAACATTTTACAATAAGGCTCTCATGATCTATTTATCTAGCAAAGGAGGGAAAAAACCCTAACTAGGGTTTGAAAATATCAAAATTAGTCATAAATGTCATTTATGCCTAAGAGACCATGTAAGGCCCAAGGCACAAAATATCTCATGAAATAAATGCAAAAATAACTCCTAGCACCTAACTTCGGAGTGATTTGCCTCAAAAAACACTAAAATATCATTTTGCCATTAATGAGTGTCTTTTGTTGACTTTTTGGCCAAAAACACACAATGAGGTATGAAAGCATAGCACAATGCATGGGCAAAACTGGGCCCATTTGCAGCCAATTTTTGATGACCTTCCTAATGTTGGAATTGGCTCTGTGATGGCTCATTGGAAAGCTTGCTGAGTTTACTTTCCAAATAAGCTGGCTGAGTTTTTCCAAATATACCATTTTTTTTCTAATTTTTCTCCATTAACCTATCCAAAAGAAAAATTTCCCAAAACTTCTCTAGGCGTAGCGTCAGGTCTGTAAATGAGGCAGAAAGGTGAAAAATGAGGTGTTTTTTGGCCTTTTGAGGGATAAAAAATGCTCCAAATGCTCTGAAATTTTGTGAGAATACTTTACTTGAGCCAAGGATTCCAAAAATTTCGAGTCTTCCTCCTGAGGATGTCTTATATGAAAGCATAGCGCCAAGGGTGTTGTGCTTAGACACCTCAAAATTTGCAAAAAACCAAAATTTGTCAAAATTTTCTCAAAATTGGTGGATGTATTCCTCATGAGGTTTGAGAAACCTATAAAGAAGAGTGGGATAATATTCCAAGGTTTTCTTGGCCTTTTCCCTCTTTGAGTGCTTGTTCTGCCCTACGTGCAGCGCTTGCACGGGAGAAACCGGGTCCACTTGCAGCCAAGTTTTGATGACCTTCCCGATGTTAGAATTGGCTTTGTGATGGCCCGTTGGAACTACCCTTGGTTTTATGATTGGGCTCCATTAACCTATCAAAAATGGAAATCTCTTAAAACTGCCCTAGGCGCAGTGCCATGCATGAAAATGAGGTAGAAAGGTGAAAAATGAGATGTTTTTTGGCCTTTTGAGGGGTAAAAAGTGCTCCAAATTCTCTGAAATTTGGTGAGAATACTGTACTTGAGCTAAGGATTTAAAAAATGCCAAGTTTTCCTCCTGAGAATTCTTGAGATGAAAGTGTAGCGTCGAGGGTGATGCACTTAGAGGCCTTAGCAAAAAACCAAAATATGTCAAAATTTCCCTACGCGTAGCACCTTTGCAGAGGGAATTTGGAGGCTTTCCCGATGTCCAAATTGGGCCCATGATAGATTTTTGGAAATATTATCCTGTATAATTTCCAAATGTACCATTTTTTTCTCTGATTGTAGTTGATTTTCCCTGTACAAAGTTGATTCTCCTAATACTGGTCAAAAAGTGTTGAATGATGATGCATAAATGCATAGTGCTGGTACATACAACTTTTGGAGGCCTTACTTAACTCCAAATTTATCTCATGATAGCTAATTGGAAAGTGCTTCTAGGATGCTTTCCAAATATAGATTTTTGTCTCTAATTGGAGTTTATTTGTCCTATCAAAAGTTGACTCTCCCAAGATTGGTCAAAACGTGTTGAATGATGGTGGAGAAATGCAGAGTGATGCTGCAGACAACTTTTGGATGCCTTCCTCAACTCCAAATTGATCTCATGATATCTCATTAGAAATATCTTCTAGTCGAGTGGCTTTTGACCCATCAAGAAAGTCATTTCAACACTCCAGCTATGAGAAAACCCGATTTTCCCAAGGTCACACTAGAAGTGCAGCAATTCTCCCACGACATATATATTTTTAACATTTCTCCCAAACAATGATACTTTTGTAAAAATGGAAGGATTTTTTTCTTCTTGGACCTATGATGGACAAAAACCTCTCTCACTTTTGTCAAATTCATCTCTGTTTGGTCAGAAACATAGTTTGAAGCAAAATTGGCCCTAGGTGTGGCAAATTATTTGTCCTTTGGGATGAATTCTTGGAAAATGATGGAGGCATGATTTTTTTGAGTTGGTATGGATTTATTATTGCTGATATAATATATCATATGGATCCTTTTCTCCTATGCCTCCTTTCCATAGCAAACACTATCTTAGTTTGAAAGGGAAATTAGGGTTTGGTGTAGGCAAAACAAGGGATTTAGGACTGCCTTGTAGAGGGAGGGTAATGAAGAGGTTAAGGTTTGTCTAAATTTTTGGGGATAGGTATGGATGTTAGAGAGTAGGGGAAAGTGGAATTTGAAAGATTGAGTGAGGGGAAGGGGTCCAAAAGGGAAAAACACAGGCCTAGTCTCGAAAAAGTGTCAAATTGTAGCAATAGGCTAGGTTTTGTAGAAAAATGATGATTTTGAGGGATATGAGTGATGGAAAGTGTTTATGAAGGTATATTAAGGATAGGAGGAGGTGTAAGAGCATCAGGATACAAGCCTTGTTGAGAATTTAACCATGGAAGTCATGAAACTAAGAAAAATTCCCTTAAAAAACCTAGATGGACAATGGAGTCATAGGCAAGGGACAAACAGAGTAATGAGATTATGGGTAGGAAAAAGGATGGAAATGAGAGGCACAAGCCATTTGGAGTCTGTAGGAGTTACAAGGTGATCATGAAATGGCAAAATGGTAGGATAGTAAAAGAAAAATTCTCTAAGGATAATGAAGGCAGTGAGATTTCTAAAACTCACAATGTTCATGGAATTTTGTTTTTAGAAATATAGAACCAATATTTAGACATCTACGGATAGTGAAAATTACTGATGACTAACCGTGGATCCACTTGGGGAGGGAAACTCCTCTTCAGGAGGTGTCCAGAATCTTAGAGTTCATATCTCTGAATTTTGAAGATTAGTGCCTTACTTGCACTTGGAAAATCTCTTTCCTTCATTCGTTGATGTTCTCTTGAAGCTATGATCTCAGAAATCTGAAAAGACATGATTGCTTCAACATTAATTCTACCTACCCATCATACTTTGCCTAACATTTTTTCTTCACTTGGGTGCACTTGTACTGGCAAACACTTGACATTATTTTATTTTTGAAAGCATAAAAAACTATCTACTTCTACCCTTATCACTTCTAAGAGTTGAGATTATTCTAGTGAACTATTTTATTCTCTACCTAGACTATTCGTCTGTCAAGATTAAGCTGTTTGAAAGAATTCATTCTATAATCTACTGACATGAAATTGATAACATGATTTTAACTAGGATTAAGCAGTCTGATTCACCATGGGTTGTGGCATCGGGACAAGCTGCACACAGACATTATTTTTGTACAAACAAAACTAGAAAGTATGAGGGCTATAATCCATCATTTGTTAAGCATTCCTATCTTTCTCTTTGGTTTATATTTAAGCATTAAGAACCAACATCTTTTCTTCATAATCTATTCCTACATGACAAGTCAAGATTAAATGATTTGACAAGCCTTTTTTCACTAACGTATCAGCAGAAATTCAAAACATGTTCAGCCATGATTAGGCTAGATGGCTGAATGAGACTCTTTTTTCTCAAGTAGTGGCATTTAGACTTGCACACTTTTAGAAGTACTCTTTTTTGGTATGGGGCTATACGTATTCTTTAAAACTTCCCTCTTTTCTTCTTTTCTCTGTTTTTGTGTTTTCATTTTTTTTTATTTTTTATTTTTTTTGACAAAACAATCTGAAACCAAAACTAGATGCTCAAAAGGTTGAGATTATTTGCATGCCTATATATCCTAATCTAACCTATACATGATATACATTCAATGTTGGAATCATGATTGATGTTAGACCAAAACCCATAGGTGTTAGTCTCCGCTACAATCCCCAGAGTTAGGATCCACGAGAGGCGGTTAGTCCATGTCGCAAAGCACATAAGGAGAGTTGAACCCAATGTCCAACAATCTCCCCCCCAATGCGAGAGGGTGAGTTTTGAACTCGAGATATGTCGCTTTGATACTAATTGTTGGAATCACGATTGTCGTTAGACCAAAACCCACAGGCATTAGTCTCCGCTACAATTGCCAGAGTTAGGATCCACAAGAGGTGGTTAGTCCATGTCGTGAAACACATAGGGAGTGTTGAACCCAATGTCCAACATTGAGCTGGTGAACTCTATTTTCCATTACAACCAATCAAGCAGATGATTCCATGAGGTATCTTAGTTCAGCTCTTTGAGTGTTTTGAAAAAAACGAAAGGCCATTCCCACCTCACTTGTGTTTGAATAGTAGTGCCTAAACTTTTCTTTAAACCTTGCATCAAACTACTCTTGACATATTTTACTCCCTCTTCAACTGCCTCTAAGATAATAGCAAAGGGATCTTGAAATAATACCTGGCCTAGAGGATTTAGGAAATAAGCTTGACCCATGACTGCTTTTTTCTCCACTTTTCTAAGCTTGGGACTCTTTTGGGAAATAAACTCCACTTCTTCCTTATGATCATCTGCATTGTCAGACTCATCATATATTGCAATGTTGTCCTCTAACAAAACTGATGTGCTTTGATAGAGTGGGCTAAATTCTATGTGAAGGCCATCATATTGATGAGCAGGAGCACTCTTGGACAATAAAACTTCCCAAGAAGGTAGTGCAACAACTCTCATGTGATTATCAATTTCTATGCCTTCATCTGCAATTTTAAATTCAATGGAACTTGGTGTCTGCAAATCTGGAGTTAAGGAGGATTCCATGTCCCAAATGATTTCCTCAACCATTTCAGGAAAAGGCTTCTCATTGAAAACTTGCTCAAGAAGTTCATCATCCTCCTCAACCTCAACATCAAAACTGAAAGACTGCTGATTTTCAATTACATGAAATTTATTTCTGATGGACTGAAATGAAGTAGAGAAAAGAGTGAGAGATCCCTCACTTACTTATAAACTTTCAAGGCTTTCCTCATCAGTGTCATAGATGGTATGTATTGGCTGACTATTTTTTTCAAGTTTATGAAGCAGATCTTCCTCCCACAAACCAACTGTTGATGGCTCTGCAAGGTTAGCTTTTATTCAGAGAACATCATCATCAGATTGATCAAACTTTGGAAAATCATCAATATCAATAATGTCACCAATCAAACATATTGGATTATTAGTTTTTTCTTCTTTGAATTGATCTGCAAGTTCACTTTCTGACTTACGGTAGACAGGATTAGCAGGAGAATGAACATAAATGTTTTGTTCACATGAAGGTTTAGAGTCTGGCTGCATGTTTAGCATCTGATTTATTTCCTCTTTAGTCAAAAGAGGAGGCATTTTTCTCTTTCTTTGGATAGAAGTACAACAATTCTCTTTCTCTTGTGAAGGTTTCTTTTGAGGCTGAATGTTTTCTTGAGCCTCACCTAGTAGAGATGGTGAATCATCACTTGTGCCTTCAGAGGGATCCTGTGGGTTTTCTTCTATTTCTTGATTGCATTCTTCCTCAATTGAATTCTCTTGGTTGTCATAATAGCTATCTTGAGAATGAAATTGATGAATGGCTGCTAAGAGGTCTTCAGGATGCAAATTTTCCAAATCTTCATCACTATCTATAAGGTATTGTATGATATCTTGAGATTGATCACAACAATTTTCAGCCAAAGATAAGGATGGAGAATTTTCTTTATAATGATCACAAAATACCTTGTGGAGATATTTTAAGGAAAACAAGCTACCAGGTTTTAGCCATTCATACCATTCTCTTGCCTTACTCTCTAATGTTGCCATAAACATTTTCATGAGGCAGTGCTCGTTCCATTCAACCTTTAACCTCCATACATATATATGAAATTTGATGATATGTAGCAAGGGGTCATCACATTTTTCATCTTGAAATATAGGCAGGTTTTTTATCCAATTTATCTGAGGCATTTTATGTGGAAATCCAAGAATATGATCTCTGTTCATCGGAGCATATCTTCTTTGTATCCTTGGATCAATGTTTGTAAATCAGAAAGGGTCACTGTATCTTTTCAACCAGTCTAGAGTTCTTCTATCGGTGGAGTCTTAAGGTCTATTGAGGGTTGTGGAGTCTCCAGGTGGAAGATTTCAACTTTCTTGTCCACCATCAACATGATTGGGATTTCTTAATGCATTCCCAGGGGATTTTATGAGAACTAGTGGGGTCAACAGGGCTACTGAAGACAAGTGGAGTCGCCAGGTGGATGATGTTTACTGTTTTAAGGAATTTCTTGTTGTCCACCATGAATAACTAAATTCCAATCTAAGGAATTTTGTGGTTTTCTGAGGTCTTAAGGATGTCTAAGATATCATTTACTCAAAAGGTCCCACCATGATCGCCATTATGTTAGTTTCCCATGATTTTTTAGATTGGTGAGATCAAATGCACATGGTAACATCATACCAGTCTTTGGAGTCCTAGGACCTAGCCTTCCTGGACTCAGAGATGGCTCTCTCTATTTTGTGCAAAGGATGTGAACTTGTATGTTTTTAGGGTTTGATTTTAGGCTAGTTGTTAAGTCTAGGGTCTGTTTGTTTGTTTTGATTGGGTAAGATGATCAAGTAGAATAGTTAGAGTGAGGGAATCTTCAAATCATTGGGATATGGAGTGAATAAAAGACATGGAAGTTTCAGCAATAAATCAGAGTGGATCACAGGGAAAATCTAGCATGGTCAGATGGATTTTCAAGGTTTTTGTGAAATGAAATGAACATCAAGTTTGTGAACAAAGTAGGGAAAAGGGAAATTAAGAATCTTTTTTTATGTACTTAAAACAAGAAGGGACTTCAACACTATTTAGGATAAAGAATCAATCAATAGACAGGGCACACCAATAAATCTTTGATTCAACTCAAGCAAATAATAATTTCAAATAAACAATCCAACGAAATATAGAAGGCGAGAAACTCATTTAACTTCTAGTGATTTCACCTTCAAGGTTAGAAAACATTTAAGATAAACGTATAACTTTAATCAAAGAAGAGGGAATGCCTAAACATCGTTGTTCATAGCCATAAAGATCTCCAAAACAACTATTAAATTATGGATAAAGGGTATGATTGAATCATAGCCTCTTCGGCAAACCTAATTAGTGGTATTTTAGAGAGAGATCTCAAGAACATTGTTTTAGTGACATAAAACAAGCAGGGCTAACCATAAAACATATTTGATACCTACTGTATTAAACCATTCATGAAAAAAATAAGCTTAGGTGGTCTAGAGAGCAATTAAGAATTCTCTAAAATGACCTAGCAGAGGAAAACATAAAGGCAGTGAAGAACAAACTGAGCTAAGGTGCCTTTGAAAAACATTTCTTAGTCTAAAACCTTTGTCCTAATGCAATTTAGAAGGATGAAACAAAATGATGCATAAGAAAACAATAACTGAATAGAAGCACATCACCATTAACCAAGCTTAGGGATCCTGCAAGCAGCCTTTCTCCATCATCAATCAAGACAAGCCATTCACAAACTCCACAACATCAATTTCTTCTCCAATCTCCAAAAAAAACTATGTATTGCTCCAAAGAGTCATCAAATGACAACATTTTACAATAAGGCCCTCATGCTCTATTTATCTAGCAAAGGAGGGAAAAAACCCTAACTAGGGTTTGAAAATATCAAAACTAGTCATAAATGTCATTTATGCCTAAGAGACCATGCAAGGCCAAAGGCACATAATATCCCATGAAATAAATGCAAAAATAACTCCTAGCACCTAACTTTCGATTTATTTTCCTCAAAACACACTAAAATATCATTTTTCCATTAATGAGTGTCTTTTGTTGACTTTGTGGCCAAAAACGCACAGTGAGGTCTCAAAGCATAGCACCATGCACGGGAAAAACTGGGTCCACTTGTAGCCAAGTTTTGGTGACCTTCCCAATGTAAGAATTGGCTCCGTGATGGCTTGTTGGAAAGCTTGTTGAATCTACTTTCCAAATATATCCTTGGTTTTCTGATTGATATCCATTAACCTATCCAAAAGGAAAATTTTCAAAAACTTCTCTAGGCACAACGCCACGTCTGTAAATGCGGTAGAAAGGTGAAAAATGAGGTGTTTTTTTGCCTTTTGAGGGGTCAAAAATGCTCCCAATTCTCTAAAATTTGGTGAGAATACTGCGCTTGAGCCAAGAATTCTAAAAATGCCAAGTTTTCCTCCTGAGAATGCTTGAGATAAAAGTGTAGCACTGAGGGTGCTGCGCTTAGAGGTCTTAGCAAAAAACCAAAAGTTGTCAAAATTTCCCTACACGTAGCACCTTTTGCGGAGGGAATTTATAGGCCTTCCCGGTGTCCAAACTAGGCCCATGATAGCGTTTTGGAAATATTATCCTGTCTACTTTCAAAATATACCCCATTTTCTCTGATTGGAATTGATTTGCACTGTCAAAAGTTGATTCTCCCAAGACTGGTCAAGAAGTGTTGAATGATGGTGTAGAAATGCAGAGTGCTGGTGTAGACAACTTTTGGAGGCCTTCCTTAACTCAAAATATAGTTCATGATAGATCATTCGAAATATATTCCAGTCTTCATTCCAAATATACCATGTTTTTTATGATTGGAGTTGATTTGACCCGTCAAAAGTTGATTCTCCCAAGACTAGTCAAAAAGTGTTGAATGATGGGGCAGAAATGCAGAGTGTTGGTACATACAATTTTTGGATGCCTTCCTCAACTCCAAATTGATCTCATGATAGCTCTTTGGAAATATCTTCTAGTTTAATTGTTTTTTGACTCATCAAGCAAGTCATTTGGACACTCTAGATATGCTAAAACCAAATTTTCCCAATGTCACTCCAGAAGTGCAGCAATTCTCCCGTGACATATGTATTTTTTACATTGCTCCCAAACCATGATACTTGTGTAAACTTGGAAGGAGGTTTTTCTTCTTGGATCTATGATGGACAAAAACCTCTCTCACATTTGTCAAATTCATATATTGTTGGTCAGAAACATAGTTTGAAGAAAAACTGGCCCTAGGTGTGGCAAATGATTTGTCCTTTGTGATGAATTCTTGGAAAATGATGGAGGCATGATTTTTATGAGTTGGTATGGCTTTATGATTGCTGATATGATCTATCATATGGATCCTTTGCTCCTATTCCTCCTTTCCATAGCAAACCCTAGCTTAGTTGGAAGGGGAAATTAAGGTTTGATGTAGGCAAAATAAGGGATTTAGGACTGCCTTGTAGAGGGAGGGGAATGAAGGGGTTAAGTTTTGTATGAAGGGGGAAATTTTTGGGGATAGGGATGGATGTTAGAGAGTAGGGTAAAGTGGAATTTGAAGGATTGAGTGAGGGGAAGGGGTCCAAAAGGGAAAAACAGAGGCCTAGTCTCGAAAAAGTGTCAAATTGTAGCAATAGGCTAGGTTTTGTAGAAAAATGATGATTTTGAGGGATAGTAGTGATGGGAAGTGTTTATGAAGGTATATTAAGGATAGGAGGAGGTGTAAGAGCATCAGGATAGAAGCCTTGTTGATGATTTAACCATGGAAGTCATGAAACCAAGAAAAATGCCCTAAAAAACCCTAGATGGACAATGGAGTCATAGGCAAGGGACAAACAGAGTAATGATATTATGGGTAGTAAAAAGGATGGAAATGAGAGGCACAAGCCATTTGGAGTTTGTAGGAGTTACAAGGTGATCATGAAATGGAAAAATGGTAGGATAGTAAAAAAAAATTCTATAAGGATAATGAAGGCAGTGAGATTTCTAAAACCCACAATGTTCATGGAATTTTGTTTTTAGAAATCTAGAACCAATATTTAGTCATCTTGGGATAGTGAAAATTACTGATGACTAACAGTCCTCATTAAACTTGACATCTCTCCTCACAATTTTCATCCTCAGTGAAGGTAAATATAATTGGTAATTGTGTGGAGTTTTAGTGTATCCTACAAAGACTCCCAACTCTGTTGTAGGCTCAATTTGCTTCCTTGAATACTTGGAGACATGATAATAAATTGAATCTCCAAAAATTCTGAAATGAGACACATCAATATTTCTCACGGAGAAGGCTTCCTCTAGTGTTCCCATACCAAGTATCCTATGAGGACTCTATTTTTGCAAGTAGACTACGATGCTACATGCTTCTTCCCATAGATGTAATGGCAACCCTTGATCATGCAACATGGTCCTTGTTGATCCTACTATTATTCTGTTCTTCATTTTAGCTACCCCATTCTATTGTGGGTTATGGGGTGTTGTTAGTTCTCTTCAACTACCTCTTTTGCACAAAAATATTTGAAGACATTTGAAACAAATTCACCTCCATTATCGCTCCTGAGAGCGTTGACCTTCTTCCTAGTCACCTTCGCAACTAGTGCCTTGAATTCAACAAATTTTGAGAAAACATCATCCTTCTTCTGCATGAATAATATCCAACATTTTATAGAGAAATCATCAATAAAAATAACATTAGACTTGTGTTTTTCTATGGAGGATGTAGAAAAGGGTCCATTAACATCAGAGTGGACTTGGTTAAATATTGCATCTACTCTGTTATCTTGATCATGAAAAGTGGAATTGACATATTTCCCTAATATGCAATCCTTGCCGACATCTTGCTGGTCAAGGCAGTAGGGAAAATTTTATGGGCTAATATTTGCATGTGGGAAAAATTTCCATGTTTTTTCCAAAACTAAATCACCAATTTCCATTTTTTCCTTAAATTGATTAGCAAAAAATTTACAATACAAAATTATTTTGCCTTAAAAATCAACACAATTTTATATAGACTAATATAAAATCATTGGAAATATAAATATTTATACAAAAATATCACCAAACATTTTAAATTTTACATATTAGGGACTAGTAATATTCGCCAAGGTTTCTAAATTTTACGATAAACTTCCATCCTTAAAAATTCCCTGCAAGGGAGCCTTTAGGGAGACCAGTGGTAATACGTTGCATGAATTTTAAGGCACTATGGTGTAGATGATCCAACCTCCTATGCCAGAGTTCACTAATATCTCGACTCTGCACAGTTTCTACCTTGCTGCTCAATTTCATACATTCTCCCACCTCAATTTTGTATAGGTTATTCAATCAAATCTAGATCTGCTTCATTTTCCCAATAATTATGTGTATAATAAAGGACCTCCCTTTAATAAAAATAATATCATAGCCATGATCCTCCAATACTTCTATAGAGTCTGGGTTCTTCTTCAGACAAACATAACATCTTTGAGGTGAAGAGGAGAGGCTTTCTCCCTCTTAAAGGTGAAAATACCAATTCGTGTCTCCCTCTCAAAGGAGACAGTACCAATTCCTATAACATTGTACCTTCCATCATCCCCCATTTCGATATGCATTTGGAGATCCTCCTCCTCCAGGCTATTGAAAAAATCCTTGCACCCCATCATATGGAATGAGGCATCAGAGTCAAGGTACCATACACTCCCCATAAGAATATTGGCCATGCATGCTATTAGCATGAAGTCTAATTCAAATTTTGAAGTGAATGATTCACCTCCTACTCCTCCTTAAGGCTTCTTGGTAGACTTCTTGTGCAGACCTTTTGTTGCATAGTGCTAGAATTCATGGCAATGGAAACATTTTAACTTTCTCATGTCTTTCTTTTTGCCATTATTTTGGCTAGATTTAGGTCTGCTTGTGTTCTTCTTTCCTTTTCCCTTCTTCCTCTTTCTAACCAAGGAAAAATTATCTTCATCCTTTGATTTAGAATAAGTTCCATATCTGGTATTTCTCCTGAACTCTTATTGAAACAAATCAAATCACAACCTTTACTAATTCGGTAATTTTTCCCTTCCATTTACAAAGTCCTAGTAGTTATGTTAGGATTTTGGAAGGCCTATAAAAGCTAGGCTCACTAGGTTATATTATGCAAAATTCACCCCAACCCATCCAAGCTCATCACGAACTTGATTAAATATGGAGAGATATTACATAATGGTATCATTCTTCTGCATCCTTATGTTTCGAAGTTTGTCTTTCATGGCCAATTTTCTATGGTTTTTGCTATTCTCAAATAGCTCAGTGAATGTCTTCCACATATAAAATGGTGTCTCCATTCCATGGGGATTTCAGACCACATGGTCCCTCACACCTTCCAGAGTAATTCTCTTTGTATTTGCAACATCCTTCTTCCATTGGGATAATTGTTGTGCATCTGACTGTGGAGGTTGTGCAATGTCAGTTTTAACATATTCCAACACACCATTATCATCAAGAAATGCTTCCACGTGATCCTTCTAGGATAAGAAATTTGAGCTACCCTCCATGGCATACTCCTTTCTCAGTTCATTGAAATTCATTCTCCTGATCTTGAAGAAAAAATGTTATACTAAAGCTGCAAAATCGAAATTACTGAGAGACAAGTTCGGACTATGGATTCTAATATGATTTCAAGGATATGATACCATGTATAAATTTTATATAAATTGCAACTACTCAATATTTCAAACTGAAAAACAAGACACAATTCTATTCTACGGATACGCATAATGCAAATCACAATTTAGAACGACATGCATAAACATGCAATAAGAAAAACCAAACATACAAAAATATTTCTATGGGAACCTAACTAAAAAAAAAACCCTCAAGCCTCTTTGAATTAATTAGTTGAATAGAGAAACTATTACACTCAATAGCTTCAACTCTGAGCTCAACCTGCAAAAGAATAATTGTTCTCTCAACTCGATGAGAAACTATGGCCAAAACTTAGCCAAATATCATCTCACCTAGCCTCTTATTTCCTTGCACAATTCCTGAGGAAATTAGCTCTTAAAAGATAGGTATTTCCTCCTAATTTATTGCACAATTCCAAAGGATTGATCTCCTGACCTCATACAATAATTGTATACTCAAACTAGTATACAACTCATGTTACGTTGCCTTGTCATGTCCACTTCAGCTGATAAATTTGAATTCTTTGCATGCATTAGATATTTTGGGTTGAATGATCAGTTAAATTACATATCTTTGAGCTAGACTAATGTCCCATTGCACTACTAAATATAACGAAACTTGATTGCCAAATTTAGCAATCACACATGCATAAATGAATCCAAGCCCTCTAACTAAAATTTACTGAGATAACTAACTGACAAGACACATGCCACACTAGTTAACTGCCTCTAGGTTGTATTGTTGATGTGGAAATTCAATTTACTCAATTTGAATAAGTCTAAATTCAAATTTAACCTTTCTTGCTACAAGTTTTCAACATTTATTTCAACCCATATTTTTCATGATGTTAGAGCACTCCTCGAGTCAAGGCACATTGAGGACCTCTAAGCATGCCACACCGACAAGGCTCCTTGCAATGGCTATGACCAACTTATGAGCACTTGACTCTCAAACTACACCTCTAGAACTTATACTTCTTAATCACGTGTAAGATATAATGTGTACGGAATCCAACATTCAATCTTAACAGAAGTATAATTCTGAACTACCATTTCATGTGCACCATATATTGCACATTCATAACATCGTCAATATTTTATGTATAGATACATTACTTCATTGCATATATGCAATATATAATTTCACCAAAATAAAACACCAAATTTATACAACGGGACATTTTAGTCCTTTCTTCATTTCTATGTGCAATTTCTTCAAATTACAACTTACAAAAATATAGGCACACCAACATTTCTCATAATACAAGGGAGACAAATTTCGATTCCTCAAATCATAGTTATCGATTTTTCCCATCTCAGGGCAAAAATCTCAGAAATTTGTCAATTCGATTCGAACAATGAATATTTTGATGAAATTCAATTTGGTTTGTTCAGGTTTTTGTTCATTCGACCCCCTCCTCAAAGCAACAAATACTTCGTAACATAAGAGTGTTTTCTAAGGAGTTAGGAGTCGACTCACCGTGGTTGTGAGGTAAAAATAATCTTAAAGTGATGAAGTATGTCGCATTTCTCCCTTTCCTGCATACTAAGGTGGCTATGAATTGGTCCTCCAGTGGTTTAACAACCACTGGGCCAATTTCCTGCTGCATAACTGAGGGGTGCATCATCAATCCCCAGAGCTTTTCTGATTGGTGCATAAAACATTTGATAGGGAATTGATGCAACATATAAGTTATTGTAAGAATAACTATCTCCCCCCTTGAGGGAATATATACAAGGTGAGGATGCTAGCTTTGGATCTCACCTACTATCAAAATTTGGGCATCTAGCCGGTTAAGATGCATACCTTGTTACTAGTTATGTCACTAGGTATGAGTCTATATCTTCAGTTGGTGGTGCTTGTGGTGGGGGAGAGTATGCCACCTGAGGCATAAATTGGGCTTGAAGCACATTCTTTCTCGAACCCAATGAGTTGAGTGTTGATGGTTGCTTGCTTTTATTTTTTGGTCAGAAATGAAACTGATAGATATGCTTGGATCACTTTGCTCAAGATTTGTGGGCATAAAATGTTGAAATCTTAACATATATAGAAGATGATGTGTATTTAGAAAAGGTACATAGAAAAGGAAGGAAAATAGAAACAATTGTGCAATTTTAAATTTTCAAATTTTCAAATTCACTCTTGCTTTGGAGGGTAGAATGCCAAGAAACCAAGAAAAATAAAAAATGGGTGAAAGTGGATTATTACTAATTTTTTAAATATTTTTCTATTTTAACAAATTATAAATAAATAAGTTTAGAAAGGTGATTATCTAAATATGTATTTATTTATTAGATAATAGGTAAAGAGTTGTGTTAGATTCTTTAAATTTTAGATTTAAGTTCTCTAGGGAAGAGTAAGTGTGGTTTTTTTTCTTGGTGAATTGCATCTCTAATGTTGTTTTGAAGAAATAAATTTTGACCATCCATAAAATAATAAATAAAAAATAAAATAAAAAACAAAGTATATTTACAACCCCTAAAAAATTCATGAAAACCTTCTCAAGAGAAAATGTTCACACTAATGAGGGTTTCTACATTGGACTTCTATTTAACAAACCTATATACTCCATATGAAAAAATGTTGTTCAAGGAAAAATCTTCATATTACAATTATCAAACTGAAATTATGTAATATAGTTGGTAGGATAAAGGGAAATGGTTTGAGATTGAGATGTCATTATTGAAGCATTTAAGGTTTTGGTTAGTTGGTGGAAGTTTATGTGAACATGAAAAGAAAATAGTGTTTTGTAAAATAATAATAATAATGTTTCAAAGAAAGTCAATAGTGAGTAATAGTGGGTTATTGGATTAAAATAAGAAACTTAGAAGGACGTGAATAATGGCATATGGGCATCGTCAATAAGGGTAGAATGAAAGAGAGAGAACAAAAATGAAGAGGGAGGGATTTGAAGTAATCAAAACACAATGTAAATAGGATGAATATGATGGAGATAGTGAGGGTGGTGTCCATCCATATGATTTTATTTGAATAAATAACTTTGATATTTTAAATGGTTTACTAATATAATCTAGTAGCTCATAAATTAGTGGTTAATTTAGATAGTAGTTAATTTTGATTAATAATTACCGCTTCAAGTAAATTTGATGAAAGCTATATGCTCTCTTTTTTGTAAGTCCAAAATTTTGGTATTTTACATAAATTTTTGTGAGTTATATGTTTTTTTTTTTTTTTTTTATAATTTGTTTTGTAAATGTGAAGAAGTTGTTAAAAATAATCGATTGAGAGTTATCTTTTTCTATATTAACTTTATAACTTTTTGTGTGTTTCCTTAAATTGCTGAATTGTCTTTTTCTATATAGAACTTTTTGTGTGTTTCCTTGAATTTCCAAAAAAAAATTACAATTTTTTAATGTAAGGATTCTTATTACTTGTTTTAAATTATTTTGTTAAGTCTCTTCAATTTTCACATATTTAGCTTATTCAATCTTGGCATATTTAGCAATGTATGTCATAACAATATTATGCATGCATATTTAAAGATAACAATTTGTATATCAATATTGAATTTAAATATATACATAATAAACGGAATTTAATGAGGTAGTCTAACTTACTAAATAGAATTTTTCACTAGAATTAGGCAAAACAATTTCAAGATAACAATTTTTTTTTTTTTTTTTTTGGGTTTAAAACGCATTTTTTAATGCATAAATAGATTCAACGCTCTGAAAAAAGAGAGCTTTCAAATTCTATAAATTAAACAATTTAAACTCAAATTTTTAAAAATTGAAAAAAGAAAGCTTTCAAATTCTATAAATTAAACAATTTAAACTCGAATTTTTAAAAATATCTTTCTTATTTTAATTAAAATTAACCGAAAAAAATGTGAAAAAAATCATTTCGTTTATAAATTAGAATTTATTTCAAACTATTAAAATCCAAATCCACATTATAACACTTCATTGCAATTTCTTAATAAAACTGATACTTTTAAAATTGAATTACACTATTTTCAAATGAAACTTCAAAATTTTTTAATATAAAATATTTAAATCTCACATTTTCAAAATCCTAACTTGTAATTTTGAAAACAAATATCACACTTTTATAATCCAATTATACACTTTAAAAAATCAATAATGTTAGTTTCGAAATCAAAAATAAAAAATCTTATTTTAAAATTTTACTTTCTCTCTCACATACACATATATATATCATTTTTATCTGAATTTTAAAAGCTATTAATGTAAAAATAATAAAACTTTATCTTAATTTCAAATCAATAAATAAAATAAATATCATTTATCTATTAAATAATGCTACTATTTAAATCACAGAATTTTCATTACTTAATACATATATATTAACTAATTAAAAATTTATTGAAAGATAATATCAAATTTACATTTCACAAATTATATAAATATTTTATTAATATTAATTTTACTTTTTATTGAATAATATAATTTTTAATATTTATAAAAAATTATATTAGATTTTAAAATTTTGTAGTTTTTTTTTTAAAGAAAGATAGTTTAAATTTTCCACGGTATTACATAAATTTTGTTTATCTTTAAAATTCCAAAAGAGAAATTATCATCAAAACAATGAATTAAAAAAAATATAAATCAAATGATAAAAATAAATAATAAATAAATAAAATAAAAATAAAAATAGCAAACTAAAATCTTAAAATTACCAAAATAATAAAATAAAATATAAAAATTGAACCTAAATTAATACTTAATAAATAAGCAATGAAACTATTAATAGATTTAATTAAATAAATAATTATTAATAATTAAATAAATAATAAATAATAATTAATCAATTACTAACTAATTATTATAAATGAATAATTAATAATACTAATAAATTTTGAATAAATAATCATTAATTAATTAATAATAAATATTTATTATTATTATAAATAAATATTTATTAATAATAATTCATTTATTTAATTATAATAATAATAATATAATTTTAATAATTATAAATACAAATAAATAAATCAATTTTAATAATTGTAAATACAAATAAATAAATTAACCGAAATAAAATAAATTAAACTAAAAAATTATTATTTTAATAAATATTTACAATTAATTTAATATAATTTAATTTAATTTAAGTACTAAAGATGAAAAATAGAAAATTATAAGTGAACTAGAAAAAGAAAAATTGAGAGAACCTATGTATGATTTTCCACTAATATCAAGAGCTTTTCTGATTTTCTTCTTTATTATAACTGATTTTCCTCTTTATTATAAGAATCTTGCATTTTATTAAATAATCAAATATAAAAACATAAATGTCTAGTTTTTATTATTTATTGTGTTTTTAAGTGGTTATAGTTGAAAAGTCTCATTTTCTATTTAGAAAATATAATTACACTTCATACATTTATTTATTAAGGTATTGTTTAGTCGAAAGATTTTACCTTGAGTTGCTTGGTGAACAATTGATTTCTCTAATTGACATGTTGTAACTCACTCTTTTGTAACATTTATAAAATACATGTATTTTATGTAATTCTTCACAAATTTCCATTCTTTAAAAAAAAATTTAAACATTTTATTTAATTTTACAATTTAATTTTAGAATATTTTTTCTTTATGATCAATATTAATTAAAAAAAAAAAAATTACAATCAAAATTTTAAATAAAAATGATAACACATAAATTTAAATTGATTTTTTTTTTTCAATCAATTTTTATCAATATTAATAAATTAATAATTAATAAAAATAAAAATGTGAATTTTATTTTATATTTTTATATATAATATACACACATAAAAATAGAAATAGAGAAAACATTAATAAGTAACATTACATAAACAATTACCAAACATGTATAGATAAGTGGCAATTGAATTTGAATATATTATAACAATAAAAATTATGAATAAGATTTATTGAGTTTATAACAACTTAATTTGTATACATTGAGATATTGAAACATATGGATAAAACCATATATATAAATGACAACGAAATGTGTGTATATATTGAGACAATAAAGCATATGGATAAGTGTTATTGAGTATATGACAACTCAATTTGTATATATTAAGATATTGCAGCATAGGGATAATTTTTATTGAGTTATGTAGGAAATTTGTAAATGCCACAAAAGGATTTTTTCTTTTTGTTGTATGGGGGTAAAGCCAGTATCCAATGTCTTGCTTTGCCACAAACAATGAACATAGCAACAACTCCCCCAAATCCAATCCCCATTCCCAACCCCAATATTATCAAGGTTTTTTCATCTATACTACTCAACCACCATCTTTTAATATTGTTTGTACTACCGCCATCTCTATTCTTTGTTCTAGTTGGTTTATCCATTTCAGTATATGGTAGTAGAGGAAACCCACATAATCCCTTATTCCTTTGAAATGATGATGCATTGAACATGTCAAATTGTGTCCCCTTGGGAATTGGCCCACAAAGTTTGTTAGAAGAAACATCCACAAAAACCAACATTGATAACTTAGAGAGTTCTTGAGGAATTTCTCCATGCAATTTATTTTTGGCCAAGTCAAACTCTTCCAAAGAAGATATCTCACTAAGAGATCTAGGTATTTTCCCTTCCAACTGGTTTCCAGATAAATTGAGTAACTGCAAGCCATTCATATTGCCTATTCTTGCAGGTATTTCTCGAGTGAGATTATTGCTTGACAAATCAAATGTTATGTTTGTAGCCAACACATATGTCAAAGTATACTCAAACCCTTTTATGTCAATTGTCATGACAAGTGAAAATTGTCCCACTAAATTTATTGTTCGATAAATCTAAGAAAGACAATGAGGTGAGATTTGTGATCGACCAAAGAATTGTGCCATACAGATTATTATAACCACCAGTACTTAAAATTTTCAAGTTACTAAATTTTACAAGGTATAAAAGAAACTCACCTATAAAGTTATTATTGTGTCAAAATTGGTATCATTGGCCAACCCTGAAGATAAAGTTCCAAAGAATTTATTAGAATGGGAAGAGAAAAATTGTAAAGCACTACAATTATACAATTATAGATACCTGTGGTACGGATAGGTCCTTCGAAGTTGTTTTCTTATAGCTCTAATTTGTAAAGAGAAACCAAACCAATAATATTATTATGGATACTCCGATTAAACATATTATTATATAAACTCAATTCTTTGAGAGCTTTTAGTTTATGGGCATAATTTGGAAGTTTTTGTGGGTGGTACCCCATGAGTTGAAAAAACTTTTTCTTTTTGTGAATGCTTTTCCACCATAAAAATAAATTTCTAATAGTATTTTTGTGAGTGAACACTCGCGAGAAGGAAAGATTTGGAAGTTTTATATAAGAGGTTACAGATTCAAAATAAAAAAGAAGTAGAGTATATATATCTTCATAGACTTACCAGTATAGGGAGGTGAGTCCCTTGTCTCACAAACAAGAAAGTCTCTTACACTAATGTAGTGCCTCACTTAATTGTGACCTTAAAATTAGATAATAATAATAATAATATAAAATAATCCACCACTGAAAAGAAATTTTAAAAACTTTTATCGTCTTCCTTATATGTGTCTGTGTTCTTCTCGAAGGGAAGATTTTAAAAGTTTTGATGTTGGTATTCTTTTGGAAGGGAAGATTTTAAAAGCTTTTGTCGCCTTCTCTGTCTGAGTCTTCTTTTGGAAGGAAGATTTTATAAGTTTTATCGTCTTATATGTGTATGTCTTGGATAGCTTTCCACGGTAACGACGAATTTAAGAGAGACTTTATCCGTGGTCCTCCACTCAAGAGAAAAATTTAAAGGTCGTGAGTTGGGTTCTTCCATTTCAGAAAATGATTTATTCTAATAATATATTATTTTTAGCATGGGTCGTTATAATCATATTGTTCTTTTTATAATCATCAATTTAATATGAGCGGTTCCCAAATTATACTGAAAACTTTATTAGTTTTTGCAGACGGTAAATAGCATTAACATTAATTTCCCTTATGTAATATGATAAAAAATAATTATTATAGATAAAAAATAACATGATTTTTATTAAAATATTTTATATAATGATAAAGTTAAAAGAATATATACTTTTATATTTAAATATTAAAAAATTGTTCATCCGATTTTTATTTATATATTAATTTAAAAACTAAGTATAATTTTTTTTTTAAATAATAATTTAAAATAATAATAAATTTCAAAATTTCTTAGTTTAATTAACTATTTATATAGTATTATGTAAATCATGAAATTTAAGCCTAAAATTTAGTGTGTCTCAAATTAATAAATAAATAAATTTTAAAATTATATAATTTTTATTAAAATAAAATAAGAGAAAATACTATTGGATCAAAATTTAGAATATTATAATTATATTAGCATTTGCATTAAAATGGTGCAAAGACATGTTGATAGAAGTGTACATGAATGTAGAGTGATACAGAGGTAACATTGAAGGAGACAATGATTTGGACGTGGAAGGTATGACGAATCAGGAGGCTATAGTATTAGTAAAGTAGAGTTTTCCAAGTGGGTAAAAATACATTATAGAATCTACAATATATCAGATTTCTATTACCCAAATAAAAATTAGAAACTCATTAGCTTGACTAGTTTAAATAAATAAATATTTACTCTCTAAACAACTAAAAACATAAGAAATCCAATATTTACTCTTGAAACCTTTTATTGGGAAAATCATTGCATAATAGATACAAATAACAAACATAGGAAATCCAATATTTACTCTTGAAATTGTTTATTGGGAAAATCAACGTGAAATAGATACCTATTATTCCCTTGGCTACTTGGCCGTTCAATGTTCCAACATCAATCTCTTCCAGAAGGCGCTTCACAAACTGGCTCTACACTAAACCATAGATATATTTATAGCAAAGGAACTTCACAAACCATCTCTACACTAAAACAAAGCATTTATTTTCATCTCTATGTTATTCAATCCTTCATCAAGTTTTCTATATTTAGAATACAAAGTACAACACTCTCACCAAGTACAACACTCCATCATCTATGATAAGCTTGGTCCATACATAGAAGAAGGAGAACATGGCTCCTAATAGTTGTCAACTTACACCACACAATGCTATCACTTGAACATACACATGCATATTGAACATTTTTCTTGACCTTTCATCACTACACCATCTCTGATAAGTTTTATCCACACAAAAGATTCCACCACAGAATGCTATCATTGGACAACGACATATATATTGAACATGTTTCATAAAACTAACATCTAGAGCGAAAGAAACTAGTGGTAGTCAGGGAAAATTTTAAGGATGAAAGTTTATCATAAAGTTTACCAACCTTGGCGAATATTACTAGTCCTTAATATCCAAATTTTAAAATGTTTGATGATAATTTTGTGAAAATGTTTGTTATTTTGATTATTTTATATTAGACAATATATAATATTGGTGATTTTTAAGGTAAAATAATTTATACTATAAAATTTTGGCGAATTAATTTTTAGAAAAATAGAAATTGACGAATCCCTTTTTTGGAAAATGGATGGAATAGTAACCTACTTGTGAATATTAGCCCCTAAAATTTTCCCTAGTGATAGTGTTGTCGCGACACATATATAACAAACCATGGTATAATACAAAAGCACTGAATAGGTTTTGGAACAATACATAATTATAATGGCCTGCGAAAAAGGAATGAGTGAGTGAGATGGTAAGGTCTGGCAATGAAGCTAGAGATGTCACGAGAAACTTCCAAATATTTGTATTAAAGGTAGCAAAAATTTTGGAATATACATTTGATCACTGAAAGAGGTATATAGAAAACCTATGTCAAATATATTGAAAAACATATTTGAGATTTTAAGAATGAGAAATGCAAAAAAATGCAACTTCAAAACATCCATCTTAGCCAGGTCAAATTTTCAAATATTCATTTAATCATTAAAAATGATATATGAAAAACATATCTAATTTTTTGAAAAACAAACTTTTAAATTTATATTTTGTAAGAGATTACGTAAGTTGAAAAGTTAAATTCCACCCCAACATGCCCTCCACCCCAAGTGATACATTAAGTATTGTTTAGTCAAAGCAAGTGGTTTAGTGAACAATTTGTTTTTGTAGTTGTATGGGTTCAAATTTTTCAAGTATTTGAAAGTATGTTTTCACTACCTTGTTTGTGATATCTATGAAATAATTGTATCTCATTTATGTTTTATAAATAATAATAAATAAATAAAAATGAATATTTAAACATTTCATTTTTCACTTAATTTAATTTTGAAGTTTTATTTTAAATAATTTTTGAATAATCTTATTTTATTTAGATTTTGCATTCAATTTACAATTGAAATTTTAAATAAAAAGAATAATATATCAACATATTGTAACTACTTTGTAGTATTTATGAAATAGTAGTATATGATGTTGCTGTTTATGAATAATAATAAATAAATAAAAATGATTATTGAAACATTTTAATTTCATTTAAATTAATTGTGCACTTTTATTTTAAATAATTTTAGAATAGTTTTATTGATATTTAGTACTTATTATTAATTTTTCATTCAATTTACAATCATTATTTTAAATAAAAAGAATTATATATATATATATATATATATATATATATATATATATATATATATATATATATATATATATATATATATATTCCTATTCATACAATTTGTTTAAAAAAAATATCTTATTGACTCTATAAATTGAAAATATATACATATTTCTATCTAAGATCTCTTATATTTTTCATTCCAAAATGGTTTGAGATAACATAGATCTCAGAGTATATATTATGAATCTCACGTTGCGAATTTTATTTTATATTTTATATTTTTTGCATTTCACCAAGGCCAATGCTTCTCTAACCCGTCCATTATAGTTAGCACATCATAGAATCCTAAGGGTAGCATGTTTAAGTTCACATTAATTTTTTGTCCTTTTATTTCAATGGGACATTTCTTTGTTTTGGAAATCACTCTTCTTTTGGCTCTAGTGCCCAATTTCACTAATCAAGGGTTCTAGAACTGAATCATTTGCAAATGGCATAATTCTACAAGTTTTGGCTGACATAACTCAAACTTGCACCTAGATCAATTAAAATAGAGATAGAGTGATTATAAATTTTACCTTAAAATTTTGTCATTGTAGATTGATATTTAGTCTGATTATCATCCAAGCGTGCATTGATTCTAGTTATAATATTTTCCACCTCGCCAACTGTAGAGGCTTCTTGTATGTTGGCAACTTTTTCTATTTATACACGATGTGGGAAATTGTTGTAATAATGAGGGTCCCCACATCCCCAACATTGCAAAGGAGGTTTTTGATGTTGGATTGATTTTGGTTTACTTGCTATTTCCATTTGTCTAGTCTCACTTTGTGCTCCAGATTTATGTTGATTCCTTCCCAGAAACTTTTTTAGATTCCTTTAGTACACTTTTTTCCCACCAACACCTTTTTCATTTTTATAGCTCAGAAGATCCTTCAGTCCATTCTTTTTCAATCCATTCTTACCATATTCACCCCTCTTCTTCATTTTTTGATAACAAATCTGGGCATTTTGTATGGCCTCATCCATTATTTTTGGATTATGAAACTCCAACTTCTCCTTCATAAGGTAGGTAAACAACTGATAAAACACTGCACTTTAGCCTTATCCTCCCGAATATATGGAACATATAGAAGTAATGACATAAAATTAGTTACAAACTCATCCATAGTTAGCGAGCCAAGTCTTAAATCATGAAACTCTTCTTCCTTTTCATCGTAAAACCATTCAGTCAGGTATTTATCCTTAAAACGTTTCTGAAAGTCTTTTCAGGTGATTGTTCCTCAATTCCCTGGACTATCTTGATTTCCTCCCACCACAAGGTGGCTTTACCTTGCAATTGGTAAATTCGCAACCAAAATTTTAAAATTATTATTATATTCATAGATCTAAAAATACGTATTCATGTTAATAAGGAAAGCCTCAACTGCCTCTTCAGATTCATCATCAAATGTTAAGGATTTTATATTTATGAATTCTCCTTGAAGTTTGACTTTTTATCTCTTGGACCCTTTGTCACTAGAAGCATTATAAGACCTTCCTTGTCATTTCATCCTCCTACATACTCTTCATTATCCTCCCTTTGGTGAAATAATTATGTTTTGTTCCCATTACCAACACTTGGGTTTGGCTCTCGTTGATTCTATCGGTCTTTGGCAAAATTATTCTGTTTTGTTCCCATTACCAACACTTGGGTTTGGCTCTCATTGATTCTATCAGTCTAACAAGCTCTTCAAGATTCTCAATTTTTCTTTCCTCAAACTTTCATTATCATCCCTTAAATTAGTAATTTCAACTCATAATTGTCTAACTTTCTCCCACAATACTACATTGGATTGACGAGACTCCTCTCCCAATTGCACCCACATCTCAAGATTAGTTTCCATATAGGGTGCTTATGGTCTTGTCAGCGATCTTTTTCCTCTTCACATCTTGTCTCTCACTCTGTGTACATTAACATATTGGTGACTCCTAGTTTCCCAATTAGCTATAATGTTGAAACGTGGCTATGATACCACTTGTAACAAGCATAACACCCCAAAAACAAAAACAAATTCCTTTATTAACCACCATGCACACTTAGAACATATATTGTCTTTTACTGCACATATTAAATATATTAAGAATTAAATATCACATGGGTTATATAATTAATGAATTATAATTCCAAACTTAAAAAATTAATTTGTTTGTTAATCGTTCAAGGTAGTGTTTTCTACGGGTCAAATATTAACCCGTAGCAGAAGTCTTATCCCATGGCACGTTTACTTATTAACTCACCCACAAGTTGAGCCTAGTATAGTTCATATGTAGCATTAAAGTGTTAGGTACCATGTACTTGAACGCACCACCTACCCCGAACACTTAGAACCATATCTATCGTCCATATGTTTAGTGTTTGATTCAGCGGAAGAGGAAAATTGGGTTTGGTTGAGGTTCCGAGGCCAACGCTCATTCAGTCACTTCTTGTTAGGGTTTCAAGCTATGTAACTAGGTTGCATTACAAAGCAAGATCTTGACCATGGTATTGCCTTCCACCTATAGGTATCTATCGCCTACACTAGTTTAATGAGCTATATTTGGTTCATCATTTTGGTTCTCGCAATAAAATTTCCTTACTTGTTGCAATTTTTTTCCTCATAGGTAATCTCCGATATTACAGGTACCCTATTTCTAGTAAAGAGGAGGGGCAATAATTTATAACAACTCTTCAAGTACTAACAATGGAAAATTTCTTCTGTAGGTAGCACACTCTGCATTTGCCTTTATTTAAGGAAAAATAGAATGAGTCTAGTAGTAATTATGTGGATAATTATGGCACAGGTTCAAATGTGAGGCATTGAGACCTGTTAAAATTTGTTACGTCAATTTCCTTTTTATGAATATTTATTTTCTATGGCTACGTACAGTTACTTACCGGTCCTCTTTCTCATTCCAATTTCTGATTCACACCAATCTTACTTAAGTTTTTATTCCAGGTTTCTTACATATGTTGTGGTTTCGATTTAACTCTCTTACAGAGAGAACTTGGGTCATTCAACAATAGATGCAAATCCCTTCTAGAATTTTGTACCCCTACCAGTTACTCATGTAGTGTATCGTTTTCATTAGGGTGTATTGTATTTTTTTCCGGTGGCTCAACTTCCATTAAATTAGTTGTAGCCAAAATTTCCCTGTTTCCTTTCTTTCAGGACAAAGGGGATAGATTTTAAATTTTGGGCTTTCCACTCTATACATATTATCGTTGTAATTGATGATACAGTTGTACAATTGGAACAATTGCTTTTACTCATTATAAATCTTGAATTTTTTTCTTTTAGGTAATTACTTTTCCCTGAGTTATGAATGAATTGTTTACTAGGTTTTACCCCATTTTTGTTTGGTAATTTGTGGTGGAGAATTTGTATGAAATTATATTATTCAAACATATGAAGATAAATGAATTGCTTTCCTTTTCTTAATTATATATATCTATAATCCTTGTCACCATAATTTTCTTGTATGTTAGCTTCTGACTAGAGTCTTATGATTATACTGGTTTTTATATAATGGTTTTGGCTTTGAGTAACAAATTAATATTATTTGTTCTTCTTTCTACGGGTATTGTGCATGGATAGAATTGTTTCTTTAGTGAATCATATTTAAGTTTCCTTTTCTTTTATGCCACAATACTACGTTCAATTTCTTTTTCGTTGTTATTATTTTGAGGTCTTTCCTATGTCACAGTGAGATGGACCTCGGGTCTCCTGGGCTCACATCACCGACATCAAAACTCTCACTTAAGTCTGATGCCAATGCTCTAGATTGATTAGAAACTTAAATTAGGATTTGAGTTGAACTACAAAATTTTCCAGTCTTAGTTCAGAACTAGATTATTATTCTACCTGGATATCTAATTTTACTTTTATGTACCTTGTTATTCATTGTCATTTCATCACCCAGTTAGCCAGTATTTTGTTTCTATACATCTCTCTTGCAATTAATCCTACATCTAAACTCGGTATGGTTGACCCACTCCGGTATTAGTGATTACTTTCAAATCAAGGTGCATATTTTTTTTTACAGATTGACTCTCATAAATTTATAGAACACTTCCATTCTAGAATTTAGCAAAAACTCTTTAGTCATTGGATAAAATTTAATTTCATAAGGGAACTATAATTTCTCAATGCAACACAAAGTTTATCATTCAATAATAAGAAAATAAAGTGTTATAAATCACTTGTCATTTTTATATGATATGTAAAAAGAATTCTATCAGGAATATCTCACCCCCCAACTGTGAGACTGACATTGACGTCGAGTCCCCCCAAGCCTCTTCCCTTCTAGACAATTTAGTAATTCAACCTTTAGGCAGCTCTAAACATAAAGACAACACCTTTCTAGTTCATAATTCAACCCTCACAGGCCTGTCCATGATTTCCACTGGTTCTAAGTCCAACTTAATAACACCTTAGTTTGGCACCGTCCTGCCCACCTTCACAGTGTCTTGTGCAAGGTTTCAGTTTATATTTCTCTCTCTCGACACCCTAGCTCTCCCTGTGTTCCTTGTATCTTTTCTTCCCCCTCATATGGAGTTTTTCTTACCTCCTCTCTAGGGAAAGAGAGAAACCGATAACCATCCATAACTGTGTGGAGGTTTATTTTAAAATTACTTTCTCGAAATTAATTTCCTTCATTTGAATTGTATTTTTAACACAAGATTTCATTAAGCATTTTACCAATCCACGAGTCATCCAGTCTATAAGGTAAAACTTAAAAAAATAAAAAATAAAAATTCATAAAAGTAACTTAGTAAAATATTCATATGGTTGTTACAACAAACTACTTTCTAGGTTTAAATTTAATGTATCAAATTCATGAAACTAAATATTGGTTGAAATTTATGCACCTAGATACATCTATGCATTTTTAAGATATTAATTTAATACTTTTTCTGAGTAGTCTTCATATTGGAAATTAAATGAATTTTAATTTTTTATTTATTTTGGTCTAACCCATGGGGATTTTCACTTTGAATCGGCTTTACATATTACTTTATAACAAGGCAATCACCAATTGAGCTACACCTTGTGAGATTTAAAAATTTATTTTGAAAGAAATTTCTCTTTTAAAAATAATTATAAAATTTTGAAATTGGATATATATATATATATAATAGGTTTACACCTCAATAGAATTGATCCCTCTTGAGGTGCAAATCTTAATCTCAATTAACTTTACTGAACACACTCTTTAATCAAATAATGTTACATATAAATACATGTGTTGTCTTAAGATAGGCAGAATATCCTAGACACACAATAACTTACTTGAGAGAATACCTTAAGCACAAACCAGTCTAGGAAAAGTCTAGATATAAACAACTCCTAAAGAATAAGAATAGACTCCTTTACTTAGAAAGTGTCACACCAATGGCAAGCAGGAATTATTTTTTCTTAGTCTTGTCCTTAATGACTACTTGTCTCAATCAACGTAGTATAGTTGTGGTCCAACCTGTTGTTTACAAACATGATTAAAAAAAAATGTTGATGTCCATATAAAGGAAAAGTCATCCACTAGAATGCATGGGTACCAAACCACTGCAACTGATTGTCTACCAAGATATCTTTCTTGTACATTTTTCAATCAAACTTTGTATCTACATCCCTATAAGTATACCTGCAAGCCCTCCTCCATCATTATCAACTTTGGTTTTCTCATATTACTTCTAATCATGCTATAGGTTTTATCGGCTTACCCTAAATCGTGCCCTTGATTTTCTCAGTTAACCTTCAACCATGCCCAAGGTAATCTTGGTTGAATCTAAACCATGTTATAGGAATATATGTCCACTTCACTCTCACAAGTGGTTTCTTGCTTACCACACCCCTGCACTACAAAGTGGTTTTTGTCTTACCACAAACCTGCACTTACAAAATAGTTTTAAGATAACCATGAACTTTACAGGGGTATACATGCATTATTAGGCTTACATAATAACTTAGGTACAAACTATTACAAACTTTTCAAGGACCATTACAAAACATCATAGACTTGCTTACAAAGAACATGTGTGATTCATGGTCATGAGTCTATTTTCTTTCTTACTTAACTCATAGTCATGAGTTTGTTTTATTTCTTACATTTATCCATCTCAGCTCCTTGCCACCATAAGATTTCCACAATCATTATTATGAACCATCTTTGTCATCATCGCCCTCTATAGTTATTCACACCATCTTCTTTTTCATCTTTGTCATATTTTTTCTGGATTTCTAAACTTAATCGATCATTTGTTAGAATCATAAATTCTAATATAATACCTTAACCATATTGAGATCAAAAGTCTCAACATAGGTTAAAAAATTCAAAATTCATTCTCACAATTCCAAAGCATGATCTTCATTTTGATTGTTCCCAACTTCCCCTACATTTGTTAGAGTAGTCAATTCTTAAAAAAATGCTTTCTACCATATGTCCATATATTGTGGATTTCCACTTGTGGCTTGAACTTCTATTTGCGATGGTTTTTTCATGTTGGCTTAATCAATTTGGTCACGGTTCACAACATTAAATGTCATAAATCACAGCCGAATTGCTAACTCGAAAAGAACAAAATGCTAAACGGTCCAACTAGGAAGAGAAGTAAAGATCGAGTCTCAAAATCTTTCAAACGTACAAGATGGCAAGCGAATAGTCTTCCCACTTTTCCATTATAGGAAAGAATCGTGATGATGATCGTTGTTTACTTTTGAGCAAGTGAAGAATGTAAGGAAAGCAAATCCGAGAGCCTCTCAATCGTCATCACTTCACCAGAAGTACTATGGTTTTCACCCCAGCCTTATTGATCTCAATGAAAAAGAGAGGGGATGTAACCTTAGGATATTTCCGTGGAAATTGATAGTTGTCATAACCTGAATTGGACCATATTTATCGCGCCATCTTGGAGTTTTCTTCGTCAACTTTTCCATGTCACTCTAACTACTAGATCTGCCAAGTGTGTTGACCCTTCAATTCTCACATAATGTGAGTGATATCTTGTGCAGGAAATTGGGATGAACTGAAAATAATTTTGACAATGAAAAAGAAAATTGACCATGAAGGTCATCAAGAGTTCACACTAGGCATCAAATGACTCCAATAGAAATGCAAGTTTTCACCTCCTCAACACATGCTACAGTTTTGAGCAATATTCAATTTACAGGCTTCAATATGAAGCGTACTGCGTTCAATACAATCTATGCATATATGATTTACAATGCACAGGCTCTTTGTCACACCACAATAAGTGCTCCGTAGTGTTCAACAATGGATCCAATACCTCAACAATGCACATCTACGTAGGTCAACACATGCTCTGGTTCTCTGGTCCAGGCAATCAGCTTTAAGAGAGTTCGATTGCAACCACTTAACCAACAACTCCTTAACACAATACCAGGCTTGGTTCCAGGCTCCATGACACTGGATTCAAAACTTCAACGTGCACACAGGTTGGGTCTGACCATCTCCTCCTACACAATACAACACCACGCAACACATTGGTGATCCGGAGCACATTGCGCTCTTCCTCCTGTTGGATCAAGGGTGGCTATAGGGAGGTCTGCGCTCCACCAAAGCTTTCACGACCACATTTGATCAAAGACTTCCTTTCCCACAACCTAAGCTTCACAACCATAAGCAATCTTCACACGATTGGCACTGATAAGATTCCAAAGTTACTCGCTTCGACCAGACATTTCTCCTCAAGTTCTGCAACCTAATTCAAACTTCATACCAATATCAATTGATGTTGAATAAGAAAATTTGGGAGCTGAACAGTGTCACAAGTAGCGCTCAACACAATCCGCACAGTGCTAGGTCACGCACAGACTCAACACAACAAACACAGTTTCACATGCACAATGATCTGGTGAGAACCTTCTCGTTCTCTGTTCCACATAAAACTCAAAAATACTTTTATTCTCTGCAGGATTTACCAGGCCCTCTGGTGAGTGATTAGCCCCAGAATTACTTTGATACCCATTTAAATTCTGATACCAACTTAATACTTTGATACCCATTTAAATTCTGATACCAGCTTAAATTTATTGGTCTCACTTTATTAATTAAATAATATTACATATAAATATATGTAGGGTTGTTTTAGAAATCGCATCAGAGGATCAACTTTTTAACACTAGGGTAGGGAGTGGTCCTCATGTTCAGATTCACAACAATGACAAATCAACAACGCTCAATGTAGCAGCAGTCAAAAATGATGAAAACTCTTTCTCCAGCAGGACAATAACGCTCAACACATTTTCATCAATGCCTTCTCAGCACACCAATTTATGATCCCAAGCTATCCTCAAAGCTAACGTGTGCTCTAATACCAAACACAAAAATAATAATACTCAGCAAATTTTCATCAATGCCTTTTCAGCACACCAATTTATGATGCCAGGCTCTCCTCAAAGCTAACCTGTGCTCTAATACCAACACAAGAATTATAGAAGACAAAGTATAAAAGAAGAAATGTGCAGGTGAGGCTAGCTCATCCTTAAAGATTGCTTTGGACTCAACACTTCATTTATTCAGCCAAAACACTCGTGTATCTATTTATATATAATTAATTTAGTTCAATAGTTTGAATATCTTTCTAACAAATAGGATGTAAAACTTAACATAAACCACCAGATTAACATGAACAATAAATAGCTAATAATATAATAATTTAGAAAATTTTATATTTCTCCATTAATTCTAAGTATCTTATTTTTAAATTAATAAATCAACTACAACATCAAAATATTGCTAATTAAAATCATAAAATTTCATTGGCATGATTAACTAACAATTTTAATTGATTTATATAACAAATCAACAAATAAAAATATATATTATTAATTAATTCAAACTAAATTAAAAAACAATATTTGAAATTATGTAAATATCTAATTATATAATTAATATTATTATTATTTATCAGTTATATTTAATTAAATTTAAGGAGAAGAACCCTGCATTTCAAAACATAAATTTATTCACTTTGAAATACATCGTTCTATGATCTTTAAGTGCTTATTCATAGCAATTGTCATTCCTCATTTGGAAAACATAATTATAAGTGATACATTTATTAAGTATGGTTTAGTGGAAAATTTGTTTTTAAGTTGTGTGGGTTTAAGTTTTTCATGTTTTTCAAAACATGTTGTAACTATTTTGTTTGTGATTTTGTTTTATAAATAGTAATAAATTAATAAAGATGATTATTTAAACATGTTTCAGTTAATTTCATTTTAGAGTTTTATTTTAAATTATTTTAGAATAATTTTATTTTTGTTTAATATTTATTATTAATTTTTATATTCAATTTACAAATTTTAAATAAAAAATAATATATTAACATATTGTAATTACTTTGTTTGTGGTATTTATGAAATAGTTAGATCTATTTATGAAATAGTTAGATCTAATGTTTCTATTTTATAAATAATAATAAATAAAAATGATTATTGAAACATTTTATTTTCATTTAAATTAATTATGCCGTTTTATTTTAAATAATTTTAGAATAGTTTTATTTATATTTATTACTTATTATTACTTTTGCATTTAATTTAAAATCATTATTTTAAATTGAAAGAATAATATATAAATTAAAAAAAAATTCCAATTGATACCAATTTTTTTTTTCAAAAAATAAATGAGATTGACTCTATAAATTGAAAACATATACATATTTCTATCTAACATCTCTTAGATTTTGCATTCCAAAATTGTTTGAGATAACATAGATCTCAAATTATATATTTTGAATCTTACATTATGAGTTTTATTTTATATTTTATTTAAATAATTTACACACATAAAAATAGAAATAGAAAAAACATTATTAAGTAACATTACATACAAAGCTACAAAAAAGTATAGATAAATGACAACTCAATTTTCATACATTACCACAAAAAAATGTATGGATACACCTTATTGAGTCTACAACAACTCAATTTGTATACATTGAGTACATCGAGACAATGAAGCATATGGATAAGTTTTATTGAGCATATGAAAACTCAATTTGTATACATGAAAATATTGACACATATGAACAACTATTATTGAGTTATGTAGGAAATTTGTAGACGCCATAAAAGGGTTTTGGCTTGTTGTTGTATGGGGGCAAAGCTAGTACCCAATGTCTTGCTTTGTCCTAAACAATGAACATAGCAACAACTCCCCCAAATCCAACCCCCATTCCCAACCCCAGTGCTATCAATGACACCTTTTCATTTATACTAGTAAACCATCCTCTCTTAATATTACTTGTAGTGCCATGTGGTTTCCCCATTTCACTGCACGGTGGTAGAGGAAACCCACACAGGCACTTATTCCTTTGAAATGCTGTTGCATCGAAGGTGTCAAATTGCGTCCCTTTGGGGATTGGCCCACAAAGATAATTAGATGAAAGATTTAGGCAAGCCAACATTGATAATTTAGATAACTCTTGAGGAATTACTCCATGCAATTTATTTTTGGCCAAGTCCAACTCCTCCAAATAAGATATCTCACCGAGAGATTCAGGTATTTTCCCTTCGAGCTGGTTTCCAGATAAATTGAGTAACCTTAAGCCACTCATATTTCCTATGCTTATAGGAATTTCTCCTGTTAGATTATTGCTTGACAAATCCAATATGGTGTTTATAGACAACACATATGTCAAATTATACTCAAAGTCTTTTATGTCGACTACCACTCCAAGTGTAGTTGAGAGTAGATCCATTGGTGTAGAACTTGTAGAAAATCCTTGGAGTCTATCAAGATGAGATGGTATTCTCCCACTGAATCTATTGTTGGATAAATCCAACAAATACAATGAGGTGAGATTTGTGATCCACTCAGGAATTGTGTCGTGCAGATTATTGTAACCAACACTTAAAATACCTAAGCCAATAAACTTTTCAAGGTATGAAGGAAGCTCACCTGTAAATCTATTATTCCTTATATCGAGTATTGAAAGATTGGTACAGTTAGCCAACCATGAAGGTAAAGTTCCAGAGAATTTATTAGAATGGAAAGAGAAAGCACTTAAAGCATTGCACTGGTAGATACCCTTAATAGGAATAGGTCCCTCGAAGTTGTTTTGTGATAGATCTAATTCGGAAAGAAAATATGAAACTAATCCTATAAGACTATTAGGGATACTCCCATAAAAGCTATTATTATGTAAAGTCAATTCTTGAAGAGCTTTCAGATTACCAATGCTATATGGGATTTTCCCAACAAACTTATTTGAATGTAAATATAAGAATCTCAACCAACTAAGCTCTCCTATGGCTCTAGGAATGGTCCCTGTAAAATTATTATTCATAAGATAAAGAGATTGAAGCCTTTTTAAATTGATAATGGTTTTAGGTATGCTACCAATAAAATAATTATCACTAAGATCCAGGTCAACTAATTGACTATAATTGGTTATTGCTGTAGGGAAACCACCATTAAATCGATTTGATAAAAGAGACAATCTTTCTAATTGAATGAGATTCTCAATGGGTTTGAATATGCTTAATCCATTATGATGGAGACGTAAGTTCTTCAAATTAGCCAAATTGGAGATGGGTTCAAATATGCTTAATCTATTTTCATAGAGGTTTAAGAGCTCCAACTTACTCAAATTTCCAATGGGATTAAATACGCTTAATCTATTAATGGATATATCTAAGAAGCTTAACTTACTCAAATTGGCAATGTTGGGTTTAAATACGCTTAATCTATTATCCGAGAGATCTAGGTTGTTGAGATTAGTCAAATAGGAGATGTCTTCGGTAATAGTAGTGAGTCCCATATCAGAAAGAGATAAGTCGGTTAACTTGGTCAAATTCGCAATTGATTTAGGTATGTTTCCTATGAGGTTAAAGCTAAGCGATAGATAAGTGAGGGGCAGCCGAAATATTTCGTATGGAATAGAACTAGAAATGTTAGGCCAAGCCTTATTTCAGCTGCCACAGGCCCATTACCGCCTCCGTGCTGATGCCCACCGTCCTATTAAAAGTGTAGACCATCATGGTCAGGTTTTATTAAAGATGCTAAGCATTAATGTGGCCCAGGCAGATGCCTACCGTCCCATTAAAAGTGTAGACTATCGTGGCCTGGGCCGTACGAAGGCCTATGGCAGCTGAAATAAGGCTCGCCCCACTTTACGTAGCCCACTCACAGGCTTTGAGAGTTTTGGTAATCGGAGTAAGGCAGAAATGGATTTTCTTCTTCTGATGATGATAATATTCGTGCTTCTGTACATGGTTACCTCCTCGGCGCCCATTATGTTCTCAACCCGCAACCCACATTCCCATACTCATCGTTTATATGACCACATGCCCACTCCATTAACTTCCCTCCATAGTCATTCTGACATGGTGAAGGCACATGAATTTGTATCATCATCATCAATGAACGACGCATACGATAAAAGGGATCTCCACGCTCTCCTGTCGTTCAGAAATGCCATCACAGTCGATCAAGATGACATGCTCTCCAGCTGGACGGTGGAAAATGCCCACACAACATTTGTTCGTGGTATGGCATTAGCTGCAGTCTACACACCAAAAGGGTAGGCGCCATTGACCTCAGCAACAATCGGCTTGGAGGCTCAATTCCAGTCGAGTTGGGCCAGCTTCAAGCGCTAAGAACATTGGACCTCAGTGGGAATTCGTTCAACAGTTCAATTCCAGTTGAGTTGGGCAACCTTCAAGCACTAAGAACATTGGACCTCAGCGACAGTCAGCTCCACGGTTCAATTCCAGTCGAGTTGGGCCAGCTTGAGGCGCTAAGAACATTGGACCTCAGTGGGAATTCGCTCAACAGTTCAATTCCAGTTGAGTTGGCCATTGAGGTGCCATTAATATTGGACCAGGGACTTCGCTCAACAGTTCAATTCCAGTTGAGTTTGGGCAGCTTTCAAGTCTTGTAAGAAGAACATTCCTCAGCCACAATCAGCTCAGCGGTCCTATTCCAGTCGACTTGGGCCTGATGCAGAAACTGGAGCACCCTCCTCTGGATATCAACGATCTTCAGATTGTGCCGCGCTCAGCTGGGTAATCGGTATGACACCCAGAGCTATCACTTTCGCCCTTACACGGCGAGCCTTATTTCAGTTGCTATGAGCCTAATAATTTTCAAGCCCTTACATTTCGGCGAGCCTTATTCAGTTGCCATGAGTTATATCAGCGGCCATAGGCCCATTAAAGTGGTTCACATAAAGAAATGGTGTGTAGAATTCGACGCGTAAGTGGGACCCTTTGGGCGTAGCGAAATTGTTGAATAATTTGGAAGTCTTATCAGTGGTTCGCCACGAGAAGGAAAAATTGGAAAGTTTTTATCGGTGGTCCTCCACGAAAAGGAAAAATGTGGAAGTTTTATTTCTAGTCGTCGGCGCGGTTTTCCGGAAAATGTGAAGGTTTTGTCTCAGGTCTTCAACTTGCACTTGGGAGTCGGTCTTCTTCTAGAAAGGAACACCTAAGAGTTGGAACTTGGGACGGTCTTCTAGAAGGTAAGACCTAAGAGAGTCCACGGGTAGGAAAAATTTGAGCCTTTATTGATGGTCTTCTACGGCAAGGAAAAATTTGTCTTGATAGTGGTTTCCACTAGAAATACGAGTAGGAAAAATTTAAGTCTTTATTCATGGTCTTCCACGGCAGGGAAATAATTGTCTTCATAGTGGTTTCCACTAGAAATAGAAATACGAGAAGGAAAAAATTGAGTCTTTATTGATGGTCTTCCACGGCAAGGAAAAAATTGTCTTCATAGTGGTTTCCACTCTAAATTAAAATTTAAAAATAGATAGTGGTTGTATTCCACTTAAGGAAATGATTTATTTTATTATTTTCAATAATAATAATAAAAATAATGGTGAAATTGGTCGCTACAATCATATTATTGTTAATTTAAGACTTTTGTGATTTATAATGTAGATAAATGTTTTTCAATTAATCACATCATTAGGATTTGGTCGACTTTTCGAACCATTTAATGTGGTTCATATTATTGCTTTTATAATTCTTAATTTAAACCAAAGTCGTCACATTAACATTTTTTATTTCATTTATTCAATTAACCTAAGTTTATTTTAGCTAATTACTGAAAAAGTGTGTATATATATATATATATATATATATATATATATATATATATAATTTCTCTTTTATATAAGGTGTCTAAAAGGGGGAATTAAGTGCATTTAGTGGTGAGAAAGGCTTTTTCTTCTTAGAGGAACAACTCTAAAAAAATAATTTCCTTTATAAGGAAAGTAGGGATCCTCACAAATAATCTAGCTACAAGTTATGCTCTCTTTTGAGGTATCACTTTATCTCACTCTCTTCAAACCAATCATCTCATTGTCTTTGGAGATTCACTTCTCGTTATAAGACACATGCAGTTGTGATACTAGGCAAAGGGTCCGAGGTTGGAAGTAATCTTGAACAGAAACAAAACTTTAGCTAATACTATGGAAAGTTAAATATCTTGCTTCCATGTTCTAAGAATCAATAATCAAATGGTCGACTTGCGCAAATTTCCCAATCCAAGTAGGTCAAAAATGGTATTTTTATTTCAATGAGCAAGATGGTACACATCATATTCCTTAAAAACTTGGTACCTCCAAGTGTTACCTTAGTGGGACCCACAAAAAGCGTGATGAAAAATTTAATTTTTGGTCTCATCACACAACAAGGGTGGGATAATTAACTGTGAAATAATTTTTCCTAATCTATGTATAATTGAAAGTGGTAGCTCCTTCATTCATTCATCAATCTTGCATATGATTGCAATTGACTCTAGTTTCTTCCTTTGATAAATTCCTTCCTTAAATGAAACAAGTTAGTAGTGGGCATGGATCTCAATGAGCTAAGGGCTACGTGCTCCGCCTTTTGATAACATGGTGATTCCCTAAGTGCACTTTACCTCGACATTGACGCCACTGTTAAGAGGCTTGAGGAAGTTCAAACATCATCAAGCATTGGTGGTGAGCTCTAGCTCTATGCTCACTTACACTTGAAGAGAAAAATTGATATTTTAGAAGCAACAACCTTGAAATTAAAGAGTTTTTATTATGGGATTTCTCAACATGCACTTTGTGAATTTATAGGCCTCAAGCCTATTCCTCCTCTCTCCTTTGGCACAAATGAGGGAGAATTCAGAGGATCCTTAGCCCTCCTCTACAACATTATCTGTGACAATCAAGCAACAACTTTTTGCATAATCATAGTTTTGAATTTTCTTCATATGCTTTAGATATGGACAATCATTTAATTGTTACTTATGGGTTTTTCTATGATATTTCTAGAAATTCATGGGTTATACAAAATATGAATGTTTTGGTTTATAAGAATTATTAGTAATCTCACTTATATTTCCTCGGTATCCAGGTATCTTTGTTAATGAAGCCTCTTTCTTTATACTACTTGTATGTTGTAGCCATAATTTTTATATTTAAATAAAATTCTCTCTCTCTCTTTATATATATGTGTGTGTGTGTTTTTATTAAAATATATATATATATATATATATATATATATATATATATATTAATTAATTTTCCATATTTTAATATTACTTGAGAAAGATGCTCTATGCTTTGATACCTTGCAGATCCAATCACCCCATATGGTCTCTTTTGATCACATGATGGCCATGAGTTCAAGAGGATATCCACTTCTCCCCCACCGCCAACAGTAGATATAGATGTCTTCAACAACCTGGTGGCTAATAGGCCACAACACGAAAAGGATAAGACCTCACAATTTTTGAAACAGTTGGATGAAATAACCAAAACAGAGATTAGTGCCACTCAATATTGATCCCATGCCTTATAGTTGGTTGAGCATGGCTTGGTTGGCTACTTTATGGTGGTTTGGGCGTCCCCTTGTTTAGCCAATATTTGGGTTGAAAAAATAGGAACCATTGAGGAAGGGTCTAGTGTCTTCTTCATTCTGTGAGAAAGGTTTTTATACATTTTTCTTTAAAAACAGGGAAAATCTGGAGCTCAAATTCAAAAGTGGGTCTTATTTCATGGGATCCCAAGGGCTCTACTTGAATTGTTAGAGTCATGATTTCAATCTAGAAAGTGATGTGCCCTCAGTAGTTCCAATATGGGTGAAACTCTCATTTCTTGTTCTTCATTGCTTGAATGAAGTCACCTTTAGAAGTATTGAAAATGCACTATGGAAAATATTGATTACGACGAACCACAAGAATTATTGTGTGCCTATGCTAGGATTTTTTATATGTAATTAAAAAAATAACTAATTTTTCTCTTTTATATAAGAAGAATCAAGTGCATGTAGTGGTGGAGAGTGGATTTTCTTCTTCGAGGAAGAACTATAAGAAAAATGATAAGGAAAGTAGGGATCATGAAAAAAAATCTAACTAAAGGTTATGCTCTTTTCCAAGGTATCACTTTATCGCATTCTCTTCAAACAATTCATGTCATTGTCTTTGGAGATTCGCTTCTTATTATAAGACACTTGAAACTATGATCCCAAGAAAAGGGTCTTAGATTGGATGTAATATTTAATAGAATCAAATATTTAGCTAATAATATGGAATGTCAAATATCTTGGTTCCATGTTTTGAAACTCAATAATCAAATGGTCGACTCAAGAAAATTTTGCAATCTAAGTAGGTCAAAAATGGTGTTTTTATTTTAATGGTCAAGATCATACACATCATATTCCTTAACAACACGGTACCTCTAATTGCTACCTCAGTGGGACCCACAAAAGACATAATGTCGAATTTAATTTTACATACAAACAATTGGCTTCTTTACTCACTCTCATTCCTCTCAATTATGCCTCGCATATACTCCACCTCAATGTAGAAATATGGTAATAGAATTGCAATTTCTCAAGAAATTTAATCTAAATCAAGAGACATAATTCTACTCTACTGCTTTGTGGAAATTAATTCACAATTTAGAACAACATCCACAAACATGCATGAATCACATACACAAGTACACATATTTATCTAAGGGAAACCAACTTGTAAAAACCCCTTAAGCCTACTTGCATTAACCAGATGGATAGAGAATGTACTACAATTGCATGCTCACTTTGAGCACAACTTGCAAGTGAATAATATTTCTCTCTGCTCAAGAGAAGCTCTGACACAGACTTGTTCAATTTTTGTCTCTACCGAATGTACTACAATTGCATGCTCACTTTGAGCACAACTTGCAAGTGAATAATATTTCTCTCTGCTCAAGAGAAGCTCTGACACAGACTTGTTCAATTTTTGTCTCTACTTGAACCCCTATTTCCTTGCAAAAATTCCAAGAAAATAAACCCCTATTATTTAGGAATTTCCTCCAAAATACTTGCGCAATTCCCAAGGATTGATCTCTGACTTCATGCAACACCTATAAACTCAAGACTAGTCTACAATTGATGCTACACTTCCTTGGAATCTCCATCACAACTGAGTAATTCAAATTCCTTACATGCATGAGCTATTTTTGGTTGATTGATCACTTAACTAGATGAACACTGAGTTAGACAGTTGTCCTACTGCACAATTGACCTCCAACTAGTTCTATCAACAGTTAGAACTAGTTTAATTGAATACAATTGGAAATAATTGAATTAGATTGCTACAAATTAGAAATAAACACATGCAAATTGAGCTCCAAGCCCTTAACTCGAATTTACTGAGCTAAATAAGTGACAAGAGCCATTTCACCTCATTTAAATGCCTCAAAGTTGTTTGTTAATGTGGAAATTTTCAATTTTCTCAATTTGAATAAGGGTAAGTCAAATTGAGACCTTCTTACCATGCTTCTCAACACTAAAAAATACAAGTTGAGGTCTCATCACACACAAGAAGCATGGAATATTTTGATGTTTTATCTAGGAGTGAGTATAATCCAAAGTGGAAACTCTTTTGTTCATTAATCAATCTTGCATATGGTTGTAGTTTACTCTAGTTTGAGATTTTCTAGCAAACTTCCTTTCATGTTGTTGGAATAATAGAGCACCGAGAGAAGTGGTGGTATCTAAAGACATCATTTTTTGTTCTTACTAGCCAGTGAGATGATTTAACATTAATTTTTCAATCCTTTAAATAGGATACATTTGAAGATAATACCATGGGAAAAACCATGGGTGCTCATATACTTGAACCCATAAAACTCTCGATAAATTAAACAAGTCAAGTTTACCTAAACCACCCTAACAGTCCCCCCCTTAAAATTGATTCCAGGAGATTGACCTGGTCTCATTCATCAACCATAACATCTGAGTTTTCACATTCCCCCCCTCAATCTAGGAGACTAGTACACCTGCCACCCTAGTACCTTTCCAAGTGGTCCATTCCACATCTTGATGACTACATGTGCCAATTGCAATGCATGTATGCTTGAGAAATATCTTAAGGCCTTACAACTATGTGTGCTATCATGCGAGATGTCTCCGTAAACATCAAGTCTTACAAGTTCCCAGGGAATGTCTACCTTGGATGAAAAACCCTTAGGGTGTTCACTCATTACACATTGGATCCTTCATTAAAATTCAACACTCTTGACTACATCTCTATTCTTTTCTTTCTCATGTCCATATCATTTCTCTCTCTCACTATGTGTTGCTCGATCCATTACTTGATATTTCCTTGAACAACATGATTTCACTTGGTCCACATGATCTCTCGTTAGCAAGCATCATTCTCTTTTATCACAACAACCTTAACCTTTTAGAGCTCCACTTCGTAGAGGGTGTACTACCTAGAAAGTTTTGTTCCATAGTACAAGAAATTTTAGGACTCCATATTGCATAGAAATCAAGATACTTAAACTACTAATATGTGTGCCAATTTAAATGTCATTCATAGTGAGAAACATCCAAAATAAATAACTTTTCAGCCTCGACTTGACGGTGGAGGACTACACTTTTTATATTTATTCTTTATACCTGCATAGATGTTATTCAAATCCACTCAACAACTCATTGTTCACTTGTGTTTAATCATACTACTTCATCCTTTGTTTCTTGTCATCTACTATAATTTCCATGGGAAGTATAAAGCCTCATGTGGCCATATTTCCTTGCATAGGTTTGGGACATCGCATCCCTATTGTTAAGCTCACCATGCGCCTCTCATATTATCATGGACTCAAGGTTACCTTCATTACTGGAAAATGGACGTTCTCCCCTTGTATCATGGCTATTTATAGGGACTGCATCTTATCCTTGAGTCTCAACATCACCTTCATTCCGCAATAGATTCTCATCATACAATCGTGACACTATTCCTTATGCCAAATCACCACTGCACCACATCAACTTCTTCCACATACCACTCCACAAACCATCACATTACTTATCTCAGGCATGTTATCATTACCTTCAAATCTGATACTATATGTTGGAATCATAGAGTACCAAGAGAAGTGGTGGTGTCTAAAGACACTATTGTTTGTTCCCACTGACCAACAGGATGATTTAACATTAATTTTTCTATCGTTTAAATGCGATACATTCATAATACCATGGGAAAAATCATGGGTGCTCATATATTTTGTGCCTAAAAACCATTGGCAACTTGAATGAGTCAAGTTTCCCTAAACTACCCCAACAATAATTTCCTCGCATAAACAACGTAGGTTAATAGTGGGTATGGATCTCAATGAGCTAAGGGCTACTCACTCCAAGCTTTGATAGCCTAGGGATTCCCTAAGTGTAATTCCCTTAAGCATTAATGATATTGTTAATAGGCTTGAGGAGGTTTAAGAATCATTAATCATTGGTGGAAAGGTATCTCTCTTCTCACGTGCACCTGAAGGGAGGAGTTGATATTTTAGAAGTAATAATCTTGAAATTAATGAATTCTTGTTATCATATTTCTTGACATGCACTTAACGAATCCCTAGGCCTCAACCTTGGTCCTCCTCTTTCATCTATTGCAAATGAAGGAGAATTCATAGGATCCATATCCCTTCTCTATAACATTGTCTCTCACAATCAAGAAACAAGTTCTAGCTATTGATATTTTGGGGTAGGACCGGATTTTCTTTAGCTCCAAAATTTGTGCAGGAGCTAGAGTACATGAGATCTCCAAGACCCAGAAAGTGTTTGGAGAAATTCCATCTAGTTTGATATTTATTCAAATAATTAATATTTTTAATTAAGTACCCTAAGTCTAACTTAGGAAAATTAAAGGATTAAAGTGAATTAAATTAAACATGTGGTGAGAATGTTCTAAGTGACGTGGATTAAGCAACTTTTAATATTAGCTGTTGATTAGAGATTAGATCATGACCATTGGTTTGCGAACAAGAAATGTATAAGAGAAGGGCTTGGGGTCAGTTTGAGAACACACACATTGGCAGAGCACTGAAGCTAAGCTGAAATTCTAGAGTGTGGTTTGCAAAGAATTTCAGAGAGAGTTTGCAGTGCAGTGAGGGGCACTATTGGTGAAGGATTCAGATCCAAGGCCAAGAATACAACATTGGTAGAGAGGCATCATATCCAGTAGCATAGAGGGCAGCCAGTGTTATGAAGTCCATCCAGAGCCCAGTCAGGGGCAGGTCAGAGGTAGCATGAGCCCTTCAGGGCTCACGCAGACCAAGTTAAGGCAACACAGGGGCAGCGTAAACCCAAAGAGGATGACATAGGCCCTTCTAGAGCTGTGCAGAGGTTGATGCAGGCCAGTAAGGCTGACACATAGGGTTGAGGAGCAGCGCTGGGGTTTTCGGTGGGCCAGAAAGGGCTCGATTTCTATAAATCCCTTTTAAGGGTGTGAATCAACCATATTTTCTGTCTCTGATTGAAAGAGGTATTATAGCCGTGATTTTCTTTGTAGGGCCAACCATGTTTGGTGCCCATAAATTGTTGTATTCACATTCTGCATAATAATAAAACCCTCTAGAGCTTCCCGCATTGGGTTTTGTCGATGACATTTTTCCGAAAAATCTATGTATCACTTTGTCATATGTGCATTATATTCAATAAATGATTTGTATGTGTAGGCTACTATTTTTGTTTATGTAGCTGTTTCTATGAATATTCAAATTAATAACTTGTATAAATAATCAAGTAGGAGAAGTAAATCAATAGTTAGCAGTAGGGTTTCTTAGATTAAGAAATTTTCACACTAACATAATCATAGTTTTGAATTTTTATCATAGGCTTTAGATACGAACAATCATTTCTTTATCAATTTTGTGTTTTTTATAATATTTTTTAAAATTAAGAATTTATAAAAAGCTTAAATGTTTTGGTTTTAAGACTTAGAATCAATATGACTTAGATTCCCTCCATATCTATGTATCTCTATTATATATATATATATAATTTTTTTTTTTCATATTAAAAAATAATATACATTTTATCTAAATACTTATATAAAAATAAAATAGTTTGTCAATTTATTAATATCCTTAATGAAAATTTAAATATTAATAATAATAATTAAATTAAATATAATAAGGATTTTTAAACCACACTTACATTAAAACTACTTATGTGATATATTTGGAAGAAGTACCTAATTATAAATTAATTTAAATAAATGTTCACTGTGGAGATTCCGAAACCAGAAACTCTAAACTCTCACCACGGAAATCTAAAATCTACAATTTAAATAAATTTAAAAATACATTTTAATAATATATATATATAATTATATTAAAAACACACGTATTGATTATATTGTTTTTTTTTTATATTACTAATAATTATATTTCCTTTTGTAGACTACTAATAATTATATTATAAAGTATATTGACTACCAATAAGTATATTATAACATATATTGAAAAAATTGTTTCTTTTAAGTTAATTTTTCTCAATTAGTTTTCATATATGTTTATTTGAATAATTTTTTAAGTAAAGCATTTCAAATCCTAGAAGGATGAGGAGTCATTACGCTATTATAATAATATATTTAATACAAACTCAACATGTTATTTGAGGAAATTTAATTAGGATACCAAGGATAACAATCAATCCTCTTAACCACTTTTAATACACACAATTAACATATTCAAAATTAAATTGATTTTGATCTTTAACATATATTTTTAAAGCATTCCCTCATCAAGGTGCCTAATTTGTATAAGCTGACCAACTCAAAAAACATTTAAAATGGGGGGTAGCCTGGCCAACCCTCCCCATGCATAAAGCATGTGAGCAATCATTTCGAATTTACAAGTCATGACAAGTTGTTATCCCTACATTGCTTACATTTGCAGTGCATTCCCACACCATATTTTTTGTTGTTTGCAAGTTCTCCCCTCACCATAGGCGGGATTTATTCGTATGTCCTTCAATGAGAAGGGGAAATCACATAAAAAAATTGTTGGAATTCTAGGGTTTTGCATCGTGTTGTTTCCTCATACGTGGTTGATGGCTCTTGTAAATGGCATTAGCATGGATGAATTTTGTCTAGACCTCGGAAAACTAAATGGTGATGGCTTGAGATGGAGTATGCATAATGGACAGAGGGGCACTATAATTGGCATTGCTACCTGCATCAACAAGGTTCTTCACGGGTTTTGGGGATTTGAGTTCGAGCTGGATTTCGAAGTTACAATGGTTGTGACCATCCTTACAATTTACCAACATCTATTATTCTTGGCTGTGAGGATGACTTTTTGTGGGGTACTTATTGGTTTATCAGATTTTTTTGCATGTCTTATGGGACTTCACTTATCAATTTCAGTTTATAAGGTTTTATTGTAGTGGCTGGTAGATGGTGTTGGGTGATAAAAGGTGCCATTTAAAAGTCCTAATTATCCCAAATTAATCATCAATCCAGGCATGTCCTCTTATTTCAAGAGTGTACACAGTATGTGGCTGCTATTAATTCATAGAGTAATGTTTCCTAAATTGTAGTATAGATCTTGACACAAGAATAAATGGAAGCATCTAATAAACTCCAATTGCAATTATTAAAAGGAATATCAAAGCTCAATCTTTTACTGAAATCAAAACTTACAACAATTTGAGCAATAACATCATCAACCGAGAGCACAGTAACAATAACCTACCTCTACTTAGCTGATTCAATCTAAATCATACTAAATCTCTATAAAGCAACGAAGATAGGAATGAGATCACTTCTGAGAGTCTAATATTAATAATCAAACTCTTGTAGATGATTAAGTCAATACAATGCACTGTCTAAATGATTTGCGCTGTAATGAACAAACTTAGATCAAATGATAACGATGTAAATCATAACAGAACATATATTATTTTGATATAAGAAAGTAATGAACAACAAATGAAATAAACTCATGGAAACAAGGAATTATCAACCAAACCAAACTCTAACAGAACCGGAAATATAACACAATGAAGCAGTTAACTTCACCAAAGGTCGGGCCCTTAACCACCAGCGGCCACTGTTGAATTATTTCAGATAATACTAGAGAACATAAACTTCAATTATATATTAATCATCAAACTTGAGTAACATTACAATATAATCACGTTCTCCAACGATGCAATCTATAATTAAACTTACAACTGGAGAAATAGCAGAGGTTCTCCCCTTTCTTCCTACAATCGCTTTTCTTTTATAATCAGAAAGGAGTAAAAAGTAAATAGTAAATGCGATCCCTTAGGATCTCCCGATCTTGAGGGATTCACAACCAATTTCTAACTTAAGACATCTTTTCTATTCTGCGCTGATCCCTTTGATTTGTTCTTAGCCTTGTCTAAAACTGACGCATTCCTTCCTTTGCTTGTCAGATTCTGCTGTCTCAAGTCAGGGAACAACAATCATTCCTTTTGTCCCTTTCCTACATAAAAAAAGGTAAGAGTTAGTTAAATCATAACTGCAAACAATTCCTTCATTTCTTACCATAATTCCTCAATATATTAACGTATTAAGATATGAACAAGATAAGAATCAAGGAAAACGATAGAAAACTTAATAGTAAATACATACCCATTTTGTAACTCAACATAATCCCCTGCTTACCCTGTTTCATGTCCTCATGAAAAGAAATGATTCTGATGGAGTGCAGTTAACGAGTAAGATGGAGAGGGGGCATCAAAATTTGGTCTGAAACCATGATGTTGAGCTAAGAGTGCAAAAGAGGGCCCTTCCTTACCTTCAGGAAATTCATAGATAGCCCTGTAACCTTCAGGAGGATACCAAATGATGGGGCTATGAAACCAACATCCTAACCAATAGGGTCCTTCTCTTAAAATGAGGTTGCTATATGTGATAAAACAGGCTGCAACTACTTTAAAATTTTGGTAATTAAATGGTTCCCTGTCGATAACCCAGATACCTTTGGTATTATTGCATCTGATACAATGATTTGCCTGCCCCTTACCATAGATTGTCCATTCTGTAAATTGTGTAAGAACTCGATGGAAATTTCCTCGTTGGGTGGTTGAAATATCGTAAAGTATGTTATCCACCCAGCTTGAGTTAAAATTTCCCTAGCTGTATCAGAAAAAGCCAGTATTAGCGGTTCTCTGTGTACTGCTCTTCCTCCCATAACACTGGAATTCTGCAAACGATAAGTGTAGCAGGAAAAACACAACGACGAACAAAGATGAGTGATGGAACATCAATTAAATATAAATACCATTATTGAGGGTTGTTATCATACCACATGCTCTGCGATCATGGAATTTCATATCATTCTGCAAAATCCAATGAGAAAATGACAACGCATTCATAAGTACAGTGGAGGTCCCTCCCCCCTTTTGAATTGATAGGTCGCCTACGACCGAATAAATGAAAGGGTAAGGCGCTGGTGGCGAAGTACAGGGGTAATGGATTGGAAAGGTACGCTTATTAATGACAGGATCATAAAGGATACGGGGGTGGTGAAATCAAGGCTTGTACCAAGAATTATGAATAAATGATAAGATGTCGTGACGTGATATGATAAAGAAAAAGGGATAGCATGTGCAATAACACTTTAGTGCCATTATTCCACTTTAAAATGTTTTGATTGATTAAAAAAAATATTCATGTATAAAGGTTCAAGGTATGTTAGAACCATAATCTCTCCATATAAAAGTTTATAAGAAGAGGGTATTATAATGGTTATTGATGTAAAATAAAGCTTCAATACCATCAGCAGAGCTTATGTTTTCCACAGGCGTCCATAGCCTCAACAGAGTTGCTTTTTAACCCTTGGGAACCATGATCCTCTATGTATAATTGGGGAAGTGTCTTATGATGTCCATAGTAGAGACCAATGTGCTGGCTTGGTGATCAGATGAACACATTGCCATTCACCGGGAAGTAACGAAAGTGGTTAGGTCGGCTCATGATGAGACCTCCTGTTTCCAAGGATTTTTATTGCATACATTGGATCATATCTCTGGTGTGGTGGCCATAGTGGGAATGCCACTTCGTTGCTTCCTTATGATCATGGTAGGCTAGCTCGTGATTGGACCCCCTATCTTCCATCTAAAAAAAAAAAATCATAAAATTGTTAGTGAATATATATATTTATTTATTTATTTATTTATTTACTCTCTTTTTTCTTTTATTCCCCATTTTATACATAGAGGGTGGCTCATCACTCCTTAAGAGTAGGGATGGTGGAATAAGTTTAACATATCAATATATAAAAAAATATACCCATAATCTTATTGATAATATGTAGAGAGAGTTATACTAGAAAGGGGGAACCAACATGGTATAGATACTCAATCAGTTTGATTTATAGTGGAAATTATGATAGTAAAGTGAGATAGATAACAATGTCATTTTCCTTTTTTCTTTTTGTGGATCATCACAAAGAAATCTTGTTAAAGATGATAATATTCACGGTATTTTCCTATTCCACTAGACCTCCATACTTGTTGTCTTTAAATATACATTGTACCTTCCATGCCATTAAGAAAATTATAAAGAGTGAAACTGGGGTAGTCTAGGGATGATTATGCAAGGAAGAGAAAGAGGATGTTCTCAAAATCATTCATAAAGTGCTATTCTTTGAAAGAAATAGCAAAAGAAAAACCCACACAAAAAGTTATGTTCCTTAAAAGGAACAACAGTTGTTCCCTATAGGGAACAACAAAAGAAAATATGCAAAAAATGTGTGTTGTTCCTTATAGGGAACATCAAAAGAAAACACACGCAAAAATTGTTGTTCCTTATAGGGAACAACATTTGTTCCCTATAGGGAACAACATTTGTTCCCTATAAGGAACAACAAAGAAATCTACACACAAAAATTGATGTTCCCTATAGGGAACAACAAGAAAAATACACACCAAAACTGTTGTTCCATAGAGGGAAAAACAAAGTGAAATACACAAAAAAATTGTTGTTCCCTATAGGGAACAACAACTGTTCCTTGTAGGGAACAAAAATTGTTCCCTGTAGGGAACAGAAAGGCAAAATGCACACAGAAATTGTTGTTCCATGTAGGGAACAACAACAGAAAAATAGAGAAAAGAAAAAAGTAAAGTACAATCTATTATCAAGCAAATCCAATCAAACAATAAGGATAATTTATGTACAGGTTTCAAGAAAAAGTGCATTTCTTCACTAGATTGGCGCCGTGGAAGGGTTGCCCTCGTCAGCAAGAATTTGTATTGTGGAATCTTCTCGTATCTGTTGGTAAAAGGATTCCCTTGTAAGCGGTTTGTGATAGAGGCGTACTCAGTGTCCGTTCACTTTAAAAGAGTAGTCAGACCCATCAATGGTGGCTAATGTGGTGCCATTATCATGCACCTCTTGTATCTCATAGGGGCCTAACCATTTGGTCTGGAGTTTGCCTGAGAAATCCTGGAACCTAGAATCATACAAAAGTGCCTAATCACCTTCATGGAAGATCTTCTTCTTGATGAGGGCATCATGCCATTTCGCTCTTTATTGTTGGATTAGTGCAGTATGCTACAGAGTTGATAGCCAGATTTCATCCAATTCATTGATTTGACGTAGCCTGTTGATCTGTGCTTCATTCAAGTCCAAGCCTACTTCTTGAGCTATCCTCAATGTTTGAATTTAAAATTCTATTGGGAAGATAGGTTCTTTGCCAAACACTAGCTGACATGGGGAGTATCCTGTGGTATTTCTCCATGTCATGTGGTATGCCCACAGGGCTTCTGGCAATCAGCTAGTCTAGTCACGTCTATGAGATGTGACTGCCTTTGTTAGTATTGCCTCGATTGCTTTATTGGTACTCTCTACCTGGCCATTTGCCTACAGGTGGTATGGAGATGTGATTCTATGCATGATATGATGATTTTTTAATGTTGTAGCAATCTTATGGCCTACAAATTGTGGCCCTCCATCCGTGATTACTTCTCTAGGAAAGCCATACCACACAAAAATTTGGAAAAGAAAGTGGATTACCGAGTCTTCTGTTGCCCTTAGTAATGCTTCTGCCTCCACCCATTTAGTCACATATTCTATTGCAACCAGTATATATGTCTTTTGATTAGATGATGGGTTTACTGGGCCAATGAAATCTAACGCCTATCGTTCAAAGGGTTCAATGACTAACTGTGGATGCAGGGGCATCTCGTCAGACTGTCCAGGGCGACCCATTCTTTGGCAGCTATCACATGCCTGGAAAAACTTCTTGGCATCCTTAAAAATGGTGGGCCTATAATAGCCCATCTGTAAGACATTATGTCCAGTCCTGCGATCTGGAAAATTTCCACCACAAGGCCCATCGTGGCAAGCTTTTAAGATGTCGAAGATTTCATCTTCCCTGACACACCTTTGAATATGCATATCGGTTCCTGTATGAAAGAGATATCCTCCAATCTAGGAGAACCGAGTGCTACGTTGTACTATTAGTTTTCTTTCACTGGGCGTCAGGTGTTTGGGTAATTTTCTCACTGCTAGGTAGTTCGCGACATCCACGTACCATGGTTTTTTTATGGTTACAGAAAATAAATGCTCATCGGGGAAGTGGTCTTCTACTACTACCAATTCATCTATCTTTGGCACATGTGAGAGAAATTTTGCTACTGGATTGTCCTTTCCTGGTCGATCTTTGATTGTTATGTCAAATTCCTGCAAAAGGATCAACCATCATGTCACTTTTCCATTCGTAATAGGTTTATTAGCTAAATATTTAACAGTAGAGTGATCAGTATACAAAACCATAGGGTATCCTGTTATATAGTGTCTGAATTTGTTAATAGCATAAATAACTGCTAAAAACTCCTTCTCTGTTACTATGTAATTCAATTTAGCAGGGAATAAGTTTTTGCTAATGTAATATATAGCGTAGGGTTTCTTTTCTTCTTCTTGTCCAAGAATTGCCCCAATGGTTGTGGCTGATGCATCCGATGAGATCCGGAATGGTATTTCCCAGTTTGGTCCTCGTAGAACTGGTGCTGTTGATAGTAGCTGTTTTATATCTGTAAAGGTAATGTCACATTTGTCAGTCCATATAAAATCACTGTTTCCTGTTAAGGCATATAATGGTGCAGCAATTTGTGAAAAATTCTTGATAAACCTACGATAATATCTAGCAAATCCAAAAAAACTACGTACCTCTGTTTGAGTGAAGGGAGTAGCTAGTAAGAGAATTACCTATATTTTTTTCCGGATCTACCTAAATTCTAGCTGCTGAGATATAATGACCCAAGATAAGGCCCTCTGTCATCATCATATGGCACTTTTTATGACTTAAACATAGGTTGGTAGCAATACACCGTTCCAGGAATTTTTCCAATGTCTGTAATGCTTGCTCAAAGTCATCTCCATAGGGTGTGAATTCATCCATGTATACTTCTAATCCTTCATTTATCAAGTCTGTGAAAATACTGAGTATGTCTCGTTGGAATGTGGCAAGTGCATTACACAATCCAAAAGGTAATACCCTATAGGCGAATGTTCCCCATGGACAGGTAAAGGTAGTCTTATCCTAGTCTTCAGGGGCAATTTGGATTTGGTTATAGCCACTGAAGCCATCCAGGAAAGAGAAACATTTCTTCCCTGCCAGTATATCTAGGACCTGATCAATAAATGGAAGGGGAAAGTGGTCTTCTTGCGTTGCCTTGTTGAGTTGTCTATAGTCAACACATATTCGCCATTTCCAATTCTTTTTGGGAACCACAACTAATGGAGAAACCCATTTACTGCCAGATATAGGATAGATAAAATTGACATCTAATAGTTTTTGAAGTTCTTATTTAACAATGTCTTTTAGGTGAGGATTTAATCTACGCTGAGGTTGTCGAATGGTTTTTGCATCCTTTTCAGTGTAGATGTGATGCATGCATAGCTGAGGGTCAATCCCTTTCATATCTAAGTAGTCCCAAGAAAAAGCTTCTTTATTTTTCCTAGGAACTTGAGTAAGTTTTTGTTGTTGGTCATCACTCATATTACTGTTAATGTTCAGGATTTTCCCTGGCTCAATTTTGATAGGTTTGCTATTATAAATAGTGGTTGTAGGGATTGTTTGGTCATTGATTTCTCTCAGGGGATCTTCTTTGATCTCATTGTCAAGGACTGCTTTGATCATATGGCATTTCAAACTGGATGCTGTGGTAGGATGATTGATAAAAGTATTAATACTATCGTCTTCAGTTTGGTTTTTGAATTCAAGGTCATCTCCCATAGTTAATGGTGACCGAATATTTTCCATGAAGTATGTTGCAGGTTGTTTCCTAGTTTTCATAATAGTCAAGCTTGGCTGAGAAGGGGGGTATAAAGCTAAAGTTTTCACATCACTCCCCCTAGTTATAGTCATACTACCTGTCCAGCAGTTGATATAAGCATCAACAGTTGCTAGCCAAGGCCTTCCTAATATTAAAGGATGTCCATCTAGCCGGTTTCTAGGATTGATGATCAAGAAATCTGTTGTGTATTCCCAAGCATCTATAGACACCATTACATCCTACAATGTCCCTTTTGGTTTGACAGCCGATCGGTCAGCCAATTCCAGCAAGATCGTGGTTGGATCCAAGGTTGTAATGCCAAGTTTTTGACAGGTTTTTGTTGTGAGAATATTAATGGCTGCTCTTAAATAAACTAATGCATTCAGGAAGGAAAATCCATTTATTTGTACCGTGACTATAGGGTTTCCTGGGTCCTCATATTTCACTGGTGTTTCTCTTCCTGATAATAAATCAGACAAAGTTCCGACTACGCGGACAGTTCAGGTTGTTTTTATTTTCCTCTTTGGATTTTTCATACATAATTCCTTAATAGTTTTTGCACAAATTGGAATGTCTTGAATAGCTTGGAGGAAAGGTATTTTCACGCACAAATTTTTTAATTCTCCCAGAAGATCAAAATCGGGATATTCTATTGAGCGGGGTATAATCAATCTCTCTGGGAATGGTGGAGAAGAGGTAATAGTTTGATCGTGGCTTTTCTGTTTAACCATATTCTCCAATTGAGGTGTTTGTTATACAACTAACGGATCTTCTAATTGTATATTTTTATCCTTCTCTGATTCAATTATCTGTCCATATCTTAATTTGAGTTCATTACACTCCCTCAACTCAGTTTCTGGCTTCGATCCTTCCATAATTTGTATGGATTGGACTAGCCTATTTTTGGGATTCAGGTTGGGTTGGGTTGGGAGTTATGGTCGTAGATTGGATTTTGGGTTCTACTACAATGTGTAAGGTGCTGGTAAAGTTGGTTGAGGCAAAGGGACTATTCCCATAGGCTAGTTTGTAGCTCTTTACCAATTTGATTGCCAATTCTGATTTTGTGAAGTGGAAGGGGACCATTGGGAAGAATAAGGGTTGTTCTGCTAGAATGGTGGTGGGTAATGAATATTTTTCCAACTATTGTTATTTGAATTTGACTGATTGGGCCATGGTGGCATAAAAAATGCTTGAGGTAGTAAAAAAGGTGGCTGATTCTGCCATGTTGCCCCTGAATGTTGCTGAGAATTATATTGCGAGGAAGGTAAAAATGAAGATGGATCAGTAGGCATACCTATCTGACGTGCTTGCCATTGGTGATGTTGGTTCAACATATATGCTAGTTCTACTTCTTCTTCCGCTTCCTTGAAGACTGATTTTAAACCTCGGAGTGATGGGCAGCTTTCTGTGGCGTGCTCTTTAGTGCATATGGCGCATGTTCATAATGCATCTAGAGGGAATTATTTATGACTATGCTTTTGTCTACAGCGGGGGCAAAAAATAGCCAAGTTCTATTCTACTATAGCCTGCTTTTGCCTAGCTTGCATGACATCCAATTGTGTTGTCAGGGTCCCCAGGATATCCGTCTTGAAATCCTCTAACAGATTGTCGATTTCACTTTGTGTAATGCTTTCTCCTGAAGCTTTACTGTCTCTGAATTTTGCATCACATCCGACTGGTTTTAGCCTTGAACTACCCCTGGAACACTTAATGCACAAATTTACAATATCGCTATAATTTTCTTGATAAATATCACCTTTACCCATTATATTTAGTGTCTCTACCCATTGGTCTTTCATCCCTCTAATCACTGTGGTTTTTAGAACGTTATCAGGTAGATTTGTATAAGGGGATCTTTTCAAATTATATTGAAAACATTCTACATATTCTTCCAAAGTCTCGCTAGGCTTGGCTACCATTTGAAAGATTTCATCTTTCAGTTCTCTAGTTTGGCAATAATATTGGTATTTTTTTAGGAAAGATGTTTTCATTTGGTCCCAATCATTGATGGTGCCTCCACCAAGTCCCATGAACCAATGCAGAGCTGCTCCCTTCAAAGTAGAGGGGAATAGCTTCAGTTTTTGGAGGTCGGTAGTGTAATCATAACCCCTGCATAAGACATCAAATTCAAAAAGGAATGCATCGGGATCTTCTGAATTTAGCCCATGAAAGGTAGGAATGTTCTGTAATGGAATAGCCTTCATGGGGGCATTGAAAGCTATGTAAAAAATAGGGTATTTTAATGTAGAAGTTTGAGTTTTCTAGTTATGAGCCATTTGGTAAAAAATATGCCAATATTCTTCAAGGATCTCTGGAGCTAGAGAGGTTTTCCTAGGATGCCTACCAGAGGCTGGAAAAGTTTTAACAACACTACCTTGGTCTGGAAGACTGGGTATCTTCTGCTTAGTTACTATTTTAGGAAATCTAGGTTCTGGTAATTCAATTTCAAGCTTACCTATTTCTCCTTCTCCTTCACGGAGGTTGCAAGAATTTCCTTCTTGTGAAGGGCAGTCTTGTACGTTCTCAATATCTTGAAAACTTTGCTCAGCCCTTTCGGTTTGACTATGAATCTCAGCGTTAGCTATAGATGGTGATTTTGTAGTTTTAAGGAATTCAATAGAACATTTGGTACCAATAATTTGGGGTCCTACTAATGACTGAGACTCAGATTTTCTTAAGATTTCTTCAATAAAAGTTGATCGTCCAAGGGTCATCGGTCCCTTAGATTTTTTAGGTTTAGGTTGAAGAATTTTTCCCTTGTCAAGTTTCTTAGTCATTCATGAAAAAAAAATTCAAATGTTTATTTCTACCTTAAGTTCCTAACAATTATGCTGGAAAGATGGTGGGGGAGCAGGCATTTTACTTGCACTGTACGCAGGTTCTTACCTTCTTTTTTTAATACCCAGTTCTCTCTTAACAAAAAATTATCAGATATACATCACTCTTTGTAAATGGCTACACTCTCCTTGGAAACGGCACAAAAATGTTGGGTGATAAAAGGTGCCTTTTAAAACTCCTAATTATCCCACATTAATCATCAATCCAGGCAAGTCCTCTTTTTTCAAGAGTGTACACAGTATGTGGCTACTATTAATTCAGAGAGTAATGTTTCCTAAATCGTAGTACATATCTTGACAAAAGAATAAATGGAAGCATCTAATAAAATCCAATTGCAATTATTAAAAGGAATATAAAAGCTCAATCTTCTACTGAAATCAAACCTTACAACAATTCAAGCAATACCATCATCAGCTAAGAGCACAGTAACAATAACTTACCTCTACTTAGCTTATTCAATCTAAACTATACTAAATCTCTATTAAGCAACCGACATAGGAATGAGATCACTTCTGAGAGTCTAATAGCAATAATCAAACTCTTGCAGATGATTAAATCAATACAATGCATTGTCTAAATGATTTGCATTGTAATGAACAAACTTAGATCAAATGATAATGATGTAAATCATAACAGAACATATATTATTTTGATACAAGAAAGTAATGAACATCTAATGAAATAAACTCACGGAAACAAGGAATTATCAACCAAACCAAACTCTAACAGAACCAAAAATATAACACAAGGAAGCAGTTATCTTCACCAGAGGTCGGGCCCTTAGCCGCCAGTGACCACAGTTGAATTACTTCAGATAATGCAAGAGAACAGAAACTTAAATTATATATTAATCATCGAACTTGAGTAAAATTACAGTATAAACACGTTCTCCAACTTACAACTGGAGAAATAACAGAGGTTCTCCCCTTTCTTCCTACAATCACTTTTCTTTTATAATCAGAAAGGGGTAAAAAGTAAATAGTAAATGTGATCCCTCAGGATCTCCCAATCCTAAGGGATTCACAACCAATTTCTAACTTAACACATCTTTTATATTCCACGCTGATCCCTTTGATTTGTTCTCAGCCTTGTCCGCAACCAACACGTTCCTTCCTTTGCTTGTCGGATTCTGCTGTCCCAACGTCAGGGAACAACAATCATTCCTTTTGTCCCTTTCCTATATAGAAAAAGGTAAGAGTTATTTAAATCATAACTACAAACAATCCTTCATTTCTTACCATAATTCCTCAATATATTAACGCATTAAGATATGAACAAGATAAGAATCAAGGAAAACGATAGAAAAATTAATAGTAAATACATACCCATTTTGTAACTCAACAGATGGTTTCCTATTCTATGGTTTGGTGGCATTTGTTAGCTCCTTTGCTTTGCCACAAACATTTTCTCTCTTACTCTGGGCTCCTTTTCCAACCTCTGCCATTGGAAAAGTCTAAACAACTACCTTGCCAACTTTTTATTTAGCTTTCCCCTTGATGTTCCTTGTCATTTCCACTCGTGCTTCTATTCTGGTCATTTGATCCACGCATTATGTATTTGAAACATGTATAGTAAACAAGGGGGATGAAGACACTATGCTTAATGTATATATCAAGCCTAGTATTAGGCTCAAAATATTGCAACCATTTATGACTCAACTTCCCTTCCATTATCTGATATGAGATTCACCACCTTAAGACTCTCACAAATGGTGATCATTAAGCCTTTTAAGATTCTGATATCCTTGAAGATGAATCCCATTAGGTTTGTGACCCTATTCATAGTAGGGGAGGATATTAATAATACCTTAACTCCATTACTCTTCATTGGTAGTTGAAAACTCTCTTGGGTAGAGTTATAAAAGAAAAAAAAGAGGAGCAATATGTCATTTTCTATTCTTCGAATGGCATCAAGCATTCCTAGTGGTACCAACACGTGTGCTTGGAGATATTGGATGCTAGGATGGCCCATTTGCAAATCCATATCTATTGTGACAACAAGCCTTTAGCCCCTCCTGGCTCTAATACCAAGGATCATGTTCCAATGACTTCCTCAAATTCTTGATCCTTTATCACAGTCTACAATAGTATTTATTTTTGTAACTTAGCAGATGGAAGTCTTGTTTATTTCTAGCGATTGTTTTTTATCTGAATCTGAATGTTAGTTTTATTGTGCTAATTTCATCTTTTGAATTATAAATAAGTTGTTGATCATTTGCTTCATGTGCATAGGTTTATTGAGGTGTTTGTGAGTGTTAAACATGTAAATGTATTGGGTTTTATGTTAAATTCATGAGCATATTAACATTAATAAAAAGGTTGAATAACAATAATAAATTGTACATCAAACCATCAAATGGTCCATTAACACATTGTTTTGATGAAACAATTCACCCCTTCTAGGCTACATCTCCTTGGTCCAGCTTCCATGGCTTGGGCCTCTGTATTAGCTCAAAATGGAAAAAAGTGTTGTTTACAATCCTCTACTACTCCTAAAACCTACTCCAACATGCTTAGAATGTCCAATTCATCTAGGAAATACTCTTGTTGAGCCCAATTTGGTCGAATTTTGCAAAAGGTATGGCATAATCAATTTTTCCTAGGAAATCTTCTCCAAAACTAGAGAGAACTCCAGTTAATGCGGCTAATTTTGGAGTTCCACTAAAAATGGTGGATTTCGCGGCTAAGATAAGTGCATATTAATTAACTAATAAGTTTGGTTAACAAATTTTGACTTAAAATTCGGATTAGTGCATTTAAAGTGTGATTAAGGTTTAAATAACCCGCATTACGGTTTAACTTCGCCATTAGTATAAGCCCTTCACCACCGTCTTCCACCTCAATTCACATGGGTTGGGGCTGGCCCTTCTGGGCTAGCCCTTGCCCTACCCCCACCATGCAAATGCGTATTAAAATAAATATACTTCAGCGGCATTGTTTATTAAGAACCGATGGCGAGGTGTAGTGGTAAGACATGGCATTTTTGCTGGGGAGGTTTTGGGGTCAAGTTTGACCTCCCCCCATCCTCCATACAAAATTTTTCACCATATAATATATGTAATTCTACCTACCAAATTAACCAAAAAAATCAGCCTTTGAGCAGGGGGGCATGTGGCAGCCTCTGGGCTAGCCACGTGTCCTCATCCCATTGGTTCCTCAAAAACCAACCACAATTCGACACATAGCCATAAATTTGGGCCTACCACAAACTGAACCTTTTCATATTGTCATTGGGAAAATTGAAGGAATATTCCAAGAACATTATTTTTTGCTGACTAGGCTACCACGTCATCATTATGTTATTTATGCAAAAATTTTAGATGTTTAGGAAAACGAACAACATGATCTATCTTCCTCATACATAGTTGGTTTTTGATGAAATGAGTTGCACCAGATTCCTGGGGATGAGAACTTTGCGGTCATTTAGGTTCCAATCGATTTTGAGCTTAACACTGAGAGCCTAATCATTCTTTCCCACTAGAAGCCTTTTGGACCCCCAAACACTCTTTTATTACTAAACATGTGGAGGAGGGTACTGTTTCCTCACCCTTCTAGTCTTAATCCACTGAAATTTTCTCATTTTCATCAATTTGAGCTTTTCTGAAAAAACTAATATTTTTCCTTGACTCTTGAGTCTCTTGTATTTTTGTTGTAGACACTGTCATGTTTCAATTTACCTAAATTTGCAGAGCAGCAATTTGTCCTTGCATAAAAAAACTTGTTCCCACCTTGGTCGTCAATCAAAGGAAACTTGAAAATTGTCTCACCTTAAACATTGTCATCATGGTGATTCTTAGCTTGTCTTGCTTTGTACTTGTGTCGACTTTTGACAAGTATTTTCGCCATTACCATGTACCCTTTGGAAATAAAAAACAATAAATTGTGTAACTTATGCCTTCTTTGTCAAATTGCTTTGGCGCTTTCTCTTTGACCTTTGCTCTCTTTTTCACCGGCATCTTGTTTCCAACACTTCTCAACACTAATGTTGACTGCTGCAAATCTTTCACGTCTTGTTCACCTCCTTTCAAAGGCAACCTATTAGAGTCCTGAGACATATTATTACAAGCATAAGTAACTTCAATGAAATCAACTTGTTCATTTGATGCATCTTTTTAAAAGGTCTCATTTAAAACATCTCTATGCTTGATCATTAACAAAGTCAAATTTTGACTTGCATTCACTATTCTCTTCATTTCTCATGCATGTACAAGAGACAAACTTCTATTCTTCTTATGTGCTCTAACTATGTACTCAATTCCATCTTTAAACAAGTGATACTTATTCTCATGGTGATGAAATACTACTTTCCTATCATAAAGATAAGGACTTCCCAAAACAATACCTGAAATATCAAGCGATACTACATCAAATTAAACTTTGTCAAGAAAGTCGAGTGATGGTTGCGAATGGAGGAACTATAAATTTCTCTAGAAAGTTCCATAATATCAAGCTAACCATGGGGGAATATGTATTGAATAGTCCAATTCTTTCCATTCCAATGGGTGGTGCTGATGTTGTACTATGAGTACAATGGTTACAATCTTTGGGGACGATAAATTTTAATTTTCAAGAAATTTTCTTGAAATATTTTTCGGAAGGAAAGGAAGTTGAATTATGGGGTATCACGAAGAATCCGAGAAAGATAATAAGCTCTAATGTCATGACAAATATTATGAAGAAATAACAATGAGGCGTAATTTCACAATTGTGCTCACTAGAAGTTCCAACATCAAAATCATCTATTTCTCCAGATATGCAAAAAGACTTGGACAATCATTCCAAGGTGTTTGAAACTCCCAAAGGACTCCCACCTATTTGTGATCATGACCATGCTATTCATTTGATTCAGGGAAGTTTTCCTCCAAACATCAGGCCTTACAGATATCATTATGTCCAAAAGAGAGTGTTATCACCAAAATAGGACCTGATAGACTGCTGGTCAAGCTACCTCAGTGTAACTATTTCAAACCAGACTTTTAGTTGAGGCTTAGCCTCCTTAACCTGAGAGGGCTCTCTCACTAGGTTTTAAGATTTTGAATAAAGGATTAGATAACTAACTCTAAGAACAAATTGGATATAAAATGTATGACTAGTTGAATTACTGATCAACAAACATCTATTGGGCTATGGAGTCTAGGTATGTTCCCACAAAACATCAATATTAGCTTACAATGGAATTCAGCGCATTTCAGAGTTTTTAGGTGTATCAGCAAAACAAAAACAGAGTGAACAAAACACAGTTTACAAACATATGCAAGAAGTTAGAGAATTTTTCAATGAATTCTAAGTGACATATGTTTATACCACTGGAAATAGATAGATAAGGAAAGTCATAGGAATATCACACATCAAAAACTCTTTCTTAATCCTGAGTAGTAAGCCAATATTTGTATTATGATAAAAACACACAGTCTGCTATAGTAACATAGTCTGCTTGTTAATGAAAAATTTCCAACCTTGAGGAATTCGACCTCATGTATCTTATATATCCATCATTACAATCTTGGATTCCCTCATCTAGCTTGAGGAGAATTCAAATTTCTTAGCTTGACACCTATCTACTCCTAAAACAGACTATTAATTACATGTGACAGTTAACTGTCTGTTCTAGAGTCCTAATGCAATTTGGAGTAAAACTCCTTATTGTGACTCAAACAACTTGATATAGGAATTTAATATTATATTTGACAGTTGCTCCTCCTTATCTTCGACCTTGATGGTGTCCATAACCTTGTTGTTATGTTCTGTTAACTTATCCCTTATCTGTCCTGAAAACTAGGAACATGTTTCCTGCAATATAGCTGTATCCCTGATTTATGCTCCTCGAATCCTTTTGCTGACAAAAATGGACCATTTTAGACAAGTGATATGTGTTATCACTTCCATAGAACCATGTCCTTCCACCTGTGCAAAGTCATTGAAAGAGTGTAAAAAGAGCTGATGTGTCTACGTTACGAAAATATCAGTTGTTTTCATAGCGCAGTGACTAGGCTTTTGTAAACATCTCTTAACATCCAATTTCTCTTCCTTTAACACTTGTAACTTCATTTATGAACCATTTCCATCTTCTAGCAGCATCAATACTTCAAAAACACAATGTTTTACTTGTTGAAACCTTAACAAAATGCTCAAAACTGCACCTACAGCAATTTCGTAGCGCGCTACGAAACTGTTGTGTATGTCAACTACAGCAGTTTCGTAGTGTGCTATGAAACTGCTGTGTATCTCCTTTTTACATAGTTTTTTTTATCATCTTTAGATCTTAAGGATATTTACAGCCTTTTAATGATTACCTTGATAATCTTGATGCTAATAAACCTTAATAATCATTATAAGTCAACTTTTCCATGTTTTCAAAAAGTGGTGCCCTTCCTAAAACAAAATTATATTAGGGCTTTGTCACTTATTGCCTTACTTCTGCTATAGCTGACCTTCAGATTTTTCCAATTGGATTTCAAGATCTTCAATATGCCTCTTCAACCTTCTGTTAGTAACCCTTAAATTTACATTTATCCTTCTCACAAATTTAGCCTCTTTGATTGCAGGAAGAGTCCAGGTAAAATACTGGGCTTCACTACTGATTGTTTTAGGTTTTGAGACTCTTTCAAGCTCCCACATAGCCTTAATTCTGTCAAAATTTATCCTCTCAACAACATGTTTTCTTGCTTTCTTCTTAAGCTTAGAAATTTCAAGATTAGCTAGTCTTAATTTTTCTTTAATCCCCTCATAACTGCTCTTTTCTCTTTGAGTATGGAAAACTCTGTTTCTGTCATCTTCAGGCATAGGTGATGAAAGGTCTATGGGTTCCTCATAAACATTTGAAATTTCTCTAGCTTTATCTAACTCCATATCCAACCCTTGCAACTTTTTTGAATTCCTAGTTAGAGGCCTTCTGGGCTTGAACACAAACTCTAAAATTTCATCATTAAAATTGAGCTTTTTGGAAGACTTGATTTTCTTAAGTTTACCTTCATCAAAATTTATAAAATCTTCCTGCACTAAAGGATATTCCTTAATATTAATAGCTTGCAAAATATCATTCAAACAACCCTTTAAACCTGGATCTTCTTCTGAAACCACTGTTTTGCCTTTTTCCCTTGCTATTTGACTTCTAGTCAAACTTTTCTGAACTGATTTGCTGGTTGACTATTCCTACATTGGAGTCTTTACCTTTGGTTGTCCTCTTTTGTGTAGGTTTAGGGGTTTCTTGAATAATCACTGGTGTTTTAATATTTGGCTCTTTCACTTTCTTTCTAGGCTTTAACTTGACAAATCTCTTTGATCTTGTTTTTGCAGGGTCAGTGGTTTTTATGGTGTTTTTTCTTTGGCCCTAGGGCTAACACCTGTTCCATGGGTTTCCACCCCAAATCCACACAAAAACAGAAATTCATACCATTCTCTATTCACCCTCTGAAGTTCATGAAAAACTATAATTTAACAAGACCATGCTGGAATAATGAAGTTTCACATGCTTCAGTTTTCATCTGCACCTTATCTTCCATCTTGGCCAAACTATGAAACAGGAAGAAAGGTAAATCTAGAGAAATTGTTCTAGTGAAATTCAATAAGAGTTTGAAATGATAAGAATACACCTTATGATATCTTCTTTCATGGTGAAGTACCTTTGAATGTTGGAGAGAAGGTTAGCATATGTATCCTTGACATAACCTCTTGGCACTGCTTTGGTCAAATCTGTGTCTACAAAATCTGGCTTCAAAAATATTTTACAAGTTTCCATTTCAAACCTGAAGTTCTTGAACCACCTTTCTTCTCCCCCTAGAATCTCTGTCACTAATGATATAATTTTAGGAGAAATTGGAAAATTTAAAAATCCAACCTTTGTATTTGAACCTGTGAAATTAATGGCAAAATATTTTGTGACTTGATTATGACCTCCTTGTAGCTTTTCATAGAATCTCCAACACCCTACCTTCTTGAAGGCTTCTTCAATGTATTTATACTTGGTGAGAGCCTATGCCTTCAGGTTTTGTTCTCAAACAGTGGCCTGATCTATGGTTTCTTTTTTCCTCCATCATCTTTCCCTCGAAATTGTTGTGGCTTCAGAAAACCTGTAATAAATTGCCTCGCTTGATTTCAGAGAAAATGGCTTGCTTGATTAAGGGTTCACCCTCGCTTGATAACTCGTTCAGCCTCGCTTGAAAATTGAGAGAAGCTCTGGTTCATAGGCTTATAATTCAAAGAAATACATGCAACAAGTGTTTTTTGCATGAGAGAACACAGCCAAGAACAACCATCCACTTTCAAATTTAAAATGACTAATGATGAATGACCCCAAATGAATCTCATGATGGTTATGAATGGTTGTATGTGTGAGGAAGGATTTGTGGACTGACACCTAATCATGAAAATTTAATGAAATTTTATAGATTTGACAGCTTGATAGGATTGGTTACGAATCGCCGATTTCATAGTGTGTGTAATGTAATTTCATGGTTTTGCGCTATGAAAAGACCAGCGTTTTCGTAGCGCAAAAGCAGTTTTTAACACTGTCTGCACTACGAAAACGTGGTTTCATGGCTTATTCGATTTTTTTTTTTTTAAATGACTAAACACATGACTTCCAAAACATAATATGAGACCCTTAAAGTGTGAAACAAGGTTTTTGGACTTTATTTTATGATGGATATGAGACTCTAACCTTATGACTTAGACTCTAAAATCATAAAAATGACTTAACCCCTATCTAAGACCATGACTTAGGAACAAATACAAACTATTCAAGTTTGGAAAACTTTTATAGTGATAACAGAGAGAAATTGAACGTATGATTTCGTAAATACTAGAGGTTAATATAATTCAACCTAGTAAAAGTTCTTTCTCTTCTCCAGTAGTATTGGTGCACAAGAAGTATGGATCATGGCACATGTGTTCGGATTATAGGGAGCTCAATAATCTCACTATTAAAGATAAATTTCCCATTCCTATGATTGATGAAATATTGGATGAATTACATGGAGAAATGTATCTCACCAAGTTGGGTCTTCATTCAAGATATCATAAAATTAGAATGAAGACTGAAGACATTCCAAAAACAAAATTTCTAACTCATGAGGGTCATTACGAATTTCTGGTCATGCCTATTGGCCTTACCAATGCGCCTTCCACATTTCAAGGGTTGATGAATTCCATTTTCAAACCCTTCCTTAGAAAATTTATGTTAGTATTTTATGATGATATACTAATTTATAGCAGGTCTTGGAAGGATCATTTTCAACATGTTGACAGGGTGCTCAAAATATTGGAGGAGAAAAAATTATATGAAAAAACCTCCAAATGTTTCTTTAGAGTCCAAGAAGTGGAATATATGGGTCATATTTTATCTCAAGAGGGTGTTAAGGTAGAACCTAACAAAATTAAAGCCATTAAGGAATGGAAATTTCCCACAACCATAAAGCAGTTGCGAGGATTTCTCAGGTTAACAGGTTATTATCGAAGTTTGTTAAGAATTATGGGAAATTAGCAGCACCTCTAAAACCATTATTGAAGAAAGATGCATTTTTATTGACTCTTGAATCAACTAAGGCCTTTGAACATCTTAAAGAGGCAATGTGCCAAGCACTGGTATTAGCTACACCAAACTTCACAAAAACATTTATTGTGGAATGTGATGCCTCAGGAAATGGAATTGGTGTTGTTTTAATGCAAGAAGGAAGACCCATTTCTTTTGAAAGTTGTCCAATCAAAGGAAAATATTTACAGAAAGCTATTTATGAGAATGAAATGTTGGAAATACTACATGCACTAAAGAAATGGGGACCTTACCTAATGGGAAGACACTTCAAGGTAAAAACTGAGCATGATAGTCTTAAATAATTTTTGGAACAAAGACTATCTTCAGAAGAACAACGAAAATGGGTCACAGAGATGTTGGGTTATGACTTTGAAATCATCTAAAAAAAGGGGAAGCTAAATGTTGTTGCAGATGTGCTCTCAAGAAATGATGAGGTTGTGGAAGCATTACTTTGCGCCATTTCTATTATCCAACCATATTGGATAACTGAAGCAAGGGAGGAATGGAAAAATAATGAAGAAGTGTGGACACTCATTCAAAAGTTGCAGCAAGATCCCATTACATATGATACATTTAGTTGGAAAAATGATTCCTTATGGTACAAATATTGCTTATATATTTGTAAGAATTCCCAACTAAAACAAAAGATTTTTTGGGAATTGCAAAATTCTCCCGTAGGAGTACACTCGGGATTTTTAAAAACTTACCAGATGGTGAATAAAGAATTTTTTTGGGATGGCCTTAAATTTGATATTCAAAATTTTGTGGCAGAATGTTTGGTTTGGGAGAAAAATAAAGTTGAGACAATTAAGAACCCGGGTTTGCTACAACCTTTATCCATTCCAAGTAAAGGTTGGTAGGATATTTCAATGGATTTTATCACATGTTTACCTAAGTCCAAAGGAAAGAGTGTCATCATGGTGGTAGTTGATAGAATAACTCAGTATGCACACTTTTGTGCATTATCTCATCCATTTAAAGCGGGTACAATTGCTACAACATTTATGGAAACCCAAATATTATTGTAAGCAACACAGATCCCATTTTCACTAGAAATTTTTGGACAAAATTATTTTCTTGTTTGGGTACTCAAATAGCTCATAGCTCATCTTATCATCCTCAATCTGATAGGAAAATTGAGATAGTGAACAAATTTTTGGAAGGATATCTTTGTTTCTTTGTATCTGATAAAAAAACACAATAGGTCAGGTGGTTACCTCTGTCTGAATGGTGGTATAACACATCCTTCCACACTGTAGCAAAAATGAACCCATTTATGGCACTTTATGGATATCATCTGCTGTCCATCACATCATCTTTAAGAGAAAATTCTAAGATTCAAGCAGCAGAAGATCACATTGGGCATTGTTCGAGCGGGGTCCCCTAAATCTGAGCTTTGAATACATTGTTGAGATATTTTTGTAAATATTTTGTAAGTTTAGTCATGCACAACAAAATTCAAGGGGCTTTGGGGCAGGTCAAAGCCCCTCATGAGTTGTAATGGGTAAAAAGTGTATAACTAGGGGCCACAAACCATAGTTTGTGGACCTTAGATGAGCGTAGGATAAAGTATAAATAAGAGTCTAGATCAAGTCGATAAGATATAGAAGTGAATGATTGATGATAGATCTGACCGCATTTTGAGACTCTAGCGAATTTTCTAGGTAAAAGTCTCCTATTGGCTGTGTGCGTGGAGACCTTAGTCCTGCTGTGTGCAGACCCTGCTGGCTATGTGTACGGGTGAACTAAAGGCTTTGTAAGTGAGATCTGAAGTATGAATGAATGAAGAATTGTTGTTGTTGATATCTAAGTTTGAAATGCATATGTTATTTACTTTATGATCGATTTTGCATGTTATTTCTGATTCTTATGTTATACGTGTTTAGATCAATTGCGTAACTACTTCTGACTTTAGATTAATGGTTATTGAATGGGTCTAGTACTATTGTACTCTAATACTATCTGTTAAGGGCTAATGACATGGATTTTGGACTTTGTCTAACCTGCCATTACGAGAATTTTGAGGTCTAAAATAGGCCTCCTAAGGAAATTATAAAATAATAGTGGAAATAATAAAATAAGATATGATTACATCATCAAATTTTAGAGGCAAAAATGAAAAAACTACATTTTCAACTCGTATTTTGAACTTATCTCCCTAATTTTTTACTCAAATTTCAAGAAAGAATACTCGTTGGATGCAAAATTTAATTTCCCATCCAAGGAGTACGCATGTTGCATACTTTTGATGGACGTTTCTACATGAAAAATGAGAAATACATGAAAAATGTGATTGCAATCACATTTTTCATGTATTTCTCATTTTTCATGTAGCAAGGTCCATCAAAGGTATGTAACATGGATACTCCTTGGATGAGGAATTAAATTTTTCATCCAACAAGTACTTCTGCTCGAAATTTGAGTAAAACCTTAGGGAGATAATTTGAAAATACGAGTTGAAAAAATAGTTTTATTATTTATTATTTTTTAATCTTTTTACTTTTTTACTCCAAAAATGGTGAATCATACCCCATGGTTGACATCATCATCTTGAATCCTATTGGTTCTCATAAAGTTTATTTTGGTTGTAAATTTTTCTTAGGAGGCCCATTTTAAACCTCAGAATTCCCCTAATGGCGTAAGATATTCTGCATAGTCGACCTAAATATGTTTGTTAAGGGTTTTATGGTTAAGGATTCTATTGTAGAGGTCTATTCATTATTGTTTTAGATCTAATGGAATCCACATCATTTAAATATCTCTCAGAGTGTGGAAACATGGTTCCAGCACCCGCCCATACTGCTTCGGGTGAGACTTTGACTTGCGCAAGTAGGTCACTGCCGAAAGGGCCAGTAGTAAGAGGGTTTTGTTGGTTAACCTCAACTCCGAACCCAGGTCAGGACTCCTCAAGCAAACAAATGGTTCCATTTCCAGTACCTGGGTCATTTTGATAGAGGTTGGGTTATGTGGAAAGGTTAGTGGGAGCCATTAAAACTAGAATTAGAGGACTCGTTTGAAAAACAGATTCAAGAATTTTCCCTGAAAGAAAACATATTTAAGAAGTTGTCTGTTGAAGAGTGGAAAAGCAAGTATATTTTCACATAGGTGTAAGAGATCTTCTTTGTGACCTTTGCACATGAATTGCAGGAGTGGTTGTCAATATTGGCAGAATTCCAAACTTGTTGGAAGGACGATAAGGTCACGTAGTGGACCCTCAAATTGATCCTAAAATTGGAAAATACTGACAATTCCATCACCGGACTATGGATCACTCGGTTGACATAATCTTGGGTGGGTTTGTGATGGAGTCTGCAATAGATCATCTTTTGTTGTATTTTGAAGCTAAAAGGATATTTTTCAAGGGATTAAGAGGTAAATTCTTACGAACTTTGCCTCTCCTAATTAAGATGCTATTATGTGAAAAGGGGTGTTTTGTGTAGCCACACCAAGTGTATGACCCCTAATCAGATCGGAATCACTACGTGCAGAGGAAAAAATTATTTCGGATAGATCTGTATACAACCCTCTGCGAAACTCACCTGATATGGAAGGTAGCAAGACTACGTGTGCTGAAGGTAGCCCTCCTGCTATGCCACCATCGAACTCGCGTAGGAGTAAGAGATCTCCTACCCCACCATCACCCCCACCTGCGGAAGATATGGTTGTGCACATGAAGCTACCCACCTTTAAGGGTGAGGGGGATGACGATATGGATCAATTTTGGTTCATGGCTAACGCAGTGTGGACTGTGCAAAATGTTAATATTGATGTTGTCAAGAGAGAACAGTTGGATATGGAATGTGAAGGTCATGCTTTAGATTATTTCATGGGATACCTTGCTCAAAATGTAGATCCCGCTGTTGCGTAGATTAAGGATGCCCTGAAACAAAAATTCCTGAAGCTGAAGTCCTATTCACAGTGTGTAATAGAACTAAAAGATATCAAGCAAGGGCCAAAGGAATTGGTCTAGGAAGCTGACCAGTTGCTGAAGAAAACCATCAATGGTGGAGGATTTTTTTATGGTGATAAGCAGCATAAGGATTTGTGCGGGCCTATGGGTCAGCAAAATATTGATTCTCAGGTCGAAGCCCTAAAAATTGCTATGAAATTAGAAGTTGTGCCTAGAGAAGATGCTCAATTTGGAGCACTGCAAATTCAAAGACAATTGGAAGCTATGCACTTATAAATTAAAAATTTACATAGAGACTGGGGTAAAGAAGTTCATGCAGATGTTTGGTGCACACGTTGCAAGAGTGTTGGCCACACCAAATATCAGTGCCCTCTTTTTTCGGATTACCTACAAGTGGGGGGACCAAATCCACTACGTCCCAGGGATGTTGTTGGGCCTAGTACCCCCACACTATGATGCACTAATTATAGGGTGCTTAGCCGACACGATATAGACCATTTCCCGTGGGTAGGATCCTATGTGCTAGAACTGAAGCAATAGTGGTGCATATTTTTCTCTTCAGTTGGTCACGATGAGCACCATTGTTGGATGCTTAACGTAATGATAGACAATGAGAACCTTTATAGAGTGCAGGCCGACCCATCATCATCAACATCTCCCTCTAGATGGGGAGCATCCCCAGCAAGAGGAATTGGATGGGGGAGAGGTGGAGGTGCAGGTCGAGGAAGAGGGAAATTAATTTTCTATAACTTTGGAGACACTGGAAACTATGCGCATGACTGCCCAAACCCTACGCGACAATCCTATAGGTATTGTAGGCAATTTGATCACGTAATTAAATATTGCCCAGTGTTAATGGCTAAAATGCAGGAAAAACAACAGGCGCCTATGCAAAACATACAAATGGTTAAAGTTGAACCCCACGATTATGTTCGAAGTGTAAATGTAATTACACGCAGTGGCGTTGCCACCGGAGGAAATGAGGAAAAGGCTCATGCATAACCATTGATCAGAGAGGTGTTTGACAAGAAGGAAGGATTCAACCTGCAGAAAGAAAAAGAGATTTTCATAAAGCTAGGAAGGATTTTGTTGCTGCAAGAGTGTCCACCTCAAGGTCTATCATGGAACCAAAGGCTGATGATGAATTCAAGCCATTCCTACAATCCTGCATTAAGCTACTGTGCAATCAGATGGTACTAGATAATCTATAGGCCCTAATAAACAGTTGCATGGAAAAAGAAGTACCTCGAATAAAGACTAAGGCTGTGAACAAGATTTATAAGAACAAGAAGAGAACTAGTTAGGAGATGCGCATGACTGTACAAATTGGAGAGTATGAGATGGATCAAGTCATCTTGGATCTGGGGTCTTATGCGAACGTCCTACCTAAGCCAGCTTAGTAGAATACGAGAGAACCAAAGTTGCAATGGTCCACCATTCAGTTACGCATGGCTAATCAGAAAAATATCATTCCACTTGGAAGGCTCCCACAGGTCATGGTAGAAATCGCTAGAGTGAAGTTATGCATGGATTTCGAGGTAATACAGATTGTGGATGATGGAGACCCCTACCCTATGCTGTTACGATTGGATTGGGCCATTAATATGGGAGGCATCATCAATTTGAATTGTAGAAGCATGATCTTTGAGAATGATGGTACGCAGGTGATAGTCCCAGTAGATCCAACAGAAGGGGAATAACATAACGAGCCAGTACATGAAGGAGATGATGTTGACCATATTTACAAGCTGACTGCGTAGGAAAAATATTGAATCAACCCTACAGCTGATGGGATGTTGAATTGGGAGAAGGATAGTTCATTTTTTTCAGACTCAGTTGGCGAGATGGAGAATTGGAAGAATCGGTTGCACTATTTGTCTGCATTGTGCTACCTCAAGATCATGAAGGAATTTCGGTGCATTTCCTCAGAGGTAATAGAAATACCTTATTTTAATGATTTTGGTAGTGTCAATGTATATCTGGAAGCATTGGAAAAGGACGTCCCAGAGGAACAAAGGTTTTGGGTGCTTGATTTGGCTATGTGTGCAACCCTGGAACGTTGATGGGATATGCACAAGGGTGTATTTAAGGATTGGGAGGAATTTAGCCAAATGATGAAGCTGCGATTTGAACCTCCTGCTACCTCACCAATGGAGTTGTTTTATGGTCAAGGAGACCTGCACAAACACCTATCCACATGGATGGAAGTGTGGAAGGAAAGAACTTGGGATGAGTGGGTTCACATGTTTATTCACTCATTAGGGCCAGTACCTACCACGTGGTATTTTGAAATAGAGCTGCATCAAGTAAATCACCATTAGATTACAATGATAGATGATTTCCTATCAACCTTCGGCTCGGTTGGGGGGTCAGATAAACTGGATGAAGCCCTACGGGACATAGATGCCCTTGTCTTTGATGATTCCCAGCCCCGAAAGGAATATGTTGCACTAGCCTAGGATGCATAGATGCAATACATTATCAACTACAGGAACTTTTCAATAGAGGATAATGATTATGATCCAAGAAATTTCAACATCCTCGAATTATAAGGGGAGCACGCAGTTGCAGGGCCCGCATTAGGGATGGTATATGTCACTAAACCTCTTAAATTTTAAAAAATCAACATCTTTACAAAAGAGCAGCCCAAGTTGGAAAAAATTGTGGATTATTGGGATGATGATATAGTAGGGAAGGTTGCGGAGCTACCGATAGAGTATCAAGATCTATTTCCTACAAAGTTCTCTGATCTCAAGGGAATTGTAAGGGAACTGGGTGTTATGAAGATCACATTAAAGGTAGATGCGCATCGTGTCAAGCAACAACCATACCGATTCAATCCCAAGTATAAGTAGAAAGTAAGTGAGGAAATAGAAAATATGGTGGCTGCAGGCATCGTTGAGCCTGTAGAGTAGTCTGATTGGGTAAGCCCAATAGTGGTTCAGGAGAAGAAGACCAAAGGAGAGATAAGGATTTGTGTAGATTTGCGCAAGCTGAATGGTGCATGTGTGCATAACCCCTTCCCTACTTTGTTTTCTAATGAAATCCTGGATAATGTAGGAGGACATGAAGCTTATTCATTTACTGATGGATTTTCAGGGTATCATCAGATCAGAATTTCACTTGATGAATGCAGCAAGACCACCTTCACAATAGAGTGGGGGTATTTCCAATACACTATCATGCCGTTCGGATTGAAAAATGCACATGCGATCTTATTGCACGTGGTTGTGGCTATGTTCAAAGAATTCATGCATAAATTCTTGGAGGTATATTTTAATGACTGGATAATATTTTTATTGGTCAAGAAACATGTGTCTAACCTGCGCATGATGCTTGACACTTGTAGAAAGAACCATATTTCGCTTAACCTTAAGAAATGTATATTCTGTATGCCTTTTGGAAATTTGCTAGGGCATATAGTATGCCAGCAAGGATTGATGGTAGACCTATCCAAGATTGTAGTTATCATCAACTTAGAAGTTCCTACTAATGAGAAACAATTGTTCACCATCCTAGGACACACTGGTTATTACATGAAGTTCATTAAAGGGTATGCTCTGATCACTCTGCTGAAGGAGAAGTTGCTAAAGAAAGATGTGTCATTTTTCTGGGATGAAGAATGTCAGAAGAGATTTCAGCTGCTAAAGGAGAGAATGGGTACTAGACCTATCTTGATATTCCCAGACTGGTCTAAGGTTTTTCATGTGCATGTGGATGCATCTGGTATATCACTTGGAGATGTCTTAGCATAGGTAGAAGGATACATTGATCACCCTGTTGCTTTTGCCAGTAGGAAGCTCTCCAGTGTCGAGTGCAACTACTCAACTACAAAAAGGGAAGGATTGGCCATGGTGTACGATCTGCAAAAATATAGGCACTATTTGCTAGGAGGGAATTTTAAAATGTTTGTTGACCATTTTGCTTTAAAATACATGGTCAATAAGCCTATGTTGGGGGGGGGGGGGGAATCTATAGATGGTTTCTACTCTTTCAAGAGTATGACTTTGAAATTATTGTGAAGCCTGGAAGATTAAATGTCGGACCTGATCATTTGTCACGGATCGAAAATGGGGAAGAACCAACCAGTCTGGAGGAGGGGTTACCTGGTGAACAAATATTTTCTATCGAGGTGGTTGATGAGAACTTTGCTGATATTATTCACTTCTTGACCACGGGAAACACGCTTACTGAATATTCAGTACATAGAAGAAGGAGTTAGTTGCATGCACAACTAATTTTAGTTTTATTGTGGGTTAATTGTATAACATGGGAGAAGATGAAGTGTTTAGGAGATATGTGTTGGAACATGAAAGGCAGGATGTCTTCACTAAGGCTCATGGAGGGGTGGCAGGAGGACACTATGCTAGAAAAGCCAGTGTGCAGAAGGTGTTGCATGCTGGGTTATGGTGGCCCACACTGCATAGTCATGCACATGCATACTATCGATTCGGTGATGCATGTCAGAGAACAAAGAAGCCCTCACATAGAGATGAAATGCCCCTGCAACCACAGATGGCCCTGCAGGCCTTTGATAAGTGGGCTATAGATTTTGTTGGACCGATCAATCCTCCAGGGAAGAATACTCGAGCGCGTTATATCATTACTGCCACTCATTATGTGACCAGATGAGTAGAGGCAAAGGTAGTTAAGGACTGTACTACATATACTTTTGTGCACTTCATTTTTAAGACATTTTGACTAGATTTGGATGCTAGAATATTTTGATGGGTGATAGAGGTACACACATCATTAACGAAATAATTGAAACTTTGACAGAGGAATTTTAGATCCATCACCAGAAGAGTACCCCTTATCACCCACAAGAAAATGGCAGGGTAGAAGCTTTCAAAAAAATCTTGGAGAACACGCTTACAAATATCTGTAATGTCAATCAGAATGATTGGGATGCACATCCCTTCTATGTTATGGGCTTATAGGACCACATGTAAGAGGTTGACGGGGAAGACACCTTCAGGATGGTCTCTGGGAAAGAAGCAATGATGCCAATGGAATATATTGTCCCAAGCCTGCACATCACAAATTTCACAAATATGGCCAAGCCTGATATTATGGAGGAATGATTGGCGAAATTAGTTGCCTTAGAAGAATATTGGTTCATTGCTAACCTTCATCACCAAGAGCAGAAGGCGAGCAATTTTTTTTGGCATGATAGGCACATCAGGCAGAAGGTGTTCAAGGAGGAAGATTTAGTCTTGTTGTATGATATTCAGTTTTCGTGCCACCCAGGGAAGTTCAGAAAAAATTGGTTAGGACCATACATTGTGAAGTAAATCATTGATGGAGGTTTTGTACACTTAGCCACATTGCATGGTGAAAATATTCCTGGGTATTTTAATGTAAGTCGTCTGAAGCCATATGCAGATAATCTGGTGCCGATCAAATGAATATATGGCCAGAGCATAAGAATCAAAGGTTCTGCATGCATCATACAGGGAAGGTGTGGACAAGTGTGACAGAAGTGCAGAGGTGTTGCGCATGTGAACAAACTAGCCGTTGGAATAGTGAAACTGGGTGAAAAAGTAATTTTACCATTGGATGGAGCGGTTTTTTCACATTTAATGAGGCGATCTTGGAGGATTATTCATTGTTTTTATGAAGGTAAGTTGCATTTAATGAAGATCCGATCCTTTTTACCCTAGATTTCTTATAAAAGGAAGGGTACGGGTCACAATTGGTGCCTTTTCTTTCTGAATATTTTGCGCCATCAGATTATCCGTGATTTCTATTATAGCATTGTCTGTGAGCCCCGTATTTCTGGTCAAGAAACCCCGTCTGACATAAGTAATCTAGATTTTATCTTCCACCCGAGAATGATACCCATCAGCCCTACGGAGGAGAACTCTGTGCCCCTCACTGCATCAATTGAGCTAGGATCAGATGACATTTGGGAGGTGATCCCTGTGGTTGAAGAAGTCATGTCCATGTCGGCTAAGGGAAAAGGGAAAATGTTGAAGTGGGCTTCCTCGAAGCCACGCACCTCTCCACGGCATGTGACGTCCCAATGTCAGGCCACTAAGGATGGGTCACCCATGGGTGATCCCTCGAAGAGACTAATGAGTGTCGCAGAGGAGGTTGTGTTTGTTGAGCCCATTTCTTGGTGGCTGCCATATGTCAAGTCATGCAAGCCCTCTGCGCGTGCACCAAAGAATGTATATTCAGTGCGGGAATACCTTCAAACGCCATTGGTCTTGCAGGAAGTCCCCCTTGATGGTGATATGCTCAACAAGATCCCGAATATCAATCTTTATGATTATGATTTGGAAAATGAAGACACGTTCCCTGAGCTAGCACCGAAGAATTATTTGGAGCGAGTACTCTAAGAAGAGGTGCTAAAGGTTGAGCCAATGCCTTGGGCGCGTGGGCTGAACAACACCAAAATCCTAAATCTATTGAGGATTCCTCATTTTGGAAGGTACCCAATCACCAGCATCTACGTGCGCCAGCTATTATCCTTAGTCCATGATGGTTGCCTGTGGATTCAAGGGAGAATTTTGATAGACACCTGTTAGATGTGGAGCCTAGTTATCTTGTTTATTTTGTGTCACAACATTTGACCTCTGTACCTTAATGGTGCGACACCGCTGCCTGGGGGTCCAAGGGGTGGCTACCCCCGAAGCTAAAAACAGATGTAAAATTTCCTTGTAAAAGTATATTAATTTCTAGTCAATATAGGCCGTTCATTAGGTGGATGATCTCAGAGTAGATGTTATGTTTAGTTTATGGTTTTTTTCCCTAGAAGGCAACCCCTCGCTTTGTATGAGGGTACTGTATTGAGGCTGTGTATTGTATGTGTATTCTCAGAGCGAGAAATAGATAGGGAGACTGTGAGAGAGAATAGAGGATATTACAGGGGATGTGTTGTAGGTTGTGTCTCTTGATTTTGTTGGATAATAGAAAGGAAGGACTGGCTGTTTGGGGTGGACATAGCCCAAACTAGGTGAACCATGTATATCTGTGTCTCTCTGGTTTTATGTGTTTTGTGCGCTTTTGTTTTCCACATATTTTATATGTTGCATTTCTCTGTAATATATAATTTTCTAACAACACCACACTGATCCATTGGATCACCAGCCTGCCCAACAAGGGGCCTCATCCAATGACAGGTTTTAGAAAAAGCAATGAGCTCAATGTTGTGATAGATATAAATAAGAAGTACAAGGTGGAGAGGGACAAAAGGGGGTTCCTAGTTCAAACCATCGCTAACCCTGGAGTGTGCCTGAGAACTCTAGTACTTGGTTGAAAATTAATGAGAAAATCTTGACCAAAGGCGATCCCAGTGCACATCATTGCTTTGGCAGGGAAATGTGAGAGAGGGGTTAGTTATAACTGGTCCCAGTACCTTTCTGAAGAATTTTGCGATAATGTGCACAAGGCGCAAGAGCTAGGTAAATGGTTCTGCTACTCTTAGCTGCTATTTCTCATTACGCTGGTAGCATGGGAGACCCCGGCAGATTCAGTCCTCCCCAAGGTAGAGCCGGGTATATGCGAAGGGGTGCACTACGCAAATCTGTTGGATTCCCTTGATCTTGCATGTGTCAAGGAAAACAAGATATTATGGGTACTCTTTGAAGGTGTGCTAGCTGCTGCCATCCATTCACAATCCAGACTCTCGCTAGCGGTATATGAGAAATACAAGAGCATCACCAAGTTACAAGTAACCATGCACAGTGTGCAGATGAAGGCACGTAAGGACCCTGCATGGTATACCTTTTCATTCATGGTAACAGAATCATAAGTTGACAATGTCGTGGAAACTTGGCCGAAAGGGTGGAAAGTCGGGCTTGGCTCCACCCAGCCCATTGCACCATCTACATAAGGGAAAGAGACAACTCTAAAGGACACAGAGAAAGAAACTGAGACGCGCACTGACAAAGAGGTTGAAACATTCACTAAGAAGAATGGCAGAAAGGACTCTGAGACAGAAGTGGAGAAGGAGCCTGAAGTAGAGAAGGATACCAAGTATTTCCTGGTAGGTATGGCTGAGGTGGGCTCCAGAGGTTTAGATGGATTGGATAGGGATGGTGTCAAATCTCCATGTGGTACCAAGAGAGGAGAAAAAGCTTCAAAAGGTCCATGCAAAAAGTGGAAGGGTTCCAAGGCTGGAGGGGATGAAGACGTAACTATGACAGAAGAGGACCTCAATAAAATCGAGGACATAATCACTTCTGTGCCTGAGGACAGATGGAATGCTATGGAGGAGCAATACAAGGCCACGGTGGAGGCCTTGCAATTGGTATTGCAGGTTTTACAGCTAATGATGGACAATTTGAAAGTGAGCATGGCTCAATCGAGGCCGATTCAAGTGAGCCTGCCAACCACCACGATCATCACAACGTAAGAGAGAAGAATCTGCCCCTTCCTGGACACAGTCGTGACAGTTGAACAACTGGAGATGTGCATGCAGGTGCAAACCTACCCTAAGGTCATCAATGATCTAGAAAAGCTGCCAATTGGAAAGGTACATGATCTCCAGATATTTATTTCCACCAAGTTGCAGTGTAGGGAGGCGTGTGTGTGGTAGAAATTAAGCGTAGCCGAGTAGACAACATCCAAAAAAAAAACATAATCGCTCTAGGCACAAATAGTGTAGCAGGCGTTTATGGCTTAGCAAGCAGAATTGGAGAACTTGATAGATAGATTGTGTGGTGATATTCCTGAAGTGACCATCTCGACATCCCACATGTCGTATGTTAAGATTGAAAGCCTGGTTTCTATGCTCAAGGCCTCTAGATCCAAAATGAAAACAGTGAAGGAAGAATTTGAACATCAAATTGTTGCATTGTAGGCTAAGCTATAGCTTGAGACTCCCCTGGAGGTGCCCTCACATCGGGCTGCCTTAATCAAGGAAGCATCCACGATAATTTTTGCTAACGTTAACAAAGGCTCAGAGCTACTGGAGACCACCATGGGACTGTGGACCTTTGTGCAAATAGATCCACTTGTCAATAATATTAATCAAGAGTTGGATGCCAAGGATCAGGCATTCGATGACCTGCAAGAGACCTTACCTACTTTTGTTCCTACCTAGTGCATGGCCCGCCTTCAGACCAGTCAGGTGATATGGGATGAGGTCGAGGAGCTCTGCTGAAAGGAGTAGGTTGTTGCTAACCATATGATGTCGTGGGTAGACAAGGAAACGAAGTTGTCTGAGGATCTGGATGGTTCAGTAAAGGCCCTTAATCAGACCCTGTAGAGTGTCAACATGGCCACAGAAGGATCAACTTCATAGAATCTTGTAGAGACCACATAGAGCGCAACAGATTAGAGTGCGGGTAGCTTGGCGCTCTTTGCTATTTCCATTGAAGAGCTCTAGAATAAGATGAAGAGCCTAGTGTCATTGTGACTTGAGATGAGTCACAAGATTGTGTTGGGGGCCTGTTGGAGCGAGGTCAAATAAGTTCGAGCTTTGAAGACATTGTTGATATATTTTTGTAAATATTTTGTAAGTTTAGTCGTGCACAGCACAAGTCAAGGGGCTTTGGGGTGGATCAAAGCCCCTCATGAGCTGAAATGGGTAAAAAGGGTAGAAACAGGGGCCACAAACCATGGTTTATGGACCTTAGATGAGCGCAGGCTAAAAGCATAAATAGGAGTCTAGGTTGAGTCGATAAGATATAGAAGTGAATGATTGATGATAGATCTGACTATATTTTGAGACTCTAGTGAATTGTCTGGGTAAAAGGCTCCTGCTAGCTGTGTGCACGGAGACCTTATTCTTTCTATGTGCGGACCCCACTGGTTGTGTTTGTGGGTGAACTAAAGGTTTTGTAAGCGAGATCTGAACTATGAATGAATGAAGAACTGTTGTTGCTGATATCTAATCTAAAATGCATATGTTATTTACTTTATGATTGTTTCTGCATGCTATTTCTGATTCCTGCGTTATTTGTGTTTAGATCAATTGTGCAACTTCTTCTAGCTTTATATTAATGGTTATTGAATGGGTCTAGTACTATTGGACTCTAATACTATCTATTAAGGGCTAATTACATGGATTGTGGACTCTGTTTAACCTATGCGCAAGATATTCTGCATAATCAACCTAAATCTGTCTATTAACGGTTTTCTGGTTAGGTCTTTTGTTGCAGAGGTTTGTTCATGATTATTTTATATATAAGCGCACCCACATCATTTAAATCTCTCTCAGGGCGTGGAAACCTGGTTCCAGCACCCCCCCATACTGCTTCGGGTGAGACTTTGACTTGCGCAAGCAGGTCACTGCCGAAAGGGCCAGTATTAAGAGGGTTTTGTTGGTTAACCTCAGCTCCAAACCTAGGTCATGACCCCTCAAGCCAACAGACATCAACAAAAATTTCTCAAAGTCTTAAAGGATAACCTAAATTTGGCACAAAATCGAATGAAATAACATGAAGATAAACATCGCAGTGAGAGAAGTTTTGATGTAGGCAACTCTGTATTTTTACGACTATAACCATACAAACAAATGTCCCTCAAGCAAGCTAAGAACGATAATAAATTATCACCAAATTAATATGGTCCTTAGAAGATGCTACAAAATATTGGTACTATGGCATACAAATTGGATCTTCGTGCTTCTTCCCGAGTGCACCTAGTTTTCCATGTTTCATGCTAGAATTATTGAAAGCATATTAAAATGGTGGATATATTATTATATGGTGGGTATTAAAGTTACGGTGGAATGTATGGTAGCTAGAACTAAGGTTCCAAATGCATTTTATATACGAATATCAAAGTTCGGAGGTCTGCTTCCAAAGGTTTTCACAACACAATGAAAAATAGTTCTATGGGGGTGGAGGTCGGGGTTCGACCCTGTGACCACACCCCAACTATCTCCGCATTTTACCATTGGGCCACGCCAATGTAATTTGAAAGGAATGTGCATGAACATATATTTTAATGATGCAAAAATCTGTGTGGGCCAACCCTCCTCCACATGACTGCAATCCATAAGACCTCGACCCAACACCTTCCACTAATTGTGGCTTAGTGCTCACTTAGCACCATTTAATCTAAAGTTATCATTAATTAACAATGAGATTAATTTGGCAGAATTTCGGCAACCACCTCCAAATCTGGTGCCACTTCCAAATTTGTCAGAGCTAACTGGCAGTTTTGCAAATTTAGAGGCAGAATCTAGGGAAAGCTTTAATGAGGCCTATATTGGTCAATTGTTTACCAAATTTTGCTCAAGGATAGTCATTATTAGCAGACTGGCATGCTATAAATCCATTGGAACAACTTGCAGAGGTAGAGGAGCTCATCTTTAGGTGTTTTTAGTCACTTGAAGAATTTTGAAGCCTAGGGCCACCAAGAGGGAAGGTCATGCCCAGATCAGTTGAAGGCTAAATGGAGTGAATGAATAGTAAATTTTTTATGTATTTGATGCTATGAAAATAGTGGTATAGTTTGCAGAGGTGTTGGAGCACATCTGTAGGTTATTTTGTCACTTTGGAGATTAGACAAGCCTATGGCCACCAAGATTGGAGGTCAAGCCTAGAGGAGTTGTGAACCAAATTCAAATATTGGATAGTCATTTTTGGGGTATTTGAGTGTTCGGAAGCCAATGGAACAATCATAAAAACCGTTGGAGAAATATTGGTTCTTGTAATTAGACATTTTACTCATAATCCCTAAAGGCCATAGCTAGTTAACGCAGGTCCATGAAGATGTAGCCCAGGAGGGGTGAACTCCATTATCATTCATTGTGTTATGTGATTGTTGTGAGTTATTTTACTGCATTTAATTTGTTTTATATGAGTTTTTAAATGTTAATTAAATCATAATTTGATCATCAAGAACACATGAAACTACACACTTAAACCGCTTCACAAGTAGTAAATTGAGACAATCCTTAAACATATTTTTAATACTGATGAGGGAGCTTGCATAACAATAACAAGTTTTCCCATATTTAGATCAAGTTGGTATCATAGAAATAATTTTAGCTCATTTTAGCCAAGATTAGCTAATTCTTCTATAGCTATTGGTTTGTGAATTTGTGCAAGGATAATTTAACAGGTTTCCAAGTTTATGTGTGAAGGAGAAGGTCAAAATTGAGATTTGAAGTCTCAAATCACAACAAAGAAGCTTTGTATGCATTGAATGTGTGATGGTAGTTTGATTAAGTGATTTTTCAAGTCAATATTCCTTACAAAAACTATTTGATAAAGAGATGTTTCAGAAACTCTACATCATGATTAATAAGATGCAAGAGAAGCATGAATATAAGAGGGAGAACATTAAACTTCAAGAGCAGTTGATTGCCATGAAGGAGTAGAAGCAAGAGCTTCTTGAAAAGATGCATGAGATGGATACTCAACTCCATATTTCCAAGGAAGCCTTAGCCATGTATCTGCATGAAAACGAGGTATGCAATTCAAGTTTATCTTCAAATTCCTTTCAAAATTAATGTGTAGGTGCTTTTTAAAGACACACTAGAGGAATAGGGTCCAAATTATTGATGAATATGTGCTACGAAGGTAAAGGATTAGGAAAACATGGACAAGGCATAGTTGAGCCAATTGTTATTGAGGAAAGGCCTAAGTATTTGGGGCTTGTTTATGGAAAAATTATGGAGAAAGCTCTAAATCCAAGGAGGCACATGAAGGTGTTCCAAGAAGAAATTTCATTTCATGTTCATTACCTCAAGCTTGTGAAGATTTTGTTCATGAGGAATGCAGAAGTTTTACACCCACTTTGCAAGAAGGTGCTCATAAGCATGCAGATAATGAGAATGGAGAAAAAGAGGATGTTGAAAGATATAATTTCATTGAATGCATTGTTTGAATTCCGAAGAGAGCCACTACCTCATCAAATTCACTTCCTCAAGAAGGCGACAAAGGTGAATATTCAAGGTAAAAATGTTATTTTAATTAAGTTGATTTTGATTATGATAAACATGGAAATTCTCACATAAGATTTGGAGAAAGTTTGCATGTTCCTTTTGTGGTTTTGATAACCATAATGTTTCAAGCTGTTGGAAGAAGATAGCCATGCACAGGAAAATTTCAAAGCAAAGGAAGCAGAAAACCAAAGGATAATTGAACAAAGCAAGCCATGTTGAAAAGAGGATGTAATTTTTTTGTGCTCATTGCCACAAGCAAGGTCATCTTGTATACAAGTGTTGGGCTTTGTATCCAGCAATTCATCCATGACATTTGAAGAGGGTGGAGAAATAGAATAGCAAGAATGGAAAAGAATATTGCAAAATTGATGTGGTTCAAGATGATTCACATGATGATGATGTGCAGTTTAAAGGAGCATCGTTGAAATGGTTTGGTAAGAGATGGTTAGATTTCTTATCCAATTAAGTCTTTGCATGTGTTTTAATTATTGATGCATTTCTTTGCCAATGGAATGCATGTTGCATGTTTACGCTAGGAAGGTGTTTTGAAAATGGAGTATGTTGACTCACTTTGTTGCAGTAATATTGTTCATTTCAGCTTTAAGTACATATACATATGAATGGAGTTCTTGTACTTATGATTGTACTTGTGACAGAGTTGAAGAATTGTATACATGCATGAGATTTTGTGTGTATGAACAATGGAATTTTGATGGTTTCATTGTGCTTGAACATGCATGAGTAATTGACTTGTCTTGGTTGATTGCTTTGTTTAACATGTATGTTGTCAACTTGAGAGTGTTGATAATTTGCACATGCATGAGTGTCGACATGTTTTGGTTGATTGTGTGTTACATGCATGTCATATCGACTTGGAAAGGTTGATTTTGTCTCCAAAGATGAAAATGAGATGTTGAAGAAGTTTTTCATGAGATGTGAAATTCGTTTTGTTATATAAGCTTATGCTTGACTTGAGAGTTAGTTGTTTGAAGAAGCATGTTTTATCGACTTGTGTTTGGTCGATAAGTTTTGACATTAAGATGTGAGAGTACATGGTGATGTTCACATGATGTGAAAATTTGTTGCTTTGAAGGAGCAAGAAGATTTTTTGTCAAGTTATGTTTTTTTCATGTGTGTATGCGAAAAGATGTCAAACAAGTTTACAACCATTGTAGACCACGTTATGTGTTGACACCAAGAAGAGAAGGAGATGGCGAATGCATTCTTCTAGATGTGAAATTTGGAACCATGGAGGTAAAAGAATAGTCATTTATTTTCTTATTTTTATTGATGTTGGAACTCATTGTTGTAGTCCACTCATTGTGAAAAGGAGGAACATGATTCTCAGTGGGAAGGAACTGAGGAATCAATTTGGTACAAAAAAGTGTTATATCATCAAGCAAGCAACAAGTGTTGGATTGGGTCAGCAACAAAAGGAGAAAAAATGGGTGAAGAGCCAAGCCATTTGCAAGTCAAGGCAAGGCATGTCAATGAGATAACCAACGTTTGGGGTCCAAAAGCGTGTCAATGGGAAGGAGTCATCAGAATCTGGATCAAGGGAAAAAATTAGCTCAAAATAAAATTTCCCAGAATTGTACCAAACCAAAACGAAATAAACTGGCCCGTCGCAAGGAATCCAATGCAATAAGTTTCGTCAAAAACCAAGTTCGAATGAAGGATTTATGGTTTGCTGATTGTCGTTTAGAACAGTCAATTTTAACAAAAAATATTGCAGAACAGGTACAACTGATGATGTGGAAGTCCATAAAGCATGCAGAGAATCTTCATCAGTTTTTAGCCCAATGGGATTGTGACAAGTGTTAATTTTGGATTTTCCAGTTTGGTTTGTGAAGGTAAAAAATGCCCAATGTCCTCCAAAGTTGAATGCGGATTCATGAATTTTCATATGCTGCAATTATTTTTAATATATTAAGGAGGATTAATATATTATATATCTAAATATATTTAATATATTATATGTTTTTTTTTTAAATCATATATATATATATATATATATATATATATATATATATATATATATATATATATATATATATATATATATTCCACATATTTTAAATAAACCCAAAATCGAATATTATGGCATTAAACTATGGTTTAATACTTATTATGGTGGAACCTTATTTAACATATGGTGGCATATATTTATTGAATGCATATTAAAATGGTGCATATATTATTATATGGTGGGAATTAAAGTTACGGTGGAACATATGGTGGCCTTACCTAAGGTTCCAAATGCATTTTATATGTGAATATCAAAGTGCGGAGGTCCGTTTGGGGGTTAACCAAAGTGCAAAGGTCCGTTTCCAAAGGTTTTCACAACACGATGCAAAATAGTTGTATGGGGACGGAGGTCAATATTCGACCCCATGACCTACCCCCAACTATCTCTGCGTTTTACCATTCGGCCATGCCCATGTCATTTCAAAGGAATGTGCACAAACATATATTTGAATGATGCAGAAATTAGATGACGGAGGAGCGGAGGGGGCTAGCTCTCGTCCACATGACCACACTCCATAAGACCTTGATCCAGAGCCTTCCCCTAATTGCAGCTTAGTGCACACTTAGCACCAGTTAATCTGAAGTTAGCATTAATTAACCATAAGATTAATTTGGTGGAATTTTGGCAGCCACCTCTAAATCTGGTGCCACTTCCAAATTTTTTGGAGCTAACTAGCAGTTTTCCAGATTTAGAGGTAGAATCTAGGGAAAACTTTAATGAGGTCTATCTTGGTCAATTTTTTACCAATTTTTGCTCAAGGATAGTCATTGTTAGCATATTGGCATGCTCTGAATCCATTGGAATAGCTTCCAGAGAAAGAGGATCTCATCTATAGGTGTTTTTGGTCACTTGAATAATTTTGAAACCTAGGACCACCAAGAGGGAAGGCCATGCCCAGATCCGCTAAAGGCCAAATGGAATGAATGAATAGTCAATTTTTGATGTATTTGATTCATTGAACACAATGGTATAGTTTTCAGAGGCATTGGAGCACATCTAAAGGTGATTTCATCAATTTTGAGATTAAACAAGCCCATGGCCACCAAGATTGGAGGTCAATCCTAGAGGAGATGTGAACCAAATTCAAAGATTGGATAGCAATTTTTGGGGTATTTGAGTGTTATGAAGCCAATTGAATAGTAAGAAAAGACATTTTACCAATACTGAGGCTTGTAATAATGAATTTTACTCATAATCCCAAGAGGGCCTAGCTAGTTAAAACAGGTCCATGGAGATGTAGCCTAGGAGGGGTAAACTCCATTATCATCCATTGTGCTATGTGATTTCTGTGAGTTATTTTACTGCATTTCATTTCCTATATATGAGTTTTTAATTGTTAATTAACTCATACTTTGATCATCAAGAACACATGAAACTACACACATAAACCCCTTCACAAGTGGTAAAATGAGACGATACTTAAACATATTTTTAATAATGATGAGGGAGCTTGCATAGAAATAAAAAGATTTCATATATTCATATCACTAATGTAAAAGTGGTTTCCCCCTTGAAGAGGCTCATTTATAAGTCATTGATATATATTTTATTTTATTTTGTGAGCTGGTTTCATAAGAGGGTTGTTGAGTACTACAACATGCAGGTAAGCTTCAAGGTGATCAAAAGAATTTTTGATGGGTTCTTAGCTATATCTAGGCCCTTGAGGGTATGATATAGTCTTAAGTTTTATTTTGCAGGCTAAGAATTCAAAATTTTCACAGTAAATTTGTGGAGAAAAATTTACTATGGGGTATCAAAATTTTTGTGAGTCATTTATCCCTTTCCTTCTCTTCTTTAGCCCTAACCCTCCCCTTCTAGGTGATATTAGAGGCCTTGACCTCCCTTTTAGGGATTTTTATAGCCCTCTAGAGGACTCAACCCCATAGAAGGAGCCCTTAGGGCTTGGCTGCAACCCCTAATGTGAGTATCCATTTAGCCACGGGCCTAATAGGCCTTGCAGCTGCCCTTCTAGGGCTTCCTAGCCCTGATCATATGCCTTAAAGGCCTCCTCGCTTCCTTGGCCAACCTCCTTCTCATCTATTGTTACCTCCTCTCTCCTTCGTTTCCCTCTGCAAGCCTCCTTCACCCCTATCGTTGGCTCCACGACCATTTTTATTTGAGCTGCAGTCCCTAAGGTAGTGTTTTCCCCTATGCCACACATATTTTAGGGCTTTTGGCAGGTGCTCAAGGCCTCTAGACCTAGCTTTTTCCCATTTTAGACCTAGTGTTTTCCTCTTATCTCCATTACATCCGTCTTCCAGCCCATTTCCTAACCTCCTTTTCCCTATCCATTGATTTCATTGGGTTATTGAGATAACACTTAGTGCTTGCAATGATTTTTAAAACTAACCTTGGTGGTTGTAGGTGCTCATTTCATTAGAGAATTTTTGGGAAGTTCTTCTAGCCATATTCTAGGCCTAAAGTCAAAATGTTTTGCCTCTTAAAACCCTCATTACATCAAATATTTTCTTACAAACATCTAATCATTTGATAACAATGATAAAATATCCATCTAAATGTCCTAAAAAATTCTCATACGTTATCTAACACATTGATAAATCAATTGCATAAATTTGGTAGTAATTATTTGGCTTATTTTATGAAATTTTCTTACTGTCATAAGAATATTAAAGTCTAGTAATATCAATCGAATTGGAATCAAAGATAACCTAATTCATTAAAGATTTTGTGTTGGAAAAACAATTTATAATTTGGGTGACCCCATTTTCTTTTTTTCACTCATATGCATTTCATCTTTGCATCCTAAAGTGCTCTGAATTAAATTAATGTACTACTGTCATTAAAATTTGGCATAAATTGCATAAGGTTCCTAACATTAGTTCATTGACAAGCATAGCTCATTGTGAAAGGGATAATTTTTTTAAGTGGTTTAATTGCTAATAAGGGAACTAACACATTGTTGTTTCTTGTGAGTTTCATTATCTCCAATGTTATAACTTAGCACTAAGTATCTTCACTCACATAAGCTCGTAATCCAAAGATATAATATTTTGTTGATTGGTTAATATTTCTTAAATTGGTAATTCAAGGATTTATTGGATATTGGAATTATATTGAAGAACTAATTGTTACACATTTAGTTTGGCATTGTGATATCTTGTTGAAATATCTTAGGAGATTTCTAATTGTGTAAGGAACATTAATCATCTTATTTTATATATCTTGAGCAATTTTCACTAATATCCTTTTAATATAGTGTAAAAGAGAACCTTAGTTAATTGTTCAAAGTAACATTTTGGATAAAGTGCTATAATCTCTTTTACCTACCATCATTGTCATTAATATTTCATGGTTAAAATATATTGTAAATGATTAATTTTATATTTCGCATATGTTGGTTCATTCCTAAGATCATCTATCTTGTTTCTTGAGAAATTATCCCTTCGTCAGATTTGATACATCATTTTGAGCACTATCGTAATTGATCACTTAAACTAATATTCTCTTGCATTCTAGGCTTAGAATTGCATTAGTTAATTAACCTCCAAGTATAAGCTTGGCTGATAGAAAGATAGGAACACCCTTAATGTCTTAGCTTGCGAACACTAGACCCTCTCCAATGGTTAAAATGGTGACCTTACAGCCATCAGAGAAAAAATCACTCCAGTTCCCTGACTTTTCTCTACCACCTACATGTGAGACTAGCCTGAAAATATATAAGGATTAAGGGATATACTTAGCTAGTCATATAATTAAAATAAACCAAGATTCTTACACCACTCCTAGATTGTGGGACTTGCACTTCTTAAAGGATAGCCAAGCATCTAAGAAACAATTGTTCATTCGATCACCTGGCATTTAATCAATCTAAATCAAGTAGTTGACTCCATAAGGCATTGATCTCATAAATCATTCAATCTAATCTATTAACTTGATAAAATCAACCAAGCTGCTAAGCCATTCAATCATCAATCCCAAACTTATTAGTTGCCAATAAGTCTTGCATTATCATATTCCATATGAACTACCCCCCATAGCCCATTATTGGGAGATAGATAGAACAAAGAGTTTGGATATCATAGTGGCAACCCCCAACTTGAGTCATTGTCACATTGTGCCTGTACAATCTGAGCGACAACATTTTTTGGTGCTATTGCTAGGGAGTATTTTATCTCATTATTGGTGCTTTAATGATATCCTTTTCATCATATCAGTATTGGGTATGTGTTATATTCTTTCCATGACTAGTCACGCGCAGCCCCCCCTTGTTCGGGGTCCGGGGCAGTGCCCTTGGAAAAAGTTTTTGGACCCTATTTTTCGGTGGGCAGACCCACCCATGGTTTTGTGTATGGGTTTGCACATGGTTTTGGGGCATGATGGTTTTTGGCCCTTGGTATTTTGTAGATCCGGTCAAGGGAACTACAATTATGTTCTAATCCAAGGTTAATGGATTGGGGTTTATGTATGCTTCGACATGCATATATATGTGTTGTAACACTAAAAGGAATATAATGAAAAATCAATTTAGTCATCCCAATTTTGGATCCAGGGGAAAATCTCTGTGTATATCTGTTTTATGTTTTATGCTCTCGCTATTGGTTATTTTATGTTCTTAAGATTCATTTGCAGATACTTTCTATACAGGGTTAAAACCTAAATTTGGTATCAGAGATTTTTCGGCTTCAAGGGGATGTCTTTGCTGCTGAGGGATTTTTTCTTGAGCCTATTGTAGACCCTGTTCAGTGGGAGATCTACAAGATCGATTCTTGCGATGAAAAAATATGGCAAGCAGTGGAAAGATAGAGATTGATAAATTTAATGGTCAAAGTTTTGAGTTGTGGAAGCTCAATATGGAGGATCTGTTGGTGTGTAAAGACCAGTGGATTGCGGTAGATCCAGATACTAAACCAACTGAAATTTCAGATGAAGACTAGAAAAATTTGGATCGAAAGGCGAAGAGCACAATATGGTTGTGTGTCTCAGATTCGGTATTGTTGAATGTATCTGGGGAAGCTATGGCGAATAATTTGTGGGAAAAATTTGGGATTTTGTACCAATCTAAGTCTCTGGTGAATAAATTGTTCCTGCAGAAAAAGCTGTATAACCTAACGATGAAGGATAGAGACTCGGTGAAAGAGCATCTGAGCACCTTCAATACTGTGGTAAGTCAGCTGTCATTTGTTGATATTAAAATCTCAGAAAAAGATAAGTGCATCAGTTTTCTTTGTTCTCTACCAAACTCGAAGGACAGTCTAGTTATTGCAATAGGTAGCAATACAACTACCTTGAATTTTGATGACGTTGTCTCAGCCTTGTTGCCGGAGGAAATGAGACGGAGAAATATGGAGGGTCATAATGGAGATTCCTTATCTATACGAGGAAGGTCCCAGAACAGAAACAAGAATAAGGTTTCGAGTGGGAGATCTAAATCTAGAGGGAGATATAAATCTCCTGGAAAGTTTGTAAAGTTGTGCTGGAAATGAAGAAAGGAAGGGCACTACAAAAAGGACTACAGATCTAAAGCTCCTGAGAAAGGAAAGGGATCTGATGATGCAACTTCTACAGAGGAAAAAACCACCTTGGATGAAGGTGGGGATGTGTATTTGGCTTCTTCTTCAAATACACATGTAGATCATGAGTCATGGTTGATTGACTCGAGTGCATCCTTTCACTTCACTCCCCATAGGGAGTCGTTCTGCGAGTATGAGAAATATGATGGCAGTGATGTCTTCTTAGGTAATAATAGGAAGGCCAAAATCGTCGGACGTGGAAAATTCAAGCTGAAGCTACAAGGTGGAAGGATTAGAACACTTCCTGGTATTCTGCACATTCCTGCATTGGCCATAAATCTGATTTCTGTAAGCAAGATGGATGATGCAGGTGTAAAAATAGTGTTAGAGAAAGATACCTGTAAGATGGTTTGGGGAGCATTGGTATTAATGTGAGGAGCTCGGATTGGAAATCTGTAGAAGATTCAGGGCAATAATATTATTGATGGGTGCAACAGTTCTATGGTTCTTGAAAGTGGAGCGGAAAGCCTAGCGGTCTCTGGAAAAAATACCATGCTATGGCATCAAAGGCTTGGACATATTGGAAAGAAGGGCCTTCGGATACTGCATGGAAATGGTATGGTAGAAGGTATGTCTAATAGCTCTCTATATTTTGATTTCAGTGAACATTGTGTATATGGGAAGCAGAATCGGGTGAGTTTTCCTTCTAGTGCTAAGAGGGTGAACAAGATATTAGAGCTTGTGCACAGTGATGTGTTTGGACCTGTGTCAGTTCCATCACTGGGTAAGTCTGTGTACTATGTTTCATTCATAGATGAATTCTCAAGGAATACATGGATATATTTCTTGAGGAGGAAATATAAATTCTTTGACAGATTTAAAGAATTTAAGATTCTTGTGGAAAACCGGACAGAGAAGAAGATAAAAGTGCTGAGGACAGATAATGGTGTGGAGTTCTGCAAGAAGGAATTTGAATATTTCTGTAAGAAGTGTGGTATAGCATGGTAGAAGACTACTCCATACACACCTCAGCAAAATGGAGTTGCAGAAATAATGAACAGAACGCTGATGGAAAAGGCAAGAAGAATTCTCAGTGGTACCGGGTTAGGAAAATAATTCTGGGCAGAGGCAGTGGAGACTGCATGTTACTTGGTTAACATATCACCTTCATCAGTGTTGGAGGATAAGACTCCACATGAGGTATGGATTGGTAAGAAACCCTCTCTTGCACATCTGAGGGTATTTTGATGTGATGCATATGTACATGTTCCAAAGGAGAAAAGGACTAAGTTGGATAATAAATTTGAAAGGCGCATCTTTATTGGGTATAAGGATGGTTTAAAGGGTTACAAGCTTTGGAACTAGGAAACAGGGAAGGTTGTGTACAGCCGAGATGTGGTGTTTAGAGAGATGAAAGATGTTGTTAAACATGAAGTCCTACCAAAGGAACCCGAGAATATAGAGTTTTAGCTAAAGGAGGATAAATCAGACTCTACAACAGAATAAGACTCAAAAGAGGAAGAGCCACAAACTCTAGCTATGAGAAGATCAGTTCGGGAAATAAGACAACCAAAAAGGTATAGTCCATCTGTTTTCTGTTCAAATTTTTCTTTAACTATAATTGATGATGATCCCAGAATCGTCAGGGAGGTAGTAGATTCAAAGGATGGAAAACTCTAGAAGGAGGCCATGGTTTATGAAATGGCATCCTTACATAAAAATGAGGCATTGGATCTGGTGGAGTTGCCGGCTAGAAGGAAGCCCATGAGGAGAAAATGGGTGTTTAAGAAGAAGATGAATGTAGAAGGAAAGGTGGAGAAATACAAAGCTTAGTTGGTAGCAAAAGGTTATTCCTAGGTGCCGAGAATTGATTTTGGTGATATTTTTTCTTCTGTTGCCAAAGTTACTTCTATTAGATTACTTTTACCTATTGCTATTGATTTTGATTTTGAGGTAAAACAGATGGGTGTGAAGATAGCATTTCTTCATGAGGATCTGGAAGAGGAGATCTACATGAAACAACCTGAAGGATTTATGGTGAAGGGGAAGAAAGAACTGGTATGAAGGTTAAAGAAGTCTCTATATGGGTTTAAACAATCACCAAGGATGTGGTATTAGAAATTTGATACCTATATACGAGGACTTGGCTTCACTAGAATCAAGGAGGATCACTGTGTTTATTTTAAATTAATTGGTGACCGTGTTATTTATTTGGTCTTGTATGTGGATTATATGTTTTTGATTGGAAATGACAAAGAAATTATCCAAGATTTGAAGACCCAACTATTCTCCAAATTCGACATAAAGGATCTTGGTGCTCCAAACTATATTTTGGGCATGGAAATTAAGAGAGATTGGGCAAAGATGAAGCTCTGGTTAAACCAGAGGAAGTATGTCGAGACTATATTACAGAGGTTCAATATGCAGGATAGTAAACAAGTGAATGTTCCTATTCCTGTAGGTGTAAAGTTGTCTGCTAAATAGTGTCGCAAGACACAAGCAGAAGAGGAGGATATGTCCCGTGTTCCAAAGCCAAGTGTAGTGGGTAGCCTGATGTATGCAATGGTTTGTAATAGACTAGACATTGCACATGTGGTGGGAGTATTGACCATGTTTATGTTAAACCCAGGGAAGGAGCATTGGACAACAGTGAAGCGGGTTTTCAGATATTTGCATGGCACTAGTGATTATGGCTTGTGGTACTAGGGAAGATCAGGATTGGACAGAGTTTTGGACATCCATGGTTTTGTTGATGCAGATTGGGTTGGAGATATGGACCAAAGGAGATCTACAAGTGGGTATGTGTTTAGCCTATTTGGAGGTTCAGTTAGTTGGATGAGTAAAATACAGTTTCTAGTGTCTCTTTCAACTACAGAGGTAGAATACATGGCAACCACTCATGCAAGCAAGGAAGCAGTTTGGTTGCAGAGATTGTGTTCAAGTATGGGGTTGGTGCAACAAGCTGTAAGGATAGACTGTGATAGCAAAAGTGCAATTTTCTTGGCTAAGAAACGTGCTTATCATTTAAACACAAAGCACATTGATGTTAAATATCACTTTGTGAGAGATATGGTTGAGGCTAAAAGGGTGTTGTTGGTAAAGGTGGACACTTTGAAGAATGTTGCAGATGCATTGAAGAAGTCTATGAGGACTCAGAAGTTCTCTTGGTGTAGAGAAAGTTGGGTTAATGACTAAGCTCTCCTGTGGTCCCCTGTAGAAATAAAACAAGAAGTGGGAGAATATTGGGTATGTGTTATATTCTTTCCATGACTAGTGACATGCGAGTGGGTCACAGGGGGGTGATAGACCCCCCTGTACATTGCGCTGGGTGTAGCAGGAGGGTCATAGGGGGGGCGGTATTCCCCCCTGTTTGAGGTCCAGGGCAACGCCCCGGGAAAATTTTTTTGCACCCTATTTTTCGGTGGGTGGACCTACCCATGGTTTTGGGGCATGATGGTTTTTAGCCCCTGGTATTTTGTAGATCTAGTCAAGGGAACTATGGGTATGTTCTAATCCAGGGTTAATGGATTGGGTTTTATGTATGCTTCGGCATGTATATATATGTGTTGTAACACTAAAAGGAATATAATGAAAAATCAAGCAGTTGTCCCAATTTAGGATCCAAGGGAAAATATCTGTGTATATATGTTTTATGTTTTATGCTCTCTCTATTGTTTATTTTTTGTTTTTAAGGTTCGTTTGCAGATAATTTCTGTATAGGGTTAAAACCTACAATCATTATTCTCACTCTTCATTCTTTCATTAGCTGGAAGCACCACAATTTTTGGGCACCATCGATATCTCTTCATCTTGTCATCACCATATCCTTCATTCTTCACTAATCTTCTCATCATTTTTATATCTGCACCTTAGCACTTGGACATTTTGAGTTGGTTTCCTATTCGTGTGGTGACACCATTGATTCATTCATTCACAAGATATTATACTAGAATAAATCCTAGTAGTTTGGTTAACCACACTCCTATTTCTAAAAAGGTTTTGAGAGCTCAGTTAAACAAATTACATTCTAGTAATAATTTATTCTTTCTTAGGCAGGAAGCCCTCTTTGACATCCACTGGCTTTTCCATGATCCCATCAATTAGGATCTCATGGATTTCTATAGGCCTTGCAACTTCAGAAACATTCATGGATAACCTCACAACCTTCCAGATGTTAATATAGAAAATATTCCACCTTTCCAGGTGAATAATGCAATAAATGTCGATGCTCATATAAAGAAGTTGACATCCTTCATATTAAGACATGTTCATGATGCTTGGTATAATCATGAGGATGTTAGGATGAAGCCCTTTTTCCTTTTATTAGAAGATGATTCATTGTAATGGTTCTTAGATAAGTCCAATAATGTTTTTTATTCTTTGCCAGCCATCTTCAATGAATTCAAAGATAAATATGGGGGAAAAAGAGACAAAAAGTATTTTTTAAAGGAACCTAACTCTATCAAGAAGAGGTAAAATGAGACATTTGAAGAGATTAATTGAATATTTAATGGTATCCTTATGGATATGACTCAAGATTACAAGCCATATGATAAAACATTATTGGAACAATATCTTGAGGCCTTTTGTGTTGATACATCATAAGAGATAAGATGTGCTAAGCCTGCCTTAGTTGTTGCCCAAATAGTAGCTGAAGAATTGGAAAAATAAAATAAATATTTGAGTAAATCAGAGATTCCTGGTTTTGAAGAAGGTCCAGTTAAGTCTAAAGGAAAAGAAATTAAGGAGGCAGAGAATGATCCAATTAAAGAGTTAACAAAAATGATTAAGGAAATGAGAATTGGGCATGTTAGAGAGAAGAATATCATGCATTATAGACTGATTCAAATGGAAAGAAATCAGGCTCAACTTAGAAATGATAAAAATGTATGGCTAAAAAGGAATCCTCCCACTGAGAAAAGACCTCTTGATCCCTTTGAATCTACAAATATGACATTTCAGTCCTTTTTTAGACCATGTTAAAGTTTCCATGATGAAGAGTCTTGTGATATTGTGAAAAATATATTAAATAATGGATTTGTATCAGCAGTAGAGAAAATCAATATTTTTGGAAGGGAGATTCATTTTCCTTTAGAATATTGGGTGGAAGTTATTAAAAATAGCCATAATGTTAAAAGTCTTAGCATCAACAATGTTGAGAAGGAAAGTAGAATTGTGATCGAAGATCATTCTATGCAAGAGAAGAACACAAAAGAAGTTTATTGTAATGATTCAGGTATTCAACTAAATTTTGACTTAGGAGAATGGATCAGCAAAGAAAAAATATTTTTACCTATCAAAGAGATGATCAAAATTCCAATTCAAGAATCTATAATCAGGGAAACTATCAAACCCCCTCAAGTATACAGGAATTTATGGATGTATTTCCTAAAAACATAACAGGGCTACCTCCAAAACGTGATATTGATTTCACCATAGAAGTAATCCCTGGAGAAACACTGGTATCCATAGCTCCTTATTGTATGAGCATACCAGAATTGGCTGAGCTTAAGATAATAATTAATTGATAAAGGATATATCTATCCTAGTGTATCACAAGGAGGAGCTCCAGCCCTATTCGTAAGGAAAAAGGATGCCACATTACGAATGTGTATTGATTATAGGAAACTCAAAAAATTTACCATTAAAAATAAGTACCCCTTACCTCGAATTGACGATCTATTTAATCAAGTTAAAATTGACTTAAGGTTAGCATATCAACATATCCAAGTCAAATATGAAGACATTGGTAAAAAAAATTTCATAACTTGCTATGGGCACCATGAATTTGTGGTCTTACTTTTCGAATTGACCAATGCGACCGCAAAATTTTTGAGTCTGATGCATGATATATTCCATCCTTTATTAGATAAAATTGTCTCGATTTTCATAGATGACATATTGATCTACTCAAGAACCTTCGAAGAACATAAGAAACACTTACACATAGTGCTGCAAGTGCTTCAAGATCATCAGTTATATGCAAAATTTAGTAAGTGTGATTTCTATAAAGACTAGATCAAGTATATGGACCATGTTATTTCAGCGGAGGGAATAGTAGTAGATCCAGAGAAGATCGTGACCATTATGGAATGGTCAGTACCAAAGAATGTGGCGGATATACGATAGTTTATGGGCTTCTCATGATATTACCAATGATTCGTTGAAGGATTCAATCGAATAGCATACCCCATTACCTCCTTATAGAAAAAAATAAATCAATTTTAATTGGACAAATGACTGACAAAAATGTTTTGGATAGTTAAAACACTTAATTACCACTATTCATGTGCTAAAGATCGCTAACCCAAATAAGAAATTTGTGGTATGCACATATGCATTCCAAGAAGGAGTGGGGGCAATATTAACACAAGGAGGGAAGGTGAATGCATATGAATCCTGGAAGATGAAAGAGCATGAGTAGAGATATTATTCTTATGACTTGGAATTAATTGAGATGGTTCATGTACTAAAGGTATGGAGACACTATCTCCAAGGAAAAAGGTTTTTTATAATGAATGACCATAGTTAGTTTGACTAGTTATTTCAAGAAACCTAATTTAAATGCTCGTCAAGCAAGATGGAGTGATTTCTTGAGCGAGTCTGAGTTTGAAATTCAACATTTGAAAGGGAAGGAAAATTGTGTTGCGGATGCATTTAGTCGATGAATACATTGCATCTATGAACTTTTCTATAATCAAGTAGAGTTTAAATTTCACGAAAAAATTAAAGAAGCCACTCAAAAAGATCCTAAATATCAATTTTTGTGGAAGGAAGCACAACAAGCAAGAATTCAAGGAAAAAAATCTGAATACAAGGTAAATAAAGAAAAATTATTGACCTTTAGGGAAAGGATATACTTTCCTAATCATATTTATAAAAGACAACGAATTTTATAGGAATTTCATAGGAAGTCTTATGATGCCCATCCTGGTTATAAAAAAATGTTCTCGACAATTAAAAACGATTATTTCTAGTTGGGGATGCACAAGGACATCACAAAATATTTAACAAAGTGCATGGAATGTCAACAAGTAAAAATCAAGCATCCACATCCTACTGGCCTTTTGCAGCCTACATCCATCCCAGAATGGAAATGGGAATACACTATATTTCATTACTAGATTACCCAAGTCCAAGAGGCACAATGACTCAATAATGGTGGTAGTGGATAAACTCAGTAAAACAACCAATTTCATACCTATACAATCCACATTTAAGAAAATTAAAATTGTTGATATTTTCATGAGGGAAGTGTTTTGGTTACACGGTATTCCCAAGGTAGTCATATCAAATGGGGATGTAAAGTTTACATATGCCTTCTGGAAAAAAAATTCGCAAGCATGGGAACCCAAATCTAGTTCAATACTTCATACCATCCACAATCAGATGGACAAACTGAACGTGTGAACCAAGTACTGGAATACATGTTATAAATGTATATTATGCATCAACCTAGTAAATGGGAAGAATATATACACTTGGCAAAATTTTCATACAATAACGCATATCATGAATCATTAAAGATGAGTCCCTTCGAGGTGCTATATGGAAGAAGATGTAAATCCACTCCCAATTGGAAGAGCCCTAGGAATTCTTTAATTTTAGGGCTAGGGATGTTGGAATATATGGAACGAGAAGTGAATAAATTCCGACAAAATTTAAAGGTTGCCCAGGATTAGGAGAAATCTTGTGCTGAAAGGAAAAGAACATATGAGGAATTAAACCTACAAAAAACACCCTTAGATGGACTAGTTGTGAAAAAATTTCCCCTCGTTATTGAGGCCCCTTCCAATTATTGAAAAAAATCAGACCAGTGGCTTATCGTTTAGCCTTACCTAGTCAAATAAGAGTTCATAATGTGTTTCATGTTTCATTACTAAAATGATACGTGTATGACTCTAGAGATGTAATTGAATGGAAGAATATTCGAGTAATTATCTAATTATACAATTTGATGCAATATGTAAATTTACGTGTAATTATTTTTGAGTGATGGCTATTGTAGGTCGAACCAGATAGAGAGTTTCTAGTAGGACCTTACAGACATGATTCATCGCCTCGGTTAAAGTGCTATGGAAGAACTTCATCCTTGAGGAGGCTACATGGGAAGTTGAAAATTTCATGAGAGAAGTCTATCCGGACCTATTCCAAAGATCTAGAGAAAACACCAAGGACGATGTTTAACACAAAGGCGGGGATGTAACACCCTGATACAAATTACTAATTCTTATGAACTTGAACTTGATAAATTCAAAGAGTAATTAATTATAGAATATAGATCAAAACTATGTAAAGTATTTTAATATTTTCTAGTTTCAAGTTACTTAATTTTAAAATAAGTAATTATGAAATTAATCAAGAATGTGAATGGACATATTTAGTTTTACGGGTGATACCCAAGAAAAAATATAACCACGGACAATTGAGGAGGGATAGTTATACTCCCATGTTTTCCAGAAGAGAGGGATAACTCTCAAGGGGAAAACAAACCAAGGATGGAAAGGAAAATGTCGGAGGATTGAAGGGAGGAAGAAATAACTCGAAGGAAAAAAACAAGAAAGTTGCAATCTTGTTTGAGGAAAACTCCAGAGCTCGTCTATGCATTAGTGGAGACCCTGTAAAGAAATTCAAAAGGGGATGGTTGGAAAGGAGGACCTAAGGCCACTATAGACCTTCGTGGTTGTTATTCTCTCTCATTGTTCTGTGGGTATTGTTAGCTCAGGGGAAGTTGAACATTATTGTCGAACTTAAGGTTGGGAGGAGAGTAGGTCAAGATCCCAGTAAACTCTAGCATTTTTTACCAACAAATAAGTATTCTTGGTCATTTTTTAACTCATTTATTAAGTATGTTAGTAGATGAATAATTATTGGAATTCTAGTAATAGTTTGTGTTAGTGAATGGAACTAGCCGGTCGAAAAGAGACCTATAATAACTCTGAACTTAGTATGGTCTTCAGTTCAAATTACTGTAGAATTATCAGAGAAAACCATGTTCATATTGTAAGTAAGGGAGTTTCTTCATTGTGGCAGGCCATAATTGAAAGATGTAATGGTGGACGCATTCAAATAGTTAATACTTATGAAGAGTCAAATAGAGAAATAACATTAGTTGTGGAAAATAACCATTCTGTCAAGATAAAACTCCTTTAGCAGACAACAAAGAAAATATGTATTGTATAAACACCTTGAAAAAATGAAAGCATAATATTGGGTAACTTCCATGGGAAGGGAACTCATTTGAGTCTTTGGCTATGACAAGGTAACTCGACAACCCACGTCTTTGGCCGAGAACCATCCTTGACCAAGATAAGTTAAGGGAACAATAAATATACCATTATGGGTAACATGTTTCCAAATAAAAAATGTTGTTAAGCTAGATCTTTCATTTAATAGAATAATCAACAAAATATATAAGCTGCAAGAGAATTACATGAAGATACAAACGAATGAAAACCATAATTTGAATAGAAAACCAGATATATATCATTACGTTGGTAACTCTATCATAAACTTACTACGCCTTAAGGCGTTCTTATTTGAAAAAAGCTTTCCTATTTGCCAATGTGTCCATGTCTGAGCCATCAAATGTTAGACAATTGAAATGTTTTAGGCCATTAGATCCACAAGTAAATAGTTTTATATTTTTTTTTATAATGTTAGTTTTTTTTAACTAGGTCAAAATACAATAAAGAATAAAAATAATAAATTAAATAATAATAAAATATAAAAACAACCCATGGTATTCATGTGGAATAAAGTTTATTTAAAGGGCGAAATTAAGATGGCCTAGATCAATTTTGACTCTCGATCTACCAAGAGCCAAGATGGATCAAATATCTTCATGTGCAAACCTCTTTTAGAGTGAAAAGAGTATTGATCCCTCTCATAAATAATATAGATCTAAACTAACTACTTAGTACAATTATTTTTAATTGTTTATAACCATTATTCTTTTAAGACTTTACTTAATAAAATGTATCTAAATTTTCATACATCCAAATATACATAGTTTTTCTTGTTCTATATTATTTTTGTTACAACTATTTTATTATTCCAAAAAGACATGATTTTTTTTGTTATATATTATTTGTGTTACAATTGTTTTATTATTCATGAGTACTATTTCTTAATATATAAAAAATTAAATTAATAATGAAAATTTGTAAAATATGTGAAATTATTTCTCAGGACATGATTTGTCTTGAGCAATAATGATGAATGTTCATAATTCTCATTTCTTAAATAACACTAAATTTACCTTTAATTACTTAATTTTATTATTTTGTAACTACATAATAGTTTGTAACTACATTTAATGAATATCAAATTTCTTCTATTAAAAAAAGAACTATATACATATCTTTATTTATCTAATTGTAGACAAAAAATATTACATGTTTTTTACTTTATAATCATAAACAAATTTCATATTATATGATGTCGAACTTACTCAACTTGTTATTCTAACATTTTAAACAAAGTTTTTCACTATATAATTTTAGCTTTTATAATTTTTTTATCTTTCATTTCAAACAAAACTTACAAAAGAAAGAACCCACTCAGTCCTTACTATAGATTATAGTTTTACAAAATTGGCACTATGTGATTAACAATAGGGCAAGTTGACATAACCCTGTTGTAGAGTCTTATGAAGAGAGAGTGTATTCTAGTTTATAACCTGATCTATAATCAAAGAAGATAGCTAGGGATTTCACAAAGTATTAGTGGGTAACTTGGTCCACAATCAAAGAAAATGGCCATGGATGTCGCAACTTATCATTCACACAGTGGTCTATTGACGTTCTCAGTTGAAATGGATCCTAGTAGATGCATGGTGGCAAAAGGCACTAAAAATTCAAAATATATATCTGTTATGACATCCATATTCTCTACAAACCATCCAAATTTCCCATCTTATACAACAATTTCTAACAATAACTGCTCAATCTACTCTCCAATTTTTGAAACCCCCACCCATGTTGGGGAGATCAGAGTGTAAAATCAAATGTTCCTATGGTTTTTTTAAAGGGTTCATAAACAAAACAGACAATGAGAAAGTCAATAGTGTGGTATAATAACTGATTTTTGAATCATTGTGACAAACAAAACATCACATTAGCTCACAAAATATGTCTAATGCTATAAGGATCTGAGATGATAACAATGTTTTGAATCATGATAACTAGGTGAGAACCAAAAATAAGTTTTAGCCACAAGAAAAAAAATAACAACAACCCACAGAATATATCTAAGGTTGCCATGAAACCCATACATAGTGATGGACATCATGGGAATTTTAGTGAACATAGAACACCACCCTAAAAATTCTATACTCTTGAGAAATTTATAATAATCTAAGATGTCTAGATTGGATGCTGAGGTGGGTGATACAATAACTGAGGATGCTTCTTAAAGGGTAAGAGAATTTAGATACTCTATCCTTCCACAAATTCTATAAAAAGTGATACTTGTAGATTAAAGTTTTACAAAATTGACACTATGTGATTAAAAATAAGTTACAAACATTATAAATCTTAAAAGGTATTTAAAAAGTAATAAGAGGAAGGTACACGAGGGCCATGGTAATTAATGTGATCCTTTGTACTATTTTTATTTAAAATAGTAATTTGTATTTGTATTTTTAAAAATGAATATTGTTAAATGTGTAATTGAGTAAAATGTATTAAATTGACATTCTAATTTTTAAGATATTTATTTAAAAAATTCAAAGTATGGTGATTTTTGTTTTATTAAGCTTTGAGTCTAGATGTGCAGAGAATGAATCTGTCTCAAGTCCCAAACAAGTTTCTCATGTCCCAAATAAGATTCTTCTTTATCTTCTTATTCTAGCTTGCACCTTGACACTCCTCTCCTACTCCCTGCACAAATTTAAACAAATTTAAACTATGAGGCACAACGTAGTTGTTGCATATAGGAACATTTATATATGATAAGAAAAATGTGATACTCTATTGTAATTTTCTCTACAAATGTGATGGCAAGTGTGCTCTAAATGTTGACAATTTCATGTTTAATGTAGTATAAGATACATGCAAATTTACAGTCTTGTATACAAGATCAAGAAAGCTATGGCCAATATCCAACACCATAGAGAAAGACATGTTCACCAATTCCATGGTTGCCTATGCCCAATATCCAACACCATAGAGCAAGACATGTTCACCAATTCAATAGTTGCTTCCAAATCTCTCTCAATGCTAGAGTTGTTTTCTCAGTAAACAGTTGCATATACCCAATATCCAACACCATAGAGCAAGACATGTTCACCAATTCAATAGTTGCTTCCAAATCTCTCTCAATGCTAGAGCTTTTTTCTCAGTAAACTTGTTTTTACTACTCTTGAACTCATGAAAGCCATCATTGTTTCATATAGGAGCATTTAATTATCGTAAGAAAATTGTGATGCTGTATATTATCCCTTTTTAGTTTTTTAATGTTTCAATTAAGATGATCATTTCTATGTTGTCATGGGGATATTTTTTATTTTTCATGTCAATTACCTTTTATAACTCTAGCAGATTCTTAATATTGCCTTTGTTTTTAATAAATGGAACTCAATTATATATTTAAAAATATGATTAGGTAAGAGAATTTTAGGATTATAATTTTTTTTTTCCAAGTTGACATTGTGAATGTTTATTTACCTAAAGTTGGCTCCCATTTTCAATACCTCCCCATGGGGTTTGAAGATAATAGTTAATGGGAATTCAACGACATATAAAACAAATAATTTATACATCAAAAAATTAGTTCTATATATTATAGTACTTATTGCTTGAGCAATCTTTCAATTTGGCATTCAATTATTTATTAATAAAGTTATTTCACTTAGTAGGGAGTACAATAATTTTGTAATCAAATAATAGTTGAAAATGTATTTACAATATAATTTATTTGAATACATACATGTGTGTAAAATATTTTAATAAGAAACCACATTTGTAATTATAAAATATAAAACTATAACTTAAAATTGTGAAATTACTTTGTATTTTTTGTTTCTTATGTATATAGAAAAATAATAAACCAAGTTTGGAGTTAATAAAATAAACCATTACATAAATAACAATATCTCCTTCCAAAAATGTCTCCATATTAAGATGAAATTCACTTTCTTGTATACCAAGACTATTGTTATTCATATACAATATACAATTTTTGACAAGCATGAAATTAGTGCTCAGATATGTAGATGAACTTGGAGTAAACTCTATTTCTGTTAGTAAAAAATCTCTTTATTTACATCTATACTAGATAGATTGTACTTGAATGTATTTAAAATATTTTATTTGAGTTACATGCTTGTTTCAGAGGATTATTAATCACCAAAGGATTTTCACCCCCAATTTCCTATTTCAATTTCTACAACAAATTTTTTATATATTTGAACATATTATGTTGGTTTATATATATGTTTTCACCCACGATTGCCTATTTCAATATCTATAACAAAATTTCCTGGTTGATAACTCTTATTATCAATATATTTGAAACCTCCACTACCTGCTTCCATGGAAGCAAAAAATTGTCTTTAATTCATTCACAATGGCTCCATAACAACTTATTTCTTCTAGGCTACTCTTTCTTATTCTATTGCCTTATGGCATTTCTTTTGCAACATGTGGTGCAATTGCTAGTATACATATATTCGGGATTGAAAACCTCAACCCGTCGAGTGAGACATGCAAACTACAGAAATCCACTGTCATAACTATCTTTGTAGAAAATCCATAATTTGGCAGATAAGGAACTAATTCGAATAAAAGGTGAATAGTGAGTGAACCGAAATCATGTGCTTAAATATTTATATTCATTACTAAAACACGACTGTGAAATGAGGCGCAGAGACCCTTGGCAAAAAAACATGTAGAAACCCTTAGGACTCTAGAACGATATTATAGTTTTATAATGCAGAAGTAAGGAATCAGTGCACCTGTTGTAGGAATCACAAGTCAGCAAGCCAAAATATGTTACAAGAATTCAACCCGAAAAACGTTGAAAAAAGAAGAGACTGTATATACCTGCAAAAAATACGGGTTAGGGTTGGTCGAGTTATTTAAATCAACTTTAACAAATATTAAATCAAGCATGTTAAATGGGAAAGTCGCATACCTAACAGATGCATACTCCAGTTCGAGACGTGAGGGAGACCTACAGGCAAAGTAAATACCTTATAAATCGACCTTGAGTACAAAAGATTTGGAAATCTCAAATAATGTAACTTAAAGGAATAAAGGATGTCCATCGCTGTTAAACTTCGAATAAAACCATCAGTGGTCAAGGAAATAATGCCATCGAGAAGGAACACCGAAATTGGAACTGGTAAATTGAGATTATACTATCAATTAGATAACATCTGTAACCCACAACGGGAGTGAGAAAGCACTGCGAAAACGTACCCTCAGACCCTGAACTAGGCTCAACATAGGTCCAAAACCCTCTAGACAGGAATGAGGGAATGGATCCGAAGAATAAGCTCAGGAGTAACGCTTATGGACGGTCTTGAATTTACCACCATGGATCTAGAGCCACGAGAAATCGATGAAGCCCGTGATGCTAAGTGCTCGGGAGTCAGGATCGTCGGGCTCAGTCTCTTGTGTTGGTGAAAAGCTAGTGACCACGACCCACGGATTGAGGAAGGAAATAAATGTTGCGTTAATAGTTTGGTGAAATAAATTGCAATGCAACCTTTAGCAAAACTATAGCGATAACATGAATGTAAATGTGTAAGCCAAATCATAAATCCCGAGGAAATTTTCCATAGTTAAATTTATATAAATATTCGCAAATCCAACAACTCAGGTTGGCATTCATTATGATGTAGATATATCACCCGTAAAGAGAATATTGAGACTATATAATCATTTCTAAATGGAATGGTGTAATAATTGTGAAGATTATTTATGAACCATAATATAATCCTCGCATTAGAACATGTGGTAAAGTCCATGAATTTAACCAAGGTAAATGTAGATACATTAGAACATATGGTAAAGTCCATGAATTTAAACAAGGTAAATGTAGATACATTAGAACATATGGTAAAGTTCATGAATTTAAACCAGGTAAATGTAGATAAAAAAAAAAATGTTTTATTTATGCTGTGATGTGGATGTTACAATTACTGAATAAAACATAAAATCTACAAATAGTAATAACAAAATATAAAGTTGACTCAATTAAAAATAATAATAATAATAAATCAATTTTATTCAATTTGTTTTATTGTAATATTTTTTTTAGTAATATGTATATCACATCAAAATAAATTTAAATATTGATTATTTATATTCATAACCATAATATTTCAGAAAATCTAATTAATAAATATATAATTAAAAATTAACATAGTTTTTAATATCAAAACGTGAAATCTATAAAATATAAATAATAACTATAAATTATAAAACATGTGATATATATATGTATGTGAAATTTAAATAAATATAAATAATATTATTAACAATTATAAATCCATCTTGAAATGAATCAAATATTTAGTAGTGCAAAACTTTAGGTCAGTTTTACACTCAAAAAAAAGTTTGCATGCTTAGAAATTTAATCTCTCTTAGTGCTTAGAAAATACACATCTAAAATAAATTTATACTTATAATACATTTCTAGTTTATTTTAATTCATTTATATAATATATTATTTTTATAGTTTGTTTTGATTCATTTATGTAATATGTTATTTATATGACATACTATTTATATATTTTACAAATTCTATATTTAATAAAAAAATATTTTTCAATAAAATAAAATGAATATTTTATATCTAATTTTTAAATTAAATGAAATATATATATATATATATATATATATATATATATATAATTCACAACTTAAGTGTTTTACAATGATTATGGTAATGGGTTCAAAATAAAAATATTTCTTATTGATCACAGCATTGAAAAAGTATATGTAACCTAATATATCACTAGATTATGCATATTACTAGGTTATGCTCTTCTATTAATATTAACATCAACATAAACTATTCACAAAAACCAAGAACAATGGGCAAAGAGAGCACTCATGGTAAGGGTATCTTACATTTGTGAATTAGCATCCAATCCTCTATTGAATTTAAGCAAGTGGAACTTTGAAATTATAAAAAATCAAAGGATAAAATTGATTGAGGTACAAATATTTTTATTTTTATTTTTTTAATAAGAAAAATGGATTGGTCTCCTCTCTTTTCGTATTAAACGTTTTTTATTAATCATTACAATTCATATTAAACATTTGTTATTAATCATTACAAGGTTTGCTCATTTTACAATTTAGTATAGGAAGATTTGTAAGTTTCTTTATTAAGATGAAATTTCGTTAATATTTTTTAAAAGAAAAAGCTAAAAAAATTAAAAATAAATTTTAAATAATGTTTTTTTAAACAATAAATTATCTAATTATATAACTAAACAATTAAAAATCAATTTAAACAATCTAGATCTAAAATATGAAATTTTTTAGAAAAGAGATATGATAAATAAATAAAAATATAAATAAACCAGAGGTATGGTAAATAAATAAAACTTCATAGTATGGAAAATAAATATCAATATAAATAAACTAGAGGTATGGTAAATAAATAAAACCTATTTTTATATTTACTCCACAAACCTCTTTATATTTGCAAAAAATAGTTCGTGGGGTCTTGCTTAATCATAGGTTCAATTCCCCAGGTTCAATTCCCTTCCTGATCGGGGTGATGTATCTGGACACCTTGATGAAAGGAGAAAAAATAAAATAATGAAAGGTACTACCAAGCTTACAAAAAATAGCAAATAAAAGAGGTTTCATGTAGGCTAAGCCTATTTTCCAAATACCATGGGCCGAATATCATATTTATAAAAGAAGTATGGTAAATAAATAAATATAAAAGAATAAACAAAACTATATCAAATAAGATTAGAAATTGGCATCCAATCATATACCAAGGCTATAGAAAAAATACCATGGACCAAATTATTATTAATACCATGCAAAAAAAAAATATTATTAACCCTAATATTATTATTATTATTAAATCTAATATTCATATTAATATATTATATTATTAACATTTTTAAATTTAATATATTAAATTATATATATATATATTAACTCTAGATATATATGGGAGGGGAGAACAAATACATATGATAGAGGTGCATAATTAGGGGGAGTTACAAGAGAGAGATGGAGATAAACTGGAGGATAGGGGAGAGGAGGAATGAAGAGAGGGAGAGGGGGAGAGAGAGAGAGAGAGAGAGAGGGGGGTACATAAGGGTAAGAGAGGGAGAGGAGACATAAAGGTGGAGGTGGGAGAGAGAGAGGGAGAAGAAGACAGGATTTGAGGGTAGAGAGAGGGAGAGACAAAGAAGGGGGAAGAGAGAGGGAGAGAGAGGAAGGATGGGAGGAGGAGGAGAGAGGGAGGGACAGAGAGATGGATTTGGAGGGGGGGAGATGGGGGGAAGAAGAAAGACATAGCGAGTGAGAAGTGGAGAGAGAGGGAGTGAAAAGGGAGAGATGGAGAGAGAGTGTACATGTTTAGGGGTTATATAAAGAGGCATAGAAGGAGAGATGGAAAGAAGAGGGAGGAGAAGGAGAGAGAAGGATAAAGGGGGGATATAGTAACATAGTTGGAGAGAGATATAGAGTGATGGGGGAAGAGAGAGAGAGACACTACAAGGAAAAGATCCTCTAGCGGATGTTTTTGAGGAAGCCCTTATAAAAATGCTCCACACATCCGTTTCAAGCAGAGGTTACTAGAGGAGGTTGGCGGGCGGAGGGTTTTGTGGATTTTTTCTGCTCGGTGCGCTTATCATTCGAAATTGCACTGGTGCGCTCAACAAGATAAAGCACCAGTGCACACAAAACATTGGCACATCGGACACTGTGTGCTCCGTATACACCCGCCCGATGCGTTTTATTACTGTAGAGCACCGGTGCTTTACAACTCTTCCGCACCGGTGCGTCATAAAACACTGCGCCAAAATCGAAACCACCCAGTGCGGTATTAAGAAACACCATCGATGCACCTATAAAACCCCGTGCACTAGAACAAGGTTAAATAAAAAAATAATTACGGCCAAATAACCACATTTTTCACTTTTCTCAGTGCTCCAGAGCTCTCAAGCACCAGTGCAATTTATCCTTGTCTGAGCTGCCCTAGCATCGGTGCTCCCATTGCACCCATTGCATGCACTGTTGTTGTGCATTGCCCACCAATATCTAGCTTGCATTTTGCAAAATTGTGGTCAAATTTTATTTTGCAAATTCTACGGCCAATATGCCTCCTCAACGACCAAATGTACAGGTATTTTTCTTGTTTTTCCATAATTAAGCTTTTTAGTAGATTAGAATTTCAGACAACCTTAAAATTAACCTTTTAAAAGAAAGAAAAAAAATTGTTGCATGGTACGCTTGAGCCGTTCGGCTCGCACCGGTAAGCGGTGCTACCTGTAAAATTTACATGCCACACCACAACCGGTGCTAACGATATCCGCACAGTTTCTGAGGCGGTACTGAAAGGTGCACCACGTTATTTTAAAATTAAAAAAAAAAGTGTGGTGCCGGCATTTAGCCAGTCGCACCATTGAGCATGTGGAATAGTGGCAATGTGGTGCGTTGACGGAAATATACACCCGAGTGTTTGTCAACGCACTGCATTCGGCATTCCGACAGGGTCATCGGTGCGGCCTGGTAAAAGACCACACCGTTGACTATGTAATTAGTCATGAGGTTGGTGCGCTGACACAACTATACGCATCGGGGCGTAGAGTTTAGTCAGTGCACTGCACTCCTCACACCATACATAGTCAATGGTGCTCTGAAAATTTTTAGGTGCACTGCCTACGGTGCGTTGAATCTCATCTGGGGCACCGTCCCTTGTGCGTGACAAACAAAAGATGCATCGGAACCCGTGCATGACTGTTTTTTGTGGCGCACTAACTATTTTGTTTTTTTTTTTTTTTTAAATTATATATGTATATTCCTAAATACATGTCTCATTTAATAAAAAATAAATTATTTAATATGTCAATCATTCAGAGAGAAGAGGGGGAACAACAACAACAATAGGCAGAACAGTATGACATGGTTCGCTTGTGGGAGGCATGAGAGAGGGAGAGAGATGCGTACCCTCGCCCTATTACAACATCTACCCAGGGGCTCCTAAGGCAGATAGGCCTCCTCAAGTTCTATGAGGAGGCTACTTCCCTAAAGGGCTATGGTGTGTTTTTGAGACATCTTATCGACAGGTGGAATGCCCACCAATAGGCTTTACAAGTTGGTCCTAACCAATGGTACACGCCCACTAAGGAGGATATATATTTCATTACAGGGCTATCGAGGAGAGGGGTGGATTTTCCCTCATTTCCAGAGGTTCCAGCTAGCTGTGTAGTAGGGAGTCAGTTAGTGTACTCCCAGAGATACATTGGAGCAGATGTACTGTCTCCTTCAGATTTTCAGGTCCCTGGAGGTCAGTTACGTATTGGCGCATTTGGTAATGAGAAGGTGCAGTGCCTCTCACTTCTCATTTTGACCATTTCACACAAAACCAGTGACAGGAAATGAATTAGTTTCTCGCTTCTATATTATGTTGACTCTTTAGTACAGGAGCCACGACTTGTCAGGTGGTCTGCCATTTTTTTGTGGCAGTTCTGTACAACCTTAGATTGATGTCGTGCTCATGCATAAGGGAGGGTTAACTTCCATTTTGCTTCAAAGCTTTTTTGTTTATTTTTTGAGAGGTTTACAGAAATGAGGCCTAATTTTGTTCGACAGCCTCGTAGTCTGATGTTCGAGGCGCAGATGCACATGTGGGGGCAGATGATGCCCAAGAGGGGCGAGACTGTGTTTCCAACGAGGATATCGCATGATGCACTAGAGTTGCTAGCCAGTGTTAACAAGATGCATCCCTTCATTATGGTCCCCTATCACTATGCTAGATTAGATTGGAGAGGATGTCCCAACATCCTCTTGACAACTGATGAGCCGCCGGATGATAGAGGTAATATTATTGTTTGATTTAAATTTATTCTAACATGTTCTTTAACTTGTTTTTATTAAATTGTGTAATGAAATTGTCTAATTATTGTTTTGTACTTGTATATATTTTGCAGACATTGGGTCTTTTGATGGCAGGGACATGCTGGCACCACCACATGATCCAAATGTGGATCCTGATGACGATCAGGGCATGCCAGATGCTGAGGATCATCAGGAGGCCGGTGTAGAGAGACCTACTCCTGCTGGTGTGTCAGTACCGCCTTTTTCTAGGCGTGGTTGACTTGATACTAGATACAGTATGGAGTTGGGCGACCAAATCACTCCATTGATTGTTTAGGCGGGCATGAGGCCCGCTCATATGAGAGACATACAGGATGATGGTAGGCTACAATAGATGTGGAGAGGCATGCCGCGTTACATGTACAGGTTGATGCGGCATGTCATAGGAGTGACGAGCTTAGTTACGTAGCTGAGGACGACCGTCGCACATTATAGGCATGGTTGAGACGCAACACATGATCAACAGTCAACGAACAACGACTCATCATCTCATGATCGTTCACCTCACATCGCACTAGATGAGAAACCTCCACTAACATCTAACAATAGTCATCATGGAGATGAGGCTAGACCATCGGCCATGTCCAGTTAGCAGCTTGCAGTATCTAGCAGTACTCATGATCATGAGAAGGCTGGACCATCGACCGTCGAGGCTGCACCATTGACTGATAAGGGCTCGACTACTAATGCTATTGATGTTGTACCACCAGCTGATGCATGACATTTATATTACAGTTGTATATTTTTAACATTATTCAGTTATATATATATGGTCTGTGTATTTTATGTTCATGTTGTAGTTGTACTTAATTTACATGTTGGTGATCATCATGATGTGTATGTGATAGCATGAGTTATTTGACATGAGATGTATATTTGATGTTTGTGTTGTGATGATGTTATAGAATGTTAACTGTGTTTTGTTGGATGATCATGATCACGATGATGTTATTGAATTTTAATGTGCTTTTTAGTCGAATATGATGTTTCATGATCGTGATGTTTATTAATTAATTTAATATTAAATTACCATGATATTATTAAATATTATGTCGTGATTGTAATTGTAATTGAAATTTTAATTATATGTAAAATTGTAAAATTGTATTTGTAATTGTAATTGTAATTTTAACTGTAATTGTATGTAAAATATTTGTAAAATTTCAATGGTATTACTGTGAAATGATTTTAATTGTAATTGTAATTGTATGTAAAATTCTAAAATTGTAATTGTAATTCTAATCGTAATTTTCTGTGAAATTCTAAAATTGTAATTGTAATTGTAATTCTAATTAATTCTAATTTTAATTGTAATTGTGTGTAAAAGATTTGTAAAATTTAAATTGTATTAATGTGAAAATTTTAATTGTATTAATGTGAAATGATTTTATTAAAATTTTTAAATTTTTAAATTTGTAAATAATTGTAAAATAATAAATCTTGAATAATATGAATTTTTGTAACATAATAAAGTTTAGAAAATAATGCAAATAAATTCATGGACTTTAGAATTATCACTATTTTATTATGATCTTAAATACCAAAAAAAAAAAAACTTTATATAGTACGCCGTTTCTAGCTGAGATTCCTGGTTTTTCGTCTGATGCACTTATAATCATAACTCGCACCAGTGCGTCTTATTACTAAGACGCACCGGTGCTTCAAAACTCTTCCGTACCGATGCGTCATAAAACACCACGCCAAAACATAAACCACGATCTTATGAACTGCACTGGTGCACCTATAAAACCCCGCGTACTGGAACATGGTTAAATAAAACCTCGTGCGAACCAGGTATGTCATTGAAATATATTTTATAAGAAGGAAAATTTATTCTTTAAAGTGCAGTATTGAAGCAATGAAGGGTTTGAATTACGGGCAAGAATTTTTCTGAGGAGATGAGGGTTTGAAAAGACGAGAGTTCAAATTTCGGTTGAGAAGTTTATAGCAGAGAAAATGAGTGATTAAAACATAAAGACAAACAAAGACGCTTACAGGGATGCAGACAACTACATAGCTCGACGGAGTACAAAAGGAGAAAAGGTTTATGAAAAAACTGAGATGCACATGAGAGAGATCAATTGAGTCTCTTGAACGGGTTAAGAGATCACATGAAAGTAATGATTCTCACTCTTACAAGGATGGTAGGGAAATATTGGACAGTAGAGAAAGATCAATCGAGGCAGTCGATAAAGCCAAGAGGCACCATGAATAGAAGGATTCTCATTCCCTTAAGGACAACAAAGAAAGATAAATTGACGTTGTTGATCGGGCTGGTAGGTCCCATCAAGGGAAATATTCTCCAGAATATGTTTAAAAGTAGTTGGGAGTATTGTCCGAGCTACGTTTGGCTTACATAAACTTTTACCAGCAAATATGATGTCACATAAAATCGCATCTTCAGCTTTCAATTGAACCTGAATGGCATATCTAACTTGTTTGAGTTGTGGTCCTATGGATAATGAGGAATATCACATGGAATGTACCCAAAAATCCAAATTTTTGAAATTATAGGTGAATTAGCACTTATCAAAGAACGAAATGCCAAAAACAATGCGAACGGGATACACTTAAGGATTCCCTGGTTCCATTTGTTATTGAAAATGATGCTCTCTCTGGATGAAACCAGTAAAAGTCTGCTTGTATTATAAATGGAAATCCAGTGACCATTTCTGTGGGAAGAAAAGCATAGATACCTGCGGCTAGCATATTTCCACCTGCAAATCAGTTTCCCATTGGAAAAGCTAATGTAATAGCCCATTTTGCAATGTCTTTCCTCTGCTCAACCCTATACTCATTTTCTATGAGAAACCATCACCTCCACATGTAATAACTGCATCGTCTAGTCGAAAATTGGTCTTCTTCTTCTAAAAAATGCAGAATGAAGGACTCGTTGTCATTGCTCCCAGAACATTCAAGGTCAGTTTCTCGTAAAATAGAGATTGTATAATTTTTTTTTAAGATCAAGATAGAAAGCACAAAGGAGAAAAGAGGAAATTGGATGCCAAGATGGAGGAGGAACTTACAAATGAGCAAGCAGATTATGGATCAGCAAGAAAACCATGGGGCATCTTTTCTTGTTGCAGGTTATGGAAAGGTTCAAGTTTCTTTTTCTGAAAGAAGAGGTGTAGTTTTGAAAAGAAATGGCCCAAAGATTATCACAGAAAAATGTACATTTACAACATTTCTAATTTTGTTGTACACACGTAAAAGTAATTTCAGTGCCTCAACCACAAATCGGTGCTAATGTACAGATAACCACACTGGTGCATTCTAGTTTCTACGCACTGGCGTGTTTTAATTGCTACACACCGGTGCGGTGCTATTAAGTGACGCACCGATGATGAATATACACAAATAAAAAAGTGCAACTCTATTTTCTTTAAGTGAAAAAAAAACGGAAAATTGAAAAATGGGCGGCAAAATATTTTCGAAAATCTAATTTCATAAAACAATACTTTAAATACTAAACAATTTTCATTATTTCACTATTTTTGCTAAAATTTTCAGCCAGAGATTTGCAGGAGACATACCTGGAGCAAGAAAGCACAAGAACACTGTGGAGTAGTGAAATACATACGAACAGAAGTATTCATACAATCAGAATCCAAACCTATGGTAATTCAAACCCTCTAGTATAGAATTTCAAACGATCTCGTGATTAAATTTGATTATTTTTTTTACTTTTTTCTGCAGGTTTATCCACTTTTACCTTAAACCCTTCATTTTTTTCCCTTTATTTCTGTTTCTATGATTTCAGAATTAGGGCTTTTCATTATAGATTGACATCCAACCCATGGGATGACTTGCATAGTCAAATCCCAATCCATGTCGACCCTTGCGTGAATTTTTGAAAAAAATGGATTTTTTTTATCGGTGCGCCCTGCGTAATCAAGCGCACTGATGCGCTATATTATACAACGCAGTGCACAAGTACTGTGTAATAAAAAACTTAAAAACATTTTTTTTAAAATCAGTGCGCCATATTTAAAATAGGGCATCGATGCTCTATGTTACTAGGATAGCACCGTACGGTCTGTTACACTGTTTTTGCGGTGTGTTTATAATACCCCCATGCACCGTATGGTCCCTTATATTGTTTGTGTCATGCGTTTATAATACCCCCACGCACCGTATGTTCTATTATATTGTTTTTTCGGTGCGTTTATAATACCCCCACGCACCAACGTCGATGCGTACAACATGAAAGGTGCACCGTTTTCTTGAGATTTATTTTTTACCTAAAAATTTGACAATTTATTTATAAATATATTAATGAACGATATTGTACATGTTTCATATTGATAAAGAAATGACTGACAAGAGATCAAGTAACAAAAATACTGATAACACATCAAGAAAAACAAAAAAGGCAAGTTCTTTGTAAATTCTTTACAAAAGTTATTATTTTTTAACTATATGTAAGTTTAATTAATATGTATTGTTTATTGTGTATCATGCAGAGCCACAAAATGACAAAGCTCGATAAGATTATTTCTGATCTAGGACCAGAACAACTTAAAATCTTGATGGAAAAATTGCACAAGGATGAATCAGGTGAATGAAAAAATACTATCGATCCAATATGAGTTTCTTTTTTTAATTTTCATTAATAATATACTTAAAATTATTAGATAGCATGTGTAAAATAATCTATTAATTCACATTTGTTTAATGTTCTATAGGGACCAACAACTCAGAAAAGGAATATTGTTTTAAGAAAAGAAAAAAAAATAGAACATGCAAATGAAAATGAATTGCTCCTTAGCTCATCTGGAGTAGTGCTGGAGGTTAACAAAAGTTTGAGGGATCTAGTGGAACGAATGTATAGACGTTCTTTCCACTTACAATTAAAAATCCAATCCAATGAATCCAAGATCCAAATCTTATCTAAACTATAGGAAGAGTTTCTAGAGAATTGGTCAATGATACATGTTAGACTTTTAATAGCAAAAACGTATAACAACAAAAAAAAGGAATGAAAAAGTAATATTCCTTTAAATGTTTGTCTAGAATTATTTATAAATATTAATTTTGTTATATTTACTTTTCATATATCAATATAAAAATTAAATAGTTTATTGTCATGTTACATTTTCAGGAATATTATGAAAATCTCAAAAGATGAACGAGCTGATATTAGAAATATGCCAGTAGGAATGTCCAAAAAGATGTACAAGGAGATGGTCAAAGAAATAGACAAAACTACATCGCAGGAGGAGCCATCTCAACAACAACGTGCTTCAAATGTAATGTGTAATCATTGAAATTTTTGATTATTAGGTACAATAAATAAACAATTTAGCATTAAATATTAATTTTCAAGAAGTTTCTTGCAGAAAAGAAAAGAAAATGGAACCCATTCAACACATAAAATTGGACGACAAGGAAGAAAAGGGTTGATATCTAAGTTTGTGAGTAATTTTTACTTCTTTATAACAACTTAACTAGATTTCATTTTTGTATTTTTTAAGTTGTTTTAAAAAAATCATCATTGAATGTCTTCAAACAGGTGCTAACATACAAAGAAGAACCAGCAGACGAATTGATTGAAATTGGGTTAAATATGGGTTGTGAGTATATGTTGGCATATTAGAAATTAATTGTGGAATTTGTAAGTATCTATTGATCTTGTTTTTCTTAGCTCCGTCTATAATTAATAGAACAAAAAAATATTTTATATTAAATATATGATTTTTTATGGGATATAAAACTTGAAGGAAACAAAGTATGGAACTGAACCAACAAATGAAATTTTGAAAGATGGCATGGTACATGGTTTTGAAAGAATGTGTATAGTTTATGAGTAAATTTTTGCTATGGTACGCCATTTTTCTTTTCGATTTACATTGATGTATATTATTTAATATTGCAATTTTGATTATTCTCACCAATGTATATACACTCATTTCAATTTATTTTTATGTTTATAGATGGAAGGTGAAGAGGAAGAAAACAATCAACACCATGAACAAAACATTCTTGAAAATAACCCAAGTCATGGAAGTAGCTCTAGCAGTGACAACAGTTCAAGCGAAGAATGATGATCACTATGTTTCGATATCAAAGCAAGGCGTTGTATTTTTTGAAATATTTGACTGTGAAATTAGACATTTTGTTTAAGGTAATGGACATAGTGTCCCAATAGCTGTCCCATTTTGTATGAAAAAGACTATATATATATATATATATATATATATATATATATATATATATATATATATATATATAAACACTGATTTATTGCTGCTTCTCCATTGTCTTTATTTTGTTCTCCATTATCGTTCTCAAATGCTTCTCAAATGCATTCATAAAAATTTAAGTAATATGAATGTTGTTATAAGATGTGTCGACTTTTGATGAATAATGAATTTAGAAAAATCACAATAATTGCACTATCACAGGTCAATTTTACTAAAAAATACAAAATGAACATCAATGCATTTGTATGTTGCAGTGCACCGGTGCGTTTCTACGACCTATGGGCACTGCACAAATACCAAAACCAATTAAAAATCTCGGTGCGTTTGTGTGATACTGCGTACCGGTGCCTTTATGTGAGACTACGCACCAGTGCATTTGTACGACATATGGGCACTGCACAAATATCAATGCCAATTATAAATATTGGTGTGTTTGTATGATACTATTCACCAATGTGTTTCTATAAGTCTACGTACTGGTGCATTAAGATGACATATCGGCACTGCATAAATCCCAAGACCAATTGGTACGCCCTCGTGCGTTGTATCACCAACACTGCACCCGGTGTAGTTTTATACCTTGACGGCCCAGTTCAGGAACCTTCAACCACCCCGGGGCCATCGTCTAGATGACATGCACTGGTGTGTTGAAACCTTAGTAGCGCACCGATGAAAAAAACATCCGTAATAACCTCCGGCCGCCGAGTTTTTTTAGTTGTGTTGAATTTCCGTTAAAATCTCCACCAAAATCTCCGTAACGATAAACGGATGTTGTAGCAAATGTTTTTTTGACAATTTTGACCAATTTTATAACACTAATAACCTCCCTTATAACCTCCGCTAAAGGGTCTTTTCCTTGTAGTGAGAGGATGGAATGGAAGAGAGAGAGAGAGAGAGGGAGAGAGAGAGTAAGGATGAGAGAGAGGACTTGAGAGACGAAGAGAGTGTGTGTGTGATTGTAGGAGAGAGAGAGAGAGAGAGAGAGAGAGAGAGAGAGAGAGAGATGGAAGGGAGATGGATGTAAGAGAGAAAGTGAGAGAGAGGAAGGGCAGGAGAGAAGACTTGAGAGAGAGGAGGAGAGAGGGAGGGATAGAGAAATGGAGTTGGAAGGGGAGATAGGGAGTGAAGAAGAAGGACATAGAGAGTGAGAAGTTGAGAGAGAGGGGGAGTGACAAGAGAGAGATGGAGATAGAGTGTGTATGTTTGGGTTTATATTAAGAGACAAAGAAGGAGAGATGGAGAGAAGGGGGAGAGAAGGAGAGATAGAGGCATATAATAACAAAGTTGGAAGAGAGAGAGAGAGAGAGAGAGAGAGAGAGAGAGAGAGAGAGAGATGGGATGTGAGAGAGTGGAGAGAGGTGGGGAAAGAGACATGGAGATGGAGGGGGGGAGGGAGGGAGGTAAGAAGAAATACATTGAGAGAGAGAGTGTGAGAGAGTGATAAGGAAGATGGAAAGGGGGGAGAGAAGACAACATGATGGAAGCGAGATAGAAATGAGGGAGAGGGAGGGAAGGAAAAGAGAGAGAGAGGGGGGGGGGGGAGAAGACAACATGAGGGAAGAGATATAGAATTAGTTGAGAGGGAGGAAAGGGAAAGAGATAGGGGGGGAGATGAGGAGGTAGTGATAGATATATGGATTGGATAAAGAGAGTGTATGTTTTGGGGTTGATATAGAGAGACAGAGGGAGATTGAGATATAGATGGAAGGTAAAGAGAAAGAAGAGAGAGACGAAGACATGGAGGGAGGGATAGAGAGAGTGATAGATATGTAGTGAGAGAGCATGTGTGTTTGTGAGGATGAGATAAAGAGACAAACATGAGAGATGGAGGGAGATATAGATATAGATGGAAGGGGGAGAGAGTGAAGAATATTTCTTTCACTAGATGAATTGATTTTAGTGTAGATGGTGATTTCTAATCCTATTTGATTACTTGCACTAAATGCATTGATTTTAGTGTAGATGGTGATTTCTAATTCTATTTGATTTCTTTCACTAGATTCATTAATTTCAATGTAGATGTTTATTTCTAATTATATTTGATTGCTTGCACTAGATAAATTGATTTCAATGTGAATGATTTCTAATCCTATTCGAATGTTTACACTAAATGAATTGATTTCAGTGTGGATGGTGATTTCTAATCCCGTTTGATTGCTTGCACTAGATGCATTGATTTCAGTGTAAGTGTGTGTTTATAATCCTATTTTCTTTCTTTCACTAGATGCATTGATTTGAGCATAGATGTTGATTTCTAATCCTATTTGATTACTTGCATTAGATGCATTGATTTGGGTGCATATGTTTTTTTTCTAATCTTATTTGATTTCTTGCATTAGATGCATTGATTTCAGTGTCTATGTTGATTTCTGATTTCATGTAATTGGATGAATGATGGTACATTAATTTTAAATTCATTGAATTAATAGTGTTCATTGGTTTCAGTTTAAGCACAAAAAATTATTGACAATTCACATTGATTTTTGTGTTATAGTAATTAAACCTATTAATATTAGGGAGCAAGAGAGACAAGGTATCATGTTTACTAAAACAACTCGAGCTAAATATTTAAATGGTTTACTATTTCACCTGTCTTTTTCATATTAGATATGAAAAGATGACAAAACTAACAATGGTGATAATAAGAATAATAGAAGAAAATATTTTGAGATTGATCAGAATGAAGACTATTTGCAATTGACTACATTCTTATTACTCATAGTTTCTATCATTCAATGCTATTACATTGTCAGTTTGCATTCAAAGCTTTTATTTCATCATTTTGCATCATTAAAGTTATTTTACAATATTTATCATCTCAACAAACTGTGGTAACTAAGAAAATTTAAAATTAAAATGACCAAATAAATTTCACACATATTTAGCATATTCAAAATTGTTATATTAATATTTGATGTATTTAAATATTATTGACAAAATTAATCATATGTTCCATAGATTTTCCTTGGCCACACACGACTAAAACTAGCCTAGATCCATCTTAACTCTAGATCTATAAAGTGTCGAAAGGGATAAAATCTCTCGAGGTGCAAACCTTTCCTCAAGTTTTTCACTCAAAAAATAGGTTTCCACCTCGAGAGAATTGATCTCACTCAGCCCTTGATAGATCCAGAGTTAAGATGGATCTAAGGTGATATTAAACATTTGTTATTAATCATTACATGATTTTCCAATAGTTAAATTTTTTCAATAATGATATATGTTTAAAATGAGTTTCAACTTTTCTCTCCCTATATATTAATAATAATGAAAATTTAAATAAATTATTAAAATTGTATTTACATTAAGATAATTTACCATATGCAAACATTATAACATTAAATGACATTGCATATCCTAAGACGTCAAAGGATATTCATAAATGAAATTCAAACGCTATATTATTAACAAAAAGATAAAGAGATTATGAGAATTTCATTTTAGATTTTTTTATAAGGTAATTTACCTACATATAAACATTATTTTTTTCAATTATTTTTTTTCAAAAGAAAAAGGAAAAAAAACTTTGATTTTAGTTTTTCTTTTGAAAATAATCAAAAATTGCATTTTGTAGATACACTCAAAGTGTATTATTATTGCAACTTTTTATTAAAAAAAAACTATTTGATATTTCAAAAGAAGCAATGGATAGTTAGAGGAACAATTCAAAGAATCATATAAATAGGATGAAACAATAGTTCCAACTGTGTATAACAACACAAATATATAAAAATTATATGATAATGAGGAAAAAGAAACACAAATCACAAAGTTACATTATTTAGTCCTCCCTTTCCAAGGGGTCCTTGAAAGGCCTATGAAAATATTCATATGTGCTACCCTTTCACCCACATACAAACACTATACCATCAAATGACATTACATATGCTAAGATGTCTAAGCATATGGAGTAATCAAATTCAAACAATATATCATTAAGTGACACTACATATACAAGATAGTGAAATATATGGATACATGTTAATGAACTATGTAGGGAATCGATAAAGTCCATAAAAAGGTCTTCGTATGTTGTTGGAAGAAAGACCCAACACCCAATATCTTGCTTTGTCCCAAGTAATGAACATAGCAACAACTGTTCCAAATCCAACCACCACTCCCATCCCTAGTGCCATCAACGACACTTTTTCATTTACATGGCTTAGCCATCCTTTTCTAATATTACCATGTTTGCCACTCACTCCAATTGGTTCTTTCTTTTGCTCATCTTTTTTATTACTTTAGTAGAGGAAACCCACATAAGCACCTATTCCTTTGAAATGAAGACTCATTAAAAGTGTAAAATTGTGTCCCTCTTGGGATTGGCCCACAAAGACTATTAGATGAAACATCTAAATAAGATAGAATTCATAATTTAGAGATTTATTGAGGAATTGTTCCATTCAATTTATTGTTGGCCAAGTCCAACTGCTCCAAGGTAGATATCTCACTGATACATGCAATTATTTTCCTTCCAATTGGTTCCTAGGTAAATTTAGCAATCTCAAACTACTCATATTTCCTATGCTTACAGGTATTTCTCCTATAATATTATTATTTGAAAAATCAAATATAATGTTTGGACTAATGACATATATCAAATCATACTAAATTCCTTTTATGTAAACTTGAAGCTCAAGCAGATACTCATTGAAACTATTTGAAGATACATTATCTGCAAACCATTGTAGCCTTTCAAGGTCATATAGTATTCTTCCACTGAATTTATTGTTAGATAAATCCAACAAAAACAATTCTTTGAAATTTGTGATCCAGTGAGATATAATACCATGAAATTTATTGTAAGAAATGCTTAAAACTGCCAACCGACTGAAATTTGCAAACAATGAAGGAAGTTCACCCGTGAACCTATTATTTGTTGTGGGAGAACAAGGAAACACACAAGATAATAGGATAAATGTAACTGAAATTGAACAACTGAAGGATAAAATCTCTTAAAACTTTATTGATGAAATTCTCCGTGTCTACAAGCCTCTCAGGCCACCTCTTTTAACTTAGTCTATTTCGTTATTACAACCATATTTCGTTATTCAACCTACATTTTAGTTATTCTAACTACATAGGTAAATTTACAATATTCGTTGTCACATTTTTAATAAACTCCACCTTGACAACAAATTGTCCATTCATCATCTTTTTTGCAAGCCGAGAGAAGCAAGACACCATCTCAGCTTCTCTACTGTAACTGGCTTCGTGAATATATCTGCATGATTCTCCTGTATGCGGACCTTCTTGAGGACTACTTTTTCGCCTTCGATTACATGTCTCACAAAGTGATACCTTACATCGATGTGCTTGGTCTTGCTGTGATAGGCTAGATTTGTAGCCAAATGAATAGCGCTCTGACTGTCACAAAACACATTCACTTTCTCCTGCGTCCTTCCAATCTCATCAAGCAAACCTTTTAACTAGATTTCCTCTTTACAAGAATCTGAAGCAGCTATATACTCTGCTTCAGTAGTGGACAAAGCAACTGTCTCTTGAAGCTTTGACATCCAACTGATTACTCCACCTGCAAGAGTAAAAACATAACCTGTAGTAGACCTCCTTTTGTCCAAATCACCTGCATAATCAACATCCACATATCCGCAGATTGTACCTTCACGACCATCAAAGCTGATGCAATGGTCACTTTTGCCTCTCAAATACCGAAGCACCCATTTCACTGCTCGCCAATTTTCTTCCCCTGGATTTGCCATGAACCTACTGACAACTCCAACTGTATGTGAAATGTCAGGTCTTGTAGATACCATCACATACATTAAGTTTCCTACCGCATTTGCATATGGTACACAAGATATATACTGCTTTTCTTCATTAGTTATAGGACTCAAATATGAAGAAATCTTAAAATGGGAAGCTAATGGAACATTAACAGGTTTCACATTGTTCATACCGAACTTTTCAAGTATTTTCTCCACATACTTCTGTTGTGATAACCAAAGCTTACCATTCTTCCTGTCTCTGTGTATCTCCATGCCCAAGATATGTTTTTCCGCTCCAAGATCCTTCATTTCAAATGTCCTAGAGAGCTGAGCCTTTAACCTGTTGATTTCTTCCATGCTTTTGCTTGCAATAAGCATATCATCAACATACAACACCAGGATAATGAATATGCCATTGAAATTTTTGAAGTATACACAATGATCATACTCACTTCTGATAAAATTCTGGCTCACCATGAAGGAATCAAACTTCTTGTACCATTGCCTGGGCGACTGCCTCAAGCCATACAATGATTTCCTGAGCTTGCAAACTAATCTTCTGCTGCGACCTTGTACAAAACCTTCTAGCTGATCCATATATATCTCTTCATCCAAATCACCATGAAGAAAGGTTGTTTTAACATCTAACTGTTCTAACTCAAGGTCAAGTAAAGCAGTTAGTGCTAACACAGTATGAATAGGAACAAGTTTAACTATTGGTGAAAAGATCTCATGAAAGTCAATACCTTCAACCTGAGAATGCCCTTTTGCAACCAGTCTCACCTTATACCTTTCAATACTTCCATCAACTTTTCTCTTCAACTTGAAGACCCATTTGCACCCAACAACGCTTCTCCCTTCAGGAAGTTCTACAAGATCCCAGGTATTGTTCTTGGCTAAGGAGTCCATTTCTTCTTCCACAGCCTTTTTCCATATCTTGCTATCTGCATCATCAACTGCTTCCTGATAACAAGATGGTTCCCCATCTTCAATAATCAATGCAAACGATGAAGCAGAGTCTTCATACCTTTTTGGTGTTCTTCTTTCCCTTGTAGACCTTCTTAGAGTGACTGGTTGCTGACTGGATTCTGGAATTTCTCCAGTTTCCTCTGCTTCTCCACCTTTTTCAGAAGTCTCTCCTTCCTTTCGACTTTCTGGAAAAGGTACAGTCTCCAATTGAATCTGCTGACCTGGCGATACCTGCTTCTGTTCAACTTTTTCAACATCTGATTTTAAAAGAGAAGATTCATCAAATGTTACATCTCTACTAATGACTATCTTCCGTGAAGTAGGATCCCACAACCTATATCCCTTCACTGAATAATCATATCCAACAAAGACACAACATTTTGATTTTGGATCTAATTTTGAACGCTGATTTCTAGGAATAAGAACATAGGCATCATAACCAAAAATCCTCAAATGCGAATAGTCACAAGACTGACCCGACCAAACTTCTTCAGGAATTTGACAGTTTATTGCAACCAAAGGTGATCTGTTAACTAAATAACAAGCAGTAGATACTGCTTCTGCCCACAACTCCTTTTGCAGATTAGCATTACTAATCATGCTTCTGGCTCTTTCCATAAGAGTCCGATTCATCCGTTCAGCAACACCATTCTGCTGAGGAGTATAAACAACAGTTTTATGTCTAACTATCCCTTCATCCTTACAAAATTGTTCAAATTCTAAAGAGGTAAATTCACCGCCATTGTCAGTTCTTAAACATTTGATTGATTTGCCTGTTTTCTTTTCCACCATTGTTTTAAATTGTTTAAACACATTAAACACATCAGATTTCTTTTTTAACATATAGACCCAAACTTTTCTGGAGAAATCATCAATAAAAGTTGAAAAATAAAAGGCACCTCCATAGGACACAGTAGGAGATGGTCCCCACAGATCAGAATGAATGTAGTCCAAAATCTGCTTGCTATTATGATTTCCAGACTTGAATCTTTGTTTACATTGTTTGCCAAACACACAATATTTACAAAAATCCAACTTCAAGGATTTCAAATCAGGAAGTAGCTTGCGGTTCATCAGTACCTGAAGACGTTTCTCGCTAATGTGACCCAACCGTTGATGCCATGACGAGAACCTTCTTCTGCTTTATCTGACACGATTGTTGCTTCACTAACTTGAGTACTTCCCTTGAGTCTGTACACGTTTCCAACCTTTTCAGCCTTCATAACAACCAAGGCTCCTTTTGAGACTTTCAGCACTCCATTCTGACCTGCAAAATTATAACCATGCGAATCCAAAACTCCCAAGGAAATCAAGTTTTTCTTTAGATCAGGTACATGCCTAACATCAGATAAGGTTTTAATTGTACCATCATACATTTTAATTTTCACATTTCCAATCCCAACAGTCTGACAAGATGCATTATTTCCCATGAAAACAGAATTACCATCTATAGTTTCATATGATGAAAACCAATTTCGGTGCAGACTCATATGATGAGAAGCACTAGAGTCTAATAGCCAATAGTCAGCATCTTGTGAGATATTACATACAGGGAGTGCTTCAGCAATTAAAACCTCATCATCCATACCTGAATCGACCTGATTTGCTTCCTTGTTGTTTTCCGCCTCCTTCTGTTTCTAGCAATCCTTCTTGAGATGTCCCGGTTTGTTGCAGTACCAGCATTTTGCTTTACTCTTCTTGCCACCCTTTGACTTTGATCTGGAAGAACCTCTTGTCTTCTCCCCCGTTCCTTTGAGTGACCTTTAGCTACCATGGCTTCAGGTGCAGAAGTCTCAATGCTAGATTGTCTTCGTACCTCTTCAGATAAAAGAGCACCCATGACAGATTCAAATTTTAATGAATTGGCAGTGCTCAAATTGACTGAGGTCACGAAGTGATCCCATGACTCAGGCATGGAACACAACAAGGTTATTGCCTTGTCTTCTTCCTCCATCTTTACTTCCATATTGGACAACTGAAAAATAAGCGTATTAAAAAAATTTAAGTGATCTTCAATTTTCGTACCCTCCTTCATCCAAAGGCTGTACAGTTGTCTCTTTAAATAGATTATGTTAGTCAAAGATTTTGTCATATAGAGAGTTTCCAATTTCTTCCATAACCCTGCGGTTGTACTCTCTCTAACAATATTGAAGAGTGCTTCGTCTGCCAAACATAACCGAACGGTACTGAGAGCTCGGGCATCCAGGTCCTCCCAGTCCGAATTTGACATGCTTGCTAGTTTTTTAGCTACCCCATCTAATGCCTTGTGCAACCCTTGTTGCACCAGCAAATCCCTAAACTTCAGTTTCCATAGAGCAAAATTGTTTTTCCCGGTGAATTTCTTCACCTCAAATCTTGCATTTGTCATTTTCGCCATTTCTCCCTCCTAGGGTTTCAGATTTCCCTTCTTTTAAAGTTTCCCCTCTTCTTCTAGGGTTTCAAGGGTTTCGGATCTCTTCTAACTTTAAATAGAAATAAAAAAAAATTACAATTTCTATTCAAGGGTTTCGAATTTCTTCTTTCACTAAATCCCTACACCCTTAAAAAAAAAAGTTCAAACCCTTTCCTGAAAAAACAGGGCTGTTTTTTTTTTTTTTTAACTGTTCAAACTCTTGTTCTCCAACTGAACCCTTTAGAAAAAATAACAATTTATGTTCCCAATTTAAAAAAAACTGTTCAAACTCTTGTTCTCCAACTGAACCCTTTAGAAAAAATAACAATTTATGTTCCAAAAAAAAAATGATTTCTTCAATATGTTTGCACAGCCCAATTAAGATTTTCCTTCAAAAACGATTTCTTCAATATGTTTGCACAGTCCAATCAAGATTTTTCTTCAAAAAATGATTTCTTCATACCTCTTTAGATGCAACCGGTGTTTCTTCATACCTCTTTGGATGCAATCGGTGTCTGCAACCGTGGGTCTGGCAATCGTTTTTTTTCTTTTATCAGCTGTTACAACCTCCTTTTCCCACAGAGAGCTCCAGGACTTCTTGATGCACAGGACTTCTTTCTTCTCCCAGTGGCAAGTGGTTGGCGGCTCTCCCACTCGATGAATCCCAATCTCCACAGGCAGGGACACTGCTCGACCTTTGCTCTGCGGCAATGCAGACACTCGGCCTCTCTCCTGGCGGTTGACCCACTCGACGGCTCTGCGGCTACAGTTCTCTTCTGCACAAGTTTTCACGGTTTTCAAAAGCGGACGGCTCCAAGTCTCACTTCAACGGAATCTTATTGCTTCCTTTCTTATCGTGCAGCGACTATCAACGGCAGCTGGTTTTTACAGCCGGTCTCTCTAATGGGTGGCGCTGTGGGCCGACTCTCCCCCTTCACGGCTGGCTCGGTTTTCTGCTAAATAACACAACAAACAATTGTTCTCTCACTCGGCTAGAATGGCACATCGGAGGCTCTTAGCAATCAATCGATTTTAAAACACAGGCTTTCAGCGGAGGCTCTGAACTTTATCGATGAAATTCTCCATGTCTACAAGCCTCTCAGGCCATCTCTTTTAACTTAGTCTATTTCGTTATTACAACCATATTTCGTTATTCAACCTACATTTTAGTTATTTTAACTACATAGGTAAATTTACAATATTCGTTGTTACATTTTTAACATTATTCCTTAAATCTATTACTTCTAGGAGGGTACGATTGGCCAAAGATGAAGATAGATTCCTAGAAAAATTGTTGGAATGCAATCCAAAATATGATAAAGAAGCATGGGTGCATAGGGTAGGAATATGACCTTCCAATTTGTTTTTCGATATAAATAATGTCTTAAGTGAGGTCAAACTATTAATATTATTAGGAATACGGCCGGAAAAGCTATTATTTTGTATGTTTAAAACCTCAAGAGCCTTTAACTGGCCTATGCTACATGGTATTCGCCCAATGAATTTGTTTGAATCCAAATATAAATACTTCAATGAATAAATCTCTCCTACGGTTCTTGGAATAGTCCCTGTAAAATTGTTGTTTGTGAGGAGTAGGGATTTAAGCTTTTTTAAATTGGCAATGGGTTTGAGAATGTCCCCAGTGAGCCTATTATCCATAGGATTTAGTATAGTCAATTGACTCAAATTAGCGAGGATTCCAGAAATGCTACCGCAAAACATATTTGAAGACAAATCTAGTATATCCAATTGAGTCAAATTGAAAATAAATTTAGAAATGTTGTTAGTAAGTCTATTTTGAGAGAGCTTTAAACGAGTCAACTTGACCAAATTGGCAATGTTTTCAGTTATGTTAGTAAGTTTGTTCCGAGATACATCTAAGAAAGTCAACTTGGTCAAGTTAGAAACGCCTTCGGGAATGCTGATGAGGCTGTTGCTAGAAAGATCTAAAAAAGTTAATTCGTTTAAATTAGCAAGCCTTCGGGAATGCTGAAGAGGTTGTTTTGATAAAGTTCTAAAAGAGTTAATTCTGTTAAACTAGCAATGTTGTTAGGAACGCTGATGAGGCTGTTTTGAGAAAGATATAAGAACTTTAATTTGGTTAAATTAGCAATGTCTTCAGGTATGTTAATGATATTGTTGACAGAAAGATCCAAGTAAGTCAATTTAGTCAACTTAGCTATGGATTTAGGTATGAGAGTGAGTGCATTGATTGATAAATCTAAGTAGGTCAATTTTGTCAAATTGGCAATGGAGTTGGGTATACTTGTGAGAGTAATATGAAGAGATAGATAAGAGAGGGGAAGTCTGAATATTTCAGAAGGAATAGAACTGGAAATACTAGAGCTAGAAATCCCTAGGAGTGTAAGTTGTGTCAAATTACCTAGTTGAGGTGGTATTTTGCCTGAGAAATCATTGTTGTTGCCCTCTAGAACCAGGTACTTTAGCTTCTGCAGGAAGCCCAACTGCACTGGAATAGAGACGTTCATAAAATTGTAGCTGAGATCAAGTAGTCGCAACGCTTTAAGCTGGCCGAACTCTGGTGGAATTGTTCCCATGAAACCATTACAAGAAACATTGAGAGTGTGCAACAATGAGAGATTGCCAAGAGACGGTGGAAGGCTACTTGTCAACACGTTCAGCTTATTCAGGCAGAAAAAATCATACGAAGGGGATAGTGAATTAGAGAGTTCAATGGCAACAACTCTTCTGCTATATGGTCTGCAGCGAATGCTATACCACGAGCAGATATTCTCAGAGTTTTCCGCCGTCCAGTTGAACAGTAAGTCCTCTGGCCATGATGATGTGATGGCATTTTTGAAGGATAATAGAGCATCAAGATCCCTTTTCTCACCCTCCATCACGCCTTCAGATTGAGAATGACCACGCTGCACCAAAGTTCTTCCACGACCCATGTGCTCATATGAAGCATCTCCCTCACGATGAATCCGAGAATATGAGTTGGGGTTTGAGTAATTAATAGATGTAACTGCAGGTAGAAAGACAGCGATACACAGAAGCAACAATATCACAAGAAGAACATCCATTTCTCCCTCTCCGCTACAAAGTCTTTCAGAGCTGCCTGTGATTTTGTGTGTTCGCGGTTGCCTACACACATATTTATATAGATATCCAGCGGAGTTCCCTGTTAGAAGACATGTAGAGTTCCCACTGGAATTGCCGAGCTATTTTTCCATGATGGACTGGGTCTGGATCGGTAGATAGTGAAATGAAAGTATAGAGAAATTGTACAATCGCTTTCGTATCAATATTTCACTTGTACAGCATTAACCCTACGGTGCAGGGGTAGTCTTCCACCAGAAGAAGAAAAAAAAAAAATTTTGAAATGCTGATCAGGGGTAAAATGGGCACAAAACGTGAGGAAGTAATTGTTGAATCACTTTCTTCTTCCCTTTTTTAATATGGCTATTTTTATTATAAAATACAAAGTATACGAATATATTCTTAATTCATCGGAATTGCTGCATTAGCTAATTCAGGTAGGATATAGCGAGTTCAAAATTTCAAAAGAGAGGCTATCTCATGAGGGGAAACCAGCTTAAGAAACATGTTTATGTATTAGAGAAAATGTTGCTATTCTAGGGAAACCAACATCATTATACATTGCTGAAAATAAAAAGTCAAGAGAACTAGACCATAGCATATACAAGTCACAAATGGGAACCATGAGGTTAATCTTGTTGCTTCTTATCATCCTGCAATAGCTGTTGAGGCGGCTCTTCCTCGATGAGGCACCTATACTCAGAGATGTTGTCCTCGAGCTTAGACAGTTGGGTGTCCAACGATGAAGAGTTGGTTGAGTGGGTCCCTGTCTCAGAATTCTTTTCGTTTTCATCAGCGCTGCAGCTGCCATCACTGATCGAGGCGTCCTCAACTAATTTAACCGACAGAGCCACCATTTTGCGTGGAAGATTGAGGGAGGCAAGAGACATGGTGGAGCTACGCATCTATTTCCTGGAGCATGAGCCAGAGAGCCCGGAAGAGGCTTCAGGAATGTGCATGAATAAATGAGTGGAGAGGCTATGAAGATCCTAGACCTTAGGCACAACCAGGTTCAAAGACAAGTCCACAGTTCTTCCAACCATGGTGTGAAAAGGTGGACGAGAAGGGGAGCCATGGCCTCCACCTCTGCGGCATCGCATGCAGTGGTGTCATGGCATGGCAGAAGCAGAGTTGCAGGATTGTGAAGGAAGCAGAGGAGGAGGACAAGCTATGTGACAGAGAGTAGTTCGGCACATATGGGGTGAGGTATGTAGTAGGGCCTCGGCAGGAGCGGAATTGGTGCAGGAGGAGACAGAGCCAACACTGAGAATAATAGAAATGCTAAAGGAGAATGTTTGAGGGACAACACCATTGTCCATATATGGGTGAGGGTGGAGTGAATTCACAGATAGTGGAATGAATGCGTAGAGGATGGAGTAAATTCTCACCTGATGCAGAGAGGTCGCGATAGACAGTTCAAGTCTAGCGAAGTAAATAGCACCCATGCCACGGTTATTAATAACCACATCCGGGCCATGTGCCTCCTTGTGATGAAGATGACTACCAGGCGACGGCACTACCAAGTGGCTGCTGGCTAGATCTCTAGAGAACACCTACATCTGAGGTATCACTTTCATTACTATTATGTTGAACATAATGGAGAATTAATTAGAATTAGCCAGTTGATCAGAGATTTAGATTAAGAATTTGTTTCTACTTAATAAGTATTAATTCTAATTTCCTTATTGATATTTAAGCTATATATTGTATTATAATGAAAATATAAAACAACTTACAAATTCAGCCTCTTCTGGTATAGTCTCTCAACCTCAAAACCAAGCAACATTAAATTCATAATTTGATTTACCATTTTTACGACCCACTCCCACCATACCTACCTTGATAAGATTTGAAAAGCCATCCGAAACATATAAGACTTTTTACTTAATGGTTTATCAAAACATCCGAACATAGAAGAGTTATATATAGAATCCACTGCGATTTATAGTTGGTTTATGATAAATGTAGAACGGCTTGTTTATGTTAACCAACTTTTGGTGAAGTTGATTTTATTTATATATATATATATATATTAGTGTTTTATTTTTTATTTATTAATATTGTTTTGTTATTATTATTTTTAAATAATTTTTGTTTTTTATTTGGGAAAATGGTCTTATTAATTTTTTTTAAAAATAATATTAATTATATTTTATAATTGATTAAAAATTTGTATTAAAATAAATAAAATAATATTTTTTATTTTTATTCTATTTTTATATATAACAACACAGAAAAATAAATAATGTTAATGGTGCAAAATTGATTGCTTAAAAAGCATTTTAGCTTAAATTGTATTTTCATTTTAATATAATTTGAAAAAAATAATATAAACTTAATTAAAAGAAAATATCATAATTATAATTTTTTAATTTAACTTTCAATTTTATATAATTATAATTATTATTTATTTGCTATACTTAATGGTTCTAAACATAAGCATTGACAATTATGAATAAATGTAACATTGTTTATTTCAGAAATTTTATTTTTAAGATTTGAATATGTTTTGTTGACATTTTTTATTTACTAAAAGTAAAAATGATTAATCTAAAACATAAGATATTATTTTCTTTTTAAAAAATATTAAAAGAAGTGTTTATAGTTTTGTTAAATTAAAAAGTTAAGAAAGAGGTAGTGTCACAAATATTTTGAAATTTACATTTAATTAAGGTTTTCGGGACAATTCATTTTCACAAAAGTGACAACCTCTTTCATTCAAAAAGATTTGTGGAATTGGCCAATACCCACTTTCACTAGCACATGAGAATTTGTTTTTATTTTAGCAATGTTTATCTCCATTTTTATAATAATGTTTATTTTCTTTTATATAACGATCAAGAGGAAAATACAATTTTATTTTTTTTAAATTCAAATTAAACACATATGTATAATGTCTCAATTTTCTTTCTCCTTATAATTCAATATCATACTACAATTTCTAGAAGTAATAATATATTTTGAATTATTTTTATTATAAAAAATGATCTCGTTCTCTATTCCCCATTATTCCAATCAAGATAAGGCTTTCCTTATACCATCCTTAACCAAAATTTGGTGATTTTAAGTACATTTCAAAACAAAAAATAAGGCTTTCCTTATACCATCCTTAAGAAAAATTTAGTGATTTTAAGTAAATTTCAAAACAAATTTGAGAATTCACTTGTGTTTCATGTTATTTAACATTTTCTTATACATTAGATTCTCATAACAATACTCTCAATGATAAAAAAAAACTTGCTTTCATAATAAGAATAAAATAAAGTGTATTTCCCTTTGATATTGAAATTATAAGTTATAAAGTATCTTGCATTGGCTAACCTTACATAAAATAACATGAGCAATTAAATATAATTTTTTAAATACCGCATCTAAAATATATCAATTTAAAATTATTTTAATATTTCTCATCTTTCCTTGGTACTTCGAATTATATGTAAAAGTATAATTCAAATGACATAAAGAAATATTATTTCCTGGAGATTAAGTTAGGTATAAATTTTCAAAATCTACCAAATTAAAAATTAAATTAGTTTTTTAAATAATAAAAAAGAAATACATAAACTCATATTAAGATTTAAAAAACAGTTAAAATAAATTAAATTTAAATATTTGAAAAACAAACCATAGGGTCACTATTACCCTACAAATCCAAAACGAACACAATTGATATCACTAAGGAAGGTGAAACCAAATTTCCACACTGATGTGCTTTCCAAACAAATCCGCAGCGAGATCAAATAAAAAAGGACAGTTCACGGGCTTTGGATAACGCTCCAAGGCAGCAAAGTCAAGTTGAGACTCCGATTTTCTCCTTTGCTAAGGAACATTTCCCCTCTATTTATTTGTTTCGAGTCAAGTTAATACACCCCTTATTACCCTACAAATCCAAAACGAACACAATTGATATCACTAAGGAAGGTGAAACCAAATTTCCACACTGATGTGCTTTCCAAACAAATCCGCAGCGAGATCAAATAAAAAAGGACAGTTCACGGGCTTTGGATAACGCTCCAAGGCAGCAAAGTCAAGTTGAGACTCCGATTTTCTCCTTTGCTAAGGAAAATTTCCCCTCTATTTATTTGTTTCGAGTCAAGTTAATACACCCCTTTCTCTGTCATTACCTCTCCCCTACATTTATTTGTTTCGAGTCAAGTGAATACTCCCCTTTCTCTGTGATTACCTTTCCCCTCATTTATTGGTTTCGAGTCAAGTCAATACACCCTTTTCTCTGTGATTACCTTGCAACTTCCTTCCAGTGTAATTGCCTTTCCGATCCCAGTGGGAACACGGCGAGCCTTATTTCAGCTGCCATAGGCCCATTAATGCGGCCCAGGCAGCTGATGCCCGCCGCACGATGGTCTACACTTTTAATCGGACGGTGAGCATCAGCTGCCTGGGCCGCATTAATGGGCCTATGGCAGCTGAAATAAGGCTCGCCGTGGGAACACCGGCCTTTTTTTCCACTTAGGTGGCGGGTGGGCCAATTCACTCGTACAGCATTACGTAATACAGTGCTAGTCTTCCTCAATGGAGCTATTTTTCCACGATGGAGTGGGTGGAAATTCTAGAATAACGTTTCTATTTTTCAACAATGGAGAGCGTGGAAATTCTAGAATCACATTTCTATCAATTCACTCGTACAGCGTTAGCCCTACGCCCAGGGTGGGTGGTAGCGTGGTACTCTTCAACCAGAAGCAAAATAACTGAAATGGTAATCAGTCATAAAGTTTGAAAACACAACCGAAAAGTATAGAATGGACAAATGTAAGATTTGAAATGCAACCGAAGGATAGAATGGAGGACGGGTGGTTGATATTATGGTTATCATGTGAAGCGCATCTACAATTATATTTACTAACACTTCCCACCACATCAATAAATATTAGATGTATTGTATTAGAAGATAAGTATTTCTCATCATTAATAACTATATAAACAATAATAATTATATTATTTTTTATTTATATAATAATATTTATTATATTATCATTATTGTGTATATTAATATATTATTAGTTATTACATATAATTTTGTTAATATATTAATAATTATAATTAAACTTATAATATAATTTACATATAACATAACAATAATATTTAGTTATTGATGGTTTTCAAGTTTTTGTGGGTATTAATTAAATAATTTAGTTAAAAATTTTAATAATTTTAATAATAATTTAATAGAAAAAAATTTACTTGGTAAAAATAAAATAAGGATTAAAAATAAATAGGAATTAAAATAAATAACTAATCTATTAAAAATTAATCATTAAAAAATCTTGAATATATTAAATAGAAAATAATTTATCTCTAATAGATTGATATTTATAATTATTCATCTATGTTGGCTCTTTTTCTATCTGTCTTTCACTTTGACTATTTATCCCTAATCTGGCCCTCTTTCTTACCTTCAACATAACAGTGCATCCGATTTTATTCAACATTTAGTTATTACTACTAATATGTCTTTATCTTTACCATTATGTTATCTTCAATAATGATTATTTATTTACTTATAATATATTTTATATATTTATTTAAAGTATATTAATAATATTAACTATATATAGGCTATATATTAAACTAAAATATATTATATTGTTACTTGGAAATAATATATATATATATAATAGTAATATAATAATATAAAGATTTAATGTATCTAACCATATGCAATAATATTTTATTTAATAATATAATATGTTAGATCTTAGACTTTTTGATCCATAATATAAATGAGATATCTTTCGGATTAATCACATATGTAAGATTGGGCGGACCTTTCTAACCAACTAATGAGAATGAACCACATTGGTGGGTTCAAAATGTCGACCAAATCCTGCAAATGTGATTAGTTTGAAAAATATCTCATTTAAAATATAACATGTAATAATAATATATTATAAACTTTAAAATTTTCCGAATGGAAAAAAAGAGGACTTCAGTTGGGGACTTGGGCTGAAAACCAACAATCAGGCTGAAGTTCTCAGTCTTTTAAAAGCTTGTCAACTGGCCAGAAAAGAAAATCCAAGTGAAATTTTAGTCTTTGGAGATTCAGAGCTGTTGATAAAATCCCTAATAAACAAGAAAGGACTCAAGGATCCAGCGCTAAATAAATAGCTTGCAAGAGTGAACAGACTTCTGAAGGACTTCTCCTCAGCTCAAATCTTCCATATCCTCAGAGAATTAAACACAGAAGCAGACAGATTGGCAAATACAGGATGTACTCTAGAAAAGAGCATGATCAGCATAAATGCAGGCGCACTGAATATGGCAATTATTCCTTAACTGGGCAAGATGTTCTTGTAAAAGCAGTGAATTGTAATGTTTGATTTGGCTTCAGCCAACCCATCTCTATCAATAAAAACACCCGTTTCAGTTAAAAAAAAAAATTAAAGCCTAGGATTTAGTATTAAAAAGCTTAGGGTTCAAACCTTCATATATTAAAGCCTAGAGTTTAATAATTCGTGGGGTTTATTAATATCTTGTGCTTTAAATATCGATCTCAAGATATTAACAATCCCTAGGAATTAATATTTTAGACTCAAGAATTACTAAAGAGAAGGGATTAACTATAAACCCAAAAAATTATTAATATTATAAAGCGAAACACTATAAATCTAATATTAATCATAAAATTAGTATGTATATTGATAAATATATATTAATAAATATAAGAATAATATTAAAAAATAATTCTTATAATAAAAATTTTATTATTCTTAATCTATATTAATAATTAACTATATTTTTAATAAATTATTATTATAATAATTTTAAAATAATTACTAATAATAATAATATTATTATTATTTAAGTATGGGGGGTTTTCACATTTCATTGTATTATATATCATTTTTTGGGATTAAACTACGTTAAGTAAGTCATTCATCTATGACTATTTCCATGAGAGGTAGTCTTAACTCACTAATTTCTCACAATTTATGAATAGTCCACTTAGCAATCATTGCATCGGGTGATGCTCACAAGGGTGAATAACTGGGATTGAAACTAGTGAAATGAATCACGTAGCATCAATCATCACTTCTGGGGTTTGTACCCAGTAACCAGGACTTCCTGGGAGGTCACGCATCTTAGATCGCCTCTGGCTCAAGCGTGTTTAAGGGCACATATGTGAAGATGGGTTACACTTTTGTGAGAATTGGGGGCGGAAATTTTTTTTCGACAATAGTTTGGTCGAACCTTTTATAAAGTTCGACCGAACTATTTAATAGTTTGGCTGAAATTTTGAGAAATTTTGGCCGAACTTGTGCTTCCGTTTAGATTGACGGCACACCGACGATGTGGGCAAACATAATTTTTGCCAGATATGGGAAAACCAACAACAGAAGTTCGGCCGAACTGGTTCCTATAAATATATCGCCCGTGAAGTTTATTTGTTTACCGTGTTTTTCTGTCTGTGTTGTTGCTGGTCTGTTTGCGCGTTTTTCTGTCTGTGTTGCTACTGGCCTGTTCGCGCGTTTTTCTGTCTCTGCTGCTGCTTCCATCCACGCTGTTGGTTTGTGGCGACTTCAAGTGACTTTAAGCGACTTCAAGTGAGCAAATTACCAGGTATTTGTCTTGCTCCTCCTCTATTTTTCACAATGCAATGCAATGCCGAACTGTTAATGTCTTCTGCAATGCCGAACTGTTGTTTTTAGCAATGGAAATCATCAATATTCGTTTACCTATGTTTGATTATGTTGATAAGATGATGAAAAGCGAGACCAGTAGTAAGAACTATCCCGGACTCCTGATATTATGAAAACAGTTTCTTAAGTTGAGGTCCCAGAACCTCATTACATAAGGAAAACATTTCTGAGGCATCAAAAGTTATGAGACAGTTTTGTAGGTTTGTAGCGGAAAATATGTAGATAGTGATATGTATACAGTATAGTGTCAATCATTCATCATCTCCCGGTGAGAACCCGAAACAGAGATGAGAAAAAGAGGGTGTAGTGCCTTCAAAAGCATGAGCTTCCATTCCAAGAAAAAGGAGACCGACAGTAAGAACTATCCCAATCTCCTGATATTGAGAACACAGTTTTTAAGTTAAGGTCCCAGAACCTCCTTACATAAGGAAAACAGTTTTGAGGCATCAAAAGTTATGAGACAGTTTTGTAGGTTTGTAGCGGAAAATATGTAGATAGTGATATGTATACAGTATAGTGTAGTCGAGAGAACATGATTATTAGAATGATTATGGGATTACTTATCTTTACACATAGTATTAACTCCTTAACCTGAACAAGCATTGCATAAGATGATGATTAGGGAAAGATAGTATTATATAAATACGCACAAGGTAAGTGAGTATCCAGCTTTGATGTGTTAGTACCTGCTTATTCATTATGGATATTCCTGGGAGCTTATAGCTAGTATTACAGAACACTCTTATGTGTGCTTTATTCCTTAATACATTGGATTTATAGACTCTGTTTACGTAATAAGGTAAGCTTAAGCTCTTATAGAGGTAGTTTACATAATATTAGTGTATTCCATAGGTAGAAGTACATCCATAATTTCTGATGTGGTGAACATGATATCATTACCCCGTTACAGATAAGCTAATACGATTAACTTTTTATGGTAATACCATTACAATTTACTCTATGTAAGTGTGCACTAGTTCATTTGATTACTAATATCATACCGAACAAGGGAAGGGCCAAAAACCATATAGAAAGGGAGTAAAACTTTGTGCCCCAATGTTTCTATAACTTGAACTAATCAACCTTAATATAACTTGAACTAATCAACCTTAATATAACCTTAATATAACCTGAACTAATCAACCTAAAATAATCAACTTGAACTTATACCTTCTGAGTTAGCCATGTTAACCTTAATATAACCTGAACTAATTAATGTGTTATTTTGTACCATGTGTTATTGTGTACCATGTAGCTGGAAATATTAAACTAGATATAAGTTTATGGAAATTATGACAAGTGTATTGTTTTTTCATCCTTATGTTATTTTTCATTATTATGTCTTTAGGTTTGGAGTAGGTGACACGAGTCCCTTCATCCCTCTATTATAAGTGGGTTATGGTTTGCTTGACAATTATGGCAAGTGTATTGTTTTTTCATCCTTATGTTCTTTTTCATTATTATGTCTTTAGGTTTGGAGTAGGTGACAGAAGTCCCTTTATCCCTCTATTATAAGTGTGTTATGGTTTTCTTTGTCTCATTGTTATGGTATAGTGATTTGTGATCCAGAGCAAATTTTTTAGTATTTTCAACTTCAAAATTTTGATTTTTAACTAAGAAGTTAACATCTTTATGCTCACACATATTTTTTATAACATATGTAATAGATATACCTTAATATAACCTAAACTAATCAACCTGAACTTATACCTTCTTAGTTAACCATGTTAACCTTAATATAACCTGAACTAATCAATGTGTTATTTTGTACCATGTGTTTTTTTCACAAGGAAAGTTCGTAACTATTCAAATTAATGACTGCCTACCGTTACATAAGATCGTAGCATAAAAACTACTATCTCCGTCCGAAATAATACAATTGCTAAATGGCCGTATTTTCATAAAAAAAGACCGTAGGGCAATGTTGCATTCCAAACATGACATATACAGTATAAGACACAAAAGTCCACCTAGTAAGTTCGGTGCATAACTTACTAAATCCTACAGACCCAGAATATAAGTATGAAGTAAATATACATGCCGAATAAATAAAAAGGGGAGGTAGTACAAAATCTCCCAGCAAGTAGCTGAAAAACTAAACATCAAAATCAGGAGGAGCCTCCTCGATAAAAGGCCGATGATAATATCTGTAGATCTGTCCCTCTGTGTGCTCTGTGATGTGCCAGGTACCCCAGGTCAGCTCCGAAGCTTCTTTGGACAGTTGATCAGCCACTTTGTTCCGAGACCTGTAAATATGAGTCACAGTGATGGAGTCAAAGAGTGTTTTGAGATGGTGAACCTCACGCAGCAGTGCAGATAGTGTGTGCGAGTGACAAAGAGATATGTTGTTGAACCAATTGGTCACAAGTTGTGAATCGCCAAAGATTTGGATGGAGTCACAGAAAATGTCCCGAGCAAAGGTAAGAAGAAGTCTGAGGCTCTGCAGTTCGGCGTAGTTGTTGGTGTCAGGTCCTAACCCCATTATGATGTTGTAGAAGTGCTGATCAGTCAAATAAAGTATGGCGCCCCCCCCACACCCATGGGCGTTGGACGCACCATCAAAATATGCCCACGCCCGGCTGTAATCAATAGTTTCTGGAGTCTCATGTGAAGGCTTGCAGCCACTACAGTCCTCGGGAATAAGCATATAAGTGGCGAGAGAGGCTGCGGATATCCTATGACCGTCAATAGGAATATCATTGAAAATCAGATTGTTCCGACCAATCCATAATTCCCAAGTTACAATAAGAGGGAGGTTACGTAATTTTGGATTGTGAGCAGAAAGGTACCACCAATGAGACCAGGCTTCTGATAATGAATCACCCTGCCAATAAAATCTGCATCCCAATTCAGTAATGATCCTGGACCAAATGTTTAGTATGATGCGGCAATGCAAGAATAAATGGAGAGCATCATCCCTGTCATTTAGACAGTAACAGCATCTAGAGGCCCCGTGGAAGGCTCTTCTGTGGAGGAAATCCGTGGTAGGAATGCAATCTTTAAGCAAGCACCAGAACAGAAGCCTGTGTTTATGCGGGGCTTTCAATTTCCAAATGTTTCTCCACCACCAGTCCTTGATAGGGGGTTCCCTGTGCTTAATTAGTTCAAGGTAGCCAAGCTTTGGAGTATAATGCCCATCCTTAGAAACAACCCAAATCAAGTTGTCTTGTTGGTCAGTGATGCGAATGTTTGTAGCTTTTAGAGCCCAGATATATTTTTCCCAGATACGTGTGCCCTCCTGAGGGATCCCCAGGTCACCCGCCTGTAGCCAGGCTTGTTGTCGCCAAGAGGTATGTGCCCAATCAACAATCTGTGCCAGGTAAATGACATTTCTGTGGGCAAGGTGCTCAATAATAAACTCCGGAAGTTTGTGATAAGCCCCACTCCCCGACCAAGAGTCAGTACCTATTCGCACTTGAGTGCCCGAACCAATCTGCCACGAGAGACCACTCTGGAGAATGAGAGCCGCCCTTGTGATAGCCTTCCATATGATCGATGCCCCTGAATTCAGAGTGATGCAGCCGCGGATCCAATCCAGAGGACTTTGGGGCGAGATATATTTGGCGACCATGACCTCCTTCCATAGGCTCTGACTTGAAATAATGTGCTAGCCCATCTTAGCTGCAAGGGCTTGAGAAAAAAGGTGGAGATCCTTTAACCCCCAGCCACCCCATTGTTTGGGCAAATTGATACGATCCCATGCTATCCAGGCGAATGTGGATGTCTTACCTTGGTTGCGCCAAAGAAATTGCCTGCAGATGCTTTTTATCCGATTGGTGATGCCAATCGGAATCCAGGCCAGGGTCATCCAATAGACCGGAATGGCCTCCAGAACAGACTTGATGAGTATTAGTCTACCAGCCCTGGATAGCCATCGGTTATACCAGACGTTAATTCTGCGCTCAATTTTAGCTATGATCCAGTTCCAATCCTGAACGTGATAATCATTTGGTTTGATGTGATACCCCAAATACTTGAGGCCGCAGTTGATGTCAATGCAGACAAAATCGAAAATATTTCGAGAGATGTCTTGTTCCTGTCTCGAGCAACCAGTCATGATGATAGATGATTTAGTGCTATTCGGTGCCATACCGGTAGCCCTGCAAAACCATTTCAGGAGCAGGTCAAAATGAACAGAGTCTTGCCTAGTGCCATTTAGGAAAATAAGAACATCATCTACAAATAAGAGGTGAGTGAGGTATAAATTATCAACAATCCGGAGCCCTTGTAGTAATCCTCTATCTTTAGCATTGTTGATAAGCACTGATAGACCCTCCATAACTAGGACAAATAGTAGAGGAGAAAGGGGGCAGCCCTGGCGGAGTCCCCTTCCCGCATGGAAGAAATTAGTAGCAGTACCATTGATCAATATGCTGAAGGTAGTGTGACAAACACATCCCATGATCCAGTTGATAAAAGTATGAGGAAAACCAGCATGGATCAGCATGAGGTGAAGGTAACTCCAGTCAACTTGGTCAAATGCCTTAGTAAGATCAATCTTGAGGATGGTCGATTTCAGCCGGAGAGATTTAATAGAGTGTAGGGCCTCCTGGGCTGTACCAATAGCCTCATGAATTTGCCTGTGACTCAGAAAAGCAAATTGTTCCTTTTCAATATGCTCGGACAGGAAAGGTTTGATGCGGTTAGCAATAATTTTGGAAGTGATCTTGTAGATACAATTGCACAGCGAAATGGGCCTGAAATCATTGAAACTGTTTGGTTTGTCCGACTTGGGAATAAGAGCAATAAAAGTGGTGTTAAATCCATCATAAATCCTACCCCGCAGCCTGCTATCTTCTATCACGGCCAGGAGGTCTGCTGATATGAGATCGAAGAAATGGATGAAAAACTCAACGGGCCAACCATCAGGACCCGGGCTCTTGTCTCGCTTGAACCATTTCAAAACACCCTCCAGTTCACCCATGGTGACCGGGGAGTTGAGATCTTCCTGCTGCTCCTGTTCCACGAAAAGTTTAAAGTTTTGAGTAATGCGCAGGATATCAGGTAGATTTATAGTTGAAGAGGCCCTGTACAGATTAGAGAAATGTCTGGTACCCAGCTCCGATAGCTGTGCATGTGTTTTAGCAGTGATGCCATTTCGGTCTGACAGTTCCCAAATGGTGTTAGCCGCCTTGCGGCCATTAGCATGCTGCTGAAAGAATTTTGTGTTCTCGTCACCAGCCTGAATCCATAAAGCCCGACTTTTAAGCCTCCAATCTTCCTCAATCTGTTTCAGCAGTTTGGCTTTTTCAGCCTCGAGTGTAAAAATATGTGCCCTGGCTTCCTCGTTACGATAACCCAACAGTTCATCATTGTTGAGGGTGCTAATTTTATCCTCAATACTATGTAGGGCCTCCCTTTCCTGTTTCTTTTTGTTCCGAACCCAATGAATGGTGAGGTTCTTTATGCGCTTGAGGTTTTCATTGAAAGCCCTGCCAGGGTCAATATTCGTCGAAGGTCTGATGTGCTTCCAGGACTGAATGACCAACTGGTTATAATCCGGATCTCTCAACCATCTGGAATTGAACTTGAATGGGGGGCGTGCTCTATCAGGGCCACAATCAAACTCCAGGAAAATGGGCGAGTGATCAGATTTACCTCCAGATCCCACCCATTGACGAGCACGAGACAGAACCGGGAGGAGATCCTGTTTAATAAGAAATCTGTCAAGGCGTCGGGCCAAAGCAGCATTACCAGTCCTTCTGTTCCGCCAGGTAGGTAGCAGCTTGGTAGTCTGAATGTCAATCAGGTGAGAGGCACCGAGTTCTGAGTTGAAAAACTCTGCCAATGGGTCCGGGGTGGCCTGGGGACCCCAAGATTCAGCAATACCCAATGAGAAATTAAGGTCGCCGCCTAATATGAGGTGAGGGGCAGACATAAGTGAGCAGGACAAAAGGGAGCGCCAGAAGTGTTCTCTGTCGGAGCAAGGTCCATAGACATTGACCAAGGTAAACTCCATCTCAGAACTACCAAACAGCACATTCATCGCCAGAACACCCGACCGGCCCCAACAGTTAGTCATCCGGGTATTTTTGTTGTTAATGCCAAGAGCACAACCTCCTGATCTACCGCGGGCATCAAGAGTAATGAAAGACCAATCAGGGAGAAAGGAAGATAAGGTAGCCGTCACCTCTAACCCTACCCCGAGCGTTTCTTGCAGGAAGAGTATGTCGAAGGGCTTATGGGTGAGCAGATCTCTGAGGGCCAATCTCTTATCGGGGTTGGCCAGTCCCCTGCAGTTGTAGGATAGACAGATCATGATGTAACAGTCGGCAAGGGTCTTCGTGCTCTAAGGACCCGCATAAGTGAAGATTGTGTGCCAGCTTCCACCTCAAAGTTAGCCCTTTTGATGGCCTTCGCTAGGGCAGATGGTCTGCCACGAGATTTAGTGGGTAAGCATCCCGGATCCGGCCCAATACCGAATACCTCACCAGATTGAGGATTGGTTGAGGATCTAAGGAAGTATTTGTGCTTCGAAGAGTGAGTCTCCGATGAGGAAACTGAATGGCCAGGGGAGGGTTCAGCAGATGTATGATGGATAATAGGTGAGAAGGAAGGAGAGGCCGAAGCGATTGTGCAGCATACCGAGGGGAGATTTAATGATTTATGGGGCACACCAGATGCTAAACGAGGTGAGGAAATAGCAGATGACAGATTAACAAGTTCATTAACAGATACAGTAAAAGGCAATGAAGAGAGAGAAGATATATCTGCATATACAGAGGAAAAAGAGCCAGAAATAGTAGTACCCGGGATGGAAAACTCCTGCTGGGGAGGCACCGATGAGGTCTGTGGCCGAGATCTGGGCTGCGTGGAGGTCCAAGTGGGCATAGTCACTGTCCTCGAACCGCCATCACCAGAGAGCTCAGGTACCCTCGACTGCAAACCCGCACTGTCCGGCAATATACTGGAGTCCTACACAGTTTGTGTACCTCTGGTGCAAGATTTCTTAGCAATCAACCGGCCAACCCCCTTCCTCGGACAGTCTTTATACAGATGACCAACCTCGTGACATTTTCTGCAGTGAAAGGGCATGCCTTCATAGTCCAGTGGTTGCTGCCACTGCATCCCATCAAACCTCATAATAAAATTCTCGTATAGGCCTTCCCTAGTGTCGAGAAAAATCAAGATCCGGGCCACTGCTCTGCTACCAGTGGACAGGTAGGATCGATCATGGTCTAGGTAGCGTCCGAAATGGCCTCCAATATTTCAAAGTGCAGTGTCATTCCAGAAATGTAGAGGCAATCCAGGTAACCTCATCCAAATGGGGCCAGCACCAGCATTTTCTTTTTTGGGATCAAATAAGGGCACCCATCTCTTGAGGTGGACGGGGTGTAACTCCAGGTGCTAGAACTGCTTGAGGACCCAATCGGAGTGTTCAGGGCGTGCAAAGGTAAGGGAGAACCAACCCTTGGTCATGGCCCCAACCACCGGGAGGCAATCAAGGGCCTCACCCCAGATTTCTCTTGTCCACTTCTGGAGTCTAGCTGAGGAGTATTTTCTGCCGCAGATCTTCCCAACCAGGGTCTTGGCTGCGACTGTACTCCAATCCTCCATGCCACTCTCGCTCCCAAAATTAGAGAGGTAGTTTAGCTTGTTTCTTGTGACCTTGTGCGGCTTACTGACCCTGCAAACCCCCAAAACCGGCTCAGTTGTGTCTTCAGATGCAGGTAGGTTGCAATCCTGCTCACGGTTGATTAGGTCCTCTGGTATGTTGTTGAATGCCACAGAGGCCACCAAAGGTGCAGAGGGCTCCGCACAGTCTTGTGCCGCGACATCAATTCCAGAAGGGCCAAGTGTGTTAAACCCATGAGGTGGAAGGCCGTCAATATGCTGATGCGCCAAGTAGCAAGATGGGTCTCCCTTCTCAAGAAAGGCCGCCTCCGAGAATAGTGCGGAGCTTTCGATGGCGACACTAACCTGATTGTCCTGTTCAGCCTGCGGAAACGCCCAAAGCCCGATATCCTCGTTCGAGGGCGAGCCAAAAGTCAAATTCGCGAGGTCCCCCAAGGGCGAGATGCAACCTGCCACAGTGGATGCGGGCTGAGCAGGCAAATCCACCCCGGATAATGGGTCCAAATTCGACATAGTATCCACCTCATCTTCGGATTCCAAACCCCAAATGTCGACCCCCTCCAGAGGATCCTCCGAGTAGTCAACCTCTTCTTCGTAAGTACCCATAGAATGAGCAGCCCTTCAATAACCTCTTGAATACTGTTGGAGAAGACAGATGCCCACAGATAGCAACAAGGGTGAATTAATGATTCCAGATTCGACTGAAAAACTGGACCTCGAAGCCAGAGGTCAGTGCAGGTGTCAATAATGCTGCCCCGGAGATGGGTCCAGAAGTAACCCGCCAAGGAGCGCTGTTGCATACGACCCCACCAAGTAGGGGTGCCAGACCAAAACAAGACCCACCAAATAGAAAACCCCCGGTTCAGCTGCCAAGACAGGGCGAAACCCCAGACAGCCCCGGCTGCGAGCCCCGAGCAGTAAACCAAGTGGAAGCCCACAAGAGGTATAATAACCACCAGATTGGACCGTAGGGGCCCAGGAAACCCAGGACGAGCAAATAAACAAACAGGGTTAAAAACTGAAGTGAAATAATTACCCGGTGAGTAGCAAAAACTGCGGAGTATCAAGGTTCCATCATCAAGTGTTGTTAATCATCCATGATGAACAGAGGCATAGCCGATAGCCACGTAAACCGTAGTTCGACTAGGTTTGGCCGCCGTCATGATCGCCCGCGCTCCACCTTAGGGTTTTTTTTTTATATATTTCGTATTAAAACCCTGTACCATGTGTTATTGTAAATGCTTTTAGCTAGACATCTATTAAACTAGATATAAGTTTATGACAATTATGACAAGTGTATTGTTTTTTCATCCTTGTGTTCTTTTTCATTATTATGTCTTTAGGTTTGGAGTAGGTGACACGGGTCCCTTTATCCCTCTATTATAAGTGGGTTATGGTTTGCTTGACAATTATGACAAGTGTATTGCTTTTTCATCCTTATGTTCTTTTTCATTATTATGTCTTTAGGTTTGGAGTAGGTGACACGAGTCCCTTTATCCCTCTATTATAAGTGGGTTATGGTTTGCTTTGTCTCATTGTTATGGTATAGTGATTTGTGATCCAGAGCAAACTTTTAGTAATTTCAACTTCAAAATTTTGATTTTTAACTAAGAAGTTAACATCTTTATGCTCACACATATTTTTTATAACATATGTAATAGATATACCTTAATATAAACCAGGAACTAATCAACCTGAACTTATACCTTCTGAGTTAGCCATGTTAACTGTAATATAACCTGAACTAATCAATGTGTTATTGTGTACCATGTAGCTAGAAATATTAAAATAGATATAAATTTATGACAATTATGACAAGTGTATTGTTTTTTCATCCTTGTGTTCTTTTTCATTATTATGTCTTTAGGTTTGGAGTAGGTGACACGAGTCCCTTTATCCCTCTATTATAAGTGGGTTATGGTTTGCTTGACAATTATGACAAGTGTATTGTTTTTTCATCCTATGTTCTTTTTCATTATTATGTCTTTAGGTTTGGAGTAGGTGACACGAGTCCCTTTATCCCTCTATTATAAGTGGGTTATGGTTTGCTTTGTCTCATTGTTATGGTATAGTGATTTGTGATCCAGAGCAAACTTTTTAGTAATTTCAACTTTAAAATTTTGATTTTTAACTAAGAAGTTAACATCTTTATGCTCACACATATTACCTTTGCTTTTTATTCTCTCTTACACACACACACACACATATATATATGAAGAGATGATCCCATTTTCTTAAATTTTATTCATAGATCAAATTTCATTTAAATACAAGATTTATCATAATGTACAATGATTCATTCCATATTATTTATAAATTTTTTCATTAAAAAATGAACCCTTTAAATGATGAACCTAGTTAATGCTTCTTCTTCATGAAGAAGACTACTTGATCTTTCAATTTGAATTTGATGATGGTCCTTTGTTATATTTCTTGACTACTTCAAATTATTGACACAATCATATGCTTCTTGTTACTCTTTCTATTCCTTCCTTATATTGTATTCTCCCCCTTAGATATTGTGTACTCTCCCACATAGATATTGCACTCAATTTTGATGGTCCTTTGTTATCTTTCTTGACTACTTCAAATTATCAAATTATTGACACAAACATATAGATATTGCACTCAATTTTGATGGTCCTTTGTTATATTTCTTTACTTCAAATTATTGACACTTGATCATATAGATATCATATAGATATTTCACTTAATTTTGATGGTCCTTTGTTATCTTTCTTGACTACTTCAAATTATTGACACTTTAACATATAGATATTGCACTCAATTTTGATGGTCCTTTGTTATCTTTCTTGACTACTTCAAATTATTGACACAATCATATGCTTTTACCTCAATATCTTGTAGATCCCATTTCATCCAAAACACTCAAAAAGAAGTAACTACTATGTATTCCACTTCTACTCTAGATAGAGAAAGTAACGACTCTTTCTTGCTTAACCATTAAACCAAAGACTCTTCTAAGTAGAATTATACATTGTCCACTTGTACTTTTCACAAGCCTAGTTGAATCTCTATATGTTGTCAATGTAAATTTCTCACAAGTAAATTTTTCAATGTAAATTTCTCAACTTCTACAAGTTTTATAGGCAGAGTTTGTAAAGGGCCAGGTAGCCTCTGGATCTCATCTTTTATGGTAGGTGACATATCTAGTAAATGCCCCTACAGTCAATCTCTGGAATAGATCTAAATAGAAGTTCTTCATTTTAATATCCATAAAACACAACCACTTTAAGGTAAATTGTTTACATGCACGTCATTTCTCCCACAAACTAAAGGCTTCCTCCCATTAATTTTAGATGTGAATTCTACCATAAACTTTTTAAGTCAAACTTTAAGATAAACCATGCACATGTCATTTGCAATAAATGTCAATTTAATATCTAAATTCACATATGTTTAGTGGTGTCATTGTTTCACTTCCGATATTATGTTGCTTACCTTGATGAACAGGTGGAACTCTGCTGGGAGGCCTCTCTGTTTTTTGACTCTTTTCTCATACTGTCAAAGGTCGTTATATGTTATATGGGCTATACTGTATGTTATATGGGCTATACTGTATAGTTATTAGACTACATATCTTCATATATAACTTGCAAATAGTATGATGTAAACCAAACATAATAATGTATTAGGACATCACAACTTGCTAATCAGTTATTAGACTACATATCTTCATATAGAACTTGCAAATAGCATCATGGAAATGTGAAATAATTAGTTATTAGACTACATATCTTCATATAGAACTTGCAAATAGCATGATGGAAATGTGAACTTGCAAATAGTATGATGGAAATGTGGATCTCAAAGAAAAGTCATGATTAATGCTTCTAGAAACCAAACATAATAATGTATTAGGACATGCTCCTTTAACTTGAAAATAATACATGGTCGAAATGTGGATCTCATGACTCTTCATGATTAATGCTTCTCGAAAACAAACATAATTTAATTTATTAGGACATAATTTAATGTATTAGGACATGCTCCTTTAGGCTTGGTGGAATTACTTTTGCTTTTTATTTCTCTCTTACACACACACACACACATATATATATTAAGAGATGATCCCATTTTCTTTTTTATTCATAGATAAAATGTCATTTAAATACAATATTTATCATAATGTACAATGATTCATTCCATATTATTTAGAAATTTTTTCATTAAAAAATGAACCCTTTAAATGATGAACCTAGTTAATGCTATTCTTCGTGAAGAAGACTACTTGATCTTTCAATTTGAATTTGATGATGGTCTTTTGTTATATTTCTTGACTACTTCAAATTATTGACACAATCATATGCTTCTTGTTACTATTTTTATTCCTTCCTTATATTGTATTCTCCCCCTTAGTTATTGTGTACTCTCCCACATAGATATTGCACTCAATTTTTATGGTCCTTTGTTATCTTTATTGACTTCAAATTATTGATACTTGATTGAATATAGATATCATATAGATATTGCACTCAATTTTGATGGTCCTTTGTTATCTTTCTTGACTAATTCAAATTATTGACAAAATCATATGCTTTTTGTTACTCTTTCTATTCCTTCCTTATATCTATTCTCCCCCTAGATATTGTGTACTCTCCCACATAGATAAATTGCACTCATTTTCATAGGCTCTTCTTTTGAAGTCAAATATATTGTATTCTCCCCCTTAGATATTGTGTACTGTCCCAGATAGATATTGCACTCAATTTTGATGGTCCTTTGTTATATTTCTTTACTTCAAATTATTTACACTTGATTGAATATAGATAGATATTGTGTACACTCCCACATAGATAAATTGCACTCAATTTCATAGGCTCTTCTTTTGAAGTCAAATATATTGTATTCTCCCCCTTAGATATTGTGTACTCTCCAACATAGTTATTGCACTCAAATTTGATGTTCCTTTGTTATCTTTATTTTCTTCAAATTATTGACACTTGATTAAATATAGATATCATATAGATATTGCACTCAATTTTGATGGTCCTTTGTTATCTTTCTTGACTACTTCACATTGTTGACACAATCATATGATTTTTGTTACTCTTTCTATTCCTTCCTTATATCTATTCTCCCCCTAGATATTGTATACTCTCCCACATAGATAAATTGCACTCAATTTCATAGGCTCTTCTTTTGAAGTCAAATATATTGTATTCTCCCCCTTAGATATTGTGTACTCTCCCACATAGATATTGCACTCAATTTTGATGGTCCTTTGTTATCTTTATTTACTTCAAAATTATTGACACAATAATATGCTTTTTGTTACTCTTTGTATTCCTTCCTTATATCTATTCTCCCCCTAGATATTTTGTACTGTCCCACATAGATAAATTGCACTCAATTTCATAGGCTCTTCTTTTGAAGTCAAATATATTGTATTCTCCCCCTTAGATATTGTGTACTCTCCCACGTAGATATTTCATTCAATTTTGATGGTCCTTTGTTATCTTTATTTACTTCAAATTGTTGACACTTGATTGAATATAGATATCATATAGATATTGCACTCAATTTTGATGGTCCTTTGTTATCTTTATTGACTACTTCAAATTATTGACATAATCATATGCTTGTTGTTACTCTTTCTATTCTTTCCTTATATCTATTCTCCCCCTAGATATTGTGTACTCTTCCATATAGATAAATTTGCACTCAATTTCATAGACTCTTCTTTTGAAGTCAAATATATTGTATTCTCCCCCTTAGATATTGTGTACTCTCCCACATAGATATTGCACTCAATTTTGATGGTCCTTTGTTATCTTTCTTTACTTCAAATTATTGACACTTCATTGAGTATATATATTATATGGATATTGCACTCAATTTTGATGGTCCTTTTGTTATCTTTCTTGACTACTTCAAATTATTGACACAATCATATGTGTTTTTTTACTCTTTCTATTCCTTCCTTATATATATTCTCCCCCTATATATTGTGTACTCTCCCACATAGATAAATTGCACTCAATTTCATAGGCTCTTCTTTTGAAGTCAAATATATTATATTCTCCCCCTTGTACTCTCCCACATAGATATTGCACTCAATTTTGATGGTCCTTTGTTATCTGTCTTTACTTCAAATTATTGACACTTGATTAAATATAGATATCATATAGATATTGCACTCAATTTTGATGGTCCTTTGTTATATTTCTTGACTACTTCAAATTATTGACACAATCATATGCTTTTTGTTACTCTTTCTATTCCTTCCTTATATCTATTCTTCCCCTATATATTGTGTACTCTCGCACATAGATAAATTGTACTCAATTTCACAGGCTCTTCTTTTGAAGTCAAATATATTGTATTCTCCCCCTTAGATATTGTGTACTCTCCCACATAGATATTTCACTCAACTTTGATGGTCCTTTGTTATCTTTCTTTACTTCAAATTATCGACACTTGATTGAATATAGATATCATATAGATATTGCACTCAATTTTGATGGTCCTTTGTTATCTTTCTTGAATACTTAAAATTATTGACACAATCATATGATTTTTGTTACTCTTTCTATTCCTTCCTTATATCTATTCTCCCCCTAGATATTGTGTACTCTCCCATATAGATAAATTTCACTCAATTTCATAGGCTCTTCTTTTGAAATCAAATATATTGTATTCTCCCCCTTAGATATTGTGTACTCTCCCACATAGATATTGCACTCAATTTTTATGGTCCTTTGTTATCTTTCTTTATTTTAAATTATTGACACTTGATTGAATATAGATATCATATAGATATTGCACTCAATTTTGATGGTTCTTTGTTATATTTCTTTACTTCAAATTATTAACACTTGATCATATAGATATCATATATATATTGCACTCAATTTTTATGTTCCTTTGTTATCTTTCTTGACTACTTCAAATTATTGACACTTGATTGAATATAGATATCATATAGATATTGCACTCAATTTTGATGGTTCTTTGTTATATTTCTTTACTTCAAATTATTAACACTTGATCATATAGATATCATATATATATTGCACTCAATTTTTATGTTCCTTTGTTATCTTTCTTGACTACTTCAAATTATTGACAAAATCATATGCTTTTTGTTACTCTTTCTATTCCTTCCCACATAGATATTGCACTCAATTTCATAGGCTCTTCTTTTGAAGTCAAATATATTTTATTCTCCCCCTTAGATATTGTGTACTATTAATGACCAAATATACAACTAGACAACAAAATTGAGATAACCAATTAATGACTAAGCTAAAAACGACCAAAAGTTGGTCGCGTTATAAGATACTGTAAATTAGCTACTATTGGTCACCGACCGAAAAATAGTCGTTTATATGCAAATTTTAGTCATTTTTTTAGTAACTAATTAGCCATTTTGTACTAGTGATCTACAACCTCCAGCTGAAGGATGAAGGGCAAGGACCTTCAAAGTACAACCAAAGGTTGAAGATCATTAAACCAAAGGTTTAATAATACAACCTTAAGTGATTGCGCGGGTCCTCTACACCCTTCACTTGATAAAATTGGGATAGGTCTAGTGTTTACTTCTACAAGTTCTATAGGCAGAGTCTATAAAGAGCCAGGTAGCCTTTGGATCTCATCTTTTATGAAAGGTGACATATCTAGTAAATGCCCCTACAGTCAATCTCTAGAATGGATCTAAATAGAAGTTCTTCATTTTAATATCCATAAAACATGACCACTTTAAGGTAAACTGTGTACATGTGTCATTTCTCCCACAAACTAAAGGCTTCCTCTAATATCCATAAAACACAACCACTTTAAGGTAAATTGTGTACATGTGTCATTTTTTCCACAAACTAAAGACTTCCTCCCATTAATTTTAGATGTGAGCTCTACCATAAACTTTTTAAGTCAAACTTTAAGATAAACAATGCACATGTCATTTACCTCATGATCTTGTGTCATTTCTCTCATGCATTTGAAATAAATTTTGATTTAATATATATATTTTTATTGAATTTGTTTTTTTTTTCAGGATAAGAAAACCATTAAATATAGTTGAAAAATGGAAATTATGCATAGAATTTTCTTGCTATCCCAATCCAGAGAAAGTAGTGATTACATATGTGCTTTCTAATATTGCGACTAACAAAGTCGTCCAAAGGAAAATGAATATACCGGGAAGAACAACAAACAACGAGGCATATTATATTGGATTGATAGAAGGCTTGGGAACAACGATGAAGTATGGATCAAATGGAATTGTAGTTTTCACCATTTCTGAACTTGTGTGCAACCAAATGAATGGCGTGTGCCAAGTTAAGAAAGAGAGGCTAAAAGAACTACAAGGAATAGCAAACAATATTGTTAGCCAATTTCAATTTTTTAGTATAAGGCATTGTACAAATGTGAATAAGATGTCTGCTGATCTATTGCATGGGGCAATGCCAATTCATGATTCATCTATCAAAGATGAATTAGAATTATACAAAGCAATGCCAATGCAAGATTCATTTCTCAAAGATGAATTGGTTTTGAGATTCTCTTCTTCAAAAATTCAAGATTCATCTCTCAAAGATGAATTAGTGTTGAGACGCTCTCCTTCAAAATTTATTGATGGACATTGTAACATATATTTGATATGTTTGTGTTGTGTAATTATAAATTCATATTTTTTAATGACCATGTGTTTTTTTCAGTTATATACCAAGTGTGCTCCCACCACACCATGTAAAGCGCAACTTGGTGAACTTCACATTTGCAACAAGTGGTGAACTTCACATTTTTATAAAATTAAAATGCAGGGACTGCAACAAATTTTTGTTTAAATGGAGTTTCACGCTTCTTTTTTAATGACCATGTGTTTTTTTCAACTTTATACCAAGTGTGCTCCCACCATGTAAAGCATAATTTGGTGAACTTATCATTATTATAATTTCTTTTTTGCTTAAATTGAGTTTCACACATCAATTATTGCTTTCAAAGTTGTGTTCTACATAATTTGTGTACACTAAATTAAAAATTGATTTTCTGAAATCTATTTTGTGTAAATGTCCACCAATAGATATATATATCATGGAGGATGGACGCGAAGATCAACTGAATTCCATATGGGGGTTCAGGGATCGTGGGATGTTCACAGTATTTAAATATAATCTTAAATCTCCATACATGTGTGTGCATATGGAATTGATTTTTTATTAACTTTGTGAGTTAAATTAGTTGTTAATAAGTTTCATTTTTTAATTTTTAGGAGCTAAGAGGAGAAGGGTCTCTACTCCATCCATGGATCGTGCCCATGGTTCACGCAGTTATGGTATGGTTCATGCAATTTAATCAATGAATATGTATATGTATTTATATGTACACATGAATGTATTTTTCAATTGATTATAAATTCGTATTTGTTTATGAAGCTTCTCTCTCGTCTCAAGAGGTTGGTGGTGGTTCAAATCCACTTAGAGGGCCATCAATGAGTGGTAGCAGGTTGCGTGAAGGAGGTGATATTTATTCCCCCGAAGGCTAATCAACAGTTGCTGGTGCTAGTTCTCAGCAGGGTCGTTTTGGGTCTGGTTCTCAACAGGGTCGTTTTGGGTCTCAAGTTCAGTTTCATGGTGGAGAAGATGCAAACCAACCATGTCAAGGTTGCCATCAATTTCAATATTTTTTTCATTGAGTTTGTACAAATTTTTTTACATGTGTTTTTTCTAATATATGAAATTTTATATATATTGATGTAAAGGCTGAAAATGTTCCAACGAGTGGTCAAAATAGACATAGGGAGACAGCTACATTCAAGAAGAAGGTTGTCTACCCAGCACAACTTATCCGGCCGACATTTCTGATATACCATGGGAAACAAAAATGGCGCAATGCGCCTTACAAAGGTGTGAAAAACTTCATGCAAAATTGCAAAGAGATCTCATGGCTTTGACTCCACCTGCTAAGAGTTGACAAAGTCTCGAAATAGTTACACATTCATTGAGCAAAATTTTAAATGTGTATAGAACTCTTAGGCCAACGACTGATACATTTTTAGAAGTGATGAGAAAGAGAAAGGAAACAGTAATGGGTCCAGATAAATGGGAGGAAGTAAAACAAAGAGTTACAAAAGATGTGGCGAAGTCAATGTTTAATTTCAAGGAAGGGCCAAAAATAAAAATGTTGAAGGTGCAATATTTCAAGCACCCAAATATAGCTCGCTATTTGTATGATAGGCACCTTGCGGCCTATGAAAGGCTCCCATGGAACGACGAGGTTCCTGTTTATTTTGCACAAATTTTTTACGCAGATTTTTTTTTGGGTATGAAACCCAACTATAATGACCTTACGTTAGAATTTTTTGGTCCGGGGAAAGGTCGATTGTATGACCGTAAGGGCGTTAAGCGAGATGTGGAGTTTCCTCGCCCTGAGCTGCCATTGGTGAGTCGACCTTTTTGGGTCGAAACTCTATGGTCAAAGATGGATGTGACTTCTCAAATAAGTTCAGAAGCAATGGATGTCATGATCGACAATGTTTACAGTGGATTGGGTGGAGTTGATGTTTGTCTAAATCGACAAATAGCACGTGCAAATGCACGCACCAATTTTGTGTATTGTACAGATGAAGAGATTGACAACATGAATGTTGAAGATCTACGAATATATGAAAAAAATTGTCACAATGGTTTTCAAGACCTAATTCTTCATGAGGAAGAGGGCACGGGAACGGTATGTGTTAATAACCTTAGGGTTTGAGATTATTTTAACATACATATACATGTGTACAATTTGTAATAAATACATGTGTATGTACATGTATACATTTATTTGTATGTACATTAATATAACAAAAATGTATCATTATATGTTAAAACACCATTTACAGTTCTCACACATGATGCATGACGAAAATGTTAATATCATGTTCGTGACCTCTGGTTCAAACAACGCAGATGGGTCTCACCATCAAGATATGTTGGCAAATGTTAGTGTTTTTTAAGTGATATTTTAAAATAAATAATTGTGCACACATATACATGTATGTATATATAATGATAAAAAATTTTAACAGATTCTAATTCCGTCCAATGTTTTTGGGATGGCAGTACCTTCTTCTTCCTTGGGAGATGTACCTTCTACTTCCTTAAGAGATGAGCCACAAGTATGGACAATTTTTCACTTTTAAAATTTGTGTTTAAAAGTTATATATATATATATATTCCACCTCAAAAAATTTCATAAAAAATTGAGATATATATATATATATATATATATATATATTGAGTTATTTTCAATTTTTTGACTTTAGGTTCCTATAGAAGATTTCTTTAATCCATGAACTCTAGTGATGGAGATAGGAACATCCACACCATTTGAACAAGTTGTATTTAACTTTTTTTTAATATTATTGAAAATAAGTTTATATATGTACACGTGCATTTTCATTTGAAATTTTTTAATATATATATATATATATATATATATATATATATATATATATATACATGTATATTGTACAGTTTACCGTTGCAGATGTTCCAATGGAGGCAGAACTTGTTCATCAAATGGAGAGGGAACCTCATGAGGTATTGCATGATTTTTTTGTTATATATATTTTTTTACATGAAGTTATATATATATATTCTCACTCATTTTTAAAACATCAAATTTTAATGTTCAAGTACATGTGCATTGTGTATATAGGTTTCCCATGCTTCACATGATAGTGCGCGGATTGAGACCTTGATAGGAAATACGCTAGATCCATCTCTATTTGATGGACATGATTTGTAGATTTGATTTCAAGATTTAGATAGTCTTAAATTTTCATTTTTATATATTATCTAGATGCACTGTCATATATATATATATATATATAACTTGATACAATTTGATACTTGTGAGATCTACAATTTTTGGACATATTTTATTACAGTGTTAATATAATTTGTTTTGTTTCAAAAAGTTGATTTTTGGATGGTTTTAGTACTTTTTGCATGTGAATGTGAAGTAATGTTGTTATATAATTTGTTTGGTTTTTAATTTTTTTTTGGATAATTGAACTACTAGTAATGTTGTCATCTATAAATTAATGTTGTCATCAGAACTACATTTGGCATGTTATGTAATGATGGGTTATAATTTGTTTTGTTTTTAAAATTTAAGTTTTGGATGCTTGGAGTACATTTGGCATGTGAAGTAATGTTGTGATCTATAATTTTTTGTTAAATTAAAAGTTAAAAGTTTTGGATGGTTTCAATCTACATTTGGCATGTGATATAATGTTAAATGTTTGTATTGGATAGTCGAACTATAATTGGCATGGCATGTGAAGTAATGTTATGTATGATATAATCAAAAAGTTTTTAAAACTCAAGTTTTGGATGGTTTCAATCTACATTTCGCATGTGATATTTAATATTTTAGTGTTGAACGATATGTAATCAAAAAGTTTTTAAAACTTAAGTTTTGGATGGTTTCAATCTACATTTGGCACATGTGGTATAATGTTAAATGTTTCTATTGGATAGTTGAACTATAATTGGCATGGCATGTGAAGTAATGTTGCACGATATATATAATAAAAAAGCTTTTAAAACTCAAGTTTTGGATGATATCATTCTACATTTCGCATGTGATATTTAATGTTTTAATGTTGCATGATATATAATCAGAAAGTTTTTAAAACTTAAGTTTTGGATGGTTTCAATCTATATTTGGCACATGTGGTATAATGTTAAATGTTTCTATTGGATAGTTGAAATATAATTGGCATGGCATGTGAAGTAATGTTGCACGATATATAATAATCCCTTTAATTTCGATTTAATGTTAAATGTTTTTTAAATGTAAATCCATTTAATTTTGATTTAAAATGTTAAATGTTTTTATCTAAGTTTTTGATGGTTTTAATCTACATTTGGCCTATGGAAGACCCCATGCGCAGACAACGGATGCATTGCAGAAGGGGAGGTGGGTGTAGGGATGGAGGGGGTAGGAGTGATGTCTCTCACCCTCCTCTTTCCATCCATGACACAGGTAGCCACCCTCCTCCAGCAAGTAATGAAGCACAATTTCACTTCACCAGCACTATGGTTAGACCGCAAATTACGGTAACCATTTCCATCCCTTTTTAGGAGGAGCCGCAAGATGAAGGTGCTTCTAGTTCCAAGAAGCAATGGAGAAAGTCCACCATCCCATCCCATCAGCTCCAAGACACCAAAAAGTCGGTAGCTCTTCCAGTCAAATCCACCTCGACGAGCTCCAAAAACTATGGCACGAGCAGCGACAACTCCTCCCAGCACTCCAAGGGAGTAGATGATGATGCAGAGGACTACGGTTGTCCAATTTTGGAGGAGAATCCTCCTACACACATTCATAGCTAGCCTGATGTCAGGTCCCCTTTAGCTTTTTCCCGGTTATGGGTAGTCCCTTTTCCATTTTTTGATTCATCCCCCCCTCCTGTTGGCTAGTTAGGCAACCCAGGAGACGGATCTCGCTATGTATATTATGCTCATTATAGTTATATATATATGTAAATCCTTTAATTTTGATTTAATGTTAAATGTTAAATGTTTTGATCTAAGTTTTGGATGGTTTCAATCTACATTTGGCCTAGATGGAAGACTCCCATGTGAAGTATTGTTTTGATTGAATAAAAAAGAGTAAAGAAGTAGTTGTATATATGTAAATCCATTTAATTTTGATTTAATGTTATTTAAATGTTAAATGTTTTGATCTAAGTTTTGGATGGTTTCAATCTACATTTGGCCTAGATGGAAGATACTCCTATTTGAAGTATTGTAAAGAAGTAGTTATATGTAAATCCCTTTAATTTTGATTTAATGTTAAATGTTAAATGTTTTGATATAATGTTAAATGTTTTGATCTAAGTTTTGGAGGGTTTCAATCTACATTTGACTTAGATAGAAGACTCCTGTGTGACTTTTATTGTTTTGATTTAATCAAAAAGTTTTTAAAACTCAATTTTTGGATGGTTGAAGTACATTTGGAATCTTAAGATTGCTTTTGGTATTTACATAGTCTTGTTTGAATGGAAAAATTTCCAATAGGAAGAACATAGCTTTTCAATGCAACTAACCATGTATCAATTGAGCTCTAATTGAAAAAAGAGTTTAAAGAAGTAGATATATGTACAAATTATCCCTTTAATTTTGATTGGAAATAGAAGAAGTACATATATGTTTGTTGAATTTGGGTCAATGTCATTAATGCACTGAAATAGGTAGCCTTGTTGATTTATAATTTGGTAAATTGATCATTTTTTCCGAAGATGTAAAGAAGTACATATATGTTTGTTGAATTTGGGTCAATGTCATTAATGCACTGAAATAGGTAGCCTTGTTGCTTATAGCTAGTATTACAGAACACTCTTACATAGTCTTGTTTGAATAAAAAAAATTTCAATAGGAAGAGCATAGCTTTTCAATGTAACTAACCATGTAACAATTGAGCTCTAATTGAAAAAAGATTTTAAAGAAGTAGATATATGTACAAATTATCCCTTTAATTTTGATTGGAAATATAAGAAGTACATATATGTTTGTTGAATTTGGGTCAATGTCATTAATGCACTCAAATAGGTAGCCTTGTTGATTTATAATTTGGTAAATTGATGACATTCAGTTAATTGCATTCTAGAATACAGAACATATATCTGACCATTGGAAAGACAAATTTTGTACTAGATTTTCAATCAGGAATAGAGATGTGGGTCAAATCCCACCAAAAGTCAGAGAAGTGCTCCGAGTTTCTTGTCTGAAAGGAATCTTCGTACAAAACTATATTGTGGATGATTTATTTAGATTTTACGGATACTTTTTTACTAGAAAATCTCACAAGAAAAATTGGGCACATTAAGTTCGTGTATATATCCAATACAATTTTTCATCAATGCACATAGAAAAACTACTTTTAGTTAAAATTGCATTCTAGAACATATATATTGAGTACATTTAAATCATTTTTCATCAATTTACATAGTAAAACTACTTGAACAATTAATTTCATTCTAGAATGTATATATATCCAATATGTAAGTAACATTTTTCATCAATGCACATTGAACATATCCGACCATTGGACAAACAAATTTTGTACTAGATTTTCAATCAGGAAAGGAGATGTGGGTAAAATCCCACCAAAAGTCGAAGAAGTGCTCCGAGTCTCTTGTCTGAAAGGAATCTTCGTACAAAATATACTACGAATTATTTATTTACATTGTGGATACTTTTTACCAGAAAATCCAACTATTTTTTCATCAATGCACATAAGAAAAACAAGTTCGAGTTAATTACATTCTAGAACATATATATTGATTACACGTGAATCATTTTTCATCAATCCACATAGTAAAACTACTTGAACAATTAATTTCATTCTAGAACTTATATATATATATATATATAACCCTGATACATGTAACATTTTTCATCAATGCACATGTATATATCCTTGATACTAGAGCACGTGCACATGTACCAAAACAATTTGTACATGTGAAAACACTTGCACAAATAACATAAGCAACTCAATTTTTAGTTGAGTGTACTGGAAGTTCTAAACATATTTAATCCAAAGAGAATAAATTGTTGGGCAATTCAATCAAAAAAATTCCAATGGAATGCCATCTTCAATAATCCGTTCATGATCGGATTTTGACATTTTCCATTTCTTAATTTTCGTTTTTCTCTTTGATTGAACCTCTATCAACTTTATGCATGATGCACACACCAAGTGACTATATTGATAACTTATGGAATTAGGTTCATAGTCTTCAAAGTAAACAAAGTCCTCACTTTAATTAGTTTTTCTGAAAAAATGACCTTTCAGTATAATAGATCCTCTGTCATATTGAAATCCGTGATCATTATAGTTTTCTAATAATTTCATTTTTCGTTCAGTGCAACGCATCATATAATACTTAACATTTTCATCGTTGTCAATAGGTGCAATTATAGCAAAAACATCTCCTACACAATAAAACAAACTTAACAAAATTATACATATTTAAATTTATTTCTAGATCTTTAAATCATTAGAAAGCAATTCAAATGTTACCTTCTCTAACAAGATCAGAAACTCGATCACCATCGGATGATATTGTGTTTTCCTCTAATTGCATTTATTCAAACATTGCAACAAACATTTTTCCCTTTGTATTTAGATCTGTATGTTTCCAATCTTTTACATACATGTTGTTTTCACAAATGTCATTGGATTTTGTGTTGTCTATGCAAACATCACAAAAACAAGAATATTTTCTTTTATCCAATGCAAACACATTTCTGGACGAATTTGTTTTAATTGAATGCAATTTTCGAGTCCCTTTTATTGTTTCAACGTCATTTCCAATTGATCTATCTACGTCTTCGATCCCATTATGCCAGAAAAACCTTTATATGGAAAATTAAAAGAAGAATTTGTAAATATGATATCAAAATACAATCAAAGATAATCATTACACGATAAATGTATACAATGTTTAAAATTAGATTTCCAATAAAAATTAAATTGAATGTACCTTCGTACTTCCCTTGATGGGTTAGTCTCATGGCGATGCACCATTGAACAACTTCTTTAGCGTTCACAAGTTGGCTTGCAGAGGGGTTCATTTGATATCTTCAAAGTTCTCGTTTTATGCATGCTCCTGCACTGTCATGTTCTCCTTTTCCATGGCCAGTATTAAAGAAATTCCAACAATGTTTAATGCAGGTTTTCTTATGAAGACAACACAACCAAAATAATGATCGTGTAGATTTAAATTCAACTGCGCATTCATCTGACCATATCCAATTTTCATTGAATGTTATTCCACGATTTTTCAAGGAATCATAATTTTTTCCAAAGCAATGTTGTACAAAATATGTATCATGTGTACGATTGTCACTGATATAAAAGTGATATTCTTTAATGATATGTCGATTTTCACTCGTGATTTCTATATGATCGATGTTTTTTTTGGCATGTCTATATACAATATGGACGAGCATGGAGACTTGGTCAGAATGATAGTATTCACTCTGAATTTATTTTTGTGGAACAAATGTGTAGTTTTCTACAAAATCAATTACTGAAAAAATGGTCCATGGTGGAAAAACTTCACGAGATTTTTTGATTTCCAAGTCTTTCCATCGAGATCTATGGGAATGCTTGGTGTATTTGTAAATTTCTGCCTCAAACTTTCTCAAAAATTCTATCAAAAAAGTTTTGTCTTCTAGTAATTCAATTCTTTAAACACTATTTGCATCTTGAATTGAGGTGTCGATATATTCATATCTCTTCCATTTCACTTTCATGTTGGAAAATGATTGATCATTTATATCAGTATGGTATTTGTTTTGAAATTTAGTCAAATTTCCACAATCATCGCATTTTTTACCACCAACACATTTATTTTTGTAAAATAGTTCATCGTTTTCTCTTTCACATAGAATTTGAGATATGAAATCACGGATAGTGGAAGGAGGAGGTGAATCCTTCCATAATTTTCTACCAAAATGAAGGAATGTGTCATAATATAACTCAAATTCCACATGATAACGGCAACAACAAATGTCGCGTATGGTGATAGGTTTTACATACCATGGTTTTTGTTGAACAAAAGCACTAGTTGAAACATGAATTTGATGATTCTCTTCTTTAAACTTGTTGAATAAATCTATCTGAGTGGTTTCCAAGAAATATTTTTCATGTTCTTCGTACTGATTTCATGCTATTCTTCTTCGCATCACATGCCTTGCAGTTGGTGATGCACGCGAATTGTTCTTCCAATATTCATATATTATTTTTTTAACATTTTCTCCAAGTCTATCTTTGTATGGTTGCCTACAAATAGCTCTCCAACAAGCAAGTTCATCATTTACATCTACTTGTAGCTGAAATTTTCGATGTTTGTGCAAAGTTTTTCGCGAGGTTCCTAATGCTCATGCCATAGATGTTACCAAACGATTCTCTTTAGTACTTGATGAAACCATTGCCATATGTATTCCTCTACGTACAATTGAAACATTTTTATCTCTAGATCTCTTAATTGAATTTATAGTACTACTTATATTTTGTATCACATTTTCCTTCATTTTTTTAATCTTTGGTTGATTTTCGAATACCCAGTAGTGTCATAGCTTCTTTTAATTTCCTTAACGATAGGAGACCTTTCAACATTTGAGCTTGAACTGTCACCCGATCATTTAAGAAATACTTTTCAAAAATGCAGTTAACATGATATTGTATAACATGGTCAGGTTTTTTATCTCCATATGTGTGAGTGTCAACATTTTCTAACATCTCATCATCGACACTGATTTCATCTGTACATATTCGAAAAAATAGTACATAATAAGATTACATATGAACAATAAATAACTAAATTAATAAATATATGTATAATTTCAATAATACGTGCATGTGTTCAATATATATATATATATATATATATACACCTTGTGATTCAATTTCTTCATTTGAATTTCTTTCAATATTTTCACCATCTTCAATCATTGGTTCAATACCTCTTTCACTTTCTCTTTCAAAATTTTGTATCTCATTATCAATGTTTTGAGGAATATCTCTATCTGTTTACATTAAACAAAATATTTAAATTCAAATTAGTTCATCAAATAAAAATTAAGCTTCACATTTTACACTAGGAAAATTTTAAATATATCAATAGATCATAATATTTACATTTACATACCTGCTTCAATTTCTTCTTGAGGTTGATTTTCCCCTTTCAATATTTGAGAGGGATTCTATCTTTCTTTTGCAAGACTGTCTCGTCTCTTCTCTACATTCCTCGGGGTCTCTTTTTCAATCATATTTTCTCGCACAAGTCCTTCGATTTCCCATGATAATAGAGTATGAAGTTCAAAAAATTAGACAATAACTCAATTAGAAAAAGCATCACAAAATATTTAATTTAAAAAAAAAATCATTTTAAATTTTTTGGAAAAAATACATACTCCAATCCAAAACACTTACTTTAAAAAATTCGAGAAAAAAATGTCTTATATAAATGAAATGAAGCTAAAAATATTTACTTCAACTCAGAACACGTACTCTAAAAAAATGTCACTTCAAAAAATGCCTCCAACTTAAAAAAAAAATTCAATTTAAAAAATACTTTCAGAAATGTCTTTTCGAAATTAAGCCCAACTCCATACTTAAAAAAAAAATGAAGCACAAAAAACATCCAAAAAATTGTATTACATACCTCCAAGAAATTTCCTTTGAATGTAAGTCCAAGATAAATCCTTAAACCCAAAACAATTCTTTGCAAAATCAGGCCGCCTCCAAGAAAAGTCTTTAAATCCAAAAAAATTATTTGCAAAATCAAACCATCTCCAAAAATTCAAAATTAAGCACAAAACCATACTTTAAAAAAAAATGAAAAAATAACATCCAAAAAAATGTATCACATACCTCCAAGAAATGTCCTTTGAATGTACGTCCAAGAAAATTATTTAAACCCAAAACATTTTTTTCAAAAATCAAACCATTTTAAAGAAATGTCCTTAAACCTAGAACAATTCTTTGCAAAATTGGTCCGCCTCCAAGAAATGCCCTTAAACTCAAACCTCCAAGAAAAGTTTTTAAACCCAAACCAAGACCTTTATAAAATCAGATCAAATGTTAGAAATGTGCGAAAATTATGAATGATTTCGCAGCAATTGATATTGCCGTGAAATGTGTTTTAGGAGGGGTCCCGCGAAATTTTCCAGCTGATAGAAAATTAGATTACAGTTTGGCCGAACATTGATTAAAAGTTTGGTCGAACTTTGATTAATAGTTCGGCCGAACTATTAAGTCGTTATATTTAATGGGTCGTCGGTGCAAAAAATATTTCAGCCGAACTTTTAATCAAATTTCGGTCGAAGTAACGCATCACCACTCACTCAGCTTGATGTTTCTGCAACTTTGGACTGATTAAACTCCATGAAACATTCTGAATTAACTGTCAGAACCAAGACAAACATTTTCAGAATTGAATCTACTTTCAGGAAATATAACTTTTATGGAATTTCATAAACATTTACTAATTTTAATTAATTTTCTAATAAAATGGGTGCAAACAATTTTTGAGGGTCATTGTGATTTAGTGAAATCAAAATTTTGTATCTCCCAAAATACATTGTAAAAAAAATTTAAAATATTATAGGGCATTACATTGGTCCGTCGTCTCTAATGGGTAGCTTTTATATTTTTAGTTTATAACTTATATGTTAAGAAATTTGTTGCATCGTGAAACATATCCAAAATATGCAGTTTTTTCATATTGGACCAGTTCAAAAAATTCTAGTAATTATGATATGCATCCATTGGATTTGTAAATATGACGAGACCGAAGTAGACTCTGTCTAGATTGTTGTAACACATTTTGTTTTCTCAAAAACACAAATTTTCAATGAATACAACATTGCGTATTAACATGACTTCTTATGAATCATTTGATTGTTAAGAAACACACACTCAAAGAAACGCTAAGTTGACATATCAAATCTACATAAAAAAATTTCAGAAAATAAGTAATAGAAAGCTAACAAAATTTCTGACAACTTTTTTGTATCGAAAAATGAAATTCTAAACAGAAAAATTGTTATAGTTTGCAAAAAGTTGAAGAACCAAAAAAAAAGAAATTTTTTTCTCAAAAAATGGCAAAAAGTGTAACCCAACTTCACATTTTCCCCCTTTAAAACTATGTAGTTTTCCCCACAACTAAGTTCACTTAGCTTGCTACCCCATTTGGATCGCTTGATGCAGTGAGTGATAAGTTGAATATTCAAAAATCATGAGAAATTAGTTAGTTATGACTACCACTCATGGAAATGGTCATAGATGAATGACTTACTTAACGCAGTTAAATCCCAAAATATTATATCTAATATTATTGTCATCATAACTATTATTATTGGTAGTAGTAGTAGTAGTAGTAACAATAATATTATTAATTTAATAATAAATAATTAATTAACAATAATTAATTTATTATTCCCTGATCGGGGTGTGAGTCAGGGGTATCTCAACATATACGTTAATGATTGTGTGAATCCCAACTCGCCCCCTTGCCACCCTCCACATGCATGTAGCACATGGAGCAGTGGCTCCTTGCATGCACAGAGTAATTACTTCAGTTTATACGGTACTATGGGTAAGTTAATAATTGTTACCCTTTGGCTCCTCTAGCTCTGGCTCATGCACTTTGGCGGTCTGGAATAGGAAAATTAGGTGCGTCCTTCGTAGGTGAAGGTTCAGTCGTGGCACTCTCCTGCTCTGGTTTCGGGTATGTAATCAATCCTTCACTTCAAGTCTCTATGATTCTATATGCTTGTCTTTTGGTCTTTGGGTTGGAAGGTCCTGCTCTTGAGTTTCCAAGAAAGCTAGTGGTTATCATGTTATGTATGAAGGATACTGAATTGGTCGCGAGGTATCAAATTTTTGGTCTACCTGTGCCTATTATCTATGTTATTGCTTTGTATCATATGGGGATATGATGTGTATGGTTATATTGACACTCTTGGGAACTTGCTTTCTTCTTTTACAGTCTCAGGTGTTTCTTGTCTTTCCCAATTGCTAATGGGGTCGAGCCGGAACCTCCAAGTTTGTGGTTTGTGGAGGGTCCATTTCATTCTCTATTCCTCTAGTTTCTTGGAAGGACATGGATGTATTTTGGAGTCCTTGAGTCTCTCTTTGTTTGGTTATATACTTTTATCAAGAGTATGTAGTGGGAAATGGTTCAGTTTTTGGTCTCTCACCTGTGTCTTATGGCAGGTTCTCGAATCAGTGGCGACCTCTGGAAACTCTGTGTTTCTAGGACTCTGTCTCCACTGGGGTGGTTTACAAGCTCTTTATCTATTAGAACAGTCAATTGCGGGTATTTTGGCCCCATTGCACGCTCTGCCTCTAGTAAGGGAAAGGTGGCCTATAGTTCAAGCAGTTGGGATAGCAAAGTTAAGGGATCATTGAGTGATGCCCAAGCCAATTCCTCGAGGGGCAAAGCCCAAGGCCGGAAATCAGTTTGTAGTATAATAAATGAAGCAACAACTGCATACCATGAAGTCACCTCGACCCAGGTCCTCCATTTGATTGAGGAATGGGAAGAAGAATTAAATAAGAAAGTTAGGATAATGGATGTTGACATGGAAGACTGACAAACCTTGGTTCCTGATCCTGGACATACTCATGGAAGCACCACGAAGCTTAAGTAGACCCTTCAACTCTATTGGCTGATAAAGAGCCTCCTCGCTAAAGAATTGGAATAGATCCCGACTAGGGTGGCAGTGACCACCAATGGATTTCCTAATTACAACAGAGAATTTAAAAAAAATTAGTTTCAATTACAAAAACATAATTGGCACCTCAACTGAATTGAAGAGCACATCCCTTACATTTCCCAAACTAAGCTTCCGGGCTTCATCGTGAAGGAACCTGATCCTGTCATCGATTCTGAGGGAGAGGAATAGATTGATGACATCCCTTTGTTTATCTCCTTTTTGCATGTTGAAGTTTCATAGTGTTAATTATGTTTATGGTTGTAGTAGCGTTTTAAAATATTTAGATTCTAGACAGTTCAAAGAGATTCAGACTTATCTAGCATGGTTGGATAGACTTATTATTTTTTTTTATTGGATGGCTTATCCCGTAGTTAGGTGGCCAACAAATCTCGTTTCCCTCTGGGTAGGTTGAGGCCACCTAACATCAAGGATATGGATGTAACTTTCCCAATTTTGAAATGAATGAAAAATAAAGGTCCTAAAAAACTTAGAAGAAAAAAAAAATATTATTATTATTATTTATTAAAATATGTAAAATATTTATTAAAATATATATATTAATTATTGTTAATTAATTAAACCCAAGATATTTATATTAAACCCAAGGATTAATATTATAAACCCTATGAATAATATTACACCTTCAGAATATGAACCCTTAGATTAATAAACCCCGGGGATTGATATTATTAACCCATGGGAATAATAAAACCAATGGATTAATACTAAAAACGGAGGGTATTATAAACCTAAGGGAATAATATGAAACCCAAGGGACTAATATTATAAACCTAAGGTCTATAAACCCTAAGATAAATATTGTAAACCATATAATTACCATGGTTGACCATGGTTGATTTTCATATTGAGATAATCTTTGTGACAATGGAACGTTGCACCATGATTGACCATGATTGATTTTCATATGCAAAATTTTTTGTCATAATGCAATGTTGGACCATGGTTGATTTTCATATTGAGAAAATCATTGACACAATGTGACATTGGACCATGGTTGACCATGATTATAAACCAAGGAGCTTTATATTAGACCCAAGTATTAATATTATAAACTCTATGAATAATATTATACCCTAGGAATAAGAACCCTTATATTAATAAACACAATGTATTAATATTATAAACTGAAGGGAATAATAAACCAAAGGGATCAATACTAAAATACCAAGGGATTATAAACTCAAGGGATAAATGTTATAAGCCCAAAGTATATAAACCCTAAGGTAAATATTATAAACCTTGAAATAAACATGGTTGATCATGGATTTTCATGGTTGATTTTCATATTGAGACAATCTTTGTCACAATGCGACATTGGGCTATGGTTAACCATGGGTGAATTTCATATAAAAACAATATTTGTCACAATACGACGTTGGATAATATTGAGATAATATTTGTCACAATGTGCATTAGATGTTGAAATGGCACCCCAAGGGGGCTTCTGATTTAATTTTCCCTTGATTAAATTGGAAGAGAAATTGTAATTTCATCTCATAACATCTTGTAAGTCTTAAAATGAATTAGGAAGACTTAGTTAGCTCAGATAATTTGAGTTGGAGGTAAAACAGGAGGCATGTAGAGTTATTCTTAGATTTTAGGGCGTCCAGTTACAATTATATGTGAGTTGTAATTAGTGAACTCAATTATTGAGTTAAAATCAGTTTAACTAGTTCTAACTGAGAGATGAGCTATTGATAGGTCTAGTGAATTAAATATTATGTAATTCACAAGTAGTGGTCAATCAGTTAACTAATAATTCATTATAACTAGATGTTGCATGTCAGTTCTAAGGAAGGCCCAATTGAAATTGGGGTTAAAGGAAAGATAACTATCAGTTTTATATTTATAAAATTGTACATGTCATGCATGAGGTCATCAGGATACCTTGAAGGAATTGCGCAATCAATTCTTGGGAATTTCCTTATTAATTGGGACACAATTCCTCCAAGAATACGTAAGTAAGGCTGGTGAGACAGAGGCTGAGAATTGGTTAAGTATTTGATTGATTTTTCTTAGATCAGAGTGAGACAGTCAGCAAAGTGCAAATGTTTCTCAGTAATGGAAATAAAATTGTATTGTTTCATGATATTGACTTTATGAAAAAAAACGATAGTGGGGTTTTGAGAAGTTACTTTCCCTAGATACATATTTTTTTGTGTGATTGATAATTTCTTTCTCTTACTTGTTATGTGATTGTGAAATCAAAATTGGCTTCCGCAATTTGTAGAACGATTCAGTATTTTTTTTAGTACATTACAAGATCAGTTGAATCCATTTGGATAAATTCTACATTATAATACTAAAATCCCAATGGAATAATATTACACCCAAGGGATTAATATTATAAACCCAAGGTATATAAACCATAAGATAAAGATTGTAAACCCTAGAATTATCATGGTTGACCATGGTTTACGATGATTTATTTTCATATTTAGAAAATATTTGTCATAATGCAATGTTGGACCATGGTTTATTTTCATACTGAGAAAATATTTGTCACAATGTGACATTGGACCATGGTTGACCATGATTATAAACCAAGGAGATTTATATTAGACCCAAGGATTAACATTATAAAGCCTATGAATAACATTAAACCCTAGGAATAAGAACCCTTAGATTAATAAACCCAATGGATTGATATTATAAAACCAAGGGAATAATACACTAAAGGGATTAATACTAAAAACCCAAGGGATAAAAGTTATAAGTCCAAGGTATATAAACCATAAGATAAATATTATAAACCATAAAATAAACATGGTTGAACATGGTTTACCATGGTTGATTTTCATATTGACATGATCTTTGTCACAATGCGACATTGGACCATGGTTTACCATGGTTGAATCTCATATTGAAACAATATTTGTCACAATGCGATGTTGTACTATGGTCAACCATGGTTGATAATGCTTTATTTTCATATTGAGACAATCTTTGTCACAATATGGAATTAGAATATGCTTGACCATGTGTTACCATGATTATAAACCCAAGGGATTTATACTAAACAACAGGATTAATATTACAAACCCTATGAATAATATTTTGTATTGAGACAATATTTGTCATAATGCGATGTTGGACATGATCAACCATGGTTGATTTGCATATTGAGACAATATTTGTCACAGTGCGATATTGCACCATCGTTAAACATGGTTGGCAATGATTTATTTTCATATGGATACAATATTTGTCATAATGTGATGGTGGACCGTGGTTGATTTTCATATTGAGAAAATATTTTTCACACTATGACATTCGACCATGCTTGACCAAGAATATAATCCAAGGAGATTTATATTAGACCAAGGGATTAGTATTATAAACACTATGAATAATATTCATAGTGTTTACAATATTATTCATAGTGTTTATAATATTATTCCCTAGGAATAAGAGCTCTTATATTAATAAACTCAAGGGATTGAATTTATAAACCTAATTGAATAATAAACTGAAAGGATTAATACCAAAAAAAAAAGCGAATAATATTGAACCCAAGGGATAAATATTATAAACACAACGTATATAAACCCCAATATAAATATCATAAAGATTAAAATAAACATGGTTCACCATGGTTGATTTTCATAATGATACAATCCTTGTCACAATGCAACGTAGGATGATGGTCGACCATATTTGACCATTATTGATTGCCATATCAACTCAATATTTGTCACAATGCGATGTTGGATTGTGGTTGACCAAGGTTGATTTTCATATTGACACAATATTTCTCACCATGTGACTTTTGAATATGGTAGACCATGGTTGATTTCAAACAACACGACTGGCCATGGTTGAACATGGTTGGCCAAGATTGACCATGGGTGATGAAGATTGACCTTTGTTGACCATGATTGACCACAATTCATCATGATTGATATTTTAAAGCAAAGGGAATAACAAACACAAGGAAATAATACTGAAAACCCTATGTATTATAAACCCTAGGGAATAACATTCAACTGAAGGCATCATTATAAACCTACGGTATATAAACCCTAAGATAAATATTATAAACCCTTAAATAAACATGTTTCTCCATCCTTGACTATCGTCAGTTTTCAGATTGAGACAATATTTCTCACAATGTGACATTGGACCATGCTTAACCATGGTTCAACCCTTAGATTAGTAAACCCACGAGATTGATTTTATAAAACTAAGAAAACAATAAACCCACAAGATAAATACCAAAATCCTAAGGGATTTTCAACCCTAGGAAATAAAGTTGAACCCAAGGCATTAATATTATAAACCTCTGGTATATAAAACCTAAAATAAATATTATAAACCCTAAAAAAACATGGTTGACCAAGGTTGATTTTGGTATTGAGACAATCCTTGTCATAGTACAACGTTGTACCATGGTTGACCCCACTTGACCATGATTGATTTTCATATGGAGACAATGCTTGTCACAATGTGATGTTGGACCATGGTTTATTTTTGTAGGTTTTAACCTTGTACAAGAATTCTTTGCAAACAAATCTTGAAAATAGAAAATAAACAATAGCGAGAGAATAAAACATGAAATAGATATACATAGAGATTTTTCCTTGGATCCCAAATCGGGACTACCATTTTGATTTTTCATTATATTCCTTTTAGTGTTACAACACAAATATATACATGCTGAAGCATTCATAAACCCCAATCCATTAACCCTGGATTAGAACATAACCGTAGTTCCCTTGATCGGATCTACAAAATACCAGGGGCCGAAAACCATCGTGCCCCAAAACCATGTGAAAACCCATGCACAAAACCTTGGGCGGGTCCGCCCACCAAAAAATAGGGTCCAAATTTTTTTTCCTAGGCACTAGTAGAAAATGATGAAATTAGTGACTAGGTGACTAAAAAAGTTAGTCACAACAATTATCTCAGGTGAATCACTACTAAATTTGAGCAATTTTAAGTGAGCGAACTAAAAATGACTGACTTAAACAACTAATTTAGTCTAGGGATAAAATATACGACTAGATAATAAGTGACTAAACTAAAAATGACTAACTTAAATGACTTATTTAGTTTAGGATTAAAATATATGACTAGATAATAAGTAACAAAATTAATAATGTTTAATGTAAATGACTATTATAGTCCAAGAATAAAAATATTACCAAATAACAAGTACAACAAGTATATGAATTAGTTATTTATGTTAGTAATTTTTAATTGTGTCACTCCATAAATGGAAAATTACAATTTTGATACTGAAGTGTTACATTTCACTACAGGGGTCTCTAAATCCAACTGCAGTGTTAAAATTAAGAGACAAATGGGTCTCTGAATCCATCTACAGTGTTAAAATTATGAAAACACTTTTGTGTCTGAAGTTTAACACTGTAGATGGATTCAAAGACCCCCTTCTTTGAATCCATATGTAGTGTTAAATTTATAGACAAAGGGGTCTCTGAGTCCATTTGAAGTGTTACAAATTAGAGGCCCTCATCTTCAATGTTAAAATTTAGTTAGATGGATTCAATAACCCCTTAAAGGGGTCCATCAATCCATTTATAATGCTAAAATTATAACACTTTTATATAATCACTACTAAACCAACATAGAAGTTGCTATTAAAATGGTTAACCACAACACATATTAACATAGTCAATATCCTTGTCATATATATATATATATATATATATATATATATATATATATATATATATATATATATATATATATATATGTTTTTCTGAATGACTATCATGACCACCAAACTTTCACTCTAATTTAGTTTTTAGCTATTCAATATATAAATATAAACTATAACAAAACCCTATTTGTTTCTTCCCTCCATATATATATATACACACACACACACACACACACACACACATATATGTTTTTCTGAATGACTCTCATGACCACCAAAATTTCACTCTAATTTAGTTTTTAGTTGTTCAATATATAAATATAAACTATAAAAAAACCCTATTTGTTTCTTCCCTCCATATTTCCTCCATATTTTTTAATTCTTCCCTCTATATTCATTTTAAATTTCTCATTGTTGAGGAGCTATTTCTTTGCTGAGTTTTAATAGGATTTAAGAATCCGTTGATGGCATGGAATTGGCAGCCTCACTCCCAATACCCTCTCAATTAGAGAACATTCAGCAATAATAACTTGCTTTGTAGAAATAGAGCTTGGAGTTACTGAGTTGCCTTTAGTTTCTGCATTAATTGTATTAACCTAGCCTTCATGATGAGCGCGTTCCCGTTTTTTTCACCAGAGCTCAAACCAAAAGCTACAATAATTTAGATGTGTGCTCTTTCATTAATCCCCATGCACCATGCCAAGGGCATCACCAACTAGCCATCAAGGTAACAACCTGGGTATTAGGAAGTTGAACATCAGCAACAACAAAAACTAGTGATTGATGAATACAAAAGGAGTCAATTTGGATTAATAGCCCGCATATTAGGAATTTTAACAATAGTAACAACAAAAACCAGTGGTTGATGAATACAAAAAGAGTCATTTTGGATTCAAGTGACAAAAAAATTATCAAGGTGAAGTCCCTGAGATTATTTCAGTGAACAATTTGGAGATTCCGCTCACTGCCGAAGAGTATTTGGGGCCTATTAATTCTTCCAAAAATAATTATTTTCAAATGCGATGGAGTGAACCGGGAGGAGAACATTGAAAGTATTCTACTCCTAGATACGCTCGTTGTTTCACCTAATCTAAATCCAAAGGTAAACCTCACCCCCATATCCCTCTCAGATTGTTAATAAATAATTTTTCTATTGATTTTTTAAAAATGGAATAAATTTTATCATTAGACTTGTTAGAAATCATTGTTCATAGTGTGAGGATGAGAAGGACTTCAAAACTCTAAATCCGTAAACTCTAAATGCAATATTCTTATGAGTTATAATGGTTTGTGTCATTCACTATGTTTACATAGAGAAAAGTGAGGCTCTCTTACAACCTAGGGTAGAATATATGTGACTTGTGCATGTTTCATGCTAATAAAATAAAATGAAAAAAAGGTCAACAATATCTGATGTCTAATGCTGGAAAAAATTATTGGTGCTTTTAGTCATTGAAACATAAGCTTATTTTCTGGCAGTACAAAGAGCTGTCCTTTTGTTGGGAAAGCAAGAAATCCATTCATTCTCAGAAGTATTTGTACAAAATGGAAGAAGGTAGTTGGTTTGGTGTCCCTTCTACATTACATACGACCCATATTAGTGACAGTGTCAGGTGTTGGATCTAATCCATCCCATTGAGATTGATACTATTATCGAATCTAAACTCACCCACCGATCTATGTATGAAAACACCCCTCATGAAAAGAGCTAGAAATTTGGATACCAAAAGAAAGTGGAGAGGGAGCATGGTGGGTTAGCTAGTGGTTGAGTGTTGTGGCAAGCAGGAGCTCTCAAGATCAAGTCCCTGGGCTGGTGGCCTCTGATAAATTCTTGATATTGGTGGACCTCATTCAATGTCCTACCTACCTGCAGTAGGTACCAAAAATTTGCTAGCTAGTTTACCTTGGGTGTCATCCTCAGAATGAGGGAAAGTGCCTGGACTAACATGGGATATGTATTTACAAGGAAAATAAAATTCTAATGTTTGAAAAAGGAGAAAGGATAAGAAAATTAGCATAGATCCATCCCAGCCCTAGATATTTTAAGGAGAAAAATGTTTGCATCTATCCTTTTAATGCATTGTGGTGCTTAATAGATCTAGGGTTAAGATGGATCTTCTCGTCACCTTGTTTTAGTAGGAAAAATTTTTCCCAACTAAGGACCGTTTCACATGAAAAGATAATAAAATTCAAGTTTGGATACATTAGTATATTATTTTGCATAGGTTTCTATTAGTAGCAATAAGGTTCTGTTAGAGATATTTGAGGTTAAGTCAAACACTTTTTAGTGTAAGTTTTGGATTTTGTCACTTTCTTAAACTATCTAGCCTCATGTATTAGGCAATGAGAAGCATTCTTTATTCTATCTAGTCAAATTTGTATTGTATGACTCTATTTTATGTTGGTATTTAGTGGGAGGCATTTTGTAACTGTTTTTGGGTAGTAAGTATAGTAGTTTCACTGATAAATTCCATTACTTTTGGATGCCTTTGAAGTATATATTGAAACTTTCTTGAAGTTGTTATTGTTGGAAACTCATGGATAACCAAGCAAGCTTGTTGTCTGTGTATAATGGGTTGGGTGAAAATTGTATTATTGAATGACATTGTTAAACAGGTTAAACCTAAAGCCTAACCCCCCAAAAAAACAAAAAACACTATCCCTATTCATTGTTGATGGATATAGTAAATTTCAATTTTTTATATGCTATACTAATTATATTTTTATGGTTTTTTTTCAATGTCGGGAGGTAGATTTTATATTAAAAAATCTATGGCCATACCATACAGCTTAAGTTTACAAAAAATATGTAGTCCTGGGCAACCATGACCTGGAATTCCAAACTAAGGATGAAGGTATAAGTAGAAAAAAAAAATTACTATGGAGGCCTATCCATATCTACCTCTTAGAAGTCCAAAGCTATACTACTTAATTCACTGGAATAATGTAAATGATACTCAAAACACACTCTAGGTTACTAAAAGAAAATTAAAAATGTAATGCCCATTTTTGTTAGGTCCCTATATTACTAGTATAGTCCCTTATTGTTGTTAGTGTAACCTCCTTATTGTTATTATTGTACCCTTGTAACCCCCATATTGTTATTATCATGCCCTTAAATTATTATTGTTAGGTCGGCTAGGATTACATTGTGGCCCCACTAGGATGACATTATGGCCCCATGGACTCCTATATATAGAAAGGAGGTTTTGTAAATTGTATCATCCAAGAATTTTTCATTTATGTAATGTATTGGAGGTTTCCCCCTCGAAGTGGCTTATTTATAAGGCATTGATATCTCTTTTTTTCTATTTTTGGAGCTGGTTACACTACATTTGGTATCAGAGCTTTGGATTCTAGGGTTTTGGTGCTCTAAACAAGTCATCGTGGCATTTTCACTATAACGTTTTTTCTGTGAAGGTTCAGAATCTGAAATTTTTAGGGTGCGAAGCCGAAATCCTGAGGAAACTCGTAAAAATGTTTCAAAGCTTGGTTCACAATATTTTTAGAGATAAAATATGTGGAATTTAGTGCTTTTTCAGGCACTCGAATTTCATCTCTAAGAGGTGATCGTGGGAAAAGATTCATAACTATCTCTCTGAGCATTGGATTTGAGTGCCGTAAAAATTGGTCACAAGTACACAGACTTTAGTTTCTTAGCTATCAATTTCAAAGCCGAAGGACGAAACAATTTCATGTGGCAAGTCGTACAAGTTCTCTCTAATGAACCAGTCCATAATTAGGTCATTGTGGGAGATTGGACACAACTTTGTCTTGGAGAATCCAAATCAGGTCAGACCTATGGCATTTAAAAGAGAATTCAGAGGGCTACATCTGTACCAAAATTCAAATATTGAAGTTCTGAAATCACAAAGATAATCCAATTTCAATATCGAGCTCCTCAAAAGCAAGAAAAAGGTGTGTATTTTTTTTTTCCCGAATTGCATAAGTCTTGTTTGAAGAATCAGTTTGAATTGATTCCAAGGGAATATTGTAGAATAGATATCAGTATTGGGTTCTAAAATATGCCCCGTAAAAATAATTCAAAACCCATTAAGCCTTCAGAAGGCTCTACTATGACTCATGAAGATGAAGAATTGCAACATGATCTATCAAAATTACAAGAGCAAGTGCACCAAATTTCGCTCTCGCAAAGAGCAACAAAAAATTAAATGGAAGTTTTGAAGAAAGGCGTGGAAGCGAAGATGGATGGTTTGAAGAAAGGCGTGGAAGCTAAGATGGATGGCATGGAAGCTAAGATGGATGACATGAAAGACAACATGGAAAACATGAAGAATGATCTAAAAGCAGACATAGAAGGTTTGACAAAGTTGATACAAGAAATGTTTCCTAATGGTGAAAAGATAATAGAAGAACCTCATGATGAGAAAAAAATAAATGTTAATCGTGATTTCATAAACTCTAATGTTGGTAGGAAGAACCACCATATTCCAAAAATGGATATGAGGAAGTTTGATGGAAAGGATCCTGTAACATGGATACTACAAATGGAGCAATATTTTGATCTCCATAATGTGCAAAACACACAAAAGGTATGCATTGAAACTTTACATTTAGAACAAAATACATTTGTATGGTATCGATGGCTTTGCTCCCGTAAAAAAATTGTCACTTGGTCAATTTTTACGGAAGAAATGATAGCACATTATGAGGATACAAATAGCAACACCTTCTTTAGCCAATTGATAAATCTCAAACAAAAGGGTTTAGTGGGGCAGCACATTGAGGACTTCCAAAAATTGAATATAAGGGTAACTGATATTCCAGAGGAACACATGATCGATCTCTTCATAGGCACTTTAAAGGATAACATCCAACATGAAGTTCGCGTTTTGGAACTGGATTCATTGGAGAAGGCATTCAGGTTGGCAAGAAAATTTGAATGTTAAATAATGGCGACAAGGAAGCCTACCACTCAATTCTATAAAGAAGGAAGTGTTGCTATGCCTAGATTTCCACAACCTACAAGGTTGACACCACAAAAAATTGAAGAAAAAAGAGCAAAAGGGCTTTGCTATAGTTGTGATAGAAAATACACTAAAGGTCATAAGTGTGCTGAGAAGAAATTATTTTACATAGATTGTGAAGAGGAAGAAGAACATGAACAAGAAGAGGATATACACCAGGAACCAGCCCTAGAAGAGGAAGAAATGAATCCGACCATATCGTGTAATGCACTGGTAGGAATTACCACTCCTCAAACTCTCAAGATAGAAGGACATATCAAGAAGAAAAAAGTAATAGTGTTGATTGATTCAGGTAGCACCCATAATTTTATTCATTGTAAGGTAGCCAAGGAATTAAATTGTTTCCTATACCCAGCACCCGAATGTCAAGTGATGGTTGCAAATGGAGGAACTATAAATTGCTCTGGAAAATGCCATAATATCAAGCTAACCATGGGGGAATATGTATTGACTAGTCCAATGCTTTCCATTCCTATGGGAGGTGTTGATGTTGTACAAGGAGTACAATGGTTACAATCTTTGGGGACGGTAGCTTTTAATTTTCAAGAACTTTTCTTGAAATTTTTTTCAGAAGGAAAGGAAGTCGAATTACGGGGTATTACAGGGAAGCCAGGAAAGATATTAAGCTCTAATGTCATGAAAAAGCTTCTAAAGAAATAACAACGAGGCGTAATTACACAATTATGCTCACTAGAAGTTTCAACATCAAAATCATCTATTTCTGCAGATCTCCAACAAGTCTTGGACAATCATTCCAAGGTGTTTGAAACTCCCAAAGGACTCCCACCTATTCGTGATCATGATCTTGCTATTCATTTGATTCCAGGAAGTGTTCCTCCAAACATCAGGCCTTATAGATATCCTTACTTCCAAAAGAGCGAAATTGAACGTATGATTGCAGAAATGTTAGAGGCGGGTATAATTCAACCTAGTCAAAGTTCTTTCTCTGCTCCTGTAGTATTGGTACACAAGAAAGATGGATCATGGCGAATGTGTCCAGATTATAGGGAGCTCAATAAGCTCACCATTAAAGACAAATTTCCCATTCCTGTGATTGATGAATTATTGAATGAATTACATGGAGCAATTTATTTTACCAAGTTGGATCTTCGTTCAGGATATCATCAAATTAGAATGAAGACTGAAGATATTCCAAAAACAGCATTTCGAACTCATGAGGTCATTATGAATTTTTGGTCATGCCTTTTGGCCTTACCAATGCACCTTCTACATTTCAAGGGTTGATGAATTCCATTTTCAAACCCTTCCTTAGAAAATTTGTGCTAGTATTTTTTGATGATATACTAATCTACAACATGTCTTGGAAGGATCATGTTGAAAATGTTGACAAGGTGCTCAAACTATTGTAAGAGAAACAATTGTATGCAAAAACATCCAAATGTTTCTTTGGAGTACAAGAGGTGGAATTTCTTGGTCATATTGTATCTCACGAGAGTGTTAAGGTAGACCCTAACAAAATTAAGGCCATTAAGGAATGGAAAGTCCCCACAACCATAAAGGAGTTGTGAGGATTTCTCGAGTTAACAGGTTATTATCGCAAGTTTGTTAAGAATTATGGGAGAATAGTAGCACCTCTAACAACATTTTTGAAGAAAGATGCATTTTCATCTACTCCTGAAGCAACTAAGGCCTTTGAACATCTTAAAGAGGCAATGTGTTGAGCACCAGTCTTAGCTATGCCAGACTTCACAAAAACTTTTATTGTGGAATGTGACACCTCAAGAAATGTAATTGGTGTTGTTTTAATGTAGGAAGGAAGACTTATTGATTTTGAAAGTCATCCAATCAAAGGAAAGTATTTACAGAAACCTATTTATGAGAAGGAAATGTTAGCAATACTGCATGCACTAAAGAAATGGCGAACTTACCTAATGGGAAGACACTTCAAGGTAAAAATTGGTCATGATAGTCTTAAACACTTTTTGGAACAAAGACTATCTTCTGAAGATCAGCAAAAATGGGTCACAAAGAAGTTGGGTTACGACTTTGAAATAATCTACAAAAAAAGAAAGCTTAATGTTATTGCAGATGCACTCTCAAGAAAGAATGAAGAGGTGGAAGAATTGCTTTGTGCCATTTCTATTATCCAACTAGATTGGATAATCGAAGCAAGAGATGAATGGAAGAAGGACAAAGATGTATGGACACTCATTCAAAAGTTGCAACAAGATCCTAGTACATCTGATACATTTAGTTGGAAAAACGATTCCTTATGGTACAAAGATCGCTTATATCTTTGTAAGAATTCCCAACTAAAACAAAATATTCTTTTGGAACTACACACTTCTCCTTTAGGAGGACACTTAGGATTTTTAAAAACTTACCACAGGGTGAAGAAATAAATTTTTTGGGATGGCCTTAAATCTCATATTCAAAAGTTTGTGGCGGAATGTTTGATTTTCCAGCAGAATAAAATTGAGACAATTAAGACCCCGGGACTTATACAACCTTTATCCATTCCAAGTCAACGTTGGGAGGAGATTTCAATGGATTTGATCACAGGTTTACCTAAGTCCAAAGGAAAGAGTGTCATCATGGTGGTAGTTGATAGACTTACCAAGTATGCACACTTTTGTGCATTATCTCATCCATTTAAAGAAAGTACAATTGGTACTACATTTATGGACACAATTCAAAAGCTACATGGAAGCCCAAGGGTTATTGTGAGCGACAGAGATCCCATTTTTACTGAAATTTTTTGCACGGATTTATTTTCTTGTTTGGGTACTCAATTAGCTCATAGCTCATTTTATCATCCTCAATCTGATGGTCAAACTAAGATAGTAAATAAATGTTTGGAAGGATATCGTCATTGTTTTGTATCTAATAAACAAACACAATGGGTCAAGTGGTTACCTCTCGCTGAATGGTGGTATAACACTTCCTTCCATACTGCAAAAAAAATGATCCCATTTATGGCACTTTATGGATATCATCCACCATCCATCACATCATATTTAAGGGAAAATTCGAAGGTTTAAGTAGTGGAAGATCACATCGAGCATCAACAAGAAGTTCTCCAACTCTTAAAGGATAACCTTTATTTGGCACAAAACCGAATGAAACAACAGGCAGATCAACATCGCAGCGAGATAAGTTTTGATGTAGAGGATTGGGTATTTTTACGGCTACAACCATATAAACAAATGTTCCTCAAGCAAGCTAAGAAGGATAATAAATTATCGCCAAAGTAATATGGTCCTTACAAGGTGTTGCAAAATATTGGTACTATGGCATACAAATTGGATCTTCCTACTTCTTCGCGAGTGCATCCAGTTTTCCATATTTCATGCTTAAAGAAGGTTATAGGTGAAAATATTCCAATTCAAACAATATTGCCAGAACTTGATGACGAAGGAAAAATCATATTGGAACCTGAAGCGGTCATGGAAACAAGAACTTGATAGCTACGGAATCGATCAATTTCAGAGTATCTCATCAAGTGGAAGAAATTACCCACTGAAGATTCTACATGGGAGGATGAGAATTTTATACAGAAGCACCCAGAGCTACTCAAGCATTGAGGACAACACTTTTTTGAAGGAGAGGGGCATGTTAGGTCCCTATATTGCTAGTATAGTCCCTTATTGTTGTTAGTGTAACCCCCTTATTGTTATTATTGTACCCTTGTAACCCCCATTTTGTTATTATTGTGCCCTTAAATTATTATTGTTAGGTCGGCTAGGATTACATTGTGGCCCACTAGGATTACATTATGGCCCCATGGACTCCTATATATAGAAAGGAGGTTTTGTAAATTGTACCATCCAAGAATTGTTCATTTATGTAATGTATTGGAGGTTGCCCCCTCGAAGTGGCTTATTTCTAAGGCATTGATATCTCTTTTCTTCTATTTTTGGAGCTGGTTACACTACATTTTGGGCTTTAGTTAGTAGGTACACATGAGTTGTTAGCCTCTAGGTATTCATATTTGATTGTTGTAGAGCCAGTATCAAAGTAGATAGCCACATGTTTGTCTTTAGTGAGGCCTTCTAGCAGCTTTGAGATATGGGCAGTTAGGGTGTATCCATTGAATGATGTATGGAAAAGGAGGTACAGTCTATGGAGGTGTTGCTTAAGTTGAGAGTGGGAGCTAACTCAACCTCTAGAGGGTGGTTGAAGTGAAAAAATTTACACCCAAACATCATTTATAGACTCCATATTTGAGGCCATTTCCAACTAGTTCCCTCTAAAAATGTCCATGGATGCCTGAAGTTCATCCTCCCATTTCCTCTAAGCCATGAAACACTTAATAATGTTTCCAGAAATTCCACCAATCAATGCACTCATAATCATATAGAAGCACATAAAAATGAGTTACAAACATTTAACCCTAGCTCATAGCCAAAGCCCACCTGCAATTCTGATGGAATTCTCACAATGATTATGGAATAAATGGGTATTGGCCCTAACATAAAATCCATTAACCACAAATGATTGCAAATCATTATATAGTCAAATACTTATCCCTCTCACCAAGGATTTATTTATGTAACATAGGACCAATGTTCACCCTTTGGATGGATCAATTAATCCCACATGTAGGATCCATTTCCACCAAAATATAGTTCTTTAGAGAATGAATCAAATAAGCGTGCATAAGATTAGAAGGCAAAGTAGTTTAAGCCCTGTCCTCCTCATTTCCCTCATGATATGATAGGTATCATGGGAATGTTTTCTTGTCTTAACACTTTGCTACTTCATGTGAGTGGGCACATGGAGCTCAAGTCTCTTACCCCCTCCTTTACACACAAAACACCTCCTTGTATTTGAACCCTTTAATCAGCCTTTAGTTTGCTTCAACATTTAGAATTTAACATATTTTTCCAAGGTTTAGGTTTGTAAGTAGGGGGAGTTTGAAGGAGGGATTATATAACCACCATTTAGTTTTTGATCACTGTGACCTTTCAAACACATTTTTCTTTTAGTACATTGGCCTTTTAGTTTGCTTCAACATTTAGACATTAACAATTTTTGGCAAGATTTAGGTTTGTAAGTAGGGGGAATTTGAAGGAGGGATTAGATAACCACCATTGAGTTGTTGATCACTATCACCTTTCAAACACCTTTTTCTTTTAGTACATCAAATCCTTGATGGAATTTAAGAGCTTTTGGTTCATTGGAATATGCTGAAAATAATTGCAATTGTGCTTAGATTCATGTCCATATCTCAGCAGTTAGAGAAAATCTCTAACATTAATGATTTTACCTGAGATATAATAGAGATATCCATATGCCTTGTAGCAAATTTCTTAATAATTCAATATTTTTGATATATATATTTGTTTTTTGGAGTTGAACTCAAAGGGGAAATGTGGAAACAAGTAGTGTAGAACACTATGTATTTCCTGCTTTGCTAGGTTGTTGCATTCATCAGTTATGCGCTAAGTCTCTTTCTGGAGAAAAATTTAGGAGTAATTTGTAGAGTATATGGTGTTGTTTATCAGATATTTTATAGAATGTAGAGTAGATTTCATGCAAATAGGGGCAGGAAAATATTAGGAGTTGAATTGAAAAGGAAAATGTGAAGACAAAGTAGCATAGAAGACTATTTATTTCCCACCTTTATAGGTTGGTGCATTAAAAAATTATGTGTCACAATTTGTGGGAGATTTCAACTCTTATATATTTCTTAGAGAAGGGAAAAGGTCTATTAGAATAGGGAATAAAATTGGAGTAGCGTGCTTCAACCTTCAATGTTAGGGTAATACCTAGCAAGTCAATTGTCGTTGGATCCAAGTGGCACATATGTATTTGGATTGTTGTGAAAGAGAGTAAAGGTGAGGTTAAGTTGCACATGTGAAACTTGAGGTATGCCATTACAAGTTATGAAAATTTTCAAAATATGAAATGAATTTTTGGACAACATGCATTTCTCTATTTTTTCATTTTTTCTCTGTATCACTTAATAATATTTCTAGAATTCCACCAATCAATGCACTCATAATATTGCAGAAGCACATAAAACTGAGTTATCAATATTTAGCCTTGGCTCATAGCCAAAGCCCACCTACAATTCTAATGGAATTCTCACAATGATTCTGGCATAAAATGGTATTATCCCTAACATCAAATCCATTAAACACAAACAATTATAAATCATTATGCATTTGAATCCTTATCCCTCTCACCAAGTCTTTATGCATTTGAATCATACATGTATACATGCATATATTAAACATTAGTCTACATACATATTATAGAACCTATAATTATATTTTCATTTCTAGCAGCATATTTATTTCAGTTAAGTTCATAAATAAACATACTGATTTAAACTTATGCACATACCTGATTTTCTTGGCTAATTTTGATCCTCGGATGGCATAACTCCGTGGTTGAATCTAAGTCATTGTTTCATTTTTATTCTTAGAGATTAATATTACCAGTTTACAAGATAATTGTCTTCATATAGCTTTGACATGCACACAATAGCTCCGCTAGACATACATGCATACATGCATATATATTAAACATTAGTCTACATCCATCTTATAGAACCTATCATTATATTTTCATTTATGTGCGTAGGATAATTTTCTTCACACAACTTTCACATGCACACAACAACTCCACCAGACATACATTTACAGGCATATATTAAACATTAGTCTATATCCATATTGTAGAACCTATCATTATGTTTTCATTTATAGCAGCATATTTATCAATTAAGTTCATAAATAAAAATACCAATTTAAACTTATGCACATACTTGGTTTTCTTGGCTAATGTTCATCCTCAGATGATATCACTCCATGGTTATAACTCGAGCTTTCACATGCACACAACAACTCCACCAGACATATATGGATCTCCTAAACGTTAGTCTACATATATCTTGTAGAACCTATCATTATATTTTCATTTCTAGAAACATATTTATTTCAATTAAGTTCATAAACAAACATACCAATTTAAAATTATACACATACTTGGTTTTCTTGGCTAATGCTCATCCTCAGATGACATCACTCCCTGGTTGTAACTTAAGGAAAATATTAAGGAAAACCATGTAATAGGTGTCGGTCCCAATGAATGGACAAGCATATGAAGCCATTAGTTATAGGTCTTCTCGTTCCAAACCTCCATCCATGTTGCCAGGTGTTTGCGCGGGTCACCCTGACCATAGAACAACTGAGTTGGTGGGGTAGTAGGCGGCTCAAAGTGCAACTTTATCATTTTAATGCATTCCTCCCAGTCCTTAAATCTTCCTTTGTGCGTATCCCACCAACGCATTGGGGTTGTGTCCATGGCTAGATCAAGTTCCCAAAACCTCCGTTCTTCCAGGACAACCTTTTCAAATTTTTTCAGAAATTATACAACACTATTATAATGATTAAAATAGGGTAATTCTCTTACCTCTTAGGAGATGCATCAGAAATTTTTAGTGATCTTGTGGCAGCACAGCAGAGAAACATCATGCAAACGATTCTGCAAGTTATCCATTTCCCCATCCAAATATGAGAAACATGAGCTATCCTTTTCCCAATTCAGCATTCCATGAGTTGTAGGGTTTATTCAATCCTCATATCGCACAGTCATCTTATATATATGATCGAAATCATCTCCTTCGTGCATTGTTCTATATATTTTTCATCTTCTACCAGATCCAGAGGTACTATTACCCGCATAACATCATTTTCAAATATTATGCTTCTACACTTCAAGTTGATGGTACCTCCCATATCGATGGCCCAATCAAGCCCTAGTAGTGCAGGGTAAGGATTTGCATCATCCACAATTTGTATTACTTCAAAATATTCACGTGCTTTTACTCCATCAATGTCTACCAGAACCTATCAGAGCCTTCCAAGTGGAATGATCTTCTACTGATTAGCCATGCGCAACTAAATGGTGGACCAATCCAGCTTTAGATTACCAATATTTTTCTAGGTCTACTTAGGTAGAAGATTTGCATTAGACCCTAAGTCCAAGATGACCTGATCCACCTCATACTCTCCAATTTGCATAATCATGCACATCTCCCAACCGGTTCTCTTCTTGTTCTTATAAATCTTGTTCATAGCTTTAGTCTTAGTTCGAGGTAATTCCTTTTCTACGGAGCTATCTATCAAGGCCTGGAGATTGTCTACTACTTTCTGATTGTGCAATAACTTAATACACACTTGTAGGAAAGGTTTGAATTCATCATCAATCTTTGCTTCCATGATTGACTTGGAAGTGGACGCACCTGTAGCAAAATCCTTCCGGGCTTCGTTGAAAGTCTCCTTTTCCTTCTACGGGTTGAGTCCTTCCTTCTTTTTATAGGCCTTCTAGATCAATGCCTTTGCATCAACTTTCTTTCTCTCATCCCCTCCAGTGGAAACACCATTATGTGTAATTATGTTTACACTTATATCGTCGTCGCGTGGCTTAGCTTTAACCATTTGTATGTTTTTCGCAGGTGTTTGTTGTTTCTATTCCTACATTCTAGCAATTAAAATAGGAAAAAGGCTTCAATCACATGATCAAATTGTCTACAATACCTACAATATTGTCATGCAGGATTTGGGAAATCACGCGCATAGTGTCCAACATCTCCATAGTAATAAAATTAATTTTCCTCTTCCACGACCTGCGCCTACATCTCTCCCTCCACCCCTTCCTCTTGTTGGAGATCCTCCATGCCCAGAGGGAGATGCTGGTGAATATGGGTAGGCTTGCACCCTATAGAGGTTGGCACTATCCATCATTAGCTCAAATGTGTTCCAGTGGTGCTCATCGTGACCGACTGAAGAGGAAAACATGCACCATGGTTCCTTCATCTCTAGCACATAACTTCCTAATCGAGGGAAATGGTTTGTGTCATGCCTTCCAACTACCTTACAGTCAGCACACCATAGTTGGTGAGACCCACTTGGTCCTGCGGCATCCCTATGGCACAATGGATTTGGCCTTCCCGCTTGCATATAATATTGAAACAAGGTAGACTCATATTTTTTTTTCCCAGAACCCTTACACCGTATACACCACATTACATTTGCGCCAACTTCCTTTCCTCTGTCTCTACGCAATTTTTGGATCTGTAAGTGCATTTATTGAGTTGATTTTTGATTTTCAATGTTCCAAATTCGTCATCAACTCTAGGCGCAACTTCCAGTTTCATAGCAACTTCCACGGCTTTGGCCTAAAAGTCAATATTATGCTAGTTCATAGGCTTGCGTAGATGTGGTAAGAGCATTGAAATAAACCATTCCTTATGTTGCTTATCATCATAGATAAATCCTCCCTCATTGATGGTGCACTACAGCCATTGATCAGCCTCCCAAATAGATTCATTTGACTCTTGTTTAATATCTTTCAATTCTGTCACACACTCTGAGTAGGACTTTGGCTTTCTGGACTACTGCTTCAAAGCATCCTTGATGTCATCAACAATAGGATTAGCATGCTAAGACAAAAATCCCATAAACCAATCCAGTGCACGGCCTTCAAATGCCATAGCTAGCTACACTCTCTTGACATCATTAGTGTTAACATTTTGTGTAGTCCACATTGCATTGGCAATAAACCAGAAAGCCAAAGTCATTTTGGTGGTGGTGGTGGTGGGGTAGGGGATGTCTTACCCCTATGCGAGTTCGAATGTGGAGTAGCAAAAGGGCTACCTCCGGTGCGTGGAGCCTCACCACTTGCTATATCACTGTCAGGCAAGTTTCTCAGAGGGTTGTATATAGATATGTCTCCTCTATGATTAATTTGGTAATACTTTTCACTGCGCGTAGTGATTTATATATTATTTGGAGTCATTCACTCAGTGTGACTGCACAAAACACCCTTTTTACACAGTAGAATCTTAATCAGTAAAGGCAGAGCACATATGAATTTACCTCTCAGTCCTTTGAAGAACCTTCTTTCAGCTTCATAATATGACACAAACTAATCTACTACAAACTCTATTACAAACCCACCAAAAATGTTTTCAACCCAATGATCTATAGTATAGGTGATGGAATTATCAGTATTCTCTAACTATTGGATCAACTCAGGTGTCCAATGAGTGACCTTATTATCCTTCCAGAAGGTTTGGAACTCAACTAATCTTGATAAGCACTCCTGTAATTATTGTGAAAAGGTCACAAATAAGATCTCATCAACCTCTTTGAAAATATACTTTTGTTTCCAATCTTCAACAACCAACTTCTTAATTTTGTTTTCCTTAAGGGAAAATTCTTGAATTTTCTTCTCAAACTAGTCTTCTAACTCAGGCTTTGATGGCTGCCACATCACCCAATCTCTCTCAATATGATCCCAGTCCTGGAAACGGAACCATTTTTTGACTTGAGGTGTCCAAGCCCATGTTAAAAGTTAATCTTAACCAACAAAAACCCTCTTACTACTGGCCCTTTCAGCAGTGACCTACTTGCGCAGGTCAAAGTATCACCCGAAGCAGTATGGGGAAGGGCAAGAACTAGGTTTCCACACCCTGAGAGATTTAAATGATGTGGTTGTCTTCAGATCTATAATACTAGCGGGGAACCCTTTGCAATAGAAACCCTAACTAGGAACCTTAACCAGGAAGATCTAGGTCAACTTACAGAGGTTATCCTATGCACGCATTGATAAAGGCTTAACAACCCCTTCAATAGTCTTAGTAAGTTGATATTAAATTCTTAAAGTAATAGATCTATGAATTTAACATTCCTATAAGACAGAAAAGCAGGTACGCAATCAATCTAAAGACAAATAATGTTGTAAATGGAAATAACACACATAAATAGATCATAAATCAAAACACTCATGCAATTAATACTCATAATTGTTCAAAACACTTATTTGTTCATTCATAGTTCGTAATACCTTTACAATACTTCAATTCCACCCACGCACATAGAAGAACTAAGGTCTCCACACTCACAGCCAATAGGAGCCTTCTAAACCCATACAAATTCTCTTCACAGGTCATAACATCATCAACTTATCAAAACTTACTCCTGACTTATCCATCTGACTCGATCTGGACTCCAATTTATATCTTTCGCTTACACTCATCTAAGGTCCACAATATGTGGTTTGCGACACCTAGTTCTACCCTTTTTTCCATTACAACTCATTAAGGGGCTTTAACCCACCCCAAAGCCCCTTAACCTATGCATTTCTTAGCATGCACGACTCAATACAACCAAAATTATATATTTTTATCAAAATTGCGGTCCTAAGGGACCCCGCTGCAACACCCTCTTGTTGATCTATGCCCCACATGCATCCTACCCATGGAGTCTGGGACTCATGGGAAGTAACTCTCATTTGGCCAATGAGATGGGAAATGAGGATAGAGGACAATATCATTAGCAATGGATGCATCAAGTATTGTCGTACTCTTTATATCTAGGATGGGATGTGTCCAACAACTTGATCTGGGATCAAGTCTGGATGATCTTATTACCTCTAAACTAGCTTCGGGTCAGTATGTGACTCACTCTTGAGTCTGGTTGAGGTTCTTACCTCTAAAATGACTTTGAGTCAATATGTGACTCACTCTTGAGTCTGATTGAGGTTTTTACCTCTAGACTAACTTCTGGTCAGTGGAGAGTGATGTCTTTGTGACTCACTCTTGTTCATCTTATTCCTTCTATAACAGAGAAGAGCCAGAAAATTAGTTACAACAGGATGACATGGGATTGCATGATGATGATGACATAAGGTAGTACATGATGCTATTGGATGACAGGATTGCACAGGGGGTTAATTTTGGGAACTAGGTCCAGACTCCATGTTGCATTGCTCATATGATGGAGATGATATTTTTTTTGGATTCTTCTTTCAGAGAGGTACAATATTGATCTAAATATCATCTTGTTCGAATGAGTAGAAGTTGAATTTTGAATTTATTTTCCACACATGTGAAAATAGTCAAGGTTGGCCATAATTGTAAGGTAGGCTCACAGGCCCCAAAAGGTGTGTCACTTACCCCCAGTCATGGATATAAAAAGGAGAGACATTATGCTCATTTCATCATTCATTCATCTCACACATCTTTATCATCTGATTGGTTCATATAGCTTTATAGCCTTCTCTCTCCTCCACACGTGTGAAATCAGGAAGTTACAATTTCATACTCGTTTATGGAAAATATGGATAGCGTTGACCAACATTGATTGGGTCAAACTCCACCGTTTGACTGCTTTTTTGAGGTAGGAAGTCTGATCTTGGAAGGCCGCATTTTAGGGCGCAAAAATTGAGGTCAAATATTGAGCTTTGACTGTAGATTTCACCACAACTTTGACCGCATATTTTGACTGTTGTATTGACTGTTTGTGGACTGGTTTTTGGGTTGAGTTTGACTTTGAAGGAAGGTCAAGTTTGAATGTGTTTGAATAAACCTCATTGAAGGTTGAAGGGATGGTTTTACCAACAAATTATTTGCTGGCTAGGGCATCCTCTTGGCTGATGTAAAATACATTTTTCTCCCTCTCTATTGAATAAGAAGAACTACAAATTATTATCTCTTTTGTTGGCTTGTCTTCTGCTGATTTATTTTATGTTCTATCGACATTTGCTTTCAATTATTATGTGATTGCTAATATGAAATTGAATTAGGCTAATAACAAGAAATATTGAAGTAAACTTCTCTAAGCATAGAACATACCATGGTTAACTAAAATTATCACATGAACAAATAGAGCACTATGATCAAAATTTTTGCCCACGCGATCTATACAATTCTCCTGTAATTAATCATGTCTGTTTTTCAAAATTGGAGTTAGGTGAGGCCATTTAGCTCAAATATTTTAGACCTTGATGAGAAATCAAACAATAATCAGGAAAAGATAAATGTAGAACTTGGATATAATCAGTGATAGACAATTAAAAACGCAACCTCCATAAATTGCGAGCATCATCACAAGAATGGCTAAATCTTAGTCTGTCTAAATTATAATAAACAATAAACACGAATGCACATTACAAAGGGTAAGAGGAATTTTAATCTCCACCGCAAGGAAACACTTGGAAAATTTCGATACAAAAGAATTAAAAAGTCTTTGTTGATGCTACAACTATAACTATAACATGTTATATTCTAAACAAACATAACTAATTCCAATCGGCTATAGATATTATTATACTCATATTCTAATGTAGGATAAGCAACCACAAGTCATTCTTGATATCCTATGGAAAGTGAGTTATAAATCCCCAATAGACCTCACGCATTTTTCTTGCAGGGTGAAATAAGCCTTACAGGTAATAGTTTAGAATTACTACTGAACCTAATGCAGACAAAGCATAATGCACAAGCTCCTCCTTGTAAGAATGCCTCGACCTCTTCTCAATGTAGCTATCAGAGCGGTTATATAGACTCTTCATATTCCTCTGGCTTTGATAGAAGTTGGTGACCTAAAATTGACACGAGTCAACATGGGCACCAAAAAATTCGAAGGTTTTTCATTTGGGTGTGCATTGAATAGCCAAGGCTTTACAGAGGTTGTAATAATGAGGCTTGATAGTGGTAATTCTTCATTAATTTCATAGTTAGGACATGGGATAGGTCATATATTTTCATACTACCTCACTCATGCAAATTCTATTGAATATAGCTCAATGTTCTTCGGAAAACAAACAGCTCGCAAGGGTAAGTATGTGGTAAACACGCCTCTCATAGAGGCAACAAACTCAGGTGTGAATTTTTATTATTTGGATACCTAGAAAATAATCCATGGTACCCATTTTAACCAAATGGAATTATAGGCTTAATCCTTTGATAGAAAGAAGTGCATTCATGGTTCCAATCATATTTTTATGCTGAATATACACTTCTCTTCCTTTGTCTATCATGGAATAAGGAGAAGACCTCTGTTCTCCAAACTGTACGACTGCCTCGGGTTCAAAGGACTCAAAAGTCTCTACAAGGAAATCAAAATCACAAACATCTTTGACAAAGAGGTCAAGTTGTTTGGTATAGACTTAATTCCATCTCTTTTGAATTGAGACAATGCAAGTTAGAGAGTTGATCCCAGGTTGTTGTTCAAACAACCTGCAAACAAGGCTATCAAAAACCGCAACCTGGTATCCTCTGTTTGAGATATGAAAATTTTTTGCCCATCCAAAGTAACCATCCCCTCCTACAACCATTACTTTATTCCCTTTACCTCCCCCTTCCATGGCAGAGGATTTTGTTTTCATATATTTATCCTTCTCGGAAACAACCCTCGGAGACAATATTGCAACATTTCTTCTATTTAAACAAATATAAAGAGCATTCACTCTAGAAAGTTGAATATTTTCAAAAACTTTCATGCAGTAGAAATTAATAATCTTAGGAATAGCTAGAAAAATAAGAGGAAATTATACAGCCAGATAAAAGAACTTCTTAAAAAATACTAAATCGAAGGCCTACCTACAATGGTATGTTAAAGGATGCTCCAGGACCTCAACATTGCTTTACTGATGAAATATCTACTAAGAAAATGTGTCCTATAACTGTAAATTTCTTCTCTGCAGCGTTTAATGTTCCAAAAGTAAAAGCACCTTAACTATGCTCAAGTTGTTTCGTTTTTATATTGCCATTTTTTTTACCATATAGTCTTCTGAAGAAGATAAGAAGTTCATTTGGACAATATTAAGTATTCATTAACTCCCACAGTCTAGAAATAGGAAAGCATGAAAACTCCATTGTAAGCCAAGTAACAACATTTTTATAACCTATGCATGTACAAAAAAACAATAGCCCAGCTATGAATCTTACTGGTGAAGAAAACCCAGAGAATATTTTTCCTTATTGAAGGCAAATGAGGTCCACCCACAATCACATATGAGCATGAATCCATGTTAACAAAGGAATAGGTTTTTATCACCATATTGAAGGAAAATGAGGTCTGCCCACAATCACCTATGATCAGGAATCCATGTTAACAAAGGAATATGTTTTTTCTCAGGGGCTAAAACTGTGATGCAAGATGAGGAAGTGGCGATAAAGGGTTTTGGAAGATGATAAAATTTTCATAGTATCGCAAAGAAAGGGGAAAGAAACTTTCCTTAGCAGTGCATCACAAAAGCAAAGAAAAATTTGGGAGGGAAAATTAAAAATATTAAATAAATTAAAATAATAAAATTTAACGTGTAAGTTAAACAATGTATGATTTGTAAAGTAAAATTTGGTCAAATATGAAACAAAAAATTGAATGAAATATAAATAGAATATTTTCACTTTAGAAACATTATTCATTAACAAAAGTTGGGCATTGTGGCATTGTAACCTTCCAGAATGCATGACGTAAAGGGCATCCTCATTGATCATGTGAAAAGTTTGAATTATTATCATAATTTACTCATGAAGAGTTGGCAATGGAAGGATTTTTTGTGGATTCTAGTTCCATGGTATAAGAGTTGGAGACAACTTCACAACAAATATGGATCTCCATAATTCTTAATAAAAGGGTCTTTGGATTATCTAGTGGTCTAGAGCTAGATTCACGTTTTCACAAGATATGGGGATTGGTACTTTTAAAAATATCACAATACCCAACCAAGCACTTTATATGGTTATAAGATGGAGTCAAATTTGGACACAAGAAATTCATTTATTCATGTCAATAGTCTTTGCCTTCAATGAGCTTGGATGTTCATAGGTAGGATAGTTAAAAACCAAACCTACTACTACTCAAAGAGAATAAGGTTCATTTCAGAAAGAAAATTTCACATGAAGAAAGGTCCATCCTCACTTATAACCCACATTTACACCCAAATCCATTACATAATGAATGAAGCTACCACTTATCTAAAGGAAGAGACAACATGTATGATACATTCAACAATATTTTATTCCAACCTCTTCATACTAAATAACAAGTCAATAAGGAATTTTCTAATCTCAAGTTAGAAACATTAATATTTGTTTTTAAAAATTTACTAAATGAAAAGTTAAGTACATAAACACATGAAACATAAAACTATCTATACTCATAGTCTTTGATGCAAAGAATATAGATTAACCACAATGAAGAACACTGGCCTTCAAACAATAACATTAAATTTTCTCACCCTTTGAAATTTGTGTCATTTGTGGTCATGTTAGGGAATAAATTATACTTTTCAAACCGTTACACACACACACTTGGGTTTTTTTAGTTGTAATTTTAATGTTTTAGCAAAGGGATAGAAGCAAACAAATAATAAGTCACAAGCCCAAATATCCTTATTCTTCATGGTCAATTCATGGTTCCTAGTGACAAATTCGTGGTGTCATTAAAGCTCCATCACATTTCATTACTCAAAAAAAACAAAATAATTATAACTTGTTAGTTATTATTGATTGGATTTTAGGAGTTGATCTTGCCCAAGTTTATTCCCTAGTAAACCCTTGCGATATATTATGATGGTTATGCATATGACAATGTATGGTTTTGTGTATGCCATCCACAGGAGCACAAGATTGTTGTGTGGAAATTTCTTGGTGGGTGTTTTTTCAACTTTTACCTTGAAAGATTCAAGGTTTCCTCTTTACACACAAATAACATGGTTTCTTCTACAATAGTGCTAAAATGTCAACTTGATCTTATTATTGGAAATCAAAGTGATGAAAATTTCGTCATATCTTTGAAAATCTACCTAATGTGTGAGAGATATGGGGGATTACGAGGAACTAATTTTGTGAAGCAAAAGGTGTTAAATTTACTTTCTTCGCATCATTAGGGTGTAAATTAGTAATTTTCAAATGAAATTATTCTATCAAATTTAGCTCGATTATTTGAATTTGTTGCTAACAAATGCAAACACATACTAAAATTGAATATGGAAAAAAAAGGGCACATTAAACTAGAGCTAGGAAAAAAAAAATTACTATGGTTTTCACTAGCATATAAGATTGAAATTTGGTCTTTGAGAATGGTCCATACTTTTTCAAGTCATCTGTCCTCTACCTTTAATTCTATACGAAACAATTTTCCCTAACAAGGAGGGCTTCCAGAGAACTTTGGTTTGGATTTGATTGTATTAGCTTCCAAGGGATTTTGGGATGATGAGGCATTGGATAGAATAGGGAATTCCCTTAAGCATTTCGTTAAAACCTCTGAAGCAATGAATCAAGCGCGATATATATCACATTTCTCCATATGTTTATACATGAACATATTTTCTCCCTTTCGAAATCAATAGATATATTATTTCAAGATTACTTGTGGAAGCAGACACTCAACTATGACCATATACCCTTTAGATGTTGAATATGTCATGAGTACAGACATTTATATCACCATTTTTTATTGGTAAATTAGACAGATTCCTTTGAATTGGTGTCAAATCAAGAAAATAATGGGTTTGCAGTTGTTGAGCATAGTCATTGTAACCCTAAAAAAACCTCCTCACATCATAAGACAATAGAAAAAAAGGGAAGTGAACAGATATGAGCCACTTGCAACAATGCATACAGTTGATGATTTCAATAAAAAGTAGCTGAAAAATGTAGAGATGAAGGAGTTTGTAGGTCCTTCCTCCTCCATGGAGGTACCCAAGTCGTCAATGGTTTCCCCCATCTAACTGCCTGAAAATTTGGTGACATCGATGTTGCCTCCCCCTAAATCTTCAATTTAGCTACCATTTCCCCCTATAATGTTTCATACAGTTCTTGAGGGAGCTGAATCACTTCCGGACTAGGTTAAAGACTTGGATTTATATGCTTTAAATGTACCAAAAATTATGAAGGAATGGAAAGGGAAAGATCCATTCACTCTCTTAGAACATCAATTTTATTTATCAGGGAAAAATTTATTTGAAGTATAAATATGTAGTAGCCAAATTGAACTCAGGTACTAGAAATCATGGGTCCTTAGAGTTCACACACACTCATTAAAGGATTCAAGGAAGATGCACGGGAAAGAGAAGAAAGAAGGTCGGGTCGTGTGAGGGCTCCCAAGGATACGCGTTCGAGTGGGTTGGGTTGGATCATGTTGTGTGAGAGCATCTATATAAAAAATGCTAAGTTGTAACCTCTCATGTGCATTGTGCACATTTCTGTGACCTGTTTGTGTTTGCTCCCTCATGCCCGAAATGATTCAAGTAAGATGCGTGGGGAAGAGAAGAAAATCTAAGGCACTCGAGAGAGAAATGGATGGATGAAAAACCAATAATAATGATTATCCATGAAACCAAAATTTCAGGGGAGGCCTCAGAAAGAATAAAAAACGATTTGAGGTAGAAATGTTAAACAACGAAAATATATGCCCATGGGTTCTTTATAGGATTACATATTATGGGATGATAAATACATTATATTCATCAATATGTTCACTACATTTCGCATTCTGATAGTCAAGTTCAAGATTACAGTATAAGAAGAATATTATCACTCATCGAACGTGTTTGCCTAAATTTACTAAATGATAAGCCATGAATTTTTTATTCTATATTGAAAATAGGTTCCCTAATATATCCCTCTTCATGGGTTATTGGAAGTGACTTTAATATTAACAAGTTACTTGATGAGAAGAAGGGTGATATTTGAAGGTTGTATGCAGATGCAGAATAATTTCAAGAGACAGTTGCTTCCTCTAGCAGAGTGGAGGTTGACAATAGTATCTTTACTTGGAAAAATCAATGAGGGAGTCAACAACAAGTGGCCTCATGTATGGACAGATTCTTAATATCAGAAAAAATATTGTGATGGGATGTGTTTATCGAAGCTTCTATCTTATTCAACAATAGATGTGTTTATTTAAGCACATATCTTTATCAAAGCATAAAGTCACACTAGATGAAATCAAAATAATATTTCCTCTTATGGAGTATGAGGTGGCCAACTATAATCAAGGAAATTTAATTGGAAGTTATTAAGAAATATGTGTAATGAAAGGAAGATATCACGAAGATATTCAACCATGGAGAAGCAATCAACATCTAAGAAGGCCAATAAGATTTGACTAGAAATATCTCCCGGAAAAATATGAAGTATTTGATGGAAGAGATAGAGACCTTGATAATAAATAACCTGGGGAGATGTGTCAACATGTATGAAGGATGTTGATATCTATAGGAATATGTCATGATGAAATACCATCACAAAGGTAATTTTGATTTAAATATTCATTTCTTATTTTTTAATAATATTTGGATGAGATTATGCAGGGCTGCCAAAGGGAAGTATATGTCTTTCACCATTGATGACCATATAGCAGGACAAAAGGTCATTAAAGAAATATGGTATGAAGATAGTAGCATGACATGACGCTATACTAGATGAGAAGATTGATGGATCACTCTATGAAGGAATGATGAAAGTGATGGATGGTCTGTTCCCAATGAATAAGTCTCGAAAGAAGAAGACTTTACAACATGACATCGAAAGAAGAAAGCTACTTCGAGTAGCTAGACAAAATCACAAAAGCTTCTAGTGAACTAACAGCTCTGTGCAGCGACCAGGTAGCACAAAGTCATATTTCCTTTATAAATGACACATGTTTGATGAAATTCAAGTTGAGATGACATCTAGGTGTAAAACAAGCTGACCTCTCAAATCTCTGACAGCTGGCAACTCCAAAACATGAGTGAGACTTAGCAGGCAAGGGCTGCGCAGCACTTGCGTAACACACCTTGTTTTGGGTATATCTCCCAAACTGTAACACAATTTTCAAAACTAAAGGAAGTTATTTTATATGATAGTGTTTGGAAGAAATACCTCTCTCCATTTCTCCAAATCCTTCCCCATATTTTCACAAAATTCTCTACAAAACCATGGCTCAAAACAGGAAATTTACAAACTACGAAAAATGAGCTTTAAAGATGCATTCATAACACCTGATCTATGATACTCATGCAAAAAATGGAAGAGGTGTTTGTAGTTTGGCCTATATTTAAGAAAAATCTCTCTTAGTTTCCATAATTGGCTTTTTTGTGGTCGGAATTGTTGTTTCAAAAGGGTGAAAATAAGAGTATGTGCAACATTTTAAAGGGAGAAAATCTAAGTAGCATTGTGATGCTTTGACCTAATGTTTTGGAGTGCTCCATCTGACTTGGAATGTGCATCACAACATAGGTAATGATTAAGTATAAGGGGTATGATATCCATTTGGTATGGGAGTTTTATATATGCTAATGGGTTATTATGCATGAGGGTTATATGATGTGAGTATGGGAAATGGTAATGTTAATATAGGGAATGGTTTAGAATGAAATGGGGGAATACAATGAATGTAATATGATGATACATTAATGGTATATGGGAAGTGTGTAGGATGTAAATTTATATGAAGGGAGATGAATGGAAGGTAAATGGGTAAATGGGGAAATAGAGGTGAAATGGACAAGCATAGGGTAAATAAGAATGAGGGATGAAATTGTAGGATGTTTCAAATGACCATACCTTGTAACCATCAGAACGATAAATGCAAATGAGCTCAATTTAGACAATTCTAATAGAAAAATTACTAAACCCCCTTTGACTTGAAATGACAAAAAAAAATTCTACCATGACTCCCATTAACTTGACACTCTTTCATAATTTGAATGAACCCTTCATGTAAGAAAATCAAAGATGTCAGACAATGATCTAGAGGCTATGACAACAGCAGTAGTCATAGGCTCAACTACTCAAAACTAAAAATTAAAGGATAAGAGAAAAAATTAACAATAAAACTCATAACCCTAACATTGGCTCCAACGGGGATGGTAGCCTCCCAGCGAGGTTACAAGTACAAAACGCAAAGTAGTAGCCTTATCCATTGGGCAATGAAGTAAACTAAAAAACTAAAAATTGGAAGTATGACTAATAGACTGAAAATTTGACTACTAGCTGACTCAACTTACTTATGTCAGTAGATCATAGGAATATTAGGGCCTTCATATCAGGCTTCAAATCCTAATGATAATTGCCCACCTGCTGAAGGTATATATACAAATATGCAAAATGATCCCTCTAGTGTAGCCAATCAAGCAAATGAATGTGTGACTTATGCTTGTATTTAGTTGCACCAGACATAAAGGAAAATTATAAAAATGGAAACTCAAAGTGTGCACTGAAAATTTTCTCATTATATAGGAAAAATATTATAGTTTAATATGAATTTTCATACAAAACATGTTCGATCCATGGAGAGGATCAACACCAACTCGAAAAGTAGAAACATCATAACTAGAAAATAGAAACATTATAGTTGTTTACACATTTTTCAAAAATAACAAAGGAAATCCTTAAATACTTAACTTCACCCTAAAGAAATAACATATTTCAAACCATGTTTATCTTTGAATCTCATCCATCTTGAGTAAATAAAATAGAAACAACAAAAAATCATAGAAAAGTTGCGAGTGAACTAACAGCTCTGCGCAACGACTAGGTAGCACAAAGTCACCATCCCTTTATGGCAGACAAATATTTGATGAAAGCTGGAATGAGATGACATCCAGGTGTAAAGCAAGTTGACCTCTCAAATCTCTGACAGTTGGAAACTCCAAAACATGAGTGAGACTCAGTAGGCAAGGGCTACGCAGCACCTATGCCACGCCTGTGCAACACACTTTTTTTTGGGTATATCTCCCAAACCATAACATATTTTTCAAAACTTAAGGAGGTTATTTTATATGATAGTGTTTGGAATAAAGAATTCTATCTTTTTCTCCAAATCCTTCCCCATATTTTCACAAAATTATCTGCAAAACCATGGCTCAAACAAGAAATTTACAAAGTGTAAAAAATGAGCTTTAAATATGCATTCATAACGCATAACCTTTGACACCTGTGAGAAAACTGGAAGAGGTTTTTATACTTTGTTCTATCTTTAAGAACAACCTCTCAGATTTTTCCATAACTGGCCTTGATGTGGTCAGAATTGTTGTTTCTAAAGGGTGTAAAAAACAGTGTATGCGCAACATTATGCAGTGAGAAAATCTAAGTAGCATTGTGATGCTTTGACTCGATGTTTCAGAGTGCTCCACCTGACTTGGCATGTAAATCACAACATAGGTAATGATTAAGTATAAGGGATATGATATCCCATTGGTATGGGAGTTTTATATATGAGAATGGGTTATTATGCATGAGGGTTATATGATATGAGTATGGAAAATGTTTATGTTAATATAAGGAATGGTTTAGAATGAAAGGGGGGAATAAAATGAATGTAATATTATGATACATTAATGGTATATGGGAAGGGTGTAGGATTTAAATTTATATGAAGGGGGATGAATGGAAGGTAAATGGGTAAATGGGTAAATAGGAGGTGAAATGGATAAGCATAGGGTAAATAAGAATGAGGGATAAAATTGCAGGATGTTTCAAATAACCATACCTTATAACCATCAGAACTCAAACTGCAAATGAGCTCTATTTAGAAAATTCTGATAGACAAATGACTAAACCCCCTTTGACTTGACATGACAAAAAAATGTGCGACCATGAATCCCATTAACTTGACACTCTTTAATATTTTGAATGAACCCTTCATGTAAGAAACCCAAAGATGTCAGACAAAAATCTAGAGGTTATGACAAGAGCAGTAGTCATAGGCTCAACTACTCAAAAATAAAAATTAAAGTATAAGGAAAAATATTTGACAATAAAACTTATGACCCTAACACACATGACTAGAATACGAGTGGTACACCAGGGATTTTAGCTTGAATCCAATTTCTTTCATGGAAATTCCACATATGGATCAAATCCCACATCTCTATGATTTAAAGACAGGAAACCACAAGCATGAACCCAATATGATCCAAAAATCTTCACAACATTTCCATCATTAATAAAGTGGAAGCATAACCATTGATTTTATAAAATGTTGAAAAGAGGAGATTACTTTAGAATAAGGTAACAATGTTCTTTAACCTAGGATGCCATCGAAGAGCCATACATTCACATATAAAACCAATTTCCCACCAAATATTATTGGTGTGATCATACCACCTAGTCCCAAAAAACATCAGAATCAAAAATGAGTTTCTTATAATCTAGATTAGCCTTAATTAACTTCCTTATTTTTCCATGAATGATGGAAAAAAAAATTCCATGGATTACGAAATTGGGTTTAGTAACCAGTGGGGATACTGAAACATTCAAATCCATGTGTATAGTTGCATGTATAAGAGATTTCCCAAAGGGATAGACTCCCAACTTGGGGTAGCCACGACTCTCTGCCTTAATAGTCGCATGTGTTGACCGGATTAATCAATCTTGTGAACAAGATTGATCTCCCTCATACCAAAAATTAATCTAGCAACAAATAGCCAAATAAACCTATCTTTCTCTAGACATATGTGATTTACAAAAGAATACTATAAAGGTGTTAAAGTCTCATCGTAGATCCAATGCTTGTTCGAAGTAGTTGTCCCTCGATCACTTGAAGGAGTTATCCTTATAGACCTGCAATCACAAACAAGCAAACATTAAACAGCACCTATATAGTAAATATTATAAATCATGCCTATCATGGTGATCAAGGAATCCATGAAATAAACAGTTAATTAACAACTTATTGAGAAAAATGAATTTATTTGTATTAACTTTGAATAAATAAAACCTTAGAACCTTAGCCTTGATGTTGAACAGGCCTTCCTAGGGTCCGAAGCAGGAATCTCCTCTACTCTGAGAAGCCTTGCACTCTTCCAACCGAGACAGATAGAGGTATGTAATCTCTCCTCACAAAATCTCAGTTAAATGAGTCTGAATCCCAAAAACACTTAACCTCAAATAATTCTAAAGCTTGAACTCCCCTTGAGGCAACCCAATGCCTCTTTTTATAGTGCAAAAAAGAAGGTTTCAGTTCCAACTATGAAGGGATAGAATCCTCCTTCAAAGGGATAAGCTCCTCACATCAAGGGGTTAGCTCCTTAAGGTAAGGGATACATGAACCTCAAAAGAGCAGTTCTGCCACTGCAAGATTCTTTCTAGAGGCTTCTAGAATTTACTGAAAATGAGCCTTTTGATTTTACTTGCACCTTTTTAATCTTTTACAGGGGTCCGCACCCATAACACAGAGAAAGTGCGTTCAGGTATGCAGGAGTCATGAACATTAGGTGCGGGACCGCAGGCAAGACAAAGAGAAAGTGCGATACCAGAGTTAATGAGATTTTTAAGAACTTTTCTCTTATTTTCAAGGCTTGACATGAGGAACTAATGTGTTAGACTTTCAAATAAGGAAGTATGAGTGATAATGAGCTCATACAAATAGCAAAATGTCAAGATGACAATTTTTAGTGCAACAGATTTCCCCCTAAAGTGCAAAGTCTGGAATAGATGAAGATGAAGCCTATCATATATGAAGAGTGAAGTACTTTATCATTTCAAGGATCATCCTGTGGACACCCCAGTCGGAACCTGTAAAAAAATTCAATGCAAAACATATATATGTAAACATATCATCGCTGAGGCAGGCATTCCCATACTCAGATCAAAACTAACTAGAAAAATAATTTAAACTGTTCTGATACAGGAATGGTTTTCAATACATCAACAGTATAGACATGTGTAGACACAGTATGGACACAACCATCTGTTTATGAATAGTCCACTGTATAAATGAATAAAAAAATTCCTCGCAACCTGGATGGTGGAAACTAGATCCAGGGTCTTGATTTCCGCTTCTCGTACTAGTACGATCCTATCCATGTGAATTAATGTGTCGAAGTTGAACATGGTAGAAACCAATTGATTACCAGTCAATAATGTGAACTGCTAACAAGTGTGAGAGAAACCACTAGTAATGTCAATGGCTCTCAAAGTACTCAGTACAATCCATGAAATGTGAATAAATGAGCTGAAGTCAAACATGTCACGGAATCATTCGATCGAAGATCAATGATGCAACTTGTCGTCGAAGGCGAGAAACCTGCCATTGAGGCATGCAGATATCAAGGTACTGACGATTTCTAGATCAACTTCCTAGATAATGAGTTGTCGTCGATAGAAAGTGATCCGTTGTAGGCAAGCCCACAACACGAAATCATAGATCAAGTTTTGAAGAGATATATTGGCAAGGACTAACTCAGGGATGGTCAAAAATGGATGACAGATATTTTTCAGATGAATGTTTTGTTTGAACTGTCCTCTTGAACACATAACGACACTGCAGATGGTTTGGTGACAATTGACCCAAAGCTAATACCCATAAACTAACTGAAGACTTTCAATATGGTTTGATTAACTGTTAGGCAAAGGATTTTCCCAACCCAGGTGAACAAAAGTGTCGTGTTCAAGAGTGGTTAACGGTTTTGCGAATAATCAAAATGCAACAAACAGGTTCATTTTTCTCTCTTTTCCCCCACCATTTCTGGTAAGTGCCTCTTTATTTTTGACAAGCTTGAGGAGGATAACATTTTCTTGTTTATAAGCTCATCCTTCAGATGAGTCTAACTTAGTTTAGAATTCAAACCTTAAGAAGGAGTGGTTCGTCCCTGCTTAAAATTAAACAGGTCCTTTACTATTACATTTTAACGAGTCCAGTATAGGAGAAACTCAGTGTTTTTCAATTTTAGGGAGTCAGAAGAAAAAAATTAAGAAAACTCCATGGGTGTACTTTTTCGTAAATTTAGTCTCTCGAGCCTGAAAAAGGATAAAATAATGCGAGAGAGAACTCTATTGACCGTAATTAGTCAACGTATACCTTTTTCTTAAATAGTCCATTTCATTTCGTAAAACGGGTAAACTTATACTGAAGGGACGATCATTCATTTACTTTAATGAGTTTGAATAGTCAAGTACTTGGCAATCTTTTTATTTTTAAAGAGTCTGAAAAGGGCTTAAAAGAGAACTCAAGATTTCGCTTTTTCGTAAGTTTTAACGAGTTTGAAAAAAGGGATAAAAATGTACTCATGGTTTTCTCTTTTCGTAAGTTTTAACGAGTTCGAAAAAGGGATAAAAATGTACTCCTGTGGTCGACTTTCAATTTAATTTACCAGCAGGAAAAGACAGAAAGAACTCGGCATTTTCATGTGTTTTACGAGAATGAAAGATAGCAAAATAATATCGGTATTTTCATGAGTTTAACGAGTCTTGAAAATAACCGAAATTAACTCAATATAGATTCCATTTTTACAAAAGCTTGAAACAGAGAAAAACTATGCTTTAGAGTGGTTTCATTTTTACACAAGCTTGAAACAGAGAGAAAAATGTGCTTGATGCCCCCTAAGTGTAACTGCTAGAGCGCATGCCCCCCCAGCTTCATTTCATTCAACTAAGCACACTGCTGGTAATTAATAGTTGGATGGAAAGAAGGTTCATTTACGAGATCATATGAAAGACCCGACCTAAAACTGTAAGAAAATTATGCAAAAAACTGAAATAACTAACCTAAATATACAACTTAACATTTACGAGATCCAGTCAAAGACTCGACTCAATTAGGGGAGGAATTGTTTCATTTTTTAACGAGCTTGACACAAGAAAATAACTATGCTCATGGCAACGTGTTTCATTTTTTAACAAGGTTGACACAGTAAAATAACTGTCCTCAAATCTACTCTCTACAATCTACCTATATAACCTACTGATTCATTTTTTAATGAGGTTGACACAAGAAAAGAACTGTCCTCATGGCCCACTAATTCATTGTTTAACGAGGTTGACATAGTAAAAGGAACTTTCCTCTTGATCCACTGATTCATTTTTAACGAGTTTGACACAGTAAAAGGAACTTTCCTCATACCTGATTCATTTTTTTACGAGGTTGACTCAGTAACAGGAACCATCCTCAGAAACTACTTATTTCTAATCTATTAATCTACTCTCTACAATCTATCTATTGATTCATTTTTTAATGAGGTTGACACAGGAAAAGAATTGTCCTCATACCTGATTCATTTTTTAACGAGGTTGACTCAGTAACAAGAACTATCCTCTGACCAACTGATTCATTTTTTAACGAGGTTGACACAGTAAAAGGAACTATCCTCATGGAAGCTTGTTTCATTTTTTTAACGAGCTTGACACAAGAAAATGAACTATGCTCTCGACTAACTGATTCATTTTTTAATGAGGTTGACATAGTAAAAGGAACTATCCTCACACTCACTGATTCATTTTTTAACGAGGTTGACACAGTAAAAGGAACTATCCTCGGCACAACATGTTTCATTTTTTAATGAGGTTGACACAGTAATAGGAACTCTCCTCATACTCACTGATTCATTTTTTAATGAGGTTGACACAGTAAAAGGAACTATCCTCAGTACATGATCATGGCTTCCAACTGGAAGAAAGACATGTCAATGGACACACCTTAATCATGGCTTCCAAGAGGTCTTCATTAGAAGGAAGAGTAGTTCTCTTGAAGGAACACATGTCAAGGGACTCAAAAGGGATAAGAACATTGCGTTCAAATAATCCCATAGAGTTTTTCATGTCAATTACCGGATCTAAGTCAAAGGAAGACGAGCAAACAGTGAGAGGCTCACTTACATCGGTAATTGAAAACATGGGACTGGTTGCCATATAATTAACCACTTTAGAATCAGGAACATTTAGGGGTGACATATTATTGGTAGTCGAAACAAGACTAGGGAACGAAAGCTGGTCTACAGTCACAATATTTCCATTGTGAGGGAAAGACATCATGCAAAAGAGTGTCGATACTACAACTTTCATTGCATAGAAATAGTCTTGCCCAAGGAGTAAATTGAAATCCAAGGGGGCCTCAAACTACCATAAGATCAATACAGATAGTTTTACCTTCCAAAGTAATAGAAAACTTAGGAAGGATCCCTAAAGTTTCACTAATGGTTTTGTTAAAAGCTTTCAGATTCTGCGTAATAGGCACAAGCTGAGGGGAACCCAAAGCTTTCCAAGCAGTTTAGGATAAAATAATAACATAAGCACCTTCATCTACCTGTGTGCGGTGTATGTCCCTACCACCAAACTTCACAATGATTTGGAAAGGGTTGGAGGAAGGAAGACAAGGTTCTGTCAGTCTATTCCAATCAAAGGAAAATACCTTAGTACTTAGAGGGGGTTCTATAGAAACAGGTGAAATGCCCCCCAGTGTAGAAGAATATGATGTAACAAGAAGAACCTGAGCGGTATGAAGTTCCCTCTCTACAGGGAGAATGGGATCGATTGAATGTGAAATCGAATCGACCACTTGATCAACTAATGGATCATCAACCTGATTGATATGAGTTTCACTCTCCAATGGAAGAGTAGGATCGACTGTACTTGAAATTAGATCAATCACTCCGTCAGTTGACGGTAGGTTGGGAGAAATTTTACGATAACCAGTTGGAAATTATTTCTGTGGAACAGTAAGGTTTTCCAACAATTTTGAGGTTTCATCCATGTGAGGGCAAATTTGAGTTCGATGACTCCCTTTGCGTAACTTACAAGGAAACCTAACTTTACCCTTTTTCCCAGGAACCTGACTATATGGATAAATGGAAATTTGATGGGATTTTCTGACCATAATTCCAAGACCTTTGGAATACCAGGATAATTGATTAGGAAGTGGTCACCCTTACAAAGCCTGCAAGGGTATTTGGGTTTACGATGCATGTTGGAGGTTTCCTCAACACTACTAACATTTACAGCCATGGTTGGTTGGTTGACTTCTTTCTTATCTTACTTCTTCTTCTTCTTCTTCTTCCCTTTCTTCTTCTTCTTAGCCACCTCGTTACTAGCATCTAGGCTTTTACCAAGCGAAGAGGAAGAAATGGAGGAAGAAATATTAGGCGAAGAAGGTAAAGGGTCAATAGAAGGTTGGTGATGTTGAGATGGTGAAATCTGTTGAGGTGAAGCATTCGTTTGAGGTGGAACAATTGGAGTATTCGGGGCCAGCGAAGTTGAAAATAACCATATCGGTAAACCTATTATAAATCCAGGTAATGACAAAGTAGCCATATAAGGAGGACCAACATTTCCAAAGCAAGGAAAAGTACTAGGATTCTCATTAAGAGGGGTCCCTTGGTTGGTAAATTCCGGAACAGTTGCCATTATATTCAACTTCAGTGAATTTATTAACAATTTAAAACTAAAATTAACGATTAACAATTCACACCTAACAATTAAAATTCACAATTCACACCTATGGTTTCTAAAAGTAAAAACAAATTAATTAACATGCACTATCAAATCTAGGAGTCAAACCACACACAAACAATAGATTCCTGCACTAAAAACACTAGTTGGTGATGAAATCTAACATCGTAGAATTTTAATGCAGAAATGGCGGTTGGAACAATTACCCCGACAACCTACTTAATGAAACAGACTGACACAAGTTTCTTCAAAAAACCATCTCAAGTAAAGAGAACCCCCCAGAGAGTCCAAGTGAGCATAGTCGACGTCTGCTCCAGGTACAGTGAGATCTTTCCTTCACCGTCACCTTAGGAAATAATCTTAAGTTTATGGACACTAAGGTTACCAACAGTAGAAAATACAACTGGGGGAACAGTCTACGATCTTTCTACGTGCAAGGGCGGAGTAACAAAGCTCAATCCCCTTGAAGGCTCCTCGACATGGTCAATCCGAGGTTTACCAACAAGTGACCCCAGGCTCCTCGACAATGGTTAATCCAAGGTTTACTGTTTGTAATGCCCGCAGATATTCTATCTCCCTCGATGAAACAGAACTGATTGTCTCAAAGGTTTTGACATGACCTCGTGATTAACTCCTTTAAGAGAAGCTTCCCAAAATGTACCAATTACAATTGGATTTATTTCCTACCACAAGATTTATCTACTTGTTTGTTTTAGTTGCTTTGGAAAGTTAACTACAACCTATTCCAAAGCACTAATCATGAGCTAGATTGGTGGAAAGAGCCCTAAAAATGTAAAAATTACTAGATGAATTTTATTAAGCGCTGTGTTATTCAAGTTGTTATTACTCAAAGGGTAAATGGATATGAAACCAATGGTGTTATGACCCAACCCAAAACTGAATGTGTTAGCCACCTATAAAATTTGTTATACCCAAAGGTGGCTAAATCTGTTTTGAGCCTTCAAGGAACAATTTTTATTACCAAAAAACTGTTGGCTCTTGAAGACTTTTAAAGGCCTCATGCCTCTGTCCAGATCCTACATTGCTATTCCCATTTCATACTATGAAAATTTCTGCTAAAAATCCAAGAGAAAAAATTGTTGAAAAACTATCATTTTCCCTTTCCTCCCCACTCCAAAATTAACCTTCACTTATAAAATCCCCTTTTTTTTTATGAATTTCCTTCTTCCATTGATAAAGACCACTTTATAAGGTTTGAAACTTACTTCGAAAACCTTACCGAAACCCCCAAATCCATTTAAATCCTTGAAATTTTTCATAAAATCAAAGTTTTATTGCTATGGACTTAAGCCCCTTTGGGCTAAGTCCTAAACCACTTCCCCCACATGCCCGTGCGCTGGGACCAAGCGCTTAAGTCCTGAGCGCTAATCGCAATCGGAAGGTCCGGTGGGTGAAATTTCCTTTGTAATATCAAAAAACCCCGATGCGATTTTTTATAACGTTAAGTCCCGCGATATGTTTTACACCGTCGATCTGTGGTCCCGATCCGACGGTACAGCACTAATCGCAGCCCCCCGCCCGATCGCAATCGTAACACTCATGTTGTAACCCCCGACTGATCGCAAGTCTTCTTTGTTCCTCCCCTCCGATTAGATCTGGACCGTCCACGTGTCCAGATCGGACGGTCCAAAACCACCCCGCCTTATTTCTACTCCCCGCTCTCCTTTTCCTGTTTTGCACTGATCTCCACCGTTAGATATTTTTATCCAACGGCTATGCTCCTCCCCCACCATTTGAAGCAATTTAAACCTATTTCTGCAAGATTTCTTAATTGTTTTGTGTTTGATGCAGGTGTTTTAAATGGTTTTCCATTGTATCACGAAGAAATGCCAAGGTCTGGGAATGACGATTATCATGCCCTAGTTTCATTAAAGAGAAGCCATCCACGGGCTCCATTCCATGTTTCGTCAGTGCTCTATGAGTCTTGATGCCGTAAAGCCCAGTGTGGGTCTGCACATCGACAAGACACTGTTTTAATTCAAACACAGTTAAAGAGTATAAGTTTGAAGACAGAGCACAGTAGAACGAAGATTGAAGACAATATTACGGGGATTACGGCTAAGACGGTTATCAAAAGCCTAATCCCCGAATCAAAAAACAGTTTAAAGAACATCATAAGTGTTTCACTGACAGGAGGGCTTCCACTGCTTCAAATAAGGCGAATAAATTCCCCAGCTACCATAAAAGCCACCTGTTGCCTCCAACCTTTCAAACAGAGGCCGAAGTTATTGAAGAAGATCAGATTTCGCCTCAAAGCAGCTAGGGAGTTACTTCTGCAAGGTAATCAATGCAGAAATATCTGCATAGTTACTCCCCACATTACACAGAGCCTCAAAGTCAAAATAAAGCTCCCACCGAGCTTTGATATTTATTGTAAAAAAGTTAATATAGTGTTCCACCTCTGAACTTCTTCATCGAGCCCCTCAAAAGGCCGAGAAGTCTTCGCTCTGTATTAATTATCCTCGAGATATTTTGTTAGATCTCGCCTCCTCATCTTCCTATAAATACTGCTGTGGAAGATGAGAAGTGGTTGGTTGTTGGTTGCAGAACTTTGAAATACACTTGAGCTCGAGACTTCTATTTGTACATAGTGTTCACTGGCCCTTGAAGCTCTGTTTGTGCTAGAGTAGTTAGGTTGAATAGTGAAGATGATTTCTGAACTGAAACATTGGACCTAAAGATTGTAACTGGTTTGACATCAATATAAAAGCTTTTTCTTGGGATCCTGGTCTATATCATCGGTGAAGTGCTTCTTTCTTTGTTAAATTGTTTTCCTTCTATGTATGCCATATTGTTCATATTCCCCTGTAAAGAACAGTTTAAACAGGGTTAGGATTTTCTGTATAGCAGTAACCTTCTCTGGCTGAGAAATATTTATCTTAATGTTTTCTTCATATTTGTTTATTTAAGAATGATTCAATACAGTTTAAACAGTTAGGAATGTTGGCGTTCCCTCGTCCTTCTGTTTGCTCAAACATTGTTCTCGAATGTTATTTCCATTATTTGCTATTAAAGTTAGACTAGAGAAGATATGGTTTTCCCTGATTCCTAGATCTTTTTCTCCAAAGGCAGATTCTGAAAGTTTCCCTTGGTGTTGACTGAAAGCAGACTAGGTTTAAAAGTACTTTATCTGATCTTAAGTTACACTTTGTTTCTCTTATATGTTTTCATACTTTCTGAAGGTAATTATGTGAATTACTGGATTGTTTGTCAATTAAGCTACTTGAATATAGACCTGCCCAAGTAGTCAATGGTTAGCTCTGCACTTGGTTGGTTTTAAACAGTTACTTAAGAGGCTTTTCTTGTTTGGACTGACTATAAATCCTTTGAGAAACTATTATCAGTTTCCACCCCTTCAACACTTTATTGTTTCCATTCCATCATTTAAATCTCAATAATATTGTGGTATAGATGACTTGTCCCTTGGATCACACTTGATGTTGTTGTTCAATTAAAGCCCAGATATGACTCCATAGCCCAATGGACTAAAAACTAGCGTTATATCTATCTATCTGCCAAAACTGTTCTATTTACTTGCAACTTCTCACTTTTGAAACTTTTTGCACTTAGGACTTCCCCCTCAAGTAACATTTCATGCTCAACCATCCAAAACAAAAAACCTTTGGCCTTCATAACTAGCCTAATATCATTACCTTAAGCTTTTCAAAGACAATATCCATCTTTGTACATATTGGAGAGATCCCTCTCCGGATTCAGGAGGGCTAGATCCTAGAATCCCAAAGTTGGTTGAAACGTTGTTAACTCTGTGATTGGACTCTCCCAATATTGCTAATAAATTACAGAGACCTAACATTTCTGGTGACTCCACTGGGGAACCTGTGTGTTTTTAATACCTCAGATAACCCTTTATTCAAGAACACTTTGAGAGTAAAAACAGCCTTTTCAAGCACTACCAAAGAATGGTAATCATGATGAAACTTGTTTGAATCAGTGACAAACTAGGTCAACCCTAGGATTCTTCTAAGTTTTTATCTAACCTTGGAAAATCAGCTGGCTTAGCCATAAGAATAGACTGCCTTTGTCTCGCAACCTTAGCTAAGTTTTGAAACAAAGTTAGGATATTCTTAACAACCACAAAACTGAAAAATGACTTAGAAAAACCTAAAAATATTTCGGATTGGAATTAAATAAACATGGTGGTGGACCATAAGACCTTTTACCTCTAAAAGGAGCTAAAATTTCCACTTGGCGACTCCAAAATCCTTAAACAGACCTTAAGACTCCACTGGGAAGAACCCTTATCACTATAGTATCATTCAAATTCAGTTAGAGGACTGTAGGATTAAAATTGTGAAAACAGATTAGTTAACCTCTCCAAGATTGTCATATCTGGTTGAACTTTTCTTGTTTTGGGTCTAAACAACATAGCATAGTGGCTTCTAAAACGATTCACACTAGAGCCCATCCAGACCCTAACCCACCTGAGATAGTTGATAACCCAGAAAGTATCCTTTGGAAGTCTCCCAGGATTAAATTATCAACTGTTTTCAGATCACCCTTGAGAGCTAATTCAGTCCCTGAAAATCTTTCAGCTCTACAACAATCACAAGTTGACTTAGCAAATCCATTCAGAACTAGGTCATTTGATGATATAATTCGGATAGACTCTGAGTCTTCACTTTCATCCCCAGAAACAAGTGAACATCTTGGTAGCAGGGAAACGACACCTCCTGATTTACATTTCCTTCATAATCTAGGTGTCTCTCATCCGAGATCAGCTCAACAGTCTATTCCTGGCCCATCCACATCTGCTCACCCTACATCCACTGTTCAAACCACCCCACTTCATCCCACTCCACCCCTTGTAAATCCACCCCCACCACCTATCATGGCAGCATGGTATGCTCCCTTAGTCCTTCCTGTACCACTAGTCAATATTCCACAGGACTATCAGTCCAAAATTCCATTATATGATGCTAGCAATGCCATAACAGCATCTCAACATGTGGACAAGATGAATGACTACTTTGATAGAAATGAAATTGATGATGATTCTGTCAAGCTTAGACTATTTGCTCAAAGTTTAGGGGGAGAAGCAAGAAAATGGTTTAAAGGTTTAGCCCCTCACAGTATTAATAATCTCCAAGGCTTCCATAAAACATTCTTAAACAAATGGGAAGTAAGGAAGAATCCTCTCCAAGTCCTTGCCGACTATAACAATCTCCATAGGAACCCTGGGGAAAGTGTACAAGCTTATTGTACTAGATTTAACAGCATGTATAATGCACTTTCCCCTGAACTAAAACCTCCTCAGGGTTCAGCTTTAAACAAATTTCCTGAAGGGTTTGATCCTGACATGACATATTCACTCAGAGAAAGAGTTTTCGCAACCCTTGAAGATATGCAAAGAGGTGCTCTTTCTGTGGAAGTTAACCTTATGGAGAAGAGAGCAAGGATGAAAGCTGAAAAGAGAGTATCTTTTAGAGAGGAATCCATCCCTTCTACTTCAAACTCAAAGATGGAAAGAATGATGGAAGAAATGATGAAGAAAATGAGCATTCTAGAGAGAGCGCAAGCAAGTCTAAATCAGAACGCTCCTCAAAACAGAAACCAACACCAGAATCAGAATGTTAGAAGAAATCAACCTTTAAACAGACCCAGGGAAGATGATCAGCAGATCACTCCTCCCTTTCATCAGAACTATGTAAGTGAGGTTGAGGAAACAGATCAAATAATAGAGGATAATGATATGAATCTATTTGGGGTAGATGATGATGATTTTGAGGTTCATTACGATAAGAAACAAGGTCTTTATACACCTTATGATGACAAAAGAGATGATAATGAAAATTGTTGTCAAGACATGGAGAATGCCATGACAGAACCTTCAAAGGAATATGAACTCAGAAGAAAATCTAATCAACTAACCCCCAACAATAAAAACTCTGACAAACCTTCTCAAAACAGCACTGCAGCCAAGTCTAAAACAATCAAACAAAAGGACAAAAAAGTGGCTGTTAATTCTGGTAATGGTAAAGAGAAAGACACTCAAAATATTGAAAAACAAAGTGCAAACATTAGCAGTACTAACACCCCGGTTAGTACTCCTGGTAAAACAACTGTTTCAACTGTAGATAAACCAAACCAGCAAGTTGTTATTGCTGATAAAGTGGCAGTAAACAAGGCTGAAGTCAATGCTTTAAAGAATCAAACCCTTTTCAGCCTGGAGTAGGAAATCTCAAAGATCAAAATCTCTGTTCCTTTGACTGAGTTAGTTGCCCAACATGTATATAGGTCCAAAATTTTAAAGGCTTTGAACTTAGAAGATAATGAAGATACACTCAATCTTAATGATGACCAACCAGAGCTTATTTTTGGTCCAAAGATTGAAGGAAAGTTCCAAGAGGGTCCTGTCCCTCCCTTTTATGTGAGCTTAAACATTCATGACAAAATTCTGCACAATGCTATGCATGACTCGGGCGCTTCCCATAATTTAATGCCCAGAGCTGTAATGGAAAGCCTGGGTCTTGAAATTACCAGACCTTACAAAGATTTGTACTCCTTTGACTCTAGCAGAGTTAAATGTCTAGGATTGATAAAAGATCTCTGTGTTAACTTAGCCCAGATTCCAGCCAAATGTTTAGTCATGGATGTTGTTGTGGCTGATGTACCCCCAAAGTATGGAATGCTTTTATCAAGATCTTGGGGGGCTAAGCTATAGGGAACTATGCAAATGGACATGACCTATGCGACTATCCCGGTTTTTAATCAGACTAGAAGACTTTACAGGGAATCCCACATGCAATACACAGTGACAAGTCAGGACCGGCCTCAAAACTCTCCTCTGTATGCTGTTAGTACGAGCCTAGATTCTTTTATCATGTTTAATGATGAAACACTTGCCGAACAAGTCATTTCAACAGAATCAATGGCTGAAACGGAGGAAGAGGAACACAACGCTGAACGGCCGGAACAATCTATTGCATCTCAAAATCCTAGCAAACTAAACACAGGTCTTGAACTGCAGGTCATCAACCCTTTGAACTTAAAACTTGACAGTCAAGAAGACAATCCTCAACTTGATGAAAAACTTGAAGAGACGAGTCATGCCAAGGACATGCACCAAACTGATAAAACTGAAAATGTTCCTCTCTGGACTATGTATTTTGATGGGTCATGTACTAGAACAAATGCTGGTGCAGGTGTTTGGATCACTAGCACTGAAAACAACCACACAGAATGCATCTCATGCAAATTAAACTTTCAGTGTTCCAACAACATAGCAGAATATGAATCCCTTCTCTTAGGCTTGCATCTCTTGAAGAAATTAGGAGCTAGAAGAATTAATGTGTACGGGGATTCTGAGTTAATCATTAGGCAAGTCAATGGGGAGTATAACGCGAATCATCCCAGACTTAGAGCCTATCAGAATGATGTCATGGATCTTTTGGCTACATTTGAGGAGTCAAACCTGAGTTTCATCCCAAGGAAAAAGAACATTGCAGCCCACAATTTAGCTTTTGTGGCTAGGACATGTCTAACGCCATATGAGACTGGAGACAACACAACTCCGATAAAATTTAGACCAGCAGTGCCTGATAATGAAAAATATTGGCAAGTTTTTGACAGTGACAAACAAATAGAAGACTTCATGCAATTCAGAAATGAGTTCGAACTGCACAGTTCGGATTCAGACTATGATATAGACTGCAGTGAAGAAAACTTTCTTGGTGAAGAAGAATCGTCTCCTCAACTTGCCAATATTAACCTATTGTCTAGCAAACTTAGGAACAAAACAGAATTGAGTGCAGAGTTAGAAATGGAAGAAGTACAAACTCTGCATTTTGAAGATGAAAGTTTGCCCAGTGGTCTAACACCTTTAGAGGAGTTGTTCGATTTTAACGATGTGGCAAATAAGCCAAAACTGGAGCCCGTAGAGACTGAAGTGGAAGAATGCAATATTGGCAGTAAAGAGAAACTGAAAATGATTAAACTGTCCAAAACCTTACCAGCTCACATTAAACTCAAATACATAGATCTGTTCAAAGAATTTTCTGATGTCTTTGCATGGAGTTACGAAGATCTCAAATCCTATGACACTGAAATAATACAGCACAAAATCCCTCTTAAAGAAAACCAAAAACCATTTAAACAGAAACTGCGCAGAATAAACCCTGTCCAGTTGCCATTGGTTCAGAAGGAGATCATGAAAATGTATGAGGCTGGCATTATTGTCCCTATTAGATATTCTGAGTGGGTATCTAATCTGGTGTCCGTTAGGAAGAAGATTGGAGAAATCAGGCTTTGTATAGACTTTAGAGACTTAAACAAAGCTTCGTTAAAAGACAACTACCCTTTACCAAAAATGGATCACATTTTACAAAGGGTGGTAGGGTCTAAAAGGATTTCGTTGCTTGATGGCTATTTAGGGTATAATCATATTTTAGTTCACCCTGCTGATCAATTAAAGACAGCTTTCACTACTCCATGGGGCACTTTCATGTATGTGAAGATGCCTTTTGGTCTAATGAACGCTGGAGCAACCTTTCAGAGAGCCATGGACATAGCATTCTCGGAAGAATTGGGCTTCTTCATCATTATCTATCTAGATGATGTCACTGTGTTTTAAAAAACAGATGAAGAACATTTAGAACATTTAAGAAAAGTCTTCGAGAAGTGCAGAAGGTTTGGAATATCTTTAAACCCTAAGAAGACACTATTTGGTCTCCAAGAAGGTAAGCTTCTTGGACACATTATTTCAGAAGAGGGTATAAAGATAGATCCAAAGAGGATCGAGGCCATATTGTAAATCTCCCATCCTCGAAACATCAAAGAGTTGTAGTCTTTCATTGGAAAGATAAACTTTTTGAGAAGGTTCATCCCTAACCTAGCTGAGCTCCTTAGGAATATCACAAACATGTTAAAGAAGGAGCAAGGGGTAAAATGGACCGTGGAAGCAAAGACATCCTTTGAACTGGTAAAACAAGCGTTAACCAAAACACCGGTTCTCATAAGTCCTGATTTTTCAAAGGATTTTTATATCTTCTCATTTGCATCAGAACATACCATAGCTGCTGTCCTTTTACAGAAAAATCCACAAGGACAAGAGCAGCCCATTGCATTCTTTAGCAAGGCATTGAGGGATGCCCCTTTGAAGTACAACATTATGGAAAAGCAAGCTTTTGCTTTGGTTAAAGCATTGAAAGACTTCAGAGTATACATCCTGCACTCACACATTATTGCCTTTGTCCCAAATTCAGTTGTTAAATACATTCTAACACAGGACCCAGATGGTAAAAGAGGTAAGTGGATTGATGTTATTCTTGAATATGATTTAGAGATAAAACCCACTAAGCTCATCAAAGGCCAAGGTCTAGCTAAATTAATGGCCGAATCGAATTGTGAAGTTCTTGATATTAACATGATTAATGCTTTGGATAACCAAGAAGAATTCTCAACTCCCATTGTTGAAGATCATTTTATGAATTCTCCTTGGTATGCTGATATTTTTTATGTTTTGCTTAATCTGAATACACCTCCTGGTTTATCAAAAACAAAGGCAAGGTTCTTAAAATTAAAAGCTGTAAATTATTGCATTATTGATAAATGCCTGTACTGGAAAAATGCAAGCGGTCTATTGCTTAAATTTTTGCCTGAGTTTGATGCAGAAAAGGTTAAGCGCGAATTCCATGAAGGAGAGCATGGAGGTCATTTGTACTGGAAGTCAACAGCCAACAAAATTCTGAGGGCTGGTTTCTATTGGCCTACTCTGTTTCATGATGTTCACAAAATGACAACTACTTGCCATAAATGCCAACTGTTTGAGGGCAAGAGAAAATTATTACCCCTTCCTCTGCATCCAATCACTGTTGAAGCTCCTTTTCAACAGTGGGGTCTTGACTTCATAGGAGAGATTCATCCACCATCCTCTACCCAGAATAGGTGGATTCTTACTGCCATAGACTACTTCACTAAGTGGATAGAAGCCATTCCTTGTAGGCAAGCCAATGATTCGGTTATCATAAAATTCATAGAAACCAATATCCTTTCCAGATTCGGCTATCCTACCAAGATCATCACAGATAATGCAGCAGCATTTGGATCAAAGAAAATGGTGGAATTTTGTCACAAGTACCAGATAACATTGGGACACTCCACAACCTATTACCCTCAAGGTAATGGACTTGCAGAGTCTTCCAACAAAGGCTTAGTGAATATCATAAAAAAACTGTTGGAAGACAACAAGAAGTCTTGGCACACAAAGCTGACCCATGCACTTTGGGCTGACAGATTAACCTTGAAGAAATCCATCGGTATGTCACCCTTCCAGCTTGTGTATGGTACATATGCAATTTTTCCTAACAGTCTTGGTGTACCAGTTATGAAGTTAATACAAGAGTTGCAGACTGAAGAGAATGACATAATCAGAAGGATAAATCAGACCATTCATCTTCAGCAAACCAGAGAAGAAGTGTATAACAAAGCATTGCAGAAACAAGACAATATCAAGAAGATATTTGATAGAAGAACAAAGGCCAGCAATTTCAAGATTGGGGACAAAGTTTTAAAGTGGGACTCAAGGAGGGAAGAAAAGGGCAAGCATGGAAAATTTGACAACCTATGGCTTGGCCCTTTCTCTATTCATTCAGGTGCTGGTAATAATGCATTTTTCTTACAAGAACTGGATGGAACAGAATTGTTTGGGGGTCCTGTCAATGGCAGGATGCTTAAGCATTACCTTTCTTAAACCATTTTATGTTCTGAAGCCTTTTTTATTCTTTTCCCATTGTGAATATTTCATCCACCATTGCATTCAAAGTTATGAAAAATAAAAAAATACAAAAACAAAGAAAGAAAAGAGGGCAGAAATGAAAAACAAGAAAGGCACAGCCCCATGCCAAAAAGAGAAATAAAACTGAAAGTGTGCAAGCTCAAATGCCACTCCTCAAAACACACTTCTAGTTAGTCAAACTGCCTAATCTTGACTAATTAGCTTTAAATTTTCTACTGATAGGACAGTGAATTCGATTTGCCAAACTATTCAATCTTGGCTTATCAGTAGACAGATTAGGATAGAAATGAAGGTTCAAACAAACTCAAAATCTGAACCAAAGTTTCCAAAGAGAGATGACTCAAAACTGTTTTATTTTCTGAAGTCATAAAAGAGAAAAACTGGTTCTAATTTGCCCAAAATCTGAATCAGATATCAAGGAAGAGACAACTCAAAACGAAATTAAAAAACAGAGCTGTAAAGAAAAAGAAGGCCATAATGAGAAACTTTCAGATCTTAAGCCTTCCATTTTGATTTTAATTTTCTGCAAATAATAATCTATGTGCAGCTTGTTTTTATGCCATAGATCACAGCAAGTCAAACAGCTTAATCTTGACTTGGCTGTTTTTAAATTTCTGTTATGGAATTTAGAGAATGAAATTCTGTTGGACAGCTTAATCCCAACAAGACAGTAGATTAGGTAGAGAAATATCTGAGCTCAACTGTTTAATCTAAGTTCGGGGAGAAATAAGGAGTAGAACTAGATTAGTTTTTATGCTTTCAAAAGAATAAAATGTTGTAAGAGAGTTTGCCAATCCAAGTGCACTCTAAGAAGAAAAAATGTTAGATCTGTAGGATTGGGTAGGTAGCAAGCTTGTTGATAAAGGTCCATTGTTTTCATGGCTGCCAAATATGTTTTTAGAGAAGATCATTCAATCACAGGAGGACAGCCCAATGGATGGGACAACTGATCAGCCTCCCAGAAGATGCAAGTCTGAAATTCTTGATGCCTTCAAGAAGGCACCATCCCCAAGTGGAGCCACTGTTAGCCACCTATAAAATTTGTTATACCCAAAGGTGGCTAAATCTGTTTTGAGCCTTCAAGGAACAATTTTTATTACCAAAAAAAAACTGTTGGCTCTTGAAGACTTTTAAAGGCCTCATGCCTCTGTCCAGATCCTACATTGCTATTCCCATTTCATACTCTGAAAATTTCTGCTAAAAATCCAAGAGAAAAAACTGCTGAAAAACTATCATTTTCCCTTTCCTCCCCACTCCAAAATTAACCTTCACTTATAAAATCCCCTTTGTTTTTATGAATTTCCTTCTTCCATTCATAAAGACCACTTTATAAGGTTTGAAACTTACTTCGAAAACCTTACTGAAACCCCCAAATCCATTTAAATCCTTGAAATTTTTCATAAAATCAAAGTTTTATTGCTATGGACTTAAGCCCCTTTGGGCTAAGTCCTAAACCACTTCCCCCACATGCCCGTGCGCTGGGACCAAGCGCTTAAGTCCTGAGCGCTAATCGCAATCGGAAGGTCCGGCGGGTGAAATTTCCTTTGTAATATCAAAAAACCCCGATGCGATTTTTTATAACGTAAAGTCCCGTGATATGTTTTACACCGTCGATCTGTGGTCCCGATCCGACGGTACAACGCTAATCGTAGCCCCCTGCCTGATCGTAATCGCAACACTCATGTTGTAACCCCCGATTGATCGCAAGTCTTCTTTGTTCCTCCCCTCCGATTGCGACCCTCCGATTAGATCTGGACCGTCCACGTGTCCAGATCGGACGGTCCAAAACCACCCCGCCTTATTTCTGCTCCCCGCTCTCCTTTTCCTGTTTTGCGCTAATCTCCACGGTTAGATATTTTTATCCAACGGCTATGCTCCTCCCTCGCCATCTGAAGCAGTTTAAACCTATTTCCGCAGGATTTCTTAATTGTTTTGTGTTTGATGCAGGTGTTTTAAATGGTTTTCCATTGTATCACGAAGAAATTCCGAGGTCTGGGAATGACGATTCTCATGCCCTCGTTTCATTAAAGAGAAGCCATCCACGGGCTCCATTCCATGTTTCGTCAGTGCTCTATGAGTCTTGATGCCGTAAAGCCCAGTGCGGGTCTGCACATCGACAAGACACTGTTTTAATTCAAACACAGTTAAAGAGTATAAGTTTGAAGACAGAGCACAGCAGAACAAAGATTGAAGACAATATTACGGGGATTACGGCTAAGACGGTTATCAAAAGCCTAATCCCCGACTCAAAACACAGTTTAAAGAACATCATAAGTGTTTCACTGACATGAGGGCTTCCACCGCTTCAAATAAGGCGAATAAATTCCCCAGCTACCATAAAAGCCACCTGTTGCCTCAAACCTTTCAAACAGAGGCCGAAGTTATTGAAGAAGATCAGATTTCGCCTCAAAGCAGCCAGGGAGTTACTTCTGCAAGGTAATCAATGCAGAAATATCTGCAGAGTTACTCCCCACATTACACAGAGCCTCAAAGTCAAAATAAAGCTCCCACCGAGCTTTGATATTTATTGTAAAAAAGTTAATACAGTGTTCCACCTGTGAACTTCTTCATCGAGCCCCTCAAAAGGCAAAGAAGTCTTCGCTCTGTATTAATTATCCTTGGGATATTTTGTTAGATCTTGCCTCCTCATCTTCCTATAAATACTGCTGTGGAAGATGAGAAGTGGTTGGTTGTTGGTTGCAGAACTTTGAAATACACTTGAGCTCGAGACTTCTATTTGTACATAGTGTTCAATGGCCCTCGAAGCTCTGTTTGTGCTAGAGTAGTTAGGTTGAATAGTGAAGATGATTGCTGAACTGAAACATTGGACCTAAAGATTGTAACTGGTTTGACATCAATATAAAAGCTTTTTCTTGGGATCCTGGTCTATATCACCGATGAAGTGCTTCTTTCTTTGTTAAATTGTTTTCCTTCTATGTATGCCATATTGTTCATATTCCTCTGTAAAGAACAGTTTAAACAGGGTTAGGATTTTCTGTATAGCAGTAACCTTCTCTGGCTGAGAAATCTTTATCTTAATTTTTTCTTCAGATTTGTTTATTTAAGAATGATTCAATACAGTTTAAACAGTTAGGAATGTTGGCATTCCCTCGTCCTTCTGTTTGCTCAAACATTGTTCTCGAATGTTATTTCCATTATTTGCTATTAAAGTTAGACTAGAGAAGATATGGTTTGCCCTGATTCCTAGATCTTTTTCTCCAAAGGCAGATTCTGAAAGTTTCCCTTGGTGTTGACTGAAAGCAGACTAGGTTTAAAAGTACTTTATCTGATCTTAAGTTACACTTTGTTTCTCTTATATGTTTTCATACTTTCTGAAGGTAATTATGTGAATTACTGGATTGTTTGTCAATTAAGCTGCTTGAATACAGACTTGCCGAAGTAGTCAATGGTTAGCTCTGCACTTGGTTGGTTTTAAATAGTTACTTAAGAGGCTTTTCTTGTTTGGACTGACTATAAATCCTTTGAGAAATTATTATCAGTTTCCACCCCTTCAACACTTTATTGTTTCCATTCCATCATTTAAATCTCAATAATCTTGTGGTATAGATGACTTGCCCCTTGGATCACACTTGATGTTGTTGTTCAATTAAAGCCCAGATATGACTCCATAGCCCAATGGACTAAAAACCAGCGTTATATCTATCTATCTGCCAAAACTGTTCTATTTGTTTGCAACTTCTCACTTTTGAAACTTTGCACTTAGGACTTTCCCCTCAAGTAACATTTCATGCTCAACCATCCAAAACAAAAAAAAACCCTTGGCCTTCATAACTAGCCTAATATCATTACCTTAAGCTTTTCAAAGACAATATCCATCTTTGCACATATTGGAGAGATCCCTCTCCGGATTCAGGAGGGCTAGATCCTAGAATCCCAAAGTTGGTTGAAACGATGTTAACTCTGTGATTGGACTCTCCCAATCTTGCTAATAAATTACAGAGACCTAACAGAATGCAATCAAATATGATAGTGTAATCTTTTCAATTCGATGAATCCTAACTAAATTAAGGAGAGAGTTTCCATTCACTTCCAACAATGCAAGAAATTGATCACTAAGAGAAAATATAACAAATTCTCTAATGCACTAATTTCATCAAGAAAAACTAATGCTAATCAATTCAAAACAATTTTTTTATTTTTGTTTTTTTAAAACAAGCATAAAAACATGTAAATTCAAATTAAAGAAATTTATCTAAATCTACGATTGATTTTTCAGAATGTAAACTATGCAATTGTAATCTATGCACAATTCACTTGAAAAGTATGCAAATGTAATCTATGCACATTCTTCATTCATATTCTGAAAATGAGAATCTAATTATGCAAATGTGATCTATGCAAGAGAATTCTCAAACACAAGATGATTCTAATGTAATCTAAGAACCAATCAAGTGAAAGCAAAGAAAATTGGGTGAGAGTTCCAAAGATCAAAAATAAAAATACTCAAAGGCAATTAACACTCATACACAATTTATACCCCCCCCCCCCCTCGACAAATGAGGGGCGAATGTTTTTTGCTAAAACAAAAGCAAAAAGATGCAAAATTTTGAAAAAAACCGAGACAAACCTCCAAGTAATGACCAAAGGAAATCAAATTAAGAATTTCTCAAAAAAGAGACTCAAAACACCCAATTAACTTAACGGAAATTGATGAGATGAAAAATTTGTTGAAAGAAACTCATAAACAAGGCTTTTTGACAGAAAAATACAGATCTAGGTAGATGCTAAGAATCCTAAATCAAATATAAACTCAAACTAGACAAAGAAATCTGGAGTTTTTCAAAAAAATTAATAGGGTTTGCAGGCCCCAGAAGTAACAGGTGCAGTCCCGCACTAGTTAGTTAAGGAAAGTGCGAAACTGCCCGCACTGTGCAAAAGAACAAAGTGCAGTCCCTAGAAAAGTTCAAGAAAAACACAAAAGGGTTCAAAAATTTTAAAAGAAAAGTAAACCTAAGCTACCCAGGCAAGTATCCATCAATCAAAAACTAGAAAAATCATTTTCTCAAGTCAAAATAAAGGAAAACCAAAAAACAAGAATCCTTCCCCAGTGCAGTCGCCAATTTGTTGACTGGATAAATCAATCTTGCAGGCAAGATTGATCTCCCTAGTACCAAAAAGTAATCTAGCAACAAACAACCAAATAAACCTATCTTTCTCTAGACATATGCGATTTACAAAAGAATACTATAAAGGTGTTAAAGTCTTACCATAGATCTAATGCTTGTTCGAAGTAGTTATCTCTCGAGCACTTGAAGGATCTATCCTTATAGACCTACAATCACAAACAAGAAAACATTAAATAGCACCTATATAGTAAATATTATAAATCATGTCTATCATGGTGATCAAGGAATCCATGAAATAAACAGTTAATTAACAACTTATTGAGAAAAATGAATTTATTTGTATTAACTTTGAATAAAGAAAACCTTACAACCTTAGCCTTGATGTTGAACAGGCCTTCCCGGGGTCCAAAGCAGGAATCTCCTCTACTCTGACAAGCCTTGCACTCTTCCAACCAAGACAGATAGAGGTATGTAATCTCTCCTCACAAAATCTCAGTTAAATGAGTCTGAATCCCAACAACACTTAACCTCAAATAATTCTAAAGCTTGAACTCCCCTTGAGGCTACCCAATGCCTCTTTTTATAGTGCAAAAGAGGAGGTTTCAGTTCCAAATATGAAGGGATAGAATCCTCCTTCAAAGGGATAAGCTCCTCATATCACGGGGTTAGCTCCTTAAGGTAAGAGATACATGAACCTCAAAAGAGCGGTTCTGCCACTACAAGATTCTTTCTAGAGGCTTCTAGAATTTACTGAAAATGAGGCTTTTGAGTTTACTTGCACATTTTTAATCTTTTACAGGGGTCCGCACCCATAACACATAGAAAGTGCGTTCAGGTACGCAGGAGTCATGAACATTAGGTGCAGGACCGTAGGCAAGACAAAGAGAAAGTGCGATACCAAAGTTAAGGAGATTTTTAAGAACTTTTCTTTTATTTTCAAGGCTTGACATGAGGAACTGATGTGTTAGACTTGCAAAGGAAGAAGTGTGAGTGATAATGAGCTCATACAAATAGCAGAATGTCAAGATGACAATTTTCAGTGCAACAACATGTACCAACACATCAAGTAATGACACATCACTGCCCTACTTTCCTTCAGTATCAAGTGAAATCATATCGATAAATGTAAAGGCCACTTGTACAATGAGCACCATCGAAACTTTGCAATCCCGCCTATATGTGCACCAAAGTAGAGAGCATTACTAAAAATACCTAACGTAGTAGTGTCTGAAAAACCTCGATAAAATATGTAGAAAAGGTAAATTAATGTCACTTATCAATTATTAACACCACTCGATGTAGGTTGTCACTAGCTCAATCGACTAGGAAACACTTTCAAATAAAATAAACCGACCAATCACGATCAACCAATTTTCTTCATAAATCTAATCAAACACAAAATCGACAAAGATCTTCAATGACGACACAAACCATTAATGGATTGTCCCTCATATAATCAATGACCAACATGGAAAATAAATATCCCCCCAGACCAATTAATGAACCCAAGAGACTCCTTCGTGATCGAATTCAAAATTTAAATATGTTACCAATTCCACCGATCAAAATTAATGCACTTACGTAGGAGTAAAGATCCTCAGAAATCCTCCTATCAACCAATCCAAAGCCAGAGAGGGGCAGGAAGATCCATCGGAGCAAAGGTTCAGAATAAATACCATGTAAAATAACCAGCCAGTGTGTCTCAGATAAACCATAGAGAAGAACAACATGTAGCAACTAAGATCCTCTAAAATCCCCTGATTGACCATTCCCAAACCAGCGGAGGAGCAGAAAGATCCACAGGAGCAAAGGTTCAAAAGAAAGACAATGTAAACAACCAGCTAGTGCGTCTCAAATAAACCACATAATATACCAACAACTAGAGTGGAAAAGAAATTGTTATTAGTGTACCTTGAAACAAAATAACCAGTAGAAATCCTCGATATCATTCAGAATTAGGATAAAAACTTAATCTAGCTCAGATAATTATGCTTAGACACATTGCACCAATCAACACCAGTAATTGCACCAGTAAATGCTACATTTAATCCATCTACCTCCACACTTACAACAAAAATTACTGCCATTATGAATTTTGTGACTAATGCTTCCACAATCCTATCCTTTATCCTTGGCGTTTGCTTCTCGCAAAATTTGTCGTAGAGATTTTGAAGTAGGCATATTGTCTACGAGCAAATACTTTGTAATTTGTCTCCACCATCCTTTAAGTGAATCTAATCCATGTTGTCGATGACCGTCAGAAGTTTCAGCACAACAATGCACTGATAGCAACAACCAACAGATAGAATTAGCATTCAAAATAAATGAAACAGTAAAAAAAAACAAATTAAAACACTATCAATAGAGACCTCGAAAAATACTCCAACTATGTTACTGCCTATCCATGTTCAGGGAAAGTGCCTATGTCGCTCCTCTCACCAAGCACCTCTTTTGTCGGTCTCCATTGCCCTAAATCCCATCAATTTTTTTCGGCCTCCATTGGTCTGCTTCCTAAAGAACCCATCAACAACATAAAGGCAAACCCCTAATCTTTTACTTTTTCCTTTTTTACTAGTGCCTCATATTGAAAATTTTAGAACAAAATATTTCTTTTGTCTTAAAAGCCCCTTCCGTGTAGTAGTGTCGAATGCAACAACATACAATTTGCCTCTAATAGTATAAATAGAGATCGAAGGGACATAAGAGGGATTGATGTCTAAGAAATCTTGCCAGGAAAAGTTGTCGTGTTCTTTAGAGACAGGTGCCCCACCAAAACGAAGAGCCAAATTGTTGTCTTTATATAAGATAATGTGAATGATAAGTGAAATAGCAACCTCAATATAGGCGCGAGACAATAGTAGATTGCACGATGGTAGACTTAGGGTGCACTATGAGAGTCAATTTTGCAAGTCATGTGAGATAATATTGTCTTCAATTGATATGGTTTTGTCTTAATTGTTGATTGTCTTAAATGATTTCGTCTTAATTGTCATTGTCTTAAGTGGCCATTGTCTTAATATAAAGTTTTTGTCTTAAGTTGTTTTTGTCTTAAAACATTTATATTTTAAATTGTTTTTGTCTTAAAATATTTTTCTCTCAAATAATTTTTGTCTTAAATTGTTTTTGTCCTAAAATATTTTTGTCTCAAACTATTTTTTATCTTAAATATAAATTTTTGTCTTAAAACAATTTTTTTTTTCAAACTCTTTTTATCTTCAATTTTATATCTAAAACAATTCAATTCAATTGATATTAAATTTTAATTTAAAATAACTAAAATAAAAACAAAAACTGACTTTTTAAAACCAAAAAAAATTCTATCATGTTAAGAAAATGTCTTAAAAGCACCCCCTTCATGTAGTAGTAGTGATACAGGGTCTTTGATTCATGATAATTGCCTTCCATAAACAACGGTGATTTACGCCAACCGAATACTACAAATAACAAGGCCTTCCAGGCTATAAGTGCAGGAGATTCACCAAATTGCAGTACAGCCTTGAACGGATCACTGCCAGGAGTGAGCTTCAATGACAAATCTGCTACACAGAAATCTTGCGCACGCGAAGGGTCAAAAGCAAAATTACAAAGGAGTACAATGGATAGCAGAGAGGCGATAAAAGTCGCCAATGCTATAACTGCAAATGATTTTTCTCAATTTGCAGTCTATTAGAAATTTCACAATCTACCGAAATCTTGATGCCCACAATTGCTGATATTCGACGATCCAAGCAGCACCTACAGTTTCACAATCTCTCAAATAATTTGTGCCTGCGTTCTGCTATGTGGCTCTGCGGACTCGTCTCCTATGACACCATGCAAATTCCACACTACCAACCGCACCGTTCCACACACAAGATTCACACTTTGAACTCAGAAATTTTGCTTGGACTCCAGATCTACACACGCATATATTAGGTCTTAAAAAAAATTCACAATAGAAATAAACTCACACACAACAATATCTAACCTACACGCCCACACTATGTACAGAGTAGGGATTTACTCAGAATTAATTTTTCATTTTCCTGGGCCTTCTTTTGAGGCAGTTACCTTCATGTGAGTTTTGATACCAAGAAAGAAATTGGAAGAACAGTCATATACATAGAAATAAATATATAAATTTATTTAGTTTTATTTTATAGTTCATTCAACTACATTATATATATATAACTAGATTTATAAAAAATTTCAACTATTTCATACCAATCTCAAACTAATTCCAAACTCAATATAGAAGCCATAGAAACATTATTTCCAACTTTATAAAATACTAAAGTGATATTAAACTGCCAACTGAATTTTTAGTAAAACAACTGCAATTTTTATTTTAGAATAAATTTTATTTATATTTAATAGTATTTAAAAAAAATAACAATTACAACTTTTAAAAGGAAACTATAATATATAAATTTAAAATGATTATTTCTATATATATATAGATAAAAGTAAGTTTATTAATAATTAATAAAATTTAAAAAAAAATATGAATTTTATTTTATATTTTTATAGATAATTTACACATACTAAAATAGAAAGAGAGAAAACATTATTAAGTAACATTATCTACCAAACTATAAATGTCAATAGAGAAATACCAATTAAATAAAATGTATGGATAAGTGTTACTAGTCTATCACAACTCAATCTGTATACATTGAGGTATTCAAGCATGTAGATAAAATCTTATATATAAATGACAACTCAATTTGTATACATGGAGACAATGAAGCATATGGATAAGTATTACTGAGTATATGACAACTCAATTCTTATACATTAAGATATTCAAGCATATGGATAATTATTCAGTTATGTAGGAAATTTGTAAAGGCCATAAAAGGGGTTTTGCTTGTTGTTGTATGGGGCAAAGCTAGTACCCAATGTCTTCCTTTGTCCCAAACAATGAACATAGCAACAACTCCCCCAAATCCAATCCCCATTCCCAACCCCAACGCTATCAAGGACATGATTTCATCTATACCATTCAACCATCTTCTTTTAATATTGCTCATACTACCATTGTCTTTAGCCTTTTCTTTAATTGGCTTATCCATATCATTGCATGGTAGTAGAGGAAACCCGCAAAAGCACTTATTCCTCTAAAAAGAAGTTGTGTTGAAGGTATCAAATTGTGTCCCTTTGGGGATTGGCCCACTAAGGTTGTTAGATGAAACATCAAGAGAAGCCAACATTGATAACTTAGAGAGTTCCTTAGGAATTGCTTCATGCAATTTATTTTTGGCCAAGTCCAACTCCTCCAAAGAAGATATTTCACTAAGAGATCTAGGTATTTTTCTTTCCAATTGGTTTCCAGATAATTTGAGTAACTGTAAGCCACTCATACTTCCTATGCTTACTGGAATCTCTCCTATAAGATTATTCATTGATAAATCAAATATAGTGTTTGCAAGAAATACATATGTTAGATCATACTCAAACCCTTTTATGTCAATGCTCATTCCAACTAGAAGAAACTCTTGAATCACTGATCAAGAATCATGTATTGTAAATCCTTGAAGTTTCTTAAGATGAAATGGTATGCTCTAACTGAATCTATTGTTGGATAAATCTAACAAAAATAATGAGGTGAGATTTGTAATCCACTGAGAAATTGTATCGTGGAAATTATTATAACTCACACTTAAAATATTCAAAATACTAAATTAATTTTGCAACGTATGAAGAAAGCTCACCTATAAATGTATTGTTCCTTAAATCTAGTACTACAAGATTGGTACAACTCGCTAACCATGAGGGTAGATTTCCCGAGATTTTATTGGAATAGGCAGAGAAATTTATTAAAGCACTACAATTGTGGATGCCCTTAGTAAAGATAAGTCCTTCCTTCTGATAGTTTGTCAAGTGAAACTAAACCACCAATATCATTATTAGGGATAACTATTATTCTATAAACTCAATACTTTGAGAGCTTTCAGCCGATACCGTTGTCTAATGAAGCGGTTCCTATATAAAGAAGAGGCGTGAGTAGAATGAGGAGTTAGTGGGACCGTATAGATGAAACTAAGGCGTAGCGAAATTGTTGGATAACTTGCTTCAGAAAGACTTGTGTGGTTTCCATTTATTCGTACAGAGTTAACCCAAGATGAGGAGGTCAAGGTCTTCCACTTGGGTGTGGGTTTTCTTCTAGAAGGGGAGACTTAAAGAGTCCTAACCCAAGATGAGGGGGGTCAAGGTCTTCCACTTGGGTGTGGGTTTTCTTCTAGAAGGGAGACTTAAAAGAGTCCTATTCACGAGTGCCCCACGACTCACGAGTAGGGAAAATTTGAAGTAGAGCCTTTATCAGTGACCTTCCACGAGAAGGAAAGATTTAGAAGTTTTATCGATGGTCCGCCACGAGAAGGAAAAATTAGAAATTTTTTACCGGCAGTCTTTTCTGTTTGTCGGTCTTCTTCCTGAAGGGAAGATATTTGATAGTTTCCCCACGAGTAGGGAAAATTTGAGTCTTTATTGATGCGGTTAGCCAATAAGGAAAAATATACGAGCCTTGATTAGTGGTCTTCAATTTAAGGGTCGTTAGTGGTGTTCTTCAATTTAAGAAAATGAATTGTTTTATTAATATGTTATTTTAGAATTGGTAGTTATGATCATGTTATTTTTTTTATAATCCTCAATCTAATATTCATTGAAAAACTAATTAGGTTTTCATAATCCTTAATCTAATATTGTTGTTTCACTTAAAAAAGAAATTGCTTTTGAACATGTTTATAGCATTAAACTTGTTAATTTCATTTATTTAGTTTATTTTAATTTTATCATTAGATATATTAATAATACTTAATGTTATTATATATAATAAGAATATAAATATAAATAATATTTTTTATTTAAATATTTTTTAATAAAATATTATATTTAAAAATAATAAAATAATATTTACATTCATAAACTCAATAATATCAATAAAAAACAAACCATCCCCTAGAAGTACTTGTTTTCTTTTGGAAGGAAACACTTAAGAGTTTTTATTGGTGGCCCACCCACGACTCAAGAGGAGGAAAAAATGTGTGTTTATCGATGGCCTTCGACGAAATGAAAAATTTGAAGAGAGTCTTTATCAATGGCCTTCCACGAGAAGGAAAGATTTTGAAATTTTATCATTGGTCCACCACGAGAAAGAATAATTAGAAGGAAGAGACTATTCATGTGAAGGAATGGCACTGATGTGACAACCCATCTGACTACATCCTCCGGCGTCGGCAACCCCTTCTGTCGCACCCTCGTTGAGCCCCTTATCCCTCCCGTCAACCTCGTCGGGCCCCACCATCTACCACCCTCCCCTGCCCAGGAACTCGACGCCACCCTCTATTAAAGGCTCCTATATTAAATTGCATATTTTGAAGGAGTTGTCTTTAGTGCGACTTTTTGCAGTTTTCGGTGCTAGAATCTAGTGAAAAATTTTGAGGTAAAATCTTGATTTCTGTTATTTAAACTTGTTTTTGACTGTATATATGGATTCAACACCCTAAAAAACCCCTAGGGCATTTCTATTGTGCAAGGTTACCCATCAAATTTCTGTTTTCAATAAATTCCTGCTGGATTTTAGAGAAATTAGACTGGAAAAATCCACCAGAAAAGCCTTCAGAAAGTTGCACTAAAGACTACTCGTATTTTGAATTTCCACGCGCCGACGTCATGACTTGTCTACCTCCTTCGCAAATGATGTCTAGTGTTATAATTGTGAATGAACGCTCAACAGGATATTAAATGCTGAGAATGATCATGACGCTCTGACAACTCCCCTACACTCCAACAACTTCCCTACGCATTGAGACTAGTATGCTTTGCTTAACTAGCTCAAATTACATTGTGAGAATTATAGGAGGGTGGGGGCCAAGTTGTGAGTCTAGATCGGAAAGATACCCATCATTCTGTCAAATATGTTACTTAAATCTAATTAATAGCTAATTATGACATCCCTTCTTAGGTTCAAATTATTGAAGATGACAGTGACTAATTTTGTATAGAAAATCAACCATAATTAACCTAGTTTTATTACATATAGGGATTAACCTAGCTTTATTACATATGTGAAGATTTCTGCAATGGAGTAAATCTCTGAATTATTCCAACTTGGTATAATTAAAAACATTTCTTTTGTAAATAATTCGAACATAGTTATGACTTTTAATACCCGTCCAACAGAAGAGAATACACCCATTATAAGTGAAGCAAACGTCTACAAATTTCAAAATTTAAAATAGCTTTATAAAAAATAAAGGGTTTGTCATTTTACCATATCTCTTCATTGTTGCGAGATTCACTTCTATGACTAGACTTGAAATCTCACTGATAATAGGATTTCAAGTTATGTCAATACTTCAAATGCAAAATTATAAAAATACATTAATGGCCATGAGATTTAAGTCATAATCCTATATATCATAAAAATACACTTAAGACCTTGATATTTAAATCAGTTTGTAGAATCACTTTGTAGTGTGGTACTATTGAACCAAGCTTGTTTCCATCTCCTTAGCTTATGTCTATTGTAGATTAGGGTATCCAGAAGGTATATTGGATGTAGGGAATTCCATTTAATATAAGGATGACCAGTTTGTAGAATCACTTTGTAGTGTGGTACTATTGAACCAAGCTTGTTTCCATCTCTCAAGCTTATTTCTATTATAGATTAAGGTATTTGGAAGTTATATTGGATGTAGGGAATTCCATTTAACATAAGGATGACCCTTAGTTATAGAGGGAAACATTTTCTTCTCACACATGTAAAATTTATTTATTGGACTATAAAGAAGTTTATTAATGAGATGCTAGCTTTGTTGGGAATCATGTAGTTACACCAAAACCTGATAAAATCCGCAGAGAGAAGAATACATGTCCCAAAACAATAATGAGATTCTAGCTTTGTTGGGAATCATACCAAAACCTGATAAAATCCGCAGAGAGAAGAATCCATGTCCCAAAAAAATAAGGGGGTGTTGGTTTATCCATGTTAAACAATTTCCTATAGTGTGAGCCATGTGTGTATCTAACCCTTTATCTACTCACATCTACTCTAATACTACTTGTTGGGACATTATGTACCCGACATTTCATATCCTAAATTTTAGGTTAGTCATACATCCATTTGATTTCTAATGTTATAGTATTAACTTCCAAAAAACTTTGCAAGCTTCCTTCACAAAAACTCTAGAAAATGATTTATGTTAGTGCTGGAAAATGATTTTCCAATGCCTACAACAATGCTAAAAAATAGTGATGTCTTTTAGAGTCTAATGTTTCAAGTGAGTTGCATCACTCCTCACCAACACTAAGAGAAAAATAACAGATATGAAGGATTTATATAGATATATTGATTAACTTAGAGTAGATGGCTAATAAGTATTTATCATTTACAATATCTACAGGAAAAGTGAATGATAATAAATGAGATAGAAAAAGGAAAATTGACATGACTATATAGGAGAGACAAGGGAAGGATTCGTCATAAGACAAAACTCTAGTTTGGACTAGCTGCATTTTTTTCAATCTTCGTTAGAACACCAACTCAAAGCACTATCACTTTGTTCATGACTACTTTACATTATTACTAGTTCACAACTACAAACCTAGGTTTAAGGAGGGGATTCATGTCCAATGACATCTCTTATTTATTGTAAAGAAACTTAATGCGTATTGATAAGGTAATTTGTCATCTATGAGTAGGCCAATATGTGGTCATTGTTATGCTAATGTGGTGGTGTGTCGAGGAGAGGCACGCCCTTAGAAATGGAATTCCTCCTCTACTTTGGCTCCATATATGGGATTTTTCAATGTTAATTAAGTGCTAAAATTATAGATATAGGGAGTTATTGAATACATTATTCATTAAAAAACCCATGGTCTCATATACATATGTAATGGGTTGTAGCCTTCCATTGTATTTCTTCATTATTGGCTTATGAAAACAAGGTCCATAAATTTTACCTTCTTCTTTGTTTTAAAGGTTTTTTTCATTATGAATTTTCAGGGCCCCATGTCATTTTTCCTTACAAGAGGGGCCATCGTTTTGGGAAAAGTGGGTATTTTCATCACACCTAGGTTCTCATAACCCAATTCAACAACCATGGCTATAACTATCATTGTTATGTGGGTGCATTTAACTAATTTACCCTTTATTTGTGGTGTCCACATGTGATTGGGCATAGAGTTTTCTTTGATGAGTTTTATAATTTATTTAAAGGATGCATGTCAATATATTCCCATATTTTGAGAGAAATAAGGGAAATATAGTAAATCCAAGGCTGAAATAAAAGACAATTAACCTAGCTACAACCATAAGAGAGCAGGAAGAGATTCGATTCTCCAACATGTTCTTGAATGAAACCACAAACCAAAAGGGGGAATACTGAGGAAAGAGGTACTTACTGATACTAGCCCATATCTTAATGCTCCTTTAACTGAGATTGAATATCATAATGTTATTGATATTATCACATTGTAATGCTCTTTTAAAATATGTTGAAGAAGATTCAAAGAGAAAAAGCACTGCAAAATTAGTTTTCAACATTGTTATATGCACTGGTAAATTATATGTTTGGTGAAGTATGCCTACTGCATAAAGTGGCAACCAAGTGCATGAAAAAAAATTGTTTATCAAATCTGAGTCAGCATTGTTCATGTGTATGAAAAATAAAGGTTTATCAAATATGATGCAGTCACAACCATTTCTAAGGCATTGCTAACCATTTCGGAGGCGTTGGTAACCATTTCGAAAGTGATGTAGCACGCAAGGGGAAAATTTTCAATTGGTAAATACTTGGAACCTACTAGTTGGATAGATGGGTAAAAGTGACTACATGAAACAATCTGATCCAGATAGATCAATTCTCTTAAATGTGTATGGGGTTGACATGTTTGCATTTTTTAGAGAAGCTAAGTGGGAGTTTGTTTTTCAACTCTTCATCGAGTATGATCTTAAGCTCACTAGTGATTTCATTGATTCATGTGATAGAAATAGTGTTTAGGTTCAGGGGATGTTACTTCAAGCAACAAAAGAAAAAAAAATTGAGGCAACGAAAACATTAGCTGAGGGGCAAAGATGGTTTAAGAGACCGATGGTGCAAGGAGAGAATATAAATTATTTCTTGAAGGATGACAACCATGATCCTCACTGGAGCGTTGGGGTGCACATAATATTTTAAATCCAGAATGCGTTGAGCATATGAGGATGATTCAACTTTATCTGACATGTAATGGTTGTTTTTCAAAAAAATTCTTATACAATATGCGACTTCTTCTGCATTTTCCTGGTTTTAACAGGATGAACCTACCATTTTACCTTCATCAAAGCTTGGTTAAGATGGTGGCCTCTGCGAAAAAAAGGATGGTTTGGTATCGACATGATGTATACCACCACAGTTCAATCAAGATATTATTGACCCATGAAATGAAAAAGAAAGCACAACAACCGAGGAAATTGGGACAACCCTTTTCCAAAAGGTGTAAGAAGAAGAAAATTGTTGATATACAGGCTGAGAGGAGTCAACAAGTTGTTGGAAAAATAACAGAAAAACTCAATAGGATAAAAAACCCTAGGGTTTATAGGGTTTATAGAGGAATGACTAGAGGACATCAATCAAAATCCCAGGAGAATAAGGAATACAAGACAATAGAGGAAGGCAAAAATAAGGGTGAAGATCCTATAGAACCTAGCCCAAGAATAGATTATGCAAGGAAGCCAAGAACCAGAACGAAATACAAGTTAAAGGTGGGGTTTAAAGCTAAATTGAATCTCAAGCTTAAGGAGACTATTATCATTGAAGATTAAAAGTAAGACGAGCCTGCAAGAGATAAGGAGGGGTTTTTAGTAGATTCGGTTCCACAAGCTCCAACAACTCAGAAGGCCCCATGGAATAAAGGAAAAAGAGGTCCAACAACTGAGAAGACCCCATGGAAGAAAATAAAAATAGCAATATCCACAAGGTAAATCACAAAATAGGGCAAGGTAAGAATCCTTGTAGAGGAAACGAAGTCCATTGCAAGCTATGGTGTTTTTCTAGCATTTTTTTCAATAGGGATAGACTTTGTTTACTAAATTGTATCATGAAAATATTGTAATATTATATGGTTTCTTTCTTGGATATTATAGATCTCAGAGTTTTGTACAGTTTGATATATAATGTATGAAAAAGAACGACAAGGGCTTCAAAAGTCTTTGGGAAAAAGTTTTTATGTATTGTGGGATTTTCAAGATCAATATAGTTTTCTCTCTGCAAAATTTTGAAAGGTTTCAAAGATTCATGTGTTACTAGTTTTTTTTTTGTCCTCCTACGTGTTTGTTATCCTTTTTGCTGATCATATGTTCAAAGCTTCACTATTGTAATATACTTGTAATGAACTAGAATTCATTTTTGATTTCTCACTCTCATAATATTCAAACGCTCTAAGAAATTTTCCATCTAGAGGTTACCAAAATCATTGTGTGGTGCTCTGTTTTTTTTAGATCAATATGTTATTCTTCTATTACATCCTGGTTTTTACTATCTAAACAAAGAATCCAATACTTATCTTTCCTCTGGCATAGTTTTGAAGGATTTGTTTCTCTTATTGGAATATACTTGTAATGAACTAGAAGTCATGTTTGATTGTAATGAACTTGGGGAAGGATTTAGCTAGTGAAATTGAACTTAAATTTGTATCATGTAATGTTTCAGTTAAGGTAGTCAATACTAAGGATAGGGAAACAACTAGGCTTACATCCATAGTTCATGTACAATTAGAATAGTGGAAGGGCATTGCAAACTTTAACGGGTTGTAGATGAATGACTTTCAAGTTATTACTGTGTAGGAATTCCTAGGGAGAATGTAGTTAGTTATCATGTCATTTGCAAAAAAAAATGATGATACTTGGTGGACAAAATAATTGAGTTGTGCACAAAATAACAATGAGGCTACACAAAAGGTCTAGGTTGTATCTATACTGATCATGACTACAGTGTCGACGCACCCAAAGTCTTAAATCTTTGTAGAAACTATTGGAGAAATGGATGAGGGTGGAGTGGAGATGCCTATTCTATTAGGACTTGCCAATGTCTTGGATGAGTTCAAAAATTATTGAGCATGACTAGGGAAATGATACACCAAAATAATTTATGAAGGTGGAGTGGAGATGCATGTTTTAATAGCACTTGCTAATCATGTATTAGATGAGTGTGCATGTTAGATGCCTAATTATTTGCATAAATCATCAACGAAAGTGAAAACTTGGGCTGAAATTATGTTGAGGCTACCAGAATTTGAGTAGTCATTTGAAGTGCAAAAATATGCTTTAAAAATTACATTATAGGATTTTTGTCATATGAAGGTCATCTAATGTCCCTTTCCTCTCTTTTATTGGCATGTCAGTTTTCATTCTTCTAAATCACTTATTCTCATTGAATTTTCATGCAGATATTGGAAATGATCACTCTTTATTATCCCTCTACTATAAGTTATTCAATATATCTATATAATTCCTTCATATATGTCATTTTTCTCTTAGTGTTGGTGACGAGTGATGTGACTCACTTGAAACATTAAACTCCAAAAGATAGAAGACATGGTTACTTAGGAGAACTTTATTGACCCTGTAACTTCAATAATAATGTATTTTAAAGGTAACAAACTATGAATTCGCACAGACACTTCAATATCACCATTTTCTAGAATTTCTCTAGGCGCTGGAAAATAATTTTCTAGTTCCTACAGAAATCATTTTCCAGAGTTGGTGGATGAATTCTAGTTTAGATATACCATATTGAAGAGTGCTTATGCAGGTTATATCTCACTTGTGTGGTAAAATGGATAGTAATTGTTTGAAACCCTCATAGTTTTGCAAGGATACTATGACATCAAACCATCAACCTTAAGGTTCATGGAGGGATGGAAAGCCAAATTGGAGATGACTCACATTTAGTTTAAAAATGTAGTAGAAAGGATGAAATATTGGGTATATCATGATAAAATGGAGGTAGAGTTTTTAGTTGGGGACTTGGTATTCTTTAAGTTGGATAGTGAGCACCTCAAGTCACTAAGTGACATGTCAAGTGACCTCATGAGTGTGTATTAATATTTTATTTCAAATATTCAATAATAATGATAGGGAAACAACTAGGGTTCCATCCAACCTTCATGTACAATTAGAGTGTGAAGGTGTAGTGGAGATGAGTGTTTTAATACCACTTTCTAATCATGTATTAGATGACTAAACTCTCCCCACTTTGGCTCATAGTTGACCATGATATTGATCTTGAAATGGGATTTTAGCCTACAATTAGAGATCCATATTTACGTTTTCGATGCAATTTGGAAGATTTGACGTGGAAATTGATTGAGCTCATGCATGTTGACTTCACAAAGCCTACTAAGTACCTATATGGCACACTAGTCATCTTCCAAGACAATGAGGATATTCTATAATTATGAATGTTCTTGGATTATCATGTATTGATAAAACAACCATCAAAAATTAATATCCATTAGCTTTGTTGGTGTGTTTTTTTGACAAGTTCATTTAGGAACAATTTTGTTGAAATCTAGACTCGAGGTGGGAATACTACCAAGTAAGGATTGTAGAAAGAGAAGAGTCAAAGATAACTTGTGTGATAAGGTAAGGAAATTTTTAATTTCTTGTTATTCCTTTTAGGTTATGCATTTGGTATTTCTACCTTTTGCACCATGATGATTGAAGTATTCATACCATTCTTGGACAAGTTAGTGGTTATATACTTAGGTGACATTGTGATATGCAGTGAGAACATTGAATACCATAAGACGAATTTTGTAGAATTATTTGAGGTGCTAAGATAGAATCAATTATACTTAAAGATGTCCAAATATTTTTTTGGGTTGAATGAAATTCCATTCATTAGCCATTGTATTTGACAAGGATACATTTACATGGATCTTGTGAATATAAGGGCATTAAGGATTTGGAAGAAATGAGGATAGTTCATGAGGTAAAAAAATTTCTTGGTTTGGGTAACTACTACTAGAAATTTGTTGAAGGTTAGTCTAATATTTTTATATGACTTAGTGATTTTTTGAAGAGGAATAAATCATGGGAATGGATGGGGAAGTGCAAGGAAAAAATATACCAATAGAAGTGAAAATTTGGGTTGAACATTATGTTGAAGCTATGAGACTTTGAGTAGTCATTTGAAGTGCACATATATGCTTTAAAATTTCTGTTATTGGATTTTTTTCAAATGAAGTTCATCTAGTGTCCCTTGTCACTCTTTTATTGGCATGTCAATTTTCATTTTTCTAACTCATTTATTCTCATTGAATTTTCCTGTAGATACCGTAAATTATCACTCTTTATTAGCCCTCTACTCTAAGTTATTCAATATATATATATATATATATATATATATATATATATATATATATATATATATATATATATATATATATATATATATATATATATATATATATATATATTGAATAACTTAGAGTAGAGGGCTAATAAAGAGTGATAATTTACGGTATCTACAGGAAAATTCAATGAGAATAAATGAGTTAGAAAAATGAAAATTGACATGCCAATAAAAGAGTGACAAGGGACATATAGTCCTTCATATATGTCATTTTTCTCTTAGTATTGGTGAGGGGTGATGCAGCTCACTTGAAACATTAGACTCCAAAAGACATCAAGACATGGTTACCTAGAAGCACTTTATTGACCCCTTAACTTCAATAATAATGTTTTTTCAATGTAAGAAAACCATGAATTCGCACTGACACTTCAATATCACCATTTTATAGAATTGTTGTAGGCATTGGAAAATCATTTTATAGTGCCTACAAAAATCATTTTCCATAGTTGTTGGATGCAATCTAGTTTCTCTATAACATGTCGAAGATTTCTTATGTAGGTTATAGTTCACTCTTGTTATAAAATGGATAGTAATTGTTTTAACCCCTCATAGTTTTGCAAAGATACTATGACATCAAACCATCAACCTCAAGGTTCATGGAGGGATGGAAAGAAAAATTGGACATGACTCACATTTAGCTGAAAAATGCAGTAGAAATGATGAAATATTGGGTATATCATGATAAAATGGAGGTAGAGTTTTTAGTTTGGGACTTGGTCTTCTTTGAGTTGTGTAGTGAGAACCTCAAGCCACTAAGTGACATGTCAAGTAACCTGATGAATATGGATTAATGTTTTTGTTCAAGTAGTCAATACTAAAGATAGGGAAACAATTAGGGTTGCATCCATACTTCATGTACAATTAGAATATGAAGGTGGAGTGGACATGCATGTTTTACTAGCACTTTCTAATCATATATTAGATGAGTGTGTGAGTTATATGCCTAATGCCTAATGCCTAATTCATTTTATTTTATGTAATGGTATTTTCATTTTTGCGTTGAAATCTATCAAACCAATTGTTGGGCCAAGGAGAAGGTACATTTTACCCCTATCTTTACCACAATTTTTCATTTAATTTTATATATTTTTCTCTTATCTTAGCCATAAATTAAAGGAAAATAATGCAAAAATAAGGTAGAATGAATTATTAATAAAAGGTGTGTTTAATAACATAAAAACTGATTTTTCATTGTCTTTATTGTTAGGGAAGAAAAACAGCGAAACTGCTGACCAGGATGACCAAATGATAGCATACAAGGAAGGCGAATAGAATCGTGTAGGCTCCCATGAATCAGCAGAAGATGTAGAGGCACACCTACTCTTGGAGTTTTTAGTTGATAGCCACGAAACGACATGATCTCATAATCAGAAGCATTCGTTAGTATGTTTGAATTCGCCTTTAAGCTATAAAAGGTCGAAGGTGAACAAGATGAAGGAGTTCATGTGTTGTAATTTTCCTATAATAAACATATTCGGACAGAATCTTCAAGTTCATGCTAATGCGTTTCTCTACTGATTAATGAAGAAATTGGCATTTTAGTATAATCAACTTCTGAATATCCCTTAGTAGGAGGATTCTAGAGGCTTCGAGCCCAACCCTAGGGTTCTACTGCTATTTCTGTGCTATACGTTTATATACAGAACTTGCATTTCCAGTTATCCTTTTTTCTAGATTAGATTTATCATTCATATTCTCTTATCAGGAGTTGATGCTTTTACATTTGTTAGACTAGTTTCAGCACATTTGTTCAATTCTGCGTATAGTTAACGTTTGAATCTTTTCATCATAATTGTGAACGTTTGGTTGGTATTTAATTCTTAGTGATTTTTTTATTTGATTAAAAGATAATTCCATTACAAAATCTAGAATAATTGATTGTTGTTCAATTTATTAGGATTTTTGTTCAATTCATTAAGTTAGTTTTTCAATTCATCAAAGCGTGTTGTTCAATTGCAATCTATTCTTTTCAGTCTTGAGTGGTTATTTTTGCATATGCTTAGAACATAATCTCCTCCTTTGATTGGTCTCAAGTATTTCATAGTTCACTTTCAAGTTGGTTTGATTGAACTTTGAGAATTAGACAATATTTATTACAATGATCTAGAGTATTTAACCTCTAATGTCACTTGCATATATTTTGCTTACACTCTTGAAATAACAGGACTTGCCTTGGGTTGATAATTAATGTAGAGAATTAAGGTTACCTTTAAAACAGTCACCTTTATGACTCAAAATTTTTTGTGCCTTGCTAGGGAGAGTGTTTAAGAGTGATGTATTTTACTTCTTTTTCCTTTTGCTGTGAAAGAATTGGATATTGAAAATGAGAGGTAATAACCTACATACTAGCAAGAAAAACACTTTCTCTCCAACCCGCTTCTTAGCAATTGTACAGAGGTCGATAGGATAGGTGTTCTTGTTTTTTATGACTAGGAAGAAAAAGATAGAAATAAATCAAAATCTTCCACTTAAATCCACAAAACCAAAAGGATCAGTGGTCCTTGGTAGAATGAAATATATAGATGAAATCATTAAGAAGGTTGAATCTTAGGCATCCATAGGACCCAGAACCATTCCTACATAGAGTCCTACTATAGTCCCTCATGCAGCAACCTCACCATCTATAGCCCATGCTGAGATTCATAGCAAAACAGAAGGGTCTGAAAAAATCCTTCAGAATATTGAGCACTTAAGTCCCACCCCTTCGATAGAGGGAAATTATTGCAATTTGCAGGAAGGAGAGGGAGAAACCAGCATTACAGTACATGAAAAAACTCTAGAGCCTGGATCCCTTGAGAGAGTGGTTGAGAGAAGGACACCCAATATTCCAGATCGGGGAAGTGTTGTAAGGCCTCCTCCAAATCCACTCCCTAATATCACTTAAATTATTCCCCCAGATCAAGAAATCCCTGAAGATTATTCGCACATCTTTGATCAAATGGAAAACAACCAAAACCAGATACAAACATCAACATTGGAGTATCCCATTATTGATCTAGCCGCAAGTGCCCCTATGAAAGCTATTCCATTACAAAACATCCCCAACTTACATGGGCCGACCTCGGAAGATCTGAATGCATTCTTATTTTAATTTGATGTCTTATGTAGGGGATATGACTACACCATTGACCCTTATAAAGTGAAACTATTCCCCTCTACTTTGAAGGTGACAACATTACGTTGGTTTATGGGGCTCGGTGGAGGAACCATTAATAGTTGGGATCAAATGAAAAACTCTTTTCTTAACAAATATTAAGACTATAGCCGGGATCAAGAACGAAAATATGAAATCTTCAATATGTTTGCAAAATACAATGAGACATTAGAAGAATACATTGAAATATTTCAATACAATTCGCAAAGATCTCCATATACTACACGATCTAAAGATATTTTAAAAGCAACAATGATTAAAGGAATGAAAGAGGAATGGGTCGAAAAACTTAATATAACGGGAAAAGGGGACATCTATCAAGAATAATATGATGATATTATTGCATTTTGCATCAGGTGTTATTGGGGTAGTACATGAAGCAGGCCAACCGGACAGGATTCAGCTACAAGGAATTATAAACAGTTTGATGGCAATGTGACTAGAGCAGAATTCAATAATATTTTAGAAGATTTTAAAACAGATATCTTAGACACCCTCACAATGCAGGTATATGTCCTACAATCCAAGCAGAAGCAAGCTCTAGCAGAATAGAACTTGGTTTTTTTTTCCCACATTGTTGGAAGAAGCACATCTAGGGGAATTTCCATTAGACATGATCCAAACATGTGCCATTTGTACCAAGGACCACACCACTGACCATTTCCCTTCACTTCCAGGGTTGAAAGTGGTTTTTAAAGAGGCAGAAGAAGAAACATAACCAGTATATCTAATGAATCAATGTCAGCAGTGGCAAGCATGACTAGGTATGCCACAAGACATGTCTTAGTTGTTTTCTCCTCCACAATTTAATCAACAAAACCCTGGAGCAACATGGAAGGGACAATCACCTTTTTCTGTCTGGCCATCCCAATCATCTCCCATGCCTCCTTGGCTAACCCAATCCTCTTTAGGTAATAGTTGGTCAAGTTTTTCTTTTTCCCCCCATTGTTAGCAAAAAAATCCATATCAGCCCTAGTGGCCTGCCTCCACTTCATATAATACAAATTGGTCTCAAAACTGGCAGCGAACCCTAGGAATGACCAATTTACCTATGGGAACAGGGGTTCATAATCAACCCACATTACCAGACCCATACCCATTCCAACACAATCCTCATCCTATTATCCTAATCCCAATAACAAACTAGTTCAACTAATCCAAATTATTGAAAACATAAACCCAAAAACTGAACAGAAGTAATGCAATGAACTTAGGCTGAGATCACGACGTGTTATTTCACCTAAGGGAGATACATCCCTGCCGTTAGTGTCGGTATCTTCATCCCTCCGTCAGAGATCAAATTTCTCTTGTTGCATTGCATATTAGGTGTCTCGTTCAGTCAGTTGCATTCCACTAGGAGCATGGATCATCTGATGGTAGTGGCTTGTTGCTCATGTCCCTCATGAATTTTACCTGCTGGCCTATTTCTGTTCATTAAAATCATTTGCAGTCATTTTTGGTCTCATAGTTTGCAAAGAGTAATTTTAGGGTTTTAGTCTCATTAGGTCTAGGGTTTCATTAATCAGGTCTTCAGAATGCCTAATAATGGTTAGCAGGCACATGAGGAAGTTTGAAATAAGGTTTCAGTGCTAAAATTTTCATCATCATATGCTTAATAATGATTTTTCTTCAAAACTCTATTTTGAAGAAAAATAGAGTTTTGAATCTTTATGTATAAATAAATGTAATTTTAAATTTTCTCAGTTGTAATAATACTTTCACTCGCAACCCTGGTCGCCTTTTTCAAAGATCCATGCCATCCATTCCCTGCAAGACAAATAGAAAGCTCATCATTCAGTTAAAAGCCAAAGGGAAGAAAAACAGAGTTTTTGAAAAGTGTCCAAATTTGGAACATTACAAAGTGGGTTTTTTGAAAAGAAAAATCAAAAGCCTTGGCATATAAGATATTTTCATGTTTGAAAACTTCATTTGTATGCCAAGAAGACTAGAGTAAGCCAAGGAGAAATCATGGAGGGAGAAACTAGCAATTTGAGGGCATACTGTGTAAAATTTCCAAGCGCGACGCATTGGGTGACTGTCGCAACGCATCGGGCGAGCACGACGCATTGGGTCGGCTCTAACCATGTAAATTTGTTCCTGCGCGATGCATTGAAGCAGTGCGATGCACTAGGTTTATTGCGCAATGCGTTGGGCTGCAAAAAAATTTATTGCCATTTCTTCCAAATTTTCAAATCGGCTCAGTCCATCTTTGTCCAAGTAAGTCGAAGCAACCTCTTCATTGCCCATGAACATGTGTTTGGTGATGTTTATGAGAATTTAAATACAAAAAATCAAACTCTATTATCTTGTTTGAAGAATTCTCCTTTAGGGTTTGAAATTGGTTTTGTGCTCAATCATTCCCATTTCCCCCACCTTGTTAGTCCATCCTCACTGTTTATCTTATCATAGCAGTCCATTTCCCTATTCCCTTATATCCCTAAGTCACTCATTCCTATCCCATTCCCATTATCCCCATCCCAATTGTAAATTTCCCCAAACCCCAATGTTATTTCTAAAAACTTAAGTGACTATCCTTAAACTCTTCAATTGATAGTTTGCACTTGATAATATTCCATCATTTCTACCACCCTATCCCTCCATAGTCCCTCACTTGTCATCACATATTTGGCAACAAAATCAAAGACACCAAACTTCTCATTTTCATCCAAGAGAACATAGACCTTGGACATCATGGAGACAGATACAGATACATCTTATGACCGAGACAGTGATTCCACAACTGAATTACATGCACCTAGAAGACCTCATAAGAGTGGCAGACATGTGAGGGAGGAGCCCACTTCATTGGCTGAGTTGCAGGCCTGTCCTTTTGCCATGACATGTTTTCAACAGCAGTCTTGTTACCAATTTTGTGAAATGGTTGCTAGGGTCCATCATCATCAGGAGTTGGCCCGTTTGTTTGTGTTGCATTTACAGATGGTCAAGTCACCCTTGCTGGTATGACGTTCACTTTAACACCTGAAACTATATCTCAAGCAACCAGAATACCAAATGTTGGAGAACAATGGAACAAAAGGCAACAGGTTGACAGGGTACACTATGAGCCATATATCAGGCCTAGTTTTCTGAGATAACTCAGCAGAGTGTTTCCTTTCTGGTTCCTAAAGGATTCCTATGCTCCTCTGATGAAACTTATTATCAAATATTTCAGTTGTGAAGGCCGGTTTTCACGTCTCTATGCTTATCATATCAGGTTACTGATGCATTTTACCAGGGTGAGGATGATGAACCTCCCTTATTTCATGTGTCGGAATTTTGAGAAGATGACCACTCTCATGCAAAGGAAAACTCCTGAGCAGCAGTATAGCAGTATCTATCACTTTGCACTTATCAAGATTGTGGTTATGCATCAGCTCGGCTTGCAGGGTATTTCATGGGGGGATTTCATTTCTAATGATTTCTTCACAGCTCCTCAGGTTCCTTCGAAGGTTGTTCTTGAGGTAGGTGAACCTTCATATCAGCATGAAGGTCATGAGACACAGACCACTAGTGCGGCAGTGTTTGTCACTTATCAGAGAGGCACTAGAGGGTTACTTGCAGTAGCCAGGCGAGTATTATCTCCACCCAGGGTGGAAGGGGTCTCGCTTTCATCATCAGCAGCACAGGTACAGGTACAGGACAAGAGTAAGAGGCCCATGCAGGATGAGGGGACCTTAGGAGGCCAGGATGTAGATTTCATACTCATTGATGACGATTTGGGCTCACCAAGCTCAAAGTTGAGAGAGATTATTCAGGAGAAGAAGGCAGAAATAAACACTTTTTCCGTCAAGTTGCAAAGAGCTCAATGGATAATTAACTACCTTGAGCAAAGAAACAAACAGTTGGAATATCAGCAAACTATCATGGCGTTGCAAAATATACGTGAGAACCGGCAAGTTGCCCAAAAAAGCCAAACCGAGATGGCATCTATTGAGCGAGAGATTGAGGCTGATCGAGAAACTTGGCTTGAAAGGGTCAATATTCATTTGGAGAAGCTGTTGGAGAAGGCCAAAAAGGAAAAGAACATGTTGAGGCACATGAAGAATCATTATTGGGCATGAAATCATGTTTGCAAGGCATGAATCAAGATCTTGAAAGCTAAGTTAAAGAGGGCATTACAGTGTCGGAAAAGGTAAGATAGACTCCAAATTTTGGCCAAAGCTTCCTTGGCCCAGCATATTGCATGATGGTGGACACTCAGCCCAAATTTAAGAAATTTGGGACACATTTTGTTAATTTTGATTTTTTTGGCCTAAACACAAATTTTTCAGCCCGATGCGTCGCGCCACTTGGCACGCACTTATGATTGGGAGCTCCTCTTGGGTAAAAATTTGTATTTTTGGATTTTTCATGAAAATGTATCCATTTCTACATATGGAAAGGAGATTTTGACAAGTTTTGAGCCTCTAGAAGGGTTAAAAACACCCTAAAAATGACCTTTCTGCCCCTTTTTGGACACATAGGAAGCAGTGTTGGGAAAACTAATTTTTGAAGGGGCTAATCGCAACCAAATTTAGAAATTCCACTTTTTCTGGAAATTAGACAGGCATAGCTTTCCAACGAGCTATCCTGCGCTCAATTTGGACACTGGGAAGGTCTTCAAAATTGGCTCCAAACTGGCGCGACACATAGAGATTTCAGGCGCAGCGCATTGGGGATTTTAGCTTATTTTTCACTCAGTAACTCTGTTTTTTGCCTAGTTTTGGCCAGTTTGACTTTCTTACTTACACATGTAAAAATATTGATGTAATTTGATGTAATTTCATGGCTCTTGATGTAATTTTGGAAATTTTTTACTCATGGAGGTAGATTCATCCCTCAAAAGGTGAATTGCAATTGAATGAATCAGTTTCCTATCTTATAGAGGCAAGCTGTTCCACTGCCTATTTTCTAGTTCTTAGTTGAGATCTTGTTGAAACAGCTCCTAAACTAGTGAGATCGACCCCTAGAGGCATGGGGATGAGTTATTCTTGTCTATATCTTGTATTTTTTCAGTCATTTTTAGGGTTGGACACTTGGGATTGCTTTGAAGTTCATTGTACATTTCATCTCTGCATTTTGGCAAAGGAATAGACCAGGGTTTTCAGCACTCCTTGGGATCCATGTGGCTCTTTGCTTTGATGATGTGTTTCTCTCTGTGATTGTAAGTTTACTGATGTTTCATGTGTATCATCTCCCTTCTTATTTCTTCTTAAGTTAAACAAAAGACTATAAAGGTGGAATTCATTAGATTGCAGTGCTCTACCTTGAGTTTTGTTTAATTTTCTATGTTTTCAACTGCTTGAAGAGGATTCCTGAAAGCCTCTTGCCCTCTTCAACTCCTCACCGGTCTGAGCTATCCATTTCATTCAATTCTAAGCATCAAAACAATTGCCTTCCTTGCCCCATTCAGACCTCTTCAAAAACTAAGCCTCATTCCCCAGACCCAAAATATGCCTTTCCCTTTGATCCAACAAACACCCTCAAAATCAAATTCAACTCTTTTACATATATACCTAGCCTAAAATCAGCCTTTATTCAAGTCATATCAAGCCTCACTGAACATTTTTCGCTGATATTGACCAGGAGAGAGCCCTCTCCCGATTTGGTAGGGCTAGCTACCAGATTAAGCATGTTTTTATGTTACCCTAGATTCTACCTTTCTCAGCCTGAGGTAGATTTAGGCCATAACACCTGCCACAACTTGAGTCTGAAATTCAAATAGTACCTAAACAATCAACTGTGATAGAAACAGAGAGAGAGCAAGGGAGGGACACAATTGACCAAAAAGATTCTAAAAACCTTATTATTTCCTCCCCTCCATTCCCTGAGAGATTAACCCTACCTAAACCAATAGTCTCTTCATATTTTGATCTCCCAGGGGAATTAAAAAAAAAATTCATTAAAATTCCTCTCCTACAGGCTATATAAGACATTCCTATCTATGCCAAAACAATTAAAGTGTTGTGCGGAAAAAAAACAGGTGAGGAAAGAAAAGACTGTACCAATTGTTCATGTAGTGGGAGCACTATTAGACTTACTCTTGGGTAAATAAACACCAGTAAAATACGAATATATAGGAAACACCATAGTAAAAGTACAGATCTCTAGCCACTCCTTTTCAAACACATTAGTTGATTTGGGGGCAGAGATCAACATCTTAACTACAAAAATCTACGGGAAGTTAGGTATAACAACTTTGGAACCCACATCTAACTTGCTAGAACTTGCTGATAGATTTGTTATCAAACCAAAAGGTATATTACTGGGCATCCTATTTTTTGTGGAATCATGGGAATACTCGACAGAATTTTTAGTTATCAACCCAAAAAGTAGGTTAGATGGACATTCCCTGCTATTGGCACGACCTTGGTTAGCAATGACCGATGCTTACATAGGATGTCAAACAGGCAGCATGAACATTGCTAGAGGAGATGCCATAAAGAATATTGTCATATAACCCCCTGCCAAACCAAGTCTTCCAACTGTAAATATATAGAAACAACCACATACATATTGGGAACAAAACGTCTGTTCACCCCTGAAAATAATTGAAGCACTCGAATTGAAAGATAAAAATGAAGACGATGTAATCAATAACTTCATGAACCACCCATATACTTCAGAAAATTTAAAATGCCAAATGTTAAAATAATTTCTTGATAATGAAGCATAGGAGGACCCCTTAACAGGCATTAATGACCAGCACATACCCATGATTGTTATTCATAATAGCATGCCAATTGAAATTGAGCCAGCAAAAGTTTTAAATATCAATGGTAGTCTGGATAGTAACCAACAACGAAAGCTCATTAAAATTTTACAAAAATATAAGGGAGAATTTTCTTGGGACTACCCAGACATGAAAGGTATATATCCTCAACTATGCACACATCACATTTATACTAAAAAGGATGCTTGGCCTATTTGGCAGCCTCAGTGGAGGTTAAACCCACATCTGAAAGACATTGTAAAAGATGAATTACAAAAGCTTCTAGATGTAAACTTCATTTATCCTATTTTAGACAGCAAATGGGTCTCTCCTCTAGTAGTCGTTCCTAAGAAGAATGGTAAGTGGTGAATCTGTATGGATTAAAGAAAACTGAATAAAGCAACATGGAAATACCACTTCCCCCTCCATTTTATTGATCAGATCCTTGATACATTGGCAGGAAAGCGGTTCTTCTCTTTTCTGGATGGTTTTAGTGGTTACTATAAAATCCAGGTAGCCTCTAAAGACCAAGATAAAATGAACTTTACTTGCCCCTGAGGTACATTCACCTATAGGGTATTTCCATTCGGATTATGTAAGGCCTCAGCAACATTTCAAAGGGCCATACTTAGCATTTTTTCTTATTTAATAAATTAAGGGCTCAAGGTTTACATGGACGACTTTACTCCATATGGAGATGACTTTGATCAGGCACTATAAACACTAGAGAAAGTATTGGAATGATGTATTGCTACCAGGTTGTGTTTGAGAACACTGTTACCGATGAAATAGGTAACCTGTCCTCAAAACAGGAACTCTAGCCCAAAAAGTCTCAAAAAACATGAAAAAACACCTCAAAAACAAAAAGTGTGTCTTCCAGAACGCACTTGGTTTTTATTTGAAGGTCAAATTTCAACATTTTATAAAATTATGCTAAAAACAAAATTGTTTGTTGAAAAAAGGATTGAAAAAACACCCTCGAAACAAAACCAGTTGATGCTGGAATAACAAAAAAAATTGTGTCATAATTTTGACACTTGTAACAATGGAATTAAAGACATCATATTAGGAAATTTTTTAAAATCGTAAATTTCTAACATTTTTGATAGATGATGTTAAAGATAAACAAATACATGTCTGAAGGGCTTATCATTTCGAACAATTTTCATCCATGTTGTTAAACATAAAATATCTTTACTCTAAACAGCCCCAAAATTGTAATTATTGTCAACCATAACATTAAAGATAAAATTTGGTAGCGCATAAAAACCTTAATGACAAGTTGTAAATCTTAAGTTTTTCAATCTTAAGTTTTAAACACACTTGAACAATGAAATTATGGAGAAATTATAAGACTTAAACAATTTTAAAAAATTAACAAGTAAATGAAAAAATTATCATTGAACAGAAACAAGTAAGAGTAATTTTAATTTTAAAGGATAAAAACTTATCTTTTTTCAAATCTTAGCATAAGACAAATTTAAATCTAATTTCAACCAAAACCTAAAAATCAAGCATCAAAACAAAGTGTTCCCTTTCACTGAAATGGTAACAATACATAATATCATGGTAATATCACTGCATAATCTAAAAATTCAACATTAGTTTCTATTTTCTATTTTACTTATAATTAAAATATCAACATTGGTACATTGAATATAACATAAATTATTTTTGTAATTCATTGTTGCATTATCGATATTCTAAAGAGATGAACTCTTCATAATTAATACATATAATCCAACAAACATAGAAATGTCTCATAACTTCATGAAAAATGAGATGGAAGTCAAAATTTTTATTTCAAGTTACCATGCAAACATCAATTACATAAAAGTGTCTTAGATAGTTATTCAAAATCAACCATAGGTTCTGGCTCACCATCATAACCTACATCTTCAGATGAATGGCTCGATGCAGATGAAGATGATCCATATTCTTCTCTTTCATCAACTAGTGCTCCATCTGAGTCAACATGCATGCCCACCATTTTAGAGTTCAAAAGTCTTGTAGATCTACGTCTACATTCTGCAGAGTCCCATTTCAACAGTAATTGTTCTGGTAGCAATTTCTTCAAAATATTTATGGTCCGCAACCGAAGAGTTCCTCTCTTTGTCAAATTGAAGTCATACACAAGTATGTCAACATCCTCCAATTTTAAGACATCTGTGCGGCGACGATTTATATTTGTGCCCTTTCTTTTTCTCTTTCTGCCAATTCTTTTTTCCACTACCATCTCCGGCTTGTACACACCATTGAAAGGGTGGGTACTTGTGGCATACCAATGTACATCAACAGCTGTAATCTCTTCATTTTCATTAATGACCTTTATAACCTTGGCAATCCAGAATGGATAGCCAAGTGGATCTTCATCTGCTAACACTGCTATCATGTAACCCTCCTTAAGATCCTGCACAGAACCCCTGTAAAGGTCTTCCATGGCTTCACGTTGTGCACGTGATCTTCTAGAACCAATATAGATTTCTCTTTCCTCTACCTGTGGGGAATTAATAATAGCTTGAGGCTGTTGTTGTTCAACATTGTGTGTTTCCTAATGTTCATGTTCATTTGGCATATTTTGTGGCAAAAAAAAAGAATCTTCAAAAGAGTATCCCCATTTATTGATCTTGAAATCATATCACTTTGATTACTGAAAAAAGACTCCCACCAAACTGAATCAGAGACATCGAAGTACTCATATGTATCTCTAATACATCTTTTAATTTCCTCTAGACATTCAGAATAATTTATGTCTCTATTCTGCCTTCGTGCATTATGGAGTTCAACAACTGACTGTAATAACAATATCTTTGATGAAAATATTGGATGCTTTCAAATGAGCTTCAAAAATGCTAAACCTGATGATGGTCCCCATTCTTCAACATTTGAATACTTCTTGGCCCATATAAGTGTTATCCCATCAATTTTTTGGATACGAAATTGATGTTGGAAGCTAATGTCGTCAAGTTGTTCAATGCATTTCTCCTTACCATGCGATCCAAAAATAAACCTTTGTATGTCAATAGTTTCTTCCAACACATGAAAAACAGGCTCTGAAATGTACGATTTCTTAATACATTCAATTAATGATGGCAGGCTCCCAACACATTTCCCCCTCAATGTTATTGAAAAATGACTGAATATTTTATCAATATGATCATGAGTATGCCCAACAAGAAGGAAACCAACCTTTATCTTTTAAAAAATCCCCAATTCAACGAGCATGTTTAGATACCCAAAAAGAACTTGATTTTTGTTCTCACGACTTGTGTTGTCTAATTGTAAATACAAAACTTCAGGAAGAATCCTAGACCAATGAGTAACCACATCATGGATTATAGTTATGGTCAGATTTGGATCATTGTGAATATTTGGAGTTATGAAGAAAACTCTTGAAAACATCTTCTCATTAAATACCATACAACCAACCAAGTGAAACTGAATGAAATTTTCCTCCTGTAATTTTTTTGGCATGCAGACAAAATGTGGAAGAAGTGTTTTCTTTTGGTCCATACCATCAATTATCAATCCCATATATTTATTTGGATGATCATAACACTTCTTTCGATGTTTATACAACTTTTGCCTTTCACTTGTTTGCTAATTGCGATGGTCTTGAAGTTCCTTGACAATGGAATCTGTACATAAAATAAAAGAAACATATGAATAAATATATTTTCATAGTTGATAAGTATCAAATTTTAAGAAACAATATTTTGAACACATACCTCTTTCTGCCCCTTGAAATTTATCTATTTTTTCTTTAAGAGAAGCACATGTGCTGCAAATCCCCATCCTTGTCTTCTTAGGAATACGAACATTGTTGAATTCAGTTTTCCATATCCTTGTAAAATAAGAATATGTAATAAAATTACCAATTCCTTCAACAGCTTTTGCATAATATTTGTATAACATGAATATTTCTTGTCTCGAGAAATTATCTGGAATATGTATTGTGTCTTTATTTGGTATACACTCTCCATGATTTGAAAAGAAGTCTTTCATCCATGTCTTAACAGTATTTGCAAACGGCCCCACCTCCAGTTTATAACGTGCTTCTGAATAATATGTGGGATCCCTTTTCAGTCTATCCTGGATTCTTGAAAAACGACAATTACCAATTGAATGCAACATTTTGAATGCCTTTCTGCAAAGCAATACATTCCCAATATGATAATCATAACCTGCTAGTGTAGATTGCATGCAACCCACTAAATATGAATTTTGCATGCTTTTATTCATTGACATATATGTTTTCCTTTTCTCCAAAACAAATTTGAAATCCATATTTTTCAAGCAATCCCTTCGACAACATTCACTTGAAATCAAATGAATGAAAAAACTTATTTTTGTGAGATATTTTGTCCTCACCCTTGTATAACTGGAATGCTTTGGATTGATATGAAAAGGTCTACTCCTACTCCTAGTTGCAATATTTGCTTGCAATGGCTTCATCATTCCATCATCCTTTGTAAAAGTAGTTTTATCACCATTAGGAGGAATATTATCCCCACTATCATCATCCTCAACATAGTTAAGAAATTCATCAACATCATTGCCTGGAAAATTTTCTTTACCATCATCAGTTGAAGAAAACATTTCACAAGAATCATCGGCACTTTTATAACCCCGACTCAAAAGAAATTCTTCACCATCTCGACCCATGCTTTCAAATTCTTCCCTGGGAGGATTCAATTCTTCATCACCATGAGTGTCTTTGAAATGGTCACTTGGAGAAAATTCAATATTCAGATCTGTGCCTCTAAAATTATCATTCGCAAGAAACTCTTCATCCTCCCCTTCCTCAGTGGTGCTCTCATAATCCTTGGGATTAGGCATAAGTGGAAGCTTTGAATTTGTATTCACTAGAATTTATTCATATTGCCCCTCCCCTTCCTCACTGAAGCTCTCATAATCCTTAGGATTAGGAATAAGTGAATGCCTTGAATCTATATTTATTGGAAATTCTTCATCCCCCCCTTCATCAGTGGTTAAATTATAATCGTTATGATTAGGATGAAGTGAAAATTTTAGCTTTGGAAATTCAACCTCGTCTTCATCAGTGGTGCTAGCATAATCCTTAGGATTAGGATGAAGTGGATATTTTGACACTACAAATTCTTCATTCCCCTCTTCCTCAGTGGTGCTAACATAATCCTTAGGATTAGGACAAAGTGCATATTTTGACTCTGTGAATTATGCATTCCCCTCTTCATCTGTGGTGCTAACATAATCCTTAGGATTAAGAAGAAGTGGAAATTTTGACTTTGGAATTTTTTCGTCCCCCTCTTCATTAGTGGTGCTTGCATAATCCTTAGGATTAGGATGGAGTGGATATTTTGATGCTGCAAATTTTTCATTTCCCTCTTCATCAGTGGTGTTGGCATAATCCATAGAATTGGGACGAAGTGGATGTTTTGACTCTGAAACATTATCATTCCCCTCTTCATCAGTGGTGCTTACATAATCCTTATGATTGGGATGAATTTGATATTTTGACTCTGGAAATTTTACATCCCCCCTTTCATCAGTGGTGCTGGCATACTCCTCAGGATTAGGACAGAGTGGATATTTTGACTCTGCAGATTCTTCATTCCCCTCTTCATTTGTTGTTCTCGCATAATCCTTAGGATTAAGTTGAAGTGGATATTCTTCACCTCCCTCTTCATCAATGGTGTCTTCATAATCCTTGGGATTAGGACGAAGTGAAACTTTTGACTCTGGAAATTCTTCATCATGCCCTTCATCACTGTTGCTTTCATAATCCTTAGGATTAAGAGTAAGTGGTATAAATAGCACTCGATTTACAGAAATTTCATTTTGCTGCGCCTCATCAATTTTGTTCTCATCATCTTTAGGATTACGACCAAGTCGATTTTTTGACTCTCTATTCATGGTGAACGAACTCCCGTTATATTCATCACTCTGAATAGAGTTGTTGCGTGATGAAGATGTTGATGTTGTAAAAATAAAAACTTCGCTATCAAAAGAAACCATGGCTTTCAACAAAAATAGGTTGAATGATACAAATTCCTCTCCCACTTACAATATATAGCTTAAAGACTGAAAATTTCCCTCCAAATTTTCCCTCCATAAAAATTCACGAAACAATTTCCCTCCAAAATTCCCCCCCAAAAAATTTCGCGAAAAACTTTCCCTCCAAAATTTTCATTTCAAATATTTGGTACAAATATTAGTCAAAAAATGTATTTAACATTTTTTTTAAAAACTGTTTGTGTTGAAATATTTTACCGATATTTATATTCAAAATATCTACAAAATATTTCTATCATGGATGCCTTCCAAACTAAAATAATGTTTTTATTTCAATGATTTAACATTGACTAGATGTAAGTATTAACTATAATATTACTATAATATCTACATGCAAATATTAACTATTTTAACTATAATGACTACATGTAAATATTTTAAATTTTAAATTTTAAACTTACGTTATATTCATCTCAAATATATTTCAAAATTTATTAATAAACTATTGTCTTCAAATATTTCACCATACTTTCTATTCAAAATATCCACAAAATATTCCTTTCATGCATGCCTTCCAAACTAAAATAATTTTCTTATTTGAATGGTTTAAGATTGACTACATGTAAATATTTACAAAATAACATGTAAATATTAACTATGATAACTAAATGCAAATATTAACTATGTTATCTATAACATTAACTATAATTAACTACATGTAAGTATTTCATATTTTAATTTTTAATCTGAGATTATATTTGAATTATTCAACATTTAGTACATGTAAATATTAAATAAAATATTAACTATGATAACTACATGCAAATATTAAGTATTTTAACTATAGTATGAACTATAATAAACTAAATGTAAATATTTTAAATTTGAAATTTTAATCCCACATTCGTTAAACAGTAAACCAATCAAACAATATTCGCTATATAATAAGAATGATTGTTTCTATTCATCACATCAAATCAAGTTTTCTGGTATTTGTTAGAGCAAATTTCTGGAGGTGTTGCATTGGCATTGGTAACTTCGTGGAGGCATTGCATTGGCATTGGAGGCGTTGTGTTGCTATTGGTAATTTTTTGGAGGTGTTGCATTGGCATTGATAACTTCGTGAAGGCATTGCATTGGCATTGGAGGCGTTGTGTTGCCATTGGTGACAGTAGTTTTTTGCATTTCAAAGGTTAATTTTCCTTCTATTCTGTCAATTTAAAGACGATTTTGGGGAAAATATGTTTTTCTATAGTTTTTTGTGTCCAAAAACTACTTTTTTAAGGTTTTTAGGTTCAAAAACCATAATTTTTTTTATATTTTTTTAGTGAAGAAAATGCAAAAAGAACTAAATTTTTTAGGGTTTTAAGGACAAAAATTTAGAATTTTTTTTCTTTTTTAAGACTTATAGGTTCATCTAGACAGAAAAATCCATAGAACAACCATGCACATAAAAAAAAATAGTAATATTATAACATTTTTTATTTGTTTTTTTTATCATAAATATATCAGTGGTTTCATTATTTAAAATGTTTTTTTTTTGTTTTTATTTGAGAATTTTTTGATTATATATATATATATATATTTTAAATCTTAGTTTTATTCTTTTTAATTTTAAATCTTCAATTTTTTTTTCTTTATTGTTTTGTTATATATCATATTTCTTTTTATTTTTTTAATTGTATTATTATACAGTTATTTATTTATTTATTTATTGTATTGTTATATTAAAACAAATGTTTTTATTTATTTATTATATTGTATTGTTTTTTTCTTTTAATTATATAATGTTTAAAAACAAAAAATAATTGTTATTTAATAATTTTTATTTTTTTTTTAAACAATTTATTTATTTATTTATTAAAGAATGTTTTAATAATTATTTATTAATTATATTATATCAAAAATAAAATTAAAAAATTAAAAATTAAAAAAAAAATTAAAATTAAAAAAAAAACCATGGGGCCTACTGCAGACCGCGCCCACGGGGCACTAGAGGCTGGCCGGGCAACGCCATAAGGGCTGCCCAGCAGGCCTCAGGGCCCCCGCTGGGCGGGAGGTCGATGGGAACAAAGCAAGGTTATAAATATATTCATATTGGAATGATCCAGTTCGGTATTAACCCTTTGGCCCGACCAGGACTAAACACATCATGCTTGACTTGTATGTTGGATACAAGAATGAATATTTTTAATGATACTCTATTAGGAGGATTCCAAAGCCCACTAAATAATGGTCCCGTTTGGTCCTCTATAGTTCTGAGATATTAGGTGTCACTCCAGGATCCATATATTAATGAATTACTTAATGCATACATCCAGTTCAATGGATTTGATGTTGCCCCACAAACTCATGTTGCACAACTCCATTCAACATTCTGCTTACGGTTTGTGTCTACCACCATTCCTCCATTAAATCCAAAACTGAATAAAAGAGCATTAAAAGAAGGTGTCATTGTTGGGCTCGGAAATACAACCTCTTTACAAATAGGATTTTCTGAATGCTCTCTACCTAAAGAATGGAATAGCTCTTATACCCTGCTATCTCAAAAATATCCTCAACTGCAAACTACTTTGCAGCACCAACAATTAAAATTAGTAGAACGACCTGATGGCACCACAAGTCTTCGTTTCACACATCCTGCTTTATTACGATCACTGTCTCAACCTTTTAGACCAGTGAATCATTCTTCTCTTCAAGTGGTAGATAGTAAGGCCTCCATTACCAATAACTCTATTGCAAATCTACAGCCAAGAGTGCCTCCTCGTTACTCCCTTTATACTAAACCTAATGATTTCCAATTCTGTATATCCACACCATCCACTTCTAGTTCAAGCTCAAAATTCCAAATTGATAAACATCTCTCTCCTGAGCACAAAGGTCAGCACCATAACTGTCAGGAATGTGTTAAAGTGATGATACCCGAAATCAAGAGCTTTACTCTTCCAAGAGCTCAAAATGATATAGTGGCTAGAATAAATGAAAGACATTTGGAACCAGGTAGTGCTAGAAGAACATTCAAAAATGGAACAATGAGATTTGATTTTCAGTGGATACAGATGAGAAATTTATCAGATCCTGAACCAAGTGATTCCGAGAAAATGCAGAATTATACAAATTATAAAATAGTTTGTATGCTTCAGAATATTGATGATATAGCCAAATATGTGTTAGACATCAAAGAACACATAAAGAAGATGCATATAGGCTATAATGAAACCCTAGGGGTTCAGAATGAACATAAACAAGCCTTAAATGATATTCAGTCGAATGTGGGTATTATTTCCAAATCATTAGATCATCTGAAGTCAGTAATCCAAAAGTCTCCATATCCTCCAAAGTATAGAGATGTTGACCAAGCTAGTTCTAAATTACAATTTCCAAGCTCTTCACGCTCTAACCAACCTAAGAAAGGACTTAGAAGCTTGCTTTTCAAAGGGATCGAAATGGTTAAAGAAGTCGATTTTGGAAAGGTTCAATTGGGAATTAATCTAGCTAGAGAAAAGACAGATCTAATGAAATAAAGGCTACAAAACGTTCCTCCAATTCAACCACCAGTTCTACCAAAGAATTACGTCAGTCTCCAAATCCTTTTGGAGAAGCCTTCAAATCCAATGCCTGAGGTTTTGGCTCTTTTTGGTCCTGAATAAATTCATGAAAGGACACCACAGGAACAAAAAAATGGTGAATCAAGTACAAAAAGAGATCGAGATGAATATTTCTTTTTCTCCCATAAAGGAAACAAAAGCCCGAATTCAGGTACAGCTCATGAAGTTGCGGCCTCCAATCCATTATATAGATTCCGAGGAAATCTAGAAAGCGTCCTTGCTAGGATGGAAAATCCTAATTTTAAAGGATTCGGTAATACTCTACTTGTCAATATTGATTGTCTATCCTATGCAGATGTCATAGCCACTTTTCATCACTTACATGCTTGGGCATTACAGAGAAAAGAAGAAACAAAAGCTAGATGGTCTGATATTGTTACACAAATGGTTTGGTCATTTACTAGGATTCTGAAACAGTGGTGGGAAAAGCTTTTTGATGCAGAAAAAACAAAAATTGTTGAAAACCAAATAGATCCTCTCAAAACATTTTTTGATGCTTTGATTCATGAATTTGTAGGATCAGTTCCTATTGATTCAGCTCACCATTCTCAGTTGTTCTTGTCCCAGAGATTGTGTAATATAGATCATCTACATGAATACTACTGTGTCATGCAAAAACTTCTGTATCAAGCAACTGATCCTCATAATGTTGCTTATTTGAGATATTATGTAGCTTCAATGCCAGGGAAAATTCCAGATTTAATAAATTAGTACATTCAAACAAATAATATACAAATCGAAACAATGTCTTTTGCAGCCTTGCAATAGCTCATAATCATTGCTTTACAGAAGGAATGTGCAGTGGAAAAAGCCAAAAAGAATTTTAAGAAGCAGATGCACTTCAGCAAAAAATTATGCAACAACTTTGCTGAAACATATGATTTTGGTTGCCATAAGAAGTTAAAGAAGAAATATGCAACCAAGCATTGTGTTTGTCCTCCAGATAAATATGTCCCAAGGACAAAGAAGTATGTTCCACAGTGGAAAATAAGAAAACAACGCATAGTCTTTAGAAAAAGAGCTAAACCTTCAAAAAATTCCAAATGCTTCATTTGTGGCAAGGAAGGTCATTTTGCTAACAAATGCAGAGCCAAAAAGACTACTCAACAAGTAAATATAATGAATATCTTTTCTACAGTCCACGATCCTCAAGATTGGGATCTTATATCCCATTCTGATGGTGAATATTTTGAGGTATCCAATATTTCTTCTAGTTCTGATTCTGATTCTGATACCGAAAAGATGAAAGACTTTAATAAGCTAACCATCAAATCTTTCACTGATAGTTCTAACTCTAATGAAACATTTATCAAAGACATCAAGATGTTTAATTTTTCTCCTCTTGATACATTGCAATCACAGATTGAAGCTGTAAAGCTTCAACTTTCACAACTTGCTCCCAGCCAGTTTACAGTCAAAAAAAGGCTTCAAGATAAGCTTCACATTCTTGAAAGTCAGCTTCCTACAGGATCATTTCCAAAGGTGGTAGGGGTTAAAGATAAAGATGCAGAAATGGATGATGAATTTCTTGAAAATGAATTAGAATATTTATTCAAACCTCTTCAAATCAAAGGTACAGCCTCATCAGGTATGGATCCTCTTATTTCTATTCGCAGTCAGCTATCTCAGTTAGAATCTGCTATTCAAAAAACACGAAATGAGATCATTCAGCTTTCCTCAAAGCTTCAAGTTTATCTTGCTGAATATGAAGACTGCAATACTCAACTGACAAAGTTATTAATGCAAAATATTCCTGCTGAATTTCCCTTGAAAGCTAAAGATGTTGAAATGGTAGATATTTTTAGCATTGGTGATAGAGTAGTTATTCCTATCAAAATAAAACTCCCCAAAATTAAGGAATATACTCTAGATGCACAGATAGACTCTAGTGCAATGAGCAGTTGTTGTAAATATGAAGCAATCCCTGTCTATTATTGGCAGCCCACCAATATTTCCTTTAGAGTTGTCAACAAAGAAGTCATGGAGATCAAGCATATTGCTCCTGATTTCCCAATCCTCTTAGGTGATATTTCTACATATGTCACCCTATATAGCTATGATACTGGATCAGATTTATTTCTAGGGAAAGATTTTCTTAAAAGTTACCTTCCAGTAACATTTGCCAAAGATACAGTAACATTAAATACTTCTTCTGGTCCAATAGATCTCCCTACAAAAATTGAATATCAAGTTGCTATTTCTTCAAAACAGCCTGATGTTTTGCAATCTACTCTCCAGGATCTTTCCAAGATCCAAAAGATTATCAAAAATTCTGAACTCCATGGAATAAATATTCTGTAGCCAATCACTGGTAGACTGTGAAAATACTGTACTTCTGATCGTCCAGATGCATTTTGGACAAGAGAAAAATATTTTGTAGCAATACCCTACAAAGAAGGATATGTGCCTCGTCCTCAGAAGGCAAGCGCAAATCATATGAGTCCAACAAAACAAGCATTATGCAAGTAGGAAATATCACATTTGTTAGAACAAAAATTGATTGAGCCATGGAAAAGTCCTTGGGCTTGCCCAACATTTTATGTTAACAAGCATAATGAACAAAAGAGAGGCAAGAAGAGGCTTGTTATTAATTACAAAGCTTTGAATGATGCATTGCTCCCTATCAGATATCCACTATCAAAAAAAGAACTATTGGTTGCTAAAATTGCCAATGCAAATGTCTTTAGTAAGTTTGATCTTAAGAGTGGATTTTGGAAAATAGGAATTCTTCCAGAAGAACGCTACAAAACAGCCTTTACAGTACCACATGGTCAGTTTCAGTGGGAAATCATGCCTTTTGGACTAAAAAATGCTCCTTCTGAGTTCCAGAAGCGAATGGAAGATATTTTTGGGCATGAGGAGTTTATTATTGTATATATTGATGATTTGTTGATATTCAGTAGAGATGTAAATATGCATAAAGTACATCTAGAAAAGTTCTATGATTTGGTATTCCAGCATGGTGTATTTCTCTCAGACTCTGAAGAAAAATTTCAGATTGGTAAATTCAGCATTGTTTATTTGGGCTTGCACATAGAACAGGGCCATGTAAAGCTTCAGCCTCATATTTTGTTAAATCTCCTTAAATTTCGGGATATTCTTCCAGACGTTAAGTCATTACAAAGATTTTTGGGATGTCTGAATTATATCAGACAGTTTTATGAACAACAGGTTGATGATACCAAGGTTCTACAAAAAAAATTAAGAAAAAAATCTTACTGGACCAATGAGATGACTGTTGCAATTAAAACAATAAAAAGTAAGATTTAGAATTTCCCAAGTTTGAAATTGCCTTTGATACTAATTTTCCTTTTATAGTAATTTACAAGGTCATCCGGTCATAACTTTTACCGGTAACCGAAGGCATCATGAACCTACTTTCAGTGAAGACATCATGCAAGAGGCTTATCCGAAAGGAATAATTCTTTTATAAGTAAAAGTACAATGATTTGGGCAAGTGGTGACTTCCACTTGTTATCTCATCCCTTGGAGGCTAGGCCATATGGGGACCAAATCTGACACAAATCAAATCATATCATGGCCGGAATCTAGGACATCAGCTCTTTTCAAAAGTAGATTCCTTCTTGATAAGATAAAATCTCTAAATATACACAGTGGAGATTCTTTAATGGATAAACCCCACGAAAACCAAAATATACTTATGATGTCTAAGAGGGATCATAAGCCATTAATCACTATTTTCCCATTCTTCATAATCTTCATCATGAAATCTATCTGCTTCAAGCTGTTCAAGACACTGTTGAACATCACATGTCATAATTTCAATTGGAACTGATTCATCTAACCATGGTGGTGTAGTCTCTCTAAAGCAACAGAAAAATGGAAATTAAAATACATTTGAAGGCATGTGTCTAGGATCAACAGATATATTACCATAGAAGCTTATAAACAGGTTAAATTGTGGTTCAGGAGAATCACAATCCTTTAAGTCTACAACGCTATCTTCATGGACAAACTCGAACTCAACTGTATATCCATTCTGAGCTGCTATATGTAATTCCCATATAAGAGTGCTAAGTGTTTCAATGAAATCATTGTCACACATCAAAGTTACTCGGGGCATATACTTGTACATAAAAATTTTAAACCATGGACTCCACCAATTTCCTGAATTGGAAAATTGTGAAGCATAAGCTATAAATTTGACATAACCATTTATCCTAGCTCTTTGATGGATGATAAAGTAATCTTTCCATGAGCAATTTTTGTTTCGGACAAAACCAAAGAAAATAGGAATGGGTTCATTGGACAAACCATAATAAACATTCCAATCCCTATTTCTGTACGGAAGCTCACTATGATATCCTATCATACTTGACTCAGAATCAAACCATTTTTGCAAAACTATTTGTAACACTTCGGGAGGGAGAGATTTTATCCTGATAACTAAACAATCCCAACAAAACTCATATTTACATTGACTGCAAATAGTAACAGGACATGACTCTAAAATATGGATTTGGCTGGTTGAAGCTTCATTTTGGTTCAATGGTCTGAACATTTTTATCTCTTTCACTTCGAATGCACCTTCTATAGTAAGCATATCTGCCAAATAATTATCTGCACCTGATTTATACACAATATCAAAATCAAATCCTTCTAACCAAAGTGCCCATCTGAGAACTCTTGTGCTTCCTTGTTCAAGTAACCTTTTGTTTGATAAAATACCTGTTAAGTCCCTATATTAATAGTGTAGTCCCTTATTATGTTAGTGTAGCCCCACTTATTGTTATTGTTGTACCCCTGTAACCCCCATATTGTTATTATTGTGCCCTTAAATTATTATTGTTAGGTTGGCTAGGATTACATTATGGCCCCACTAGGATTATATTGTGGCCCCATGGACTCCTATATATAGAAGGAGGTTTTGTTCATTTGTATCATCCAAGAATTGTTCATTTATGTAATGTATTGGAGGTTTCCCCCTTGAAGTGGCTCATTTCTAAGGCGTTGATATCTCTTTTCTTCTCTTTTTTGAGCTGGTTACACAACATTTGGTATCAGAGCTTTGGATTATAAGGTTTCGCTACTCCAAACAGGTCATCGTGGAATTTTCGCTATAAATTTTTTTCTACGAAGTTTCAGAAGCTGAAATTTTTAGGGTGCGAAGCCAAAATCTGGAGGAATCTTGTCTAAAAATTTCAGAGCTTGGTTCACAAAATTTTCGGAGATATGATCTGTGGAAGTTAGGTCTTTTTTTAGGCTCCTAAACAGGTCATCGTGGAATTTGCGCTATAATTTTTTTCTATGAAGGTTCAGAATCTGAAATTCGTATGGTCTGAAGCTGAACTCCTGAGGAAATTCTTCAAAAAATTTCAAAGCTTGGTTTGCAATATTTTTGGAGATATGATCTGTGGAAGGTAGTGCTTTTTCAGGTTCCTGAATTTCATCTCAAAGAGGTGATCGTGGGAAAAGTTCAATAACTCTCTCTCTGGGCATCGGATTGGAGTGCCGTAAAAAGTGGTCGCAAGTACACGGACTGTATTTTATTTTCTATCAATTTCAGAGAAAAAGGATGAAACAGTGACATGTGGCAAGTCGTAAAAGTTCACTCTACTGAACCATTCCATAATTAGGTCATTATGGGAGATTGGACACAACTTTGTCTTGGAGAATCCAAATCAGGTCAGACCTGTGGCATTCGAAATATAATTCATAGGGATAAGTTGGTACCTAAATTCAGATATTCAAGTGCTACAATCACAGAGATAATCCAATTTCAATATCGAGCTCTTCAAAAGCAAGAAAAAGGTGTGTATTTTTTTTCCGAATTGCATAAGTCTTGTTTGAAGAATCAGTTTGAAGTGATTCCAAGGGCCTATTGAGAATATTTTTTAGTATTGCGTTCTGAAATGCCTCCTAAAAATAATTCAACACCCATTAAGCCCTCAGAAATCTATACTATGATGCATGAAGTGGAAGAATTGCAGTATGAGATATCAAAATTACGGTACCAAGTGCAACAAATTTCGATCTTAAGAAGAGCAACCGAAGCTGACATAGATGGTTTAAAAGAAGAAATGGAGGCTAAGTTGGATGGTTTGAAGGATAAAATAATAGCTAATATGGATGATAAATTAGTGGAAGATGACATCGAGCGTCAACAACAAGTTCTCCAACTCTCAAAGGATAACCTAACTTTGTTGCAGAATCTAATGAAACAACAGGAATATCAACATCACATCGAAAGAAGTTCTGAAGCGGTCACAAAAACAAGAACTCAAAAAGTACGATCAATTTCAGAGTATCTCAGCAAGTGGAAGAACTTTTCTGTAAAATATTCCACATGGGAGGATGAGAATTTTATACAGAAGCATCAAGAAATAATCAAGCGTTGAGGACAACACTTGTTTGAAGGAGAGGGGCATGTTAAGTCCCTATATTAATAGTGTAGTCCCTTATTATGTTAGTGTAGCCCCCCTTATTGTTATTGTTGTACCCCCGTAACCCCCATATTGTTATTATTGTGCTCTTACATTATTATTGTTAGGTCGGCTAGGATTACATTGTGGCCCCACTAGGATTATATTGTGGCCCCATGGACTCCTATATATAGAAGGAGGTTTTGTTCATTTGTATCATCCAAGAATTTTTCATTTATGTAATGTATTGGAGGTTTCCCCCTCAAAGTGGCTCATTTCGAAGGCGTTGATATCTCTTTTATTCTCTCTTTGGAGCTGGTTACACAACAATACCTTTCATATGTTTCAGATCTGTTCTGACAATAAACCTGGCACTTTTCAAGTATAGCCGAAATCTTTTGATTCCCCTTTTATCTGCAAGTATCTCCTTATGAGAAGATGGATACTTGATTTTTGTATCATCAAAAGAACCTGAAGTGTAAGCACATACTAATTCCTTTCTCCCATGCTTTTGCAAAAGAAATGCTACCCATGTATGATCCAAAGCATCTGTTTCCAAGATAAAAGGCAAATTAGTATCAGGAAATTTCGAAATTGGAAAATTCTGAATCTTACTTTTTATTTTTTAAACTGCAACAGTCATCTCAGTGGTCTAGTAAGATTCTTTTCCTATTTTTCATAAAATTATCTGATATAATTCAGACATCCCAAAAATCTTTGTACTAATTTAACGTCTGGAATAATATCTGGAAATTTAAGGAGATTTAACAAAATATGAGGCTGAAGCTTTACATGGCCCTGTTCTATGTGCAAGCCCAAATAATCAATACTGACTTTACCAGTCTAAAATTTTTCTTGAGAGTCTGAGAGAACTAGACCATGCTGGAATTCCAAATCATAGAACTTTTCTAGATGTACTTTATGCATATTTACATCTCTACTGAATATCAACAAATCATCAATATATACAATAATAAACTCCTCATGCCCAAAAATATCTTCCATTCGCTTCTGGAACTCAGAAGGAGCATTTTTTAGTCCCAAAGGCATGACTGCCCACTGAAACTGACCATGTGGTACTGTAAAGGCTGTTTTGTAGCGTTCTTCTGGAAGAATTCGTATTTGCCAAAATCCACTCTTAAGATCAAACTTACTAAAGACATTTGCATTGGAAATTTTAGCAATCAATAGTTCTTTGTTTGGTAGTGGATATCTGAAAGGGAGGAATGCATCATTCAAAGCTTTGTAATTAATAACAAGCCTCTTCTTGCCTCTCTTTTGTTCATTATGCTTGTTAACATAAAATGTTGGGCAAGCCCAAGAACTTTTGCATGGCTCAATCAATTTATGTTCCAACAAATGTGATATTTCCTTCTTGCATAATGCTTGTTCTGTTGGACTCATATGATTTGCGCTTGCCTTCTGAGGACGAGGCACATATCCTTCTTTGTAGGGTAATGCTACAAAATATTTTTCTCTTGTCCAAAATGCATCTGGACGAACAGAAGTACAGTCTTTTCGCATTCTATCAGTGATTGGCTGCAGAATCTTTATTCCATGGAGTTCAGCATTTTTGATAATCTTTTGGATCTTGCAAAGATCCTGGAGAGTAGATTGCAAAACATCAGGCTGTTCTGAATAAATAGCAACTTGATATTCACATTTTGCAGGGAAATCTATTGGACCAGAAGAAGTAGTTAGTGTTATTGTATCTTTGGAAAATGTTAGTGGAAGATACCTTTTAAGAAAATCTTGCCCTAGAAGTAAACCTGATCCAGTATCACAGCTATATAGGGTGACATATGCAGGAATATCACCTAAGAGGATTGGGAAATCAGGAGAAATATGCTTGATCTCCATGACTTCTTTGTTGACAGCTCTAAAGGAAATATTGGTGGGCTGCAAATAATAGACAGGGATTGCTCCATATTTAAAACAACTGCTCATTGCACTAGAGTCTATCTGTGCATCTAGAGTATATTCCTTAATTTTGGGGAGTCTTATTTTGATAGGAATAACTACTCTATCACCAATGCTAAAAAGATCTACCAGTTCAACATCTTTAGCTTTCAAGGGCAATTCAACAGGAATATTTTGCATTAATAACTTTGTCAGTTGATTATTGCAGTCTTCATATTCAGCAAGATAAACTTGAAGCTTCGAGGAAAGCTAAATGATCTCATTTCTTGTTTGTTGAATAGAAGATTCTAATTGACATAGCTGATTGTGAATAGAAACAAGAGGATCCATACCTGATGAGGCTATACCTTTGATCTGAAGAGGTTTGAATAAATATTCTAATTCAGTTTCAAGAAATTCATCATCCATTTCTGCATCTTTATCTTTAACCCCTACCATCTTTGGAAATGATCCTGTAGGAAGCTGACTTTCAAGAATGTGAAGCTTATCTTGAAGCCTTCTTTTGACTGTAAATTGGCTGGGAGCAAGTTGTGAAAGTTGAATCTTTACAGCTTCAATCTGTGATTGCAATGTATCAAGAGGAGAAAAATGAAACATCTTGATGTCTTTGATAAATGTTTCATCAGAGTCAGAACTATCAGTGAAAGATTTGATGGTTAGCTTATTAAAGTCTTTCATCTTTTCGGTTTCAAATTCAGAATTAGAACTAGAAGAAATACTGGATACCTCAAAATATTCACCATCAGAATGGGATATAAGATCCCAATCTTCAGGATCATGGACTGTAGAAAAGATATTCATTATATTTACTTGTTGAGTAGTCTTTTTGGCTCTACATTTGTTAGCAAAATGACCTTCCTTGCCACAAATGAAGCATTTGGCATTTTTTGAAGGTTTAGCACTTTTTCTAAAGACTACTCGTTGTTTTCTTGTTTTCAACTGTGGAACATACTTCTTTTTCCTTGGGACATATTTATTTGGAGGACAAACAAAATGCTTGGTTGCAGCTTTCTTCTTTGACTTCTTATGGAAACCAAAATCATATGTTTGAGCAAAGTTATTGCATAATTTTGTGTTGAAGTGCATCTGCTTCTTAAAATTCTTTTTGGCTTTTTCTACTGCACATTCCTTCTGTAAAACAGTGATTATGAGCTGTTGCAAGGCTGAAAAAGACATTGTTTCGATCTGTATATTATTTGTTTGAATGTACTGATTTATTAAATCTGGAATTTTCCCTGGCATTGAAGCTATATAATATCTCAAATAAGCAACATTATGAGGATCAATTGCTTGATATAGAAGTTTTTGCATGACACAGTAGTATTCATGTAGATGATCTATATTACGCAATCTCTGGGACAAGAACAACTGAGAAAGGTGAGCTGAATCAATAGGAACTGATCCTACAAATTCATGAATCAAAGCATCAAAAAATGCTTTGAGAGGATCTGTTTGGTTTTCAACAATTTCTATTTTTTCTGCATCAGAAAGCTTTTCCCACCACTATTTCAGAATCCCAGTAAATGACCAAACCATTGGTGTAACAATATCAAAACATCTAGCTTTTGTTTCTGCTTTTCTCTGTAATTCCCAAGCATGTAAGTGATGAAAAGTGGCTATGAAATCTGCATAGGATAGGCAATCAATATTGACCAGTAGAGTATTACCGAATCCTTTAAATTTAGGATTTTCCATCCTAGCAGGGACGCTTTCTAGATTTCCTCGGAATCTACAAAATGGACTGGAGGCTACAGCTTCATGAGTTGTACCTAAATTCGGGCTTTTGTTTCCTTTATGGGAGAAAAAGAAAGATTCATCTCGATCTCTTTTTGTACTTGATTCACCAGTTATATGTTCCCCTGCTGTCCTTTCATGAATTTCTTCAGGACCAAAAAGAGCCAAAACCTTAGGCATTGGATTTGAAAGCTTCTCCAAAAGGCTTTGGAGACTGACGTAATTCTTTGGTAGAACTGGTGGTTGAATTGGAGGAAATTTTTGTAGCCTTTCTTTCATTAGATCTGTCTTTTCTCTAGCTAGATTAATTCCCAATTGAACCTTTCCAAAATCGAAGTCTTTAACCATTTCGATCCCTTTGAAAAGCAAGCTTCTAAGTCCTTTCTTAGGTTGGTTAAAGCTTGAAGAGCTTGGAAATTGTAATTTAGAACTAGCTTGGTCAACATCTCTATACTTTGAAGGAGATGGAGTCTTTTGGATTACTGACTTCAAATGATCTAATGATTTGGAAATAATACCCACATTCAACTGAATATCAGTTAAGGCATGTTTATGTTCATTCTGAACCCCTAGGGTTTCATTATAGCCTATATGCATCTTCTTTATGTGTTCTTTGATTTCTAACACATCTTTGGCTATATCATCAATATTCTGAAGCATACAAACTATTTGATAATTTGTATAATTCTGCATTTTCTCAGAATCACTTGGTTCAGGATCTAATAAATTTCTCATCTGTATCCACTGAAAATCAAATCTCATTGTACCATTTTTGAATGTTCTTCTAGCACTACCTAGTTCCAAATGTCCTTCATTTATTCTGGCCACTATATCATTTTGAGCTCTTCGAAGAGTAAAGCTCTTGATTTCGGGTATCATCACTTTAACACATTCCTGACAGTTATGGTGCTAACCTTTGTGCTCGGGAGAAGGATGTTTATCAATTTGTAATTTGGAGCTTGAACTAGAAGTGGATGGTGTGGATATACAGAATTGGAAATCATTAGGTTTAGTAGAAAGGGAGTGACGAGGAGTCACTCTTGGCTATAGATTTGTAATAGAGTTATTGGTAATGGAGGCCTTACTATCTACCACTCCAAAAGAATAACTATTCACTAGTCTAAAAGGTTGAGACAGTGATTGTAATAAAGCAAGATGTGTAAAGCGAAGACTTGTGGTGCCATTAGGTCGTTCTACTAATTTTAATTGTTGGGGCTGCAAAGTAGTTTGCAGTTGAGGATATTTCTGAGATAGCGGGCTATAAGAGCTATTCCATTCTTTAGGTAGAGAGCATTCAGAAAATCGTATTTGTAAAGGGGCTGTATTTCCGGGCCCAACAATGACACCTTTTTTTAATGCTCTTTTATTCAGTTTTGGATTTAATGGAGGCATGGTGGTAGACACAAACCGTAAGCAGACTGTTGAGTGGAGTTGTGCAACACGAGTTTGTGGGGCAACATCAAATCCATTTAATTGGATGTATGCATTAAGAAATTGATTAATATATGGATCCTGGAGTGACACCTGATATCTCGAAACTATAGAGGACCAAACGGGACCATTATTTAGTGGGCTTTGGAATCCTCCTAATAGAGCATCATTAAAATTATTCATTCTTGTATCCAGCATACAAGTCTAGCATGATGTGTTTAGTCCTCGTCGAACCAAAGGGTTAATACCAAACTGGATCATTCCAATATGAATATATTTATAACCTTGCTCTATTCCCCATTCAATATCTTCTTTTTTTATCAAAGGAACTTGATATACATCCTGTCCTACTGAAATAGGAATATTTACAGAGGTAAATCAAAACAACTGTGCAGCTTTAAACTAGAAAGTAGGCAAACTATAGTTCTGAATCTGATGAAACATTTATCAAATACATCAAGATGTTTCATTTTTCTCCTCTTGATACATTGCAATCACAGATTGAAGCTATAAAGCTTCAACTTTCACAACTTGCTCCCAGCCAGTTTACAGTCAAAAGAAGGCTTCAAGATAAGCTCTGCATTCTTGAAAGTCAACTTCCTACAGGATCATTTCCAAGGGTGGTAGGGTTAAAGATAAAGATGCAGAAATGGATGATGAATTTCTTGAAACTGAATTATAATATTTATTCAAACCTCTTCATATCAAAGGTATAGCCTCATCAGGTATGGATCCTCTTGTTTCTATTCGCAATCAGCTATCACAATTAGAATATTCTATTAAACAAACAAGAAATGAGATCATTCAGCTTTCCTCGTAGCTTCAAGTTTATCTTGCTGAATATGAAGACTGCAATACTCAACTGACAAAGTTATTAATGCAAAATATTCCTGCTAAATTGCCCTTGAAAGCTAAAGATGTTGAACTGGTAGATATTTTTAGCATTGGTGATAGAGTAGTTATTCCTATCAAAATAAAACTCTCCAAAATTAAAGAATATACTCTATATGCATAGATAGACTCTGGTGCAATGAGTAGTTGTTGTAAATATGGAGCAATCCCTGTCTATTATTGGGAGCCCACAAATATTTCCTTTAGAGCTGTCAACAAAGAAGTCATGGAGATCAAGCATATTGCTCCCGATTTCCCAATCCTCCTAGGAGATATTCCTACATATGTCACCCTATATAGCTATGATACTGGATCAAATTTACTGCTAGGGAAATATTTTCTTAAAAGGTACCTTCCAGTAACATTTGCAAAGATACAGTAACACTAACTACTTCTTCTGGTCCAATAGATCTCCCTGCAAAAAGTGAATATCAAGTTGCTATTTCTTCAGAACAACCTGATGTTTTGCAATCTACTCTCTAGGATATTTACAAGATCCAAAAAATTATAAAAAATGCTAAACTCCATGGAATAAATATTCTGCAGCCAATCACTGATAGACTGCGAAAATACTGTACTTCTGATCGTCCAGATGCATTTTGGACGAGAGAAGAATATTTTGTAGCATTAGCCTACAAAGAAGGATATGTGCCTCGTCCTCAGAAGGCAAGCGCAAATCATATGAGTCCAACAGAACAAGCATTATGCAAGCAGGAAATATCACATTTGTTGGAATAGAAATTGATTGAGCCATGCAAAATTCCTTGGGCTTGCCCAGGATTTTATGTTAACAAGCATAATGAACAAAAGAGAGGCAAGAAGAGGCTTGTTATTAATTACAAAGCTTTGAATGATGCATTGCTCCCTATCAGATATCCACTACCAAAGAAAGAACTATTTCTTGCTAAAATTTCCAATGCAAATGTCTTTAGTAAGTTTGATCTTAAGAGTGGATTTTGGCAAATACGAATTATTCCAGAAGAACGCTACAAAACAGCCTTTATAGTACCACATGGTTAGTTTCAGTGGGCAATCATGCCTTTTGGATTAAAAAATTCTCTTTCTGAGTTCCAGAAGCGAATGGAAGATATTTTTGGGCATGAGGAGTTTATTATTGTATATATTGATGATTTGTTGATATTCAGCAGAGATGTAAATATGCATAAAGTACATCTAGAAAAGTTCTATGATTTGGTATTCCATCATGGTCTAGTTCTCTTAGACTCTGAAGAAAAATTTCAGATTGGTAAAGTCAGTATTGATTATTTGGGCTTGCACATAGAACAGGGCCATGTAAAGCTTCAGCCTCATATTTTGTTAAATCTCCTTAAATTTACGGATATTCTTCCAGACGTTAAGTCAGTACAAGGATTTTTTGGATGTCTGAATTATATCAGACAGTTTTATGAACAATAGGCTGATGATACCAAGGTTCTACAAAAAATATTAAGAAAATAATCTTACTGGACCACTGAGATGACTGTTACAGTTAAAACAATAAAAAGTAAGATTCAGAATTTGCCAAGTTTGAAATTGCCTGATACTAATTTTCCTTTTATCTTGGAAAAAGATGCTTCTGATCATACATGGGCAATATTTCTTTTGCAAAAGCATGGGAGAAAGGAATTAGTATGTGCTTACACTTCAGGTTCTTTTGATGATACAAAAATCAAGTATCCATCTTCTCATAAGGAGATACTTGCAGTTAAAAGGGGAATCAAAATATTTCGGCTATACTTGAAAAGTGCCAGGTTTATTGTCAGAACAGATCTGAAGCATATGAAAGGTATTTTATCAAACAAAAGGTTACTTGAACAAGGAAGCACAAGAGTTCTCATATGGGCACATTGGTTAGAAGGATTTGATTTTGATATTATGTATAAATTAGGTGCAGAAAATTATTTGGCAGATATACTTACTACAGAAGGTGCATCCGAAGTCAAAGAGATAAAAATGTTCAGACCATTGAACCAAAATGAAGCTTCAACCAGCCAAATACATATTTTAGATTCATGTCTTGTTACTATTTGCAGTCAATGTAAATATGAGTTTTGTTGGGATTGTTTAGTTATCAGGATAAAATCTCTCCATCCTGAAGTGTTACAAATAGTTTTGCAAAAATGGTTTGATTCTGAGTCAGGTATGATAGGATATCATAATGAACTTCCATACATAAATAGGGATTGGAATGTTTATTATGGTCTGCCCAATGAACCCATTCCTATTTTCTTTGGTTTTGTCCAAAACACAAATCGCTCATGGCAAGATTACTTTATCATCCGTCAAAGAGCTAGGATAAATGGTTATGTCAGATTTATAGCTTATGCTTCACAGCTGTCCAATTCAGGAAACTGGTGGAGTCCATGGTTTAAACTTTTTATGTACAAGTATATGCCCCAAGTAGCTTGGATGTGTGACAGTGATTTCCCTGAAACACTTAGCACTCTTATATGGGAATTACATATAGCAGCTCAGAATGGATATATAGTTGAGTTCGAGTTTGTCCATGAAGATACCATTGTAGACTTAAAGGATTGTGATTCTCCTGAACCACAATTTAACCTGTTTATAAGCTTCTGTGGTAATATATCTGTTGATCCTAGACATAGGCCTTCAAATGTATTTTCATTTCCATTTTTCTGTTGCTTCAGAGAGACTGCACCACCATGGTTAGATGAATCAGTTCCAATTGAAATTATGACATTTGACATTGAAATGCGTCTTGAACAGCTTGAAGCAGATAGATTTCATGATGAAGATTATGAAGAATGGGAAAATAGTGATTAATCGCTTATGATCCCTCTTAGACATCAAAAGTATATTTTGGTTTTCGTGGGGTTTATCCATTAAAGAATCTCCACTGTGTATATTTAGAGATTTTATCTACTCAAGAAGGAATCTACTTTTGAAAAGAGCTGATGTCCTAGAGTCCGGCCATGATATGATTTGATTTGTGTCAGATTCGGTCCCCATATGGCCTAGCCTATAAGGGATGAGATAACAAGTGGAATTCACCACTTGCCCGAATCATTGTACTTTTACTTATAAAAGAATTATTCCTTTCAGATAAGCTTCTTGCGTGATGTCTTCACCAAAAGTAGGTTCATGATGCCTCCGGTTACCGGTAAAATTTATGACCAGATGACCTTGTAAATTACTATAAAAAGGATGCTCTAAGAGTAAAAGGGTATTTGGAAAATAAAGAAGTGAGTTTTGTAAGTGTTTTATCCTTGGTTTGTATCCTGTTATTATAATGGTGTCAAAGCCATTCTGGTTCTCTGTTCTAGCTGTGAGTGAAGAAAATTATAATGACCTTCTGTGATAATCTTATTCTCTAGTTCTTTATTTTGGATAAGTGAGAGTTCGTATCTGTGGCTAAGGGTGATAAGTTGGAGGTAAGGCTTCTGTTGAAGGTGTTTATGTGAAGGACTGTCGTGTTTCTATCCGAAAGCGCAAAGACTTACATAACTTATTCAGGTGCACTTTCATTATTTTCTAAAATGGCTGGTATTAGAAATGAATATGAATTCATTTTTGGTAAACTCGATGAGAAGAGATTAGCTAGACAGAAGAGATGGTATTTCTTGAATAAGTTTCTAAATAAATCAAATGATGAAAAAATCTATGATGAAAAGGTTTTGATTCAAGAGTTTGATCCACAGCCAAATTGGACATTGCCAGAAATTGAGGTTAATAAATTGTATAGTCTGCCTACTTTCCAATTTAAAGCTGCACAGTTGTTTTGATTTACCTCTATAAATATTCCTATTTCAGTAGGACAGGATGTATATCAAGTTCCTTTGATAAACAAATAAGATATTGAATGGGGAATAGAGAAAGGTTATAAATATATTCATAGTGGAATGATCCAGTTCAGCATTAACCCTTTGGTTCGACCAGGACTAAACACATCATGCTTGACTTGTATGCTGGATACAAGAATGAATAATTTTAATGATGCTCTATTAGGAGGATTCCAAATCCCACTAAATAATGGTCCCGTTTGGTCCTCTATAGTTCCGAGATATCAGGTGTCACTCTAGGATCCATATATTAATGAATTTCTTAATGCATACATCTAGTTCAATGGATTTGATGTTGCCCCACAAACTCATGTTGCACAAATCCATTCAAAAGTCTACTTATGGTTTGTGTCTACCACCATGCCTCCATTAAATCCAAAACTGAATAAAAGAGCATTAAAAGAAGGTGTCATTGTTGGGCCCGGAAATACAACCCCTTTACAAATAGGATTTTCTGAATGCTCTCTACCTAAAGAATGGAATAGCTCTTATACCCCGCTATCTCAGAAATATCCTCAATTGCAAACTACTTTGCAGCCCCAACAATTAAAATTAGTAGAATGACCTAATGGCATCACAATTCTTCGTTTTATACATCCTGCTTTATTACAATCACTGTCTCAACCTTTTAGACCAGTGAATCGTTCTTCTTTTGGAGTGGTATATAGTAAGGCCTCCATTACCAATAAATCTATTGCAAATCTATAGCCAAGAGTGCCTCCTCGTCACTCCCTTTCTACTAAACCTAATGATTGCCAATTCTATATATCCACACCATCCACTTCTAGTTCAAGCTCCAAATTCCAAATTGATAAACATCCTTCTCCTGAGCACAAAGGTCAGCACCATAACTGTCAGGAATGTGTTAAAGTGATGATACCCAAAATCAAGAGCTTTACTCTTCGAAGAGCTCAAAATGATATAGTGGACATAATAAATGAAAGAGATTTGCAACTAGGTAGTGCTAGAAGAACATTAAAAAATGGTACATTGAGATCTGAAATTTAGTGGATACAGATGAGAAATTTATCAGATCCTAAACCAAGTGATTCTGAGAAAATGCAGAATTATACAAATTATCAAATAGTTTGTATGCTTCAGAATATTGATGATATAGCCAAAGATGCATTAGAAATCAAAGAACACATAAAGAAGATGAATATAGGCTATAATGAAACCCTAGGGGTTCAGAATGAACATAAACAAGCCTTAAATGATATTTAGTCGAATGTGGGTATTATTTCCAAATCATTAGATCATCTGAAGTCAGTAATCCAAAAGTCTCCATCTCTCCAAAGTATAGAGATGTTGACCAAGCTAGTTCTAAATTACAATTTCCAAGCTCTTCAAGCTCTAACCAACCTAAGAAAGGACTAAGAAGCTTTCTTTTCAAAGGGATCGAAATGGTTAAAGAAGTTGATTTTGGAAAGGTTCAATTGGGAATTAATCTAGCTAGAGAAAAGATAGATCTAATGTTGGGAAACCAGCTCCAAAAGAGAAGAAAAAAGATATCAACACCTTAGAAATAAGCCACTTCGAGGGGGCAACCTCCAATACATTACATGAATCAACAATTCTTGGATGATACAATTTACAAAACCTCCTTTCTATATATAGGAGTCCATGTGGCCATAATGTAATCCTAGTGGGCCACAATGTAATCCTAGCCGACCTAACAATAATAATTTAAGGGCACAATAATAACAAAATGGGGGTTAAAAGGGTACAATAATAACAATAAGGGGGTTACACTAATAAAAATAAGGTACTATACTAGTAATATAGGGACCTAACATGCCCCTCTCCTCCAAAAAATTGTTGTCCTCAACGCTTGAGTAGCTCTGGGTGCTTCCGTATAAACTTCTCATCCTCCCATGTAGAATCTTCAGTGGGTAACTTCTTCCACTTGATGAGATACTCTAAAATTGATCGATTCTGTAGTTGTCGAGTTCTTGTTTCTGTGACCGCTTCAGGTTCCAATATGAGTTTTCCTTCCTCATCAAGTTCTAGCAATATTGTTTGAACTAGAAGATTTTCACCTATAACCTTGTTTAAGCATGAAACATGGAAAACTGGATGCACTCGCAAAGAAGCAGGAAGCTCCAATTTGTATGCCATAGTACCAATCTTTTGCAACACCTTGTAAGGACCATAGTACTTTGGCGATAATTTATTATCCTTCTTAGCTTGCTTGAGGGTCATTTTTTGTATGGTTGTCGCAGTAAAAATACCCAATCTTCTACATCAAAACTTCTCTCGCTGCGATGTTGATCTTCCTGTTGTTTCATTCGATTTTGTGCCAAATTCAGGTTATCCTTTAAGAGTTGGAGAACTTCCGACTGATGCTCGATGTGATCTTCCACTGCTTGAACCTTCAAATTTTCCCTTAAATATGATGTGATGGATGGTGGATGATATCCATAAAGTGCCATAAATGGGGTCATTTTTGCTGCAGTATGGAAGGAAGTGTTATACCACCATTCAGCGAGAGGTAACCACTTGACCCATTGTGTTTGTTTCTCAGATACAAAACAACGAAGATATCCTTCCAAAAATTTATTTATTATCTCAGTTTGACCATCAGATTGAGGATGATAAGATGAGCTATGAGCTAATTGAGTACCCAAACAAGAAAATAACTTCGTCCAAAAATTTCCAGTAAAAATGGGATCTCTATCGCTCACAATAACCCTTGGGCTTCCATGTAGCTTTTGAATTATGTCCATAAATGTAGTAGCAACTGTACTTTCATTAAATGGATGAGATAATGCACAAAAGTGTGCATACTTGGTAAGTCTATCAACTGCCACCATGATGACACTCTTTCCTTCGGACTTAGGTAAACCTATGATAAAATCCATTGAAATCTCCTCCCAACGTTGACTTGGAATGGATAAAGGTTGTAGAAGTCCCGGGGTCTTAATTGTATCAACTTTATTCTGCTGGCAAACCAAACATTCCGCCACAAACTTTTGAATATCAGATTTCAATCCATCCCAAAAAAATTCTTTCTTCACCCTGTGGTAAGTTTTTAAAAATCCTGAGTGTCCTCCTAAAGGAGAAGTGTGCAATTCCAGAACAATATTTTGTTTTAGTTGGGAATTCTTACAAAGATATAGGCGATCTTTGTACCATAAGGAATCATTTTTCCAACTAAATGTATCAGATGTACTAGGATCTTGCTGCAACTTTTGAATGAGTGTCCACACATCTTTGTCCTTCTTCCATTCATCTCTTGCTTCAGTTATCCAATCTGGTTGGATAATAGAAATGGCACAAAGCAATGCTTCCACCTCTTCATTCTTTCGTGAGAGTGCATCTACAACAACATTTAGCTTCCCTTTTTTGTAGACTATTTCAAAGTCATAACCCAACATCTCTGTGACCCATTTTTGTTGCTCTTCGGAAGATAGTCTTTGTTCCAAAAAGTGTTTAAGACTATCATGATCAGTTTTTACCTTCAAGTGTCTTCCCATTAGGTAAGGTCTCCATTTCTTTAGTGCATGTAGTATTGCCAACATTTCCTTCTCATAAATAGCCTTTTGTAAATACTTTCCTTTAATTGAACGACTTTCAAAAGAAATGGGTCTTCCTTCTTGCATTAAAACAACACCAATTCCATTTCCTGAGGCATCACATTCCACAATAAAGGTTTTTGTGAAGTCTGGCGTAGCTAAGACCAATGCTAGGCACATTGCCTCTTTAAGATGTTCAAAGGCCTTAGTTGCTTCAGAAGTCCATGAAAATGCATCTTTCTTCAATAATGTTGTTAGAGGTGCTGCTATTCTCCCATAATTCTTAACAAACTTGCGATAATACCCCGTTAACCCGAGAAATCCTCGCAACTTCTTTATGGTTGTGGGGACTTTCCATTCCTTAATGGCTTTAATTTTGTTAGGGTCTACTTTAACACCCTCGTGAGATACAATATGACCCAGATATTCCACCTCTTGTACTCCAAAGAAACATTTGGATGTTTTTACATATAATTGTTTCTCTAGCAATAGTTTGAGCCACCTGTCAACATGTTCAACATGATCCTTCCAAGACCTGCTATAGATTAGTATATCATCAAAAAATAATAGCACAAATATTCTAAGGAAGGGTTTGAAAATGGAATTCATCAACCCTTGAAATGTAGAAGGTGCATTGGTAAGGCCAAAAGGCATGACCAAAAATTCATAATGGCCCTCATGAGTTCGAAATGCTGTTTTTGGAATATCTTCAGTCTTCATTCTAATTTGATGATATCCTGAATGAAGATCCAACTTGGTAAAATAAATTTCTCCATGTAATTCATCCAATAATTCATCAATCACAGGAATGGGGAATTTGTCTTTAATGGTGAGCTTATTTAGCTCCCTATAATCTGGACACATTCGCCATGATCCATCCTTCTTGTGTACCAATACTACAGGAGCAGAGAAAGAACTTTGACTAGGTTGAATTATACCCGCCTCTAACATTTCTGCAATCATACGTTCAATTTCGCTCTTTTGGAAGTAAGGATATCTATAAGGCTCGATGTTTGGAGGAACACTTCCTGGAATCAAATGAATAGCATGATCATGATCACGAATAGGTGGGAGTCCTTTGGGAGTTTCAAACACCTTGGAATGATTGTCCAAGACTTGTTGGAGATCTGCAGAAATAGATGGTTTTGATGTTGGAACTTCTAGTGAGCATAATTATGCAATTACGCCTCGTTTTTCTTTCTTTAGAAGCTTTGTCATGACATTAGAGCTTATTATCTTTCCCGGCTTCCCTGCAATACCCCGTAATTTGACTTCCTTTCCTTCTGAAAAAAATTTCAAAAAAAGTTCTTGAAAATTAAAAGCTACCATCCCTAAAGATTGTAACCATTGTACTCTTAGTACAACATCAGCACCTCCCATAGGAATGGAAAGCATTGGACTAGTCAATACATATCCCCCCATGGTTAACTTGATATTATGGCATTTTCTAGAGCAATTTATAGTTCCTCCATTTGCAACCATCACTTTACATTTTGGTGCTGGGTATAGGAAACAATTTAATTCCTTGGCTACCTTACAATGAATAAAATTATGGGTGCTACCTGAATCAATCAACACTATTACCTTTTTCTTCTTGATATGTCCTTCTATCTTGAGAGTTTGAGGAGTGGTAATTCTTGCCAGTGCATTACACGATATGGTCAGATTCATTTCTTCCTCTTCTAGGGCTAGTTCCTAGTGTATATCCTCTTCTTGTTCATTTTCTTCTTCCTCTTCACAATCTATGTAAAATAATTTCTTCTCAGCACACTTATGACCTTTAGTGTATTTGCTATCACAACCGTAGCAAAGCCCTTTTGCTCTTTTTTCTTCCAATTGTTGTGGTGTCAACCTTGTAGGTTGTGGAAATCTAGGCGTAGCAACACTTCCTTCTTTATAGAATTGAGTGGTAGGCTTCCTTGTCGCCATTATTTTACATTCAAATTTTCTTGCCAACCTGAATGCCTTCTCCAATGAATCCGGTTCCAAAACACAAACTTCATGTTGGATGTTATCCTTTAAATTGCTTATGAAGAGATCGATCCCGTGTTCCTCTGGAATATCAGTTACCCTTATATTCAATTTTTGGAAGTCCTCAATGTGTTGCCCCACTAAACCCTTTTGTTTGAGATTTATCAATTGGCTAAAGAAGGTGTTGCTCTTTGTATCCTCATAATGTGCTATCATTTCCTCCGTAAAATTGACCAAGTGACAATTTTTTTACGGGAGCAAAGCCATTGATACCATACAAATGTATTTTGTTCTAAATGTAAAGTTGCAATGCGTACCTTTTGTGTGTTTTGTACGTTATGGAGATCAAAATATTGCTCCATCTGTAGTATCCATGTTACAGGATCCTTTCCATCAAACTTCCTCATATCCATTTTTCGAATATGGTGGTTCTTCCCGCCAACATTAGAGTTTATGAAATCACGATTAACATTGATTTTGTTCTCATCATGAGGTTCTTCTACTATCTTTTCACCATTAGGAAACATTTCTTGTATCAACTTTTTCAAACCTTCGATGTTTGTTTTTAGATCATTCTTCATGTTTTCCATGTTGTCTTTCATGTCATCCATCTTAGCTTCCATGCCAGCTTCCATGCCATCCATCTTAGCTTCCACGCCTTTCTTCAAACCGTCCATCTTTGCTTCCACGCCTTTCTTCAAAACTTCCATTTCATTTTTTGTTGCTCTTTGCCGAAGTGAAATTTGTTGCACTTGCTCTTGTAATTTTGATAGATCATGTTGCAATTCTTCATCTTCATGAGTCATAGTAGAGCCTTCTGAAGGCTTAATGGGTGTTGAATTATTTTTACGGGGAATCTCTTAGAACCCAATACTAATATCTATTCTACAATATGCCCTTGGAATCAATTCAAATTGATTCTTCAAACAAGACTTATGCAATTCGCAAAAAAAAAATACACACCTTTTTATTGCTTTTGAGGAGCTCGATATTGAAATTGGATTATCTCTGCAATTGAAGTACTTAAATATTTGAATTTTGGTATTGATGTAGTGCTCTAAATTATCTTTCGAATGCCATAGGTCTGACTTGATTTGGATTCTCCAAGACAAATTTGTGTCCAATCTCCCACAATGACCTAATTATGGACTAGTTCAGTACAACAAACTTGTACAACTTGCCACGTGTCACTATTTCATCCTTAGGCTCTGAAATTGATATCCAAGAAACTAAAGTCCGTGTACTAGCGACCAACTTTTACGGCACTCCAATCTGATGCTCAGAGAGAGAGTTATGAAGATTTTCCCATGATCAAATCTTTGAGATGAGATTCAGGAGCCTGAAAAAGCACTACATTCCACAGATCATATCTCCAAAAATATTATGAACCAAGATCTGAAATTTTTTGACAATGTTCCTTGGGATTTCAGCTTCACACCCTATGAATTTCAGCTTCTGAAACTTCGTAGAAAAAAATTTATAGCGCAAATTCCACAATGACCTATTTAGGAGCCCGAAAAAAGACCTACCTTCCATAGATCATATCTCCAAAAATTTTGCGAACCAAGATCTGAAAATTTTAGAAGATCTTCCTCAGGATTTTGGCTTCACACCCTATAAATTTTAGATTCTGAAACTTTGTAGAAAAAAAGTTATAGCGAAAATTCCACGATGACCTGTTTGGAGCAGCGAAACCCTAGAATCCAAAGCTCTGATACCAAATGTTGGGAAACCAGCTCCAAAAGAGAAGAAAAGAGATATCAACACCTTAGAAATAAGCCACTTCGATGGGGCAACCTCCAATACATTACATGAATGAAACATTCTTGGATGATACAATTTACAAAACCTCCTTTCTATATATAGGAGTCCATGTGGCCATAATGTAATCCTAGTGGGCCACAATGTAATCCTAGCCGACCTAAAAATAATAATTTAAGGGCACAATAATAAAAAAATGGGTGTTACAATGGTACAATAATAACAATAAGGGGGTTACACTAATAACAATAAGGGACTATACTAGTAATATAGGGACCTAATAGAGATGTTGACCAAGCTAGTTCTAAATTACAATTTCCAATCTCTTCAAGCTCTAACCAACCTAAGAAAGGACTTAGAAGTTTGCTTTTCAAACGGATTGAAATGGTTAAAGAAGTCGATTTTGGAAAGGTTCAATTGGGAATTAATCTAGCTAGAGACAAGATAGATCTAATGAAAGAAAGGCTACAAATATTTCCACAAATTCAACCACCAGTTCTACCAAAGAATTATGTCAGTCTCCAAAGCCTTTTGGAGAAGCCTTCAAATCCAATGCCTAAGGTTTTGGCTCTTTTTGGTCCCGAAGAAATTCATGAAAGGACACCAGGGGAACAGACAACTGGTGAATCAAGTACAAAAAGAGATCGAAATGAATCTTTCTTTTTCTCCCATAAAGGAAACAAAAGCCTGAATTCAGGTACAGCTCATGAAGCTGCGGCCTCTAGTACATTTTCTAGATTCTGAGGAAATCTAGAAAGCGTCCCTACTAGGATGGAAAATCCTAATTTTAAAGGATTCGATAATACTCTATTGGTCAATATTGATTGCCTATATTATGCAGATGTCATAGCCACTTTTCATCACTTACATGCTTGGGCATTACAGAGAAAAGAAGAAACAAAAGCTAGATAGTTTGATATTGTTACACAAATGGTTTGGTCAATTACTAGGATTCTGAAACAGTGGTGGGAAAAGCTTTCTGATGCAGAAAAAACAGAAATTGTTGAAAACCAAACAGATCCTCTCAAAACATTTTTTGATGCTTTGATTCATGAATTTGTAGGATCAGTTCCTATTGATTCAACTCACCATTCTCAGTTGTTCTCGTCCCAGAAATTGTGTAATATAGATCATCTACATGAATACTACTGTGTCATGCAAAAACTTCTGTATCAAGCAACTGATCCTCATAATGTTGCTTATTTGAGATATTATGTAGCTTCAATGCCAGGGAAAATTCTAGATTGAATAAATCAGTATATTCAAACAAATAATATACAGATCGAAACAATGTCCTTTATAGCCTTTCAATAGCTCATAATCACTATTTTTCAGAAGGAATGTGCAGCAGAAAAAGCCAAAAAGAATTTTAAGAAGCAGATGCACTTCAGCACAAAATTATGCAATAACTTTGCTAAAACATATGATTTTGGTTGCCACAAGAAGTCAAAGAAGAAAGCTGCAACCAAGCATTGTGTTTGTCCTCCAGATAAATATGTCCCAAGGAAAAAGAAGTATGTTCCATAGTGGAAAACAAGAAAACAACGCATAGTCTTTAGAAAAAGAGCTAAACCTTCAAAAAATGCCAAATGCTTCATTTGTGGCAAGGAAGGTCATTTTGCTAACAAATGCAGAGCCAAAAAGACTACTCAACAAGTAAATATAATGAATATCTTTTATACAGTCCACGATCCTCAAGATTGGGATCTTATATCGCATTCTGATTGTGAATATTTTGAGGTATCGAGTATTTCTTCTAGTTCTGATTCTGATTCTGATACCGAGAAGATGAAAGACTTTAATAAGATAACCATCAAATATTTCGCTGATAGTTCTGACTTTGATGAAACATTTATCAAAGACATCAAGATGTTTCATTTTTCTCCTCTTGATACATTACAATCACAGATTGAAGATGTAAAGCTTCAACTTTCACAAGTTTCTCCCAGCCAGTTTACAATCAAAAGAAGGCTTCAAGATAAGCTCCACATTCTTGAAAGTCAGCTTCCTACAGGATCATTTCCAAAGGTGGTAGGGGTTAAAGATAAAGATGCATAAATGGATGATGAATTTCTTGAAACTGAATTAGAGTCTTCATTCAAACCTCTTCAGATCAAAGGTACAGCCTCATCAGTTATGGATCCTCTTGTTTCTATTCGCAATCAACTATCTCAGTTAGAATATGCTATTAAACAAACAAGAAATGAGATCATTCAGATTTCCTCAAAGCTTCAAGTTGCAGTATTGCTGAATATGAAGACTAAAATACTCAACTGACAAAGTTATTAATGCAAAATATTACTGCTGAATTGCCCTTGAAAGCTAAAGATGTTGAACTGGTAGATCTTTTTAGCATTGGTGATAGAGTAGTTATTCCTATCAAAATAAAACTCCCCAAAATTAAGGAATATACTCTAGATGTATAGATAGACTCTGGTGAAATGAGAAATTGTTGTAAATATGGAGGAATCCATGTCTATTATTGGTAGCCCACCAATATTTCCTTTAGAGATGTCAACAAAGAAGTCTTGGAGATCAATCATATTGCTCCTGATTTCCCAATCCTCTTAGGTGATATCCCTGCATATGTCACCCTGTATAGCTATGATACTGGATCAGATTTACTGCTAGGGCAAGATTTTCTTAAAAGGTACCTTCCAGTAACATTTGCCAAAGATACAGTAACACTAACTACTTCTTCTAGTCCAATAGATCTCCCTGCAAAAAGTGAATATCAAGTTGCTATTTCTTCAAAACAGCCTGATGTTTTGCAATCTACTCTCCAAGATCTTTCCAAGATCCAAAAGATTATAAAAAATGCTAAACTCCATGGAATAAAGATTCTGTAGCCAATCACTGATAGACTTCGAAAATACTATACTTCTGATCATCCAGATGCATTTTGGACAAGAGAAAAATATTTTGTAGCATTACCCTAAAAATAAGGATATGTGCCTCGTCCTCAGAAGGCAAGCGCAAATCATATGATTCCAACATAACAAGCATTATGCAAGCAGGAAATATCACATTTGTTGGAAGAGAAATTGATTGAGCCATGCAAAAGTCCTTGGGCTTGCCCAACATTTTATGTTAACAAGCATAATGAACAAAAGAGAGGCAAGAAGAGGCTTGTCATTAATTACAAAGCTTTGAATGATGCATTGCTCCCTATCAGATATCCACTACCAAACAAAGAACTATCGCTTGTTAAAATTGCCAATGCAAATGTCTTTAGTAAGTTTGATCTTAAGAGTGGATTTTGGCAAATAGGAATTCTTCCAGAAGAACGCTGCAAAACAACCTTTACAGTACCACATCGTCAGTTTCAGTGGGAAGTCATGCCTTTTGGACTAAAAAAAGCTCCTTCTGAGTTCCAGAAGTGAATGGAAGATATTTTTGGGCATGAGGAATTTATTATTGTATATATTGATGATTTGTTGATATTTAGTAGAGATGTAAATATGCATAAAGTACATCTAGAAAAGTTCTATGATTTGGTATTCGAGCATGGTCTAGTTCTCTCAGAATCTGAAGAAAATTTTCAGATTGGTAAAGTCAGTATTGATTATTTGGGCTTGCACATAGAATAAGGCCATGTAAAGCTTCAGCATCATATTTTGTTAAATCTCCTTAAATTTCCAGATATTCTTCCAGACGTTAAGTCAGTACAAAGATTTTTGGGATGTCTGAATTATATCAAACAGTTTTATGAACAACAGGCTGATGATACCAAGGTTCTACAAAAAATATTAAGAAAAGAATCTTACTGGACCACTGAGATGATTGTTGCAGTTAAAACAATAAAAAGTAAGATTCAAAATTTGCCAAGTTTGAAATTGTCTGATACTAATTTGCCTTTTATCTTGGAAACATATGCTTCTGATCATACATGGGAAGCAGTTATTTTGCAAAAGCATGGGAGAAAGGAATTAGTATGTGCTTACACTTCAGGTTCTTTTGATGATACAGAAATGAATTATCCATCTTCTCATAAGGAGATACTTTCAGTTAAAAGGGGAATCAAAATATTTAAGCTATACTTGAAAAGTGCCAGGTTTATTGTCAGAACAGATCTGAAGCATATGAAAGGTATTTTATCAAACAAAAGGTTACTTGAACAAGGAAGCACAAGATTTCTCAGATGGGCACATTGGTTAGAAGGATTTGATTTTGATATTGTGTATAAATTAGGTGTAGAAAATTATTTGGCAGATATGCTTACTAGAGAAGGTGCATCTGAAGTCAAAGAGATAAAAATGTTCAGACCATTGAACCAAAATGAAGCTTCAACCAGCCAAATCCATATTGTAGAGTCATGTCATGTTACTATTTGTAGTTAATGTAAATATGAGTTCTATTGGGGTTGTTTAGTTATCAGGATAAAATCTCTCCCTCCCGAAGTGTTACAAATAGTTTTGCAAAAATGGTTTGATTCTGAGTTAGGTATGATAGGATATCATAGTGAGATTCCATACAGAAATAGGGATTGGAATGTTTGTGATGGACTATACAATGAACCCATTCCTATTTTCATTGGTTTTTTCCAAAACACAAATTGTTCATGGCAAGATTACTTTATCATCCATTAAAGAGCTAGGATAAATGGTTATGTCAGATTTATAGGTTATGCTTCACAATTGTTCAATTCAGGAAACTGGTGGAGTCCATGGTTTAAACTTTTTATTTACAAGTATATGCCCTGAGTAACTTGGATGTGTGACAGTGATTTCCCTGAAACACTTAGCACTCTTATATGGGAATTACATATAGCATCTCAGAATGGATATACAGTTGAGTTTGAGTTTGTCCATGAAGATACCGTTGTAGACTTAAAGGATTGTGATTCTCCTGAACCACAATTTAACCTGTTTATAAGCTTCTGCGGTAATATATCTATTGATCATAGACACATGCCTTCAAATGTATTTTCATTTCCATTTTGTTGTTGCTTCAGAGAGACTGCACCACCATGGTTAGATGAATCAGTTCCAGTTGAAATTATGACATTTTACATTGAACAACGTCTTGAACATCTTGAAGCAAATAGATTTCATGATGAAGATTATGAAGAATGGGAAAACAGTGATTAATGGCTTATGATACCTCTTAAACATGATAATTATATTTTGGTTTTCGTGGGGTTTATCCATTAAACAATCTCCACTGTGTATATTTAGAGATTTTATCTTATCAAGAAGGAATCTACTTTTGAAAAGAGTCGATGTCCTAGAGTCCGGAAATGATATGATTTGATTTGTGTTAGATTCGGTCCCCATATGGCCTAGCCTCTAAGGGATGAGATAACAAGTGGCAGTCACCACTTGCCAAAATCATTGTACTTTTACTTATAAAATAATTATTCCTTTCGGATAAGCTTCTTGCATGATGTCTTCACCGAAAGTAGGTTCCTAATGCCTCCGGTTATCAGTAAAAGTTATTACCAGATGACCTTGTAAATTACTATAAAAAGGATGCTCTAAGAGTAAAAGGGTATTTGGAAAATAAAGAAGTGAGTCTTGGGCTTGCCCAACATTTTATGTTAACAAGCATAATGAACAAAAGAGAGGCAAGAAGAGGCTTGTTATTAATTACAAAGCTTTGAATGATGCATTGCTCCCTATCAAATATCCACTACCAAAAAAAGAACTATTTCTTGCTAAAATTGCCAATGCAAATGTCTTTAGTAAGTTTGATCTTAAGAGTGGATTTTGGCAAATAGGAATTCTTCTAGAAGAACTCTACAAAACAGCCTTTACAGTACCACATGGTCAGTTTCAGTGGGCAGTCGTGCCTTTTGGACTCAAAAAAGCTCCTTCTGAGTTCCAGAAGTGAATGGAAGATATTTTTGGGCATGAGGAGTTTATTATTGTATATATTGATGATTTGTTGATATTTAGTAGAGATGTAAATATGCATAAAGTACATCTAGGATAGTTCTATGATTTGGTATTCCAGCATGGTCTAGTTCTCTCAGACTCTGAAGACAAATTTCAGATTGGTAAAGTCAGTATTGATTATTTGGGCTTGCACATAGAACAGGGCCATGTAAAGCTTCAGCCTCATATTTGGTTAAATCTCCTTAAATTTCCAGATATTCTTCCAAACGTTAAGTCAGTACAAAGATTTTTGGGATGTCTGAATTATATCAAAAAATTTTATGAACAACAGGCTGATGATACCAAGGTTCTACAAAAAATATTAAGAAAAGAATCTTACAGGACCACTGAGATGATTTTGCAATTAAAACAATAAAAAGTAAGATTCAGAATTTTCCAAGTTTGAAATTGCTTGATACTAATTTTCCTTTTATCTTGGAAACATATGCTTCTGATCATACATGGGTAGCAGTTTTTTTTCAAAAGCATGGGAGAAAGGAATTAGTATGTGCTTACACTTCAGGTTCTTTTGATGATACATAAATCAAGTATCCATCTTCTCATAAGGAGATACTTGCAGTTAAAAGCGGAATCAAAAGATTTCAGCTATACTTGAAAAGTGTCAGTTTTATTGTCAGAAAAGATCTGAAGCATATGAAAGGTATTTTATCAAACAAAAGGTTACTTGAACAAGGAAGCACAAGAGTTCTCAGATGGGCACATTGGTTAGAAGGATTTGATTTCGATATTTTGTATAAATAAGGTGCAGAAAATTATTTGGCAGATATGCTTACTAGAAAAGGTGCATCCGAAGTCAAAGAGATAAAAATGTTCAGACCATTGAACCAAAATAAAGCTTCAACCAGCCAAATCCATATTGTAGAGTCATGTCCTGTTACTATTTGCAGTCAATGTAAATATGAGTTCTGTTGGGATTGTTTAGTTATCAGGATAAAATCTCTCCCTCCCGAAGTGTTACAAATAGTTTTGCAAAAATGGTTTGATTCTGAGTCAGGTATGATAGAATATCATAGTGAGATTCCATAAAGAAATAGGGATTGGAATGTTTGTTATGGACTATCCAATGAACCCATTCCTATTTTCTTTGGTTTTTTCCAAAACACAAATTGTTCATGGCAAGATTACTTTATCATCCATCAAAGAGCTAGGATAAATGGTTATGTCAGATTTATAGGTTATGCTTCACAATTGTCCAATTCAGGAAACTGGTGGAGTCCATGGTTTAAACTTTTTATGTACAAGTATATGCCCCGAGTAACTTGGATGTGTGACAGTGATTTCCCTGAAACACTTAGCACTCTTATATGGGAATTACATATAGCAGCACAGAATGGATATACAGTTGAGTTTGAGTTTGTCCATGAAGATACCGTTGTAGACTTAAAGGATTGTGATTCTCTTGAACCACAATTTAACCTGTTTATAAGCTTATGTGGTAATATATCTGTTGATCATAGACACATGCCTTAAATGTATTTTCATTTCCATTTTGTTGTTGCTTCAGAGAGATTGCACCACCATGGTTAGATGAATCAGTTCCAATTGAAATTATGACATTTGACATTGAACAACGTCTTGAACAGCTTGAAGTAGATAGATTTCATGATGAAGATTATGAAGAATGGGAAAATAGTGATTAATGTCTTATGATCCCTCTTAGACATCATAAGTATATTTTGGTTTTCGTGGCGTTTATCCATTAAAGAATCTCCACTGTGTATATTTAGAGATTTTATCTACTCAAGAAGGAATCTACTTTTGAAAAGAGCCGATGTCCTAGAGTCCGGCCATGATATGATTTTATTTGTGTCAGATTCGGTCCCCATATGGCCTAGCCTCTAAGGGATGAGATAACAAGTGGCAGTCACCACTTGCCCGAATCATTATACTTTTACTTATAAAAGAATTATTCCTTTCAGATAAGCTTCTTGCATGATGTCTTCACCGAAAGTAGGTTCATGATGCCTCCGGTTACTGGTAAAAATTTATGACCGGATGACCTTTTAAATTACTAGAAAAAGGATGCTCTGAGAGTAAAAGGGTATTTGGAAAATAAAGAAGTGAGTTTTGTATGTGTTTTATCCTTGGTTTGTATCTTGTTATTATAATGGTATCAGAGCCATTCTGGTTCTTTGTTCTAGCTGTGAGTGAAGAAAATTATAATGACCTTCTGTGATAATCTTATTCTCTCTTTCTTTATTTTGGATAAGTGAGAGTTTGTATCTGTGGCTAAGTGTGATAAGTTGGAGGTAGGGCTTCTGTTTAAGGCGTTTAGGCGAAGGAATGTCGTGTCGCTATCCGGAAGCACAAAGACTTACATAACTTATTCAGGTGCACTTTCATTATTTTCTAAAATGGCTGGTAATAGAAATGAATATGAATTCATTTTTGGTAACCCGATGAGAAGAGATTAGCTAGACAGAAGAGATGGTCTTTCTTGAATAAGTTTCTAAATAAATCAAATGATGAAAAAATCTATGATGAAAAGGTTTTGATTCAAGAGTTTGATCCACAGCCAAATTGGACATTGCCAGAAATTGAGGTTAATAAATTGTATAGTCTGCCTACTTTCCAGTTTAAAGCTGCACAGTTGTTTCGATTTACCTCTGTAAATATTCCTATTTCAGTAGGACAGGATGTATATCAAGTTCCTTTGATAAACAAAGATGATATTGAATGGGGAATAGAGCAAGGTTATAAATATATTCATATTGGAATGATCCAGTTCGGTATTAACCCTTTGGTTCGACTAGGACTAAACACATCATGCTTGACTTGTATGCTGGATACAAGAATGAATAATTTTAATGATGCTCTATTAGGAGGATTCCAAAGCCCACTAAATAAGGGTCCCGTTTGGTCCTCTATAGTTCCGAGATATCAAGTGTCACTCCTGGATCCATATATTAATCAATTTCTTAATGCATACATCTAGTTCAATGGATTTGATGTTGCCCCACAAACTCATGTTGCACAACTCCATTCAACAGTCTGCTTACAGTTTGTGTCTACCACCATGCCTCCATTAAATCCAAAACTGAATAAAAGAGCATTAAAAGAAGGTGTCATTGTTGGGCCCGGAAATACAGCCCCTTTACAAATAGGATTTTCTGAATGCTCTCTTCCTAAAGAATGGAATAGCTCTTATACCCCGCTATCTCAGAAATATCCTCAACTGCAAACTACTTTGCAGCCCCAATAATTAAAATTAGTAGAACGACATGATGGCACCACAAGTCTTCGTTTTACACATCCTGCTTTATTACGATCACTGTCTCAACCTTTTAGACCAGTGAATCGTTCTTCTTTTGGAGTGGTAGACAGTAAGGCCTCCATTACCAATAACTCTATTGCAAATCTACAGCCAAGAGTGCCTCCTCGTCACTCCCTTTATAATAAACCTAATGATTGCCAATTCTATATATCCACACCATCCACTTCTAGTTCAACCTCCAAATTCCAAATTGATAAAAATCCTTCTCCTGAGCACAAAGGTCAGCACCATAACTGTCAGGAATGTGTTAAAGTGATGATACTCAAAATAAAGAGCTTTACTCTTCCAAGAGCTCAAAATGATATAGTAGCCAGAATAAATGAAAGACATTTGGAACCAGGTAGTGCTAGAAGAACATTCAAAAATGGTACAATGATATCTGATTTTCAGTGGATACAGATGAGAAATTTATCAGATCCTGAACCAAGTGATTCCAAGAAAATGCAGAATTATACAAATTATCAAATAGTTTGTATGCTTCAGAATATTGATGATATAGCCAAAGATGTGTTAGAAATCAAAGAACACATAAAGAAGATGAATATAGGCTATAATTAAACCCTAGGGGTTCAGAATGAACATAAACAAGCCTTAAATGATATTCAGTCGAATGTGGGTATTATTTCCAAATCATTAGATCATCTAAAGTCAGTAATCCAAAAGTCTCCATCTCCTCCAAAGCATAGAGATGTTGACCAAGCTAGTTCTAAAATAAAATTTCCAAGCTCTTCAAGCTCTAACCAACCTAAGAAAGGACTTAGAAGCTTTCTTTTCAAAGGGATCGAAATGGTTAAAGAAGTCGATTTTGGAAAGGTTAAATTGGGAATTAATCTAGCTAGAGAAAAGATAGATCTAATGAAAGAAAGGCTACAAAAATTTCCTCCAATTCAACCACCAATTCTACCAAAGAATTACGTCAATCTCCAAAGCCTTTTGGAGAAGCCTTCAAATCCAATGCCTGAGGTTTTCGCTCTTTTTGGTCCTGAAGAAATTCATGAAAGGACACCAGAGGAACAGACAACTGGTGAATCAAGTACAAAAAGAGATCGAGATGAATCTTTCTTTTTCTCCTATAAAGGAAAGAAAAGCCTGAATTTAGGTATAGCTCATGAAGCTGCGGCCTCCATTCCATTTTCTAGATTCTGAGGAAATCTAGAAAGCGTCCGTGCTAGGATGTAAAATCCTAATTTTAAAGGATTTGGTAATACTATACTGGTCAATATTGATTGCCTATCCTATGCAGATGTCATAACCACTTTTCATCACTTACATGCTTGGGCATTACAGAGAAAAGTAGAAACAAAAGCTAGATGGTCTGATATTGTTACACAAATGGTTTGGTCATTTACTGGGATTCTGAAATAGTGGTGGGAAAAGCTTTATGATGCAGAAAAATAGAAATTGTTGAAAACCAAACAGATCCTCTCAAAACATTTTTTGATGCTTTGATTCATGAATTTGTAGGATCAGTTCCTATTGATTCAGCTCACTATTCTCAATTGTTCTTGTCCCAGAGATTGTGTAATATAGATCATCTACATGAATACTACTGTGTCATGCAAAAACTTCTGTATCAAGCAACTGATCCTCATAATGTTGCTTATTTGAGATATTATGTAGCTTCAATGCCAGGGAAAATTCTAGATTTAATAAATGAGTACATTCAAACAAATAATATACAGATCGAAACAATGTCTTTTGTAGCCTTGCAATAGCTGATAATCACTGTTTTACAGAAGGAATGTGCAGCAGAAAAAGCCAAAAAGAATTTTAAGAAGTAGATGCACTTCAGTACAAAATGATGCAATAACTTTGCTGAAACATATGATTTTGGTTGCCATAAGAAGTCAAAGAAGAATGTTGTAACCAAGCATTGTTTTTGTCCTCCAGATAAATATGTCCCAAGGAAAAAGAAGTATGTTCCACAGTGGAAAACAAGAAAACAACACATAGTCTTTAGAAAAAGAGCTAAACCTTCAAAAAATGCCAAATGCTTCATTTGTGGCAAGGAAGGTCATTTTGCTAACAAATGCAGAGCCAAAAAGACTACTCAACAAGTAAAGATAATGAATATCTTTTCTACAATCCACGATCCTCAAGATTGGGATCTTATATTCCATTCTGATGGTGAATATTTTGAGGTATCCAGTATTTCTTCTAGTTCTGATTTCAAATCTGATACCGAAAAAATGAAAGACTTTAATAAGCTAACCATCAAATATTTCACTGATAGTTCTGACTCTGATGAAACATTTATCAAAGACATCAAGATGTTTCATTTTTCTCCTCTTGATATATTGCAATCACAGATTGAAGTTGTAAAGCTTCAACTTTCACAACTTGCTCCCAGCCAGTTTACAGTCAAAAGAAGGCTTCAAGATAAGTTCCACATTCTTGAAAGTCAGCTTCCTACAGGATCATTTCCAAAGGTGGTAGGGGTTAAAGATAAAGATGCAGAAATGGATGATGAATTTCTTGAAACTAAATTAGAATCTTTATTCAAACCTCTTCAGATCAAAGGTACAGCCTCATCAGGTATGGATCCTCTTGTTTCTATTCGCAATCAACTATCTCAATTAGAATCTGCTATTCAACAAACAAGAAATGAGATCATTCAGCTTTCCTCAAAGCTTCAAGTTTATCTTGCTGAATATGAAGACTGCAATACTCAACTGACAAAGTTATTAATGCAAAATATTCCTGCTGAATTGCCCTTGAAAGCTAAAGATGTTGAACTGATAGATCTTTTTAGCATTGGTGATGATTAATTATTCCTATCAGTATAAAACTCCCCAAAATTAAGGAATATACTCTAGATGTACAGATAGACTCTCGTACAATGAGAAGTTGTTGTAAATATGGAGCAATCCCTGTCTATTATTGACAACCCACCAATATTTCCTTTAGAGCTGTCAACAAAGAAGTCATGGAGATCAATCATATTGCTCCTGATTTCCCAATCCTCTTAGGTGATATTCTTGCATATGTCACCCTGTATAGCTATGATACTGGATCTGATTTACTGTTAGGTCAAGATTTTCTTAAAAGGTACCTTCGAGTAACATTTGCCAATCGGCCTCCCGCCCAGCGGGGGCCCTCAGGCCTGCTGGGCAGCCCCCGTGGCGCTACCTGGCCGGCCTCCGGCACCCCGCGGGCACAGTCTGTGGCAGGCCCCATGTTTTTTTTTTTTTTTAATTTGTTTTAATAAAACAATTTTTAATTTTTGTTTTTAAAATTTTTTTTTTAATTTTTTTTTTAAATTTTAATTTTAAATTTGTTTTAATAAAACAATTAAAAATTAATTAAAACATTGTTATATATAAAAATAATAAAAAAATTGTTATATAATATAATAAAAACATTGTTATATAATAATTGTTAAAAATATAAAAAAATAAAATAAAAAATAAATTATTATTAAATAACAATTATGCTTTGTTTTGAAACATTATATAATTAAAGAAAAAAACAATATAATATAATAAAATAAATAAATAAACATTTGTTTTAATATAACAATACAATAAATTAAAAAAAAAAAAACTATATAACAAAACAATTAAAAAATTAAAAAATATATATAATATTATAACATTTGTTTTTAACATTTAAATATTTAAATTTTTCTTAAATTTTTTTTTTTTTGAAAATTTAAGTATTAAAACAACATTATAAAAAATTTATTTTTTTCTTTTATGTTGTTTAATTTCTTTTCTTTTATTTTGTTTATTTTTATTTAATTACTATGTAATGTGAAATAGAAATTTGTAATTTTCAAATATATTAAAAGATTATATAAATTTATAAACTTTTATATTAATTTTTTATAATTTTAAGTTTATAATTTTTTATTTAATTGCTATGTAAAGTAAAATAAATTTTTATTTTATTTTATTTTGTTTATTTTTATTCAATTGCTATTGAATGTAAAATTAAATTTTCAAATTTTCAAATATATTAAAAGATTATAAGTTTTTTTAATAAAATCATTGCCTTAAAAAAAAAAAATAATAATTTTAACATTTGTTATAAATAGTTAGTAATTTTTTTGTTTTTTTTTTTAAATACTAAACAAAAACTAAAGTTTGAAAATAATAGTTTTTTTTTTTTTAATTGTTTTATACAATTTAAACACATTTTTAAATTTTTTATAAAATGTATTCAAAACATATTATATAGATATATATACATATGATTTATAATATTTTGTGTTTAAATGAAAATTTTTATAGTTAATTTTACTGCTTTAATTTCAAGCTATTTAGTTTTAGAAATAAATTTTGTTTATTAAATTTATTTTATCCGCATTATTTTTCCATTAACTAATATATATATATATATATATATATATATATATATATATATATTATCAGGAAAATGGCATCAAAAAATATTTCTGTGAATGTTTCTGCACCTAGGGCAGCAACTCCCAAATCTACAGCTGCAGCTCGACGCACTATGGATACAACTCCCAAATCTAAAGTTGCAGCTGGACGCACTATGGACACTGTTGGACGCAATAAGGACATTGTTGCACACACTAATAAAAGTCAAGCAAGTGGGGCACCAGGTTCATTAAATCTTATTTATGATTGGAAGAACGTCGAGGAAATAGATAAAACTGATTTCTCATGGTATCTTGAAGACAGTGAAATGGAGGTTGATATACACATCTATCTTATTTGTGGTATGATTGACTTAAATGAGCCATATGATGTGATGGGCAGAGTACGAGACATATGTATGGTCCTGAATACAAACACTATTTATGTTCTTGCAAGGAAGGCTCAGAAACGTGAGAAGGTTAGATATCGTCTATCAATCGTCAAGTATGACAGAGATGAAATATCTTCAAAATTTTCTGAAGAAATATCAAGCAACATTGCAAATAAAATTGTAAATATGCTTATTTTTATTTCCTCTATGCATTATTGTAAGGATGATTCAATTTTTTATAAATTATTGATCTACCTCGACAAAGACAAAGCAGAGGAAAGGAGATTGAAGTAAAGAGAAATAGTTGACACTGCAATAGTATAAAGAGGGGATCAACCAAGAGTCACTAAGGTGGGTCAATCTAGTAAAATTAAACATGTTTCTTTTGAAGGTGTCGAATATGAAACAAAAAATTATGATAGAATTAGTGAGGAGGAGATTAGAACTGTTGTGCAAAAGGAGAAAACAGATCAGACACCAAAAAGAAAAATCGCCAAAGATGTCTCTCTTTTACCTCATGAAGGAGAGCTTGTTTATAAAAAAACTGATATGTTATCCAATAAGACTAGGAAATCAAATATTGGTGAACCTATAAAGGTCGTGAGCAGCAGTGAAGAACAAATTGAAAGCTCTCACGGAAGCAGAGAAATCATAACACCAGGTGCTGAGTTAGAGGATGGCATTGTTAAAACAAAACAAAATGTTATTCGACAAGAGTTGAGGAAGAATAAATTAATTCTTGGTGGCCAAAAATTTGAGCTTAATGTTAACCAATTTTATGGCCCAGATGAAGGACAATCTCAATATCAAATTAGAAAGGCCCATCACCTACATGTACATAATCTGAAAACATTGTTCAGGTTCAATCCATATGCGTATGTGGTGGATTATGTGGTTCTTGTCGATCCATGTCAGGTTCCCAACAAACAAGAATTTGACAAGACAAAATGTTTTGATTATAAATATTATGTAATTGGAGGGAACCATTTGATAGAGACTAAGAGACAATTGATTGTAGAATATCCCAATAACTATCTTTTTCAAGCAGTGAAACACATCATTTACGTTGGCTTAATAGAAATAGAATCAAAGTTATTGGCATGGGATCATAATGCAGATAATGAGTACAGAATGAAAATGACTTTCATCCAAAGGGTCAGATTTACTCATAATGAATTCATAGAAAAATATGGTGGGGATAAGACACAAGTTAGTATAACATTTCGAAAGGAATGTTTAATGGAAACAGGTTATAAAATTGATGAAAAAAAGCAAAAGATGGAAAATTGAATACAAATTTCTTCAGAGGCACAGATAAAAGTTTTAGTCAGCATTTATAACTGGGGAGGTATGGGATTTGATTGATGATATTTTTGATCGGTGGGAGAATATTTCCATAAAAAATCAGAAGGTTAGAAAGAGTAAACCCATAATATGTACCAACAATAAGGCGGGTCCTGAAATGAAGCAGCTTCCAGAGGATATGACTATCACACCTTGGAGAACAATGCAAGGTGTGAAGGATGATAAATTAGTCAAATCAGTATTAGCCTGTGTGAAATCGGGTGAATTATCAATGGAAGAAATGTGTGCAAAATTTCAAAAGTAATTTTCTTGAATTATTTCTTATTTTTCTTTCATTATAAATTTCTTTTAAATAAAACATAATGATGTTGGTAGAATTTTTTATACATGTCAGTATATTAACGCTTTTAACTTGATTTATGCAGTCAATTTTTTTTTATGAAAATACAAGAACACATGGTTAAAATGTTGAATGGAGACAACTAGGATGATGTTGTACGCAACTACCCAGAAGCAAGTTCTACATCAACACTAAAAGAGTTTTATATTGCATTCAATAAGGTATGTTGATTTATAAATTCATTTTATTCATATTTAAACTATATATATATATATATATATTTCTCATTAAAGATGTCGAAGAAAGATGGAAATGGAGTACCAGATACTTTCAAAAGATTTATTGAAAAAATTAAGATAGAGAACATGAGAAGGAAGCGTCTTATGAATGTTGAACTTAATCATTACATTTGGAATGGGCTCGACAATGTCCAATATCAAATAATACAAGGTGACTATGAAGACATTGCATCACTAATACCTAAAAGGGAATATGGCCTAGTTATTGCAGATATTCCTCAAGGTTTTAATTTCCCAGACATTGAATATGATAGAGAACCATATACTTATCAAGCTTTTAGTAAAGTGGTTACGGGTTTCAAAAAGTGACAACATCACCACTTTGGCGATTTGTGACATTTCATTCAGACACACAGTTTCCAATGTTATTAACAAGCTTCAAGGGTAAAGCAAACTCAAGGACGCAACTTACATGGTAAGACTTTGAAATTGTATGTTTGATTCCTCCTAAATTTTTTTATTCATGTAAAATTTAATTGAACTTTTACTATGTTATGTTACAGGCAAAAGTCAAATATTGTTTCTTCCGAAGATCAGCCTATTATAAATTATTGTGAGTTCATCCATGTTTAATTTTGGACAAAAGACGATAGCTATAAGCATATTATTATGAATCGAGTAGATGGGAAGAGTCATAGTCAAGTATTGGTTTATGATGCAGTTGTAAGAAAACTAACATATGAGGATAAAGATGCAAAAGGAGATATAGTTAACATTTATCAAAAACCACAAATATTGATTAACTATCTTATAGATCTATGTTCAAATGAAGGAGAATGGGTTTTGGATTTATTCTCAGGTTCAGGTAAGTTTTATTATACAAATTTAAATTTAAATATTGTCTTTTTTACTTTTTATGTATCCATACTAATTTTCTTACTTATTTTTTTTGTGCTTGATGATTAGGTAAAACACTAGCATGTTTCCTACTAAAAAGAAGAAATTGCATTGCCATTGAGAAAGACCCAGTTCAATGCAAGTTTATTCAACAAAGAATTAACGCTCTTAAATTCCTTCCAGATGCGAAGCAAGAAGTTGGTTTGAGGAAGGAGATTTTAATGAATAACGTGTGGCAAAAAAAGCAAAAGAACCTCAACCACCATTATATGGAATGATTGGAAAGGGACACTTTGGAAGATTTGATGACATGAAAGATCCATTCGAAGATGACGATGATCAAAATGAAGAAAAAAATGTTGCGGAAGAAGCCATCAATGTTGTTCTAGATGATGTTGAAGATGTATTAGTTGATATTGTTGATGATGTTTAAGTTATGCTTGCGAACAAAGCTTATTTTTTAGAACTATTAATCAGTTTTACTTGTAATGTTTAGATTTTGATATTTTATGAGAACAACCCTTATTTTTTGCAAAAACAAATGTGATTGCTATTATTTTTTGACATAAAATTCAATAAAAATGTTATTTTCTTAAGTTTTTTTGTTAAGATTCTCCCAAAAAATTAGCTTATTTAACATGTTTTTTCGAACAAAATGTCTGTAAAAGTGTATTTTTTGCACTGTATTTATATTGAAAAATTGTATTTTTTTGTCATATGGTTCAAAATATTGGTTTTTTAGCGACAATTATTTGATGTGCATTGATAATTATTTAATACTACATAAACATGTAGAAAATATAAACTTTAAAATATTGACCCTTTTTCCATCTTTTATCTATGTGAAAAGGTGAAGATATCATTACAAGTTTTTATTTTTTTATTTTTAAAACACAAGTACATAAATGCACTTAAAAATAAACATCTCATGGAAGAAGAAGACATTAGAAAATCTATAGTGTCAAAATCAATCCTATAAAAAAACATTGGTGATGGTACACCACCACTATTCAAAATCGACATAAAAAACATCACATAAATCATAATAATAATAATAATAAACAAAATGAAAAAAACTTAAAGTGCCAAAAACATGCTCAAATTTTTTTTTCTTGATTCTGCATTGCCACTTTTTCAAAATCAGGTGTTTTTCTTGATACTTCAAAAAGTAGGTAACAATGAGGTTACCTATTTCATCGGTAACAGTGTTTGAGCAAAGAAAATGTCACATGATGATGACCAAAGGAGTAATCCTAGGACACTACATCTATGCAACTAGAATACAGGTAGATCCAACAAAAATAGAGGTAATTCTTATATTAGCCACACCTTGCACTCAGACAGAGGTATGTAGTTTCCTTGGATTTGCAGGGTACTATCGTAGGTTTATAAATAATTTCTCACAAATTGCTGCACCCTTGTATGCATTAACTGGAAATGTTGAATTTCTTTGGTCTGACAAAAGTGACATTTCTTTCTTAAATTTGAAGAAACTAGTCTTGACTGCACCAATCTTACATGGCCCCAATTGGGAGCCGCCTTTTCATATTTCCTCAGATGCATCTGACACAGCAATAGGGGTGGTTCTAGGTCAAGAAGAAGAGAAGAAACCCTATGATACTTACTATATCAATAATAATCTCACTCCTGCTGAATTAAACAATACAATTACCAAAAAGGAGTTCTTGGTTTTCATTTATGCTATTAATAAATTTAGACATTATATAACTAGCTATCAAGTATTCCTATATACCGATCACTCCACCATTAGATACTGAGCTAATAAACCTATTACAAATGGAAGAGTGACTCGTTGGTTTTTTCTTTTACAATTTTTTGACATAACTATCAAGGGCCGCTGAGGGAAAGAGAATGTTGTTGCAGATTTCTTGTCTAGAGTTCCAAAGTCAGATGACCTATTAGCGGTGGAGGATCAGTTCCCTGATGAGCATTTTTTCATTGTAGCAGTAGGAAAGCTACCAAGAAACTTGAGATCAAAGGAACAAAAGCTGATTGTTCAGCATAGTGCTAGATTCTCATGGATCGGTGGAGATATTTTCCATACAAGAGCTGATTTTCATTTACGCAGATGCATCCGAGAAGACGAGATTTATGATATCTTAAGGGCCTATTATGATGAAGGACAAGACACAAAGTATTACAAATGGGCTATTATTGGCCTACAATTTTTAAAGATGGCAAGAAATATGTCCAAGCCTGTGATGGTTTCGAAAGAATGGGCCACCCTGGCCAATCTGACAAAATTCCACTGCAGCCACAGTTGGTAGTGGAACCTTTCGAATATTTGGCACTAGAATGTTTTGGACCATTCAATCCGCCATCGAATCAGAAGACCTACATACTGGTTGCCACATATTACATGACAAATTAGGTAGAAACAGTGGATTTATCGAGAGAAATAGAAGAATTTGTGATCGATTTTCTCTTTGAGCTATTTATGCGTTATGGCTTACCTCGAGAACTGATAACTAATGGAGGAGCACAATTTGTGGGAAATAAAATCACGACCACTCTGAATAACCACCATGTCACCCATAGAGTCACCTCTCCCTACCACCTGTAGGCGAATGGGCAAGTCGAAAGCACCAATAATGTCCTTAAGGAAATTCTCACTAAAAAATTCTCAACACATCGCCAGGATTGGGCTACTAGACTTCCAGAGGTCTTGTGGGCTTATCACACAACATGGAAAAACACCACTGAATATTCTCCGTACCATCTGATATTTGGAAGGGAACCAATTTTTTCTATTGAATTTGAAATAAAGACTCTGAGAACAACCCAGGAAGTGGGGCTGGATTTGACGGAGGCCCAAGTTAGAAGACTCTAGCAAATAAATAAATTATATGAAGCATGACTACTTGCTCTACAATGCACTGCAATTATTCAACAACAACGAGCTAAATTGCATGACAACCTCATCAAAAAGAAGAGATTCCAGAAAGGAGATTGGGCACTCCTCTATGACTCCATATTCCAAGACTTCCCGAGTAAGTTACAAACAAGGTGGCTCGGGCCATATGAAATTCAAGGAGTGCACAGCAACGGTACCATTACCTTAACCACCATAAATGGACCTAGCTCTGCCTTTCGATTCAATGGACACCGGGTGCGCCTCTATCATAAAAAACTTACGAAAGAGTCTTGCCTCCAAAAGATGTGTGACAACCCCACCATCCAAATTTTAGTTCCAGGGGATGATGGCCCGGCAGGTTCAAGTTCATAAAAAATTATTATTTCCTCTTGTAAATATTGTATATATGATCCCTACAATTTATAGTTCTTCTCATTGTTGTACATTCCATCTATTTTTCATTATTTTTATGATCATGACTGCATTCTTTTTCTTTCTTTTTCTTTCTTTTGTGTGTTCTACTATTCAAACCTTTGAACAGTTGTTGTTCAATCAAGTTGAACAGTTGGTGTTCAATCAAATTGAATAGTTTCCATTCAATTCAAATGAACAACTATTTTTTTTGCTTGATTTTTTTGTTCAATCTATTGATCAACTGTTGTTTAATCAAATTGAACAACTAATGTTTAATCAAATTGAATAGCTATTGTTCAGTTCGAATGAACAACTGTTTTTTTTTAGTGTGTTTTTTTCTGCTGTTCAAACCTTTGAACGGTTGTTGTTCAATGGACTTGAATATTTGTTGTTCAATTCAAATGAACGATTGTTTTTTTATGTGATTTTACTTTTGTTGTTCAATCAAATTGAATATATTATTTCTTTTCTAGCATGTTTTTTTTATTTTGATGATTTATTTACGAATATCCACTCTTCCTTTACACATCCTCACCATAAAATCCATTTTTGGAAAGGGAACTAGAACCTGAAGAGAAGAAAAGCAATGATATTACTAATATTATGATCTTTTGAAATTTTTATAGAAATCTCTACTTTGGAAGCTGACATGGTTTATCTGTATAATGAAGGGTTGGATATCTCTAGTTCAAACATATTATTACACAATTCATTTATGTAGTCTTATGTTGGTATATCTTTCTACACTCTCAAGTAGTAATTATCCTTAACACGAGGATATATGAATAAGAGTATTAATTATATTGAAATTATTTTTAATTCTCACACCATCCCTAATGCTTAAGGATTTAATGAGCCTCCCTCCATTTATAAATAAAAATAAAAAAATTATGTCTATGTGCAAATTTTTAAGAGAGAATAGGGGGTCTCATCATGAGCCAACCTACCATGGTCATAAGGGTTTAACAAGTGACATTCCCACAATTGCCAACACACTAGGGTAGTGACCTTCTCGATAGCTAAAACTTCCTGAAGGATATGAGGTCTCATCACGAGCCAGCCTGATCACTATGTTACAATCCCCATGAATGGCACTATGACTATCTGGCCACCACACCAGCACAATGGTCTCTCCATAAAATAATAAAAATGTCTACCTTTCAAAAGGAAAAATATTATGTCTATGTGAAAAAAAAAATTAAGAGAGAATAAGGGGTCTCATCATGAGCCAACCTACCATGATCATAAGGGTTTAATAGGTGACATTCCCACAATGGCCAACACACCAGGGTAGTGACCTTCTCGACAACTAAAACTGCTTGAAGGACAGAAAGTCTCATCATGAGCCGGTCTGATCACTCTGTTACAACTCCCATGAATGGCAGTATGACTGTCTGGCCACCACACCAGCATAGTGATCCCTCCATAAAACAAGAAAAATATATACTTTTAAATAGAGGATTCTGGCTCATTTCCAGGTTAAAATAGCAACCCTGTCGAGGCTATGAACACCTACTGGCAGCAGTGGCTCTACTTGTGGTATCGAAGTGTTTTTATAACAATAACCAATTACTTTTATAAGCCCTATTTCCCATTGATCCATTCCTAAAATAAATGCACTTCTTGAATAAGTGTTATCACTACCTACCCGCATAGTTAACTAGGAGTGAACTATCTTTTCATGTTGAATTAAGGGATGAAAACATCAATCATAATCTATCACTTGTCATGCTTCCATCATGCTATTCCGTCAAAATAGGACATCCTTTCATAATAATTTCTACTCCACTTTTCTCCCCTTCTTCGGTCATTTCCACCTGATGTACTATTGTGATGATTACCAAGTTCTGACCTTTGCTTCATGTGCATTCATGATTATTAAAATATTTCCTCTTTTCTTGAGCTTCAAGGCCATGGACACCCTTCTCTCGTAAATTTGTGATGATTACCAACTTCTGACATTTACTTCATGTGAATTTATGATGATTACCATCTTTCCTCTTCTTTTGAGCTTTAAGACCATGGTGCCCTTCTCTCATTGGAGGGGGTATGAATATTCATGATGAATAAGCATGCGAATTACCCGACTTCCTTCCTTCAAATATGCTGATTGGATTAAAATATCATTGCATTTACATCTTGAAGTTGCATTTTTATAATATATTAAAAAAAAAGCTGTAGGCAGTGTTTATAATGTTTTAACCAATAGAGCGGAAAGAAATGCATACAGAAGAAGAAACCAGTTCTGATAACACAGTAGCCATGGGTGGAAATTATCTCCTCAATGAACCCATAATTTTTCTAGCCTCGGAATCAACTTGCACCATTCTCCAGCAAGCTGGCTGGATTTAATATCTACACAAACTACAAGGGTTTAATACAAAGATAGAAGTTGAATTTTTACAAAACCTGCGAGAAGGGCATACCATAGTCAAAGGAAGAAGCATACCTGTCTCCAAAGAAATCATCATTGAGGTCTCTGGACTGCCAATAGAAGGAGAAAGATGGACTGAAAAACATGTCCTTCTATAAGAAGAAATCTCAATGTACCAGGATGTGAGCCACTGGAATGAAAAGGGAAAGATATTAATCATGCGTCCTTGCAGTAGCCTTGGCAAGAATTGGCAGTCTTCATTCAAAGATATATCACATGCGACGAGCGTCGGGATATGGTAAAGTCCCATCAACTTAAACTATTAGTTGTCCTCAAGAGAAATTTTTCAGTTAATTTGTCCTTTTTCCTCAATTTTGTATTGCATAATACTAATGTTAAAATTAAAAGAGCCGAAAACCCCCAAGCAGTTATGAGCCACCATGGCTTGATTAAATTGATCATCATTCATGAGTTAAAAAAACATCATATAACATGGGACAAATTTTTTAATCCTTCCTTGCCTACCCCTGAAGAAAACCCTAACAGAATAAAGATTTAACTCCCTAGAATAGCCATACCCAGGAGAGAAATAAGGAAGAGAAACCATGTTTCGACCACAGAACCAGGAAAACAGAGACGATCTAAAAGGTTGCAACTACGTAAAAACACCTCTATATTGTCAGATGACGCGGGACCATCCCCTACACCACCTTTGAGCCCTCAAAATATGTCCTTACAAGACTACGAATAAGAAATGGTTCGAGTACTAGAGAAAATTAGAACATCTCATGAAATTGGAAGCCCATCTGAACAATCCAAGGAGCCGAGGGACCTTTTGAACCAGTCTATCATTGCCAGCAGCTCTGGCCATATTGAAATACTACCTCCCCATGATGAATGCAGGCTTTGAGGGTTTTATTTCCCTCTTATAATGAATGGGTGAGTAGGGAATATTGGATAGAGAGAATATATGAATCTGGAAACCCGTCAGGGGACTTTGTTCTATTAGAACGGGACACAAGTATTGAGACAGTTCCCCTGACGCCTGAAGAAAATATTATTCCACCCAGTCAGGATGCTAATGTTGAAATAACCTCTTAAATGCCTGAATAAAACACCATTTATGATAACCTTAGAACTGGCACAACCGTTCCTGAAACCAAAGCCACTGGTACTCCTTCTCTTGCCAAAACCCTATTAAAAGAAAAATCTGCTGATATTAAGTTAAGAAAATTGAACAGGAAATGCAAAGAACTAAGAAAAGGGGTAAAAAAACTAAGGAAATGGTTGGAAGAAGCAAACATGGCTTGGAAGCCTGAGAAGGAATTGGCTACCATGGGAAGCCAAATAGATTTTGTTTCCCAAATGGTAGATACTGCTGAAATTTCTGTACAGACTGATTTAATATATAATGTTGAAGCCTCTATACAGAATTATTTAATAGATAATGCTGAAGCCTCTATACAAACGGATTTGATGCACACTATTGAAGTCTCTGTGCACACTAATTTGATACTTACATGAGATAAGGGGACACAAACAGAGGTGTCATTTTCCTACACTCCCCTGGTAGAAAAAGCTACCAATCAAAAGTTTTTTAATGAATTAATTCAAGTTCAACATGAATTGACCCAGTATAAGAAGGAAGTAGTAGCCTTACAGGAACATCAGGCACTAATAAAACAATTCAAATACCTTTCTACAACTGAAGACGAAACCTTTTCCCAACTCAGGGAAGAAAGGGCAAAAGTGAAGAAGGGACGGGATCAAGTGGAACAAGCTAAGAAGAAAACCCGTATGGTTTTCTCTCTTTACTCAGATGAATTGACTTGTAGGGCACCAACCAATAATTATGCTTTATTCTTAGTGGAAATATATTTATTGTTGAAAGTCAGGGCTGTCATAGCAGTGAAACCCACTACTTTTAAAACCATTGAATAATTTCTCCAATATTGCAATGAGTAGGATGAGCAAGTCCATCATCTTTTGTGTGAATTTCATTTACACAATTTCTTTCTAGAGGAGGATAGGGATAGTAACCCCAATCCCTTCATAGGGGAAGATCAGTTCCAAGATTTTCTATCCTTTTCCAAAAATCATACTCTAAGGCATACAATACCTTTTAGAAAAGAGAACATGGCCTAGATCTATGGGTCAAAGGGGAACCTAATAAACCCCCATACTTGTTTACTCAACATAATAAATTCATGCAGCAGAAAGGAGTGATATCCAAATTGGGACCTATTCACAAGGATATTGTGCAGAATGGGCAAGCATACTTTCATGACATTCAGGAAGAATCATTATCAGTAGCCAAACAAAGATGGTTAGGCTCTACAAATAATGTTAAGAACGAAGAACCATTTGGGTATAGGAACTTTAAAGTTGCGGATTCCTTGTTCCTTCTGTACAACAACCTAATTTTGAACATGGGTCCTATGTGGATAGGGTGCAGATACAGATGCCCCATCATATGATACCCCCATGAAGACTATCATCATGATTATGAGTTACCAGACGGGCACACAAACTCAACATTTGCGAAGATAAAACAGGGAAATGGCTTTATACTTTACAAGGAAGAATTCTATCCTGCATATTATTTAACCTAGCTACACCTCAACCATTTGTTTGCACGAGGACCTGCAAAAAGGTAAGCAGGGGAGTATGTTGGGCCAGGGGGAAGGAACATTTAACCCCTATCTTTACCACGATTTGTCATTTACTTTTATATATTTTTCCCTTATCTTAGCAATAAATTAAAGGAAAATAAAGTAGAATGAATTATTAATAAAAGGCGTTTTTAATAACATAAAAAATAATTTGTCACTATATTTATTGATAGGGAAGCGAAACAGTCAAACTACTGACCAGGATGACCAAATGACATTAGAAAAGGAAGGTGAATGGAATCATGTAGGCTCCCATGAATCAGCGGAAGATGTATAGGCACGCCTACTCTTGGAATGTTCAGTCGATAGCCACGAAGCGGTAGGATCTCATAATGAGAAGTATTTGTTACTCTATTTGAATTCACCTTTAAGCTATAAAAGGTCAAAGGTGAACAAGATGAAAGAATTCATGTGTTGTAATTTTCCTGTAATAAAATTATTCAGACAGAATCGTCAAGTTCGTGTTAATGTATTTCTCTACTGATTAATGAAGAAAATGGCATTTTAGTATAATCAAATTCTGAGTATTCCTTAGCAGAAGGCTTCTAGGGGCTTTGGGCCCATCCCTCGAGGTTCTCCTGTTTTTTCTATGCTATACGTTTATTTATAGAACTTGCATTTCCAGTTATCCTTTGTGTTTCATGAAATTATCATTTAATTGGTTAATCACAAGCATGAGATGTTATAACTTCTTTTATTATAGAGTAGATTGATCATTCATGTTCTCTTATCAGGATTTGATGTTGTTACATTCGTTAGACTAGTTTCAACATGGTTGCTGTTCAATTTTGCATATAGTTAATGTTTGAATCTTTTCATCATAATTGTGAAAGTTTGGTTGGTATTCAATTCTGACTGATGCTATTAGTTGATTAAAAGATAATTTCATTGGAAAATCTAGAATAATTGATTTTTGTTCAATTTATTAGGATTGTTTTGCAATTCATTAATTTAGTTGTTCAATTCATCAAAGCATGTTGTTCAATTGCAATCTATTCTTTTCAGTATTGAATGGTTATTTCTGCATAAGCTTAAAAAAAAATCTTATTCTTTGATTGGTCTGAAGTATTCCATAGTTCACTTTCAAGTTGGTTTGATTGAACTTCGAGAATTAGACAATATTTCTTAAAACGATCTAGAGTAGTTAACCTCTGATGTCACTTGCATATATTTTTCTTACACTCTTGAAATAACAGGACTTGCCTTGGGTTGATAATTAATATAAAGAACTAAGGTTACCTTTAAAACAATCACCTTTATGACTCAACACCAATAAATCCTTAGATTGTAATTTTTGTGCTTCAAATTGAAATTTCAATATAGATTTAGTTTACTCATGAACTTATGAAATCATAATTCTAAGTTGGCAAAGATTGTAAACTTGAAGTGTTGACAGTCAAACTATCGGATTAAAGAAAATACACGACTTCAAAATAACTATAAAATCACTGCCAAAAAAGGGTCAAATATTTAAAAAAGGGGCTAAAATGGCACTTTGAATCTACAGCTTGGAGGTTATGCTCAACATTGTCTGAGTTTTCTGAATAATCACATTCAATATATGAAAGAACCAAAAAAATTCTAAATTTAACTTAGGAAGATGAATTCAACAACCTAAAAAACACTAACAATGATACCCAAAAAGGAAGTTAGTGTAAAAAATAAATATCCATTTTATTTTAGTGGCCCATTTATACAGATTACTGCTTAAAAATATTGATAAGAAATATGATAAACCCACTATATGTTCAGAAAAAAGGATCAAGGATAGTTACATTTGCAAAAGCATGGACCAGAGTGCCCACTAGTGGCTTATCTTTTCATAATACTCAGAAATTTGTATTTATAGGGTAGATACTTAAGATATTTTCCATCATTCAAGCACATTCTAGAGTTGTGCCTAGGCCCATCATTCAAATGTATAGGATATTTATTTATGAGTACATTCCCAAACAAATTTAAAGCTTAGAGAAACTTCTATGTCCATTATGCAGAGTTGTCTTATTCCATACATTCTATCAAATAGAGAAGAGTCATCTCCCCTTTGTGTTATTTATTTGCAATCCAGAGTGTGATACTTTTAATAGGATGTGATGGAGTTGGGTTCATTGAATTTTTTACTTGTACATGTTCATTGGGATAGTAGGCTTCCTAATATGTTTCCTTATTTTTTGCAGATTGTGAGACAAAATGGAAAAGAAATAGAAGGATATAATGCACCTTTGGGTGCAAAACCCTAAAGAGAAAATCATAATTTCTCGTAAATATTTATTCTGGTTTGAAGTGTCTAAGGCCAACATGAGTATTCATCGAGTTGCAAAAAACCCTCTACATATAATCGAGACTTCATTAAAGGAGAGAAAATGAATCCAAAGTCACCATGTACCTTTTCCCAACGAAAAACCAATACTTCAAGCTTAACCAAAGATACAAGCTTAAGGGGTAGTGTTTCCCTGCAATGGGAACTGTAAGTATTCTATAAATGCCTTCGTTAGATGTTGGTATTAATAGTTATTTATTATTTTTCATATGTTTTGATGTCTTAAAATTTGTTATGTAGTTATGCTTGCTCATATGGTCTAGAGGACAATACAGAAAAATTTACAACCAAATGGAAGAATTCATTTGTGAAGAAAAGGGGCTTCCAATGCCATTTTATTTTAAAGGTTATGGTTCAAGGCCCCAAGATAGCAATAATAACATACAACATGTATAATCATAAAGATGGGGAAGGATGGCCCTGTCATGGAAAAAATGACATTTTAGGTGATGCTAGGTCTCTGCATAAGTCAAGGCTTTCAAGGGACATGGTTTCTTATGTCGAAAGTTGTTTTTTTCTACAAGTGCCAATTGACTTAGTTTGTAAAATGCATATTGAAAAATATTTGACGTAGATGCCATAGATTGTGATAAGTATTTTTTCTTATGAAGGAAAGATGTCGCAAACATCTATAATCATTTGATGAAAGGAAATTACCAACTTCATAAAAAATATGAAATGAGTGTGAATCTTTGGTATGAAAAACACAAAAATGGTTTCTTCTTTTACAAAAAAACAAATGGTGAAAATGTCTCTTTTATAGCTGGAATACAAACAAAGTGGATGTTGGAAACTATGGTTAAGTTATCCCATAATGCACGGATTAAACATTCAATACAAATAAATATCGGGTTAGTATTTTTGCAATGATTCATTTAGTGAAATCATTTTGATTGTAATGACTTAATTTGATTAATGGCGTAAAACTAACTTCATTTTTTTTAATATGACAGTATCAGTTGAACACACTTGTGGTGTTTGACGAGCAACAAAGCGGGGTTCCCGCTGCATGGGTGGTGATGTCACGTAGTACATGAAAGGATATATCGATGTGGTTGGAGCACCTAATTCATAGGTGTTATTAGCTTCCTTGTGATTGGAAGGTCAATTCCTTTATGGTTGATGATGCATTGGCTAAAATTATTACTTTGAGGTAGCCTCAATCTTCTTATTTCACATTGCAACTTTTATTCAATCTAAATATTTCTTACTTAAAATGAATTAAATATGGCAAGAACATCACGAGGTGTGAAGTAATATTGTGTGTTTGGCATGTAAGGTGGGAATGCCTCAAAAATGTTAATAGGCTAGCCATTAGCACAAAAAAAGGAAAAGAGATGTCCAATGAACCAGGCCATATCATGAAAAATTGTTCGAACAATGGAGTGTCTAATGGAATAAATGCATTGTTCACCAAATGTGTAACTGAGGTGAATTTTTTGGACTATTTACACAAGGATTAGGTTTTCAATGATAGGTTTAGTAAGTGAACATACTCTTTATTGTGTTTATAATTTTTTTGTTTCATAAAGATAATATATATTTACTAATTGAGTTTTTACATTTAGGGATGAGGGTAAAAGGATGCCAATATTTTCCTCATGCAAATTAGGAGACAAATAGTGTTTTAGAATCATACCACTTTTATCTCAAGACTTCCTTTCTATCTTATCGTGGAAATAAATTTTCTCCGTGGATGGATTGGCTATTTAATACTCTCGTCACAAATGTTGAAGTGTCTTACCGATTCAATGAAATTTTGAAAAAAAAAGGATATTTGAACAACCACAATAAAGTGAAGCAACTTGAATCATCATTGGAAAAATATACAAGAATTCTAAATAGTGATTGCAACCCTCGTGAGAGCATATCTCATGCTTATTGGGTGAGGAGTCAAAGTACAACTGATATGTGATATCTTATCACTTAGCATCGCACAATTTTTTTCACCTATGATTTCCCATGTTCTATTCATGGCAATGTTTGCAAGAATGCCATAAAGGTAGGTTGGTTGTATTCCCCTACAATGAATTCAGATGCTTCATTTTATCATGATACTACACCAAATACATTCAATGCCCCTCCTGAGGTATCTATAGAGGAGCCAAATCTTGACACAAATTTTGACACAACTATCATGGTTGATAACAATGTAGATCCAAATGTTGAAGAAATGCAGTTTACTAGAGAGGATTTTTTTGGCTACATAGACCTATTGAGGAATAGCCCTCCCGCTACTTCAAGCAAGACAAAACAATTGATAGGTTTGTTTAAAAAAAAAGTTTTTTGATGCCAATGATCTTCATATTATGGACTATGAATTCACCCTTGGGTTGGGTTCTTATGAATAATATTTGAAGAGAAAGGAGAGTTTCCTCAACCCTAGAAACAAAAATAAAAGAGGAAAATGAAGTGGCATCTTGGAAATTGATTCAAATTTCCATGCATCCAATTATGAACCATTTCAGTTTCAACATCTCGACAAGCAAGGTCATCCTCGTTCCAACAATACATCATTTACTGACCCGGGTAAGTTCCATAAAGTGAAGAGATCAACATGTTTAGATTAGTTTATATAGACATAAACATTTCCTAATGAAGTAGTCTGTAATATTTGTAGTGGCGCAACATCCCACTAGTGTGTTTTCTCCTATGGATCATTCTTTAGTGGAGCATGCTTCGTTGGATGGGAATCCTAACTCATGTGGTAAATTTTATGATGTTTGTATTAATTTACATTCCATTTTTTCTTTGATCAATATTTCATTGTTATCTTACAGATGCAAGAGCTCCTCCTGTGGAGCATCCTCCACTGGATCATGCTTTGTTGGTCAGAAACTGACCAATTGGTGATATGTCAAGTTTGTTGCTATATATTCCCTCTTAATTTTCTCTTAAATGTGTGTGCTTGATGTTATTGATGTTGTTAATGTAGTGTCTGAATGTTTGCATAGGTGTGACATCCCACCAATGCACCCACATTTCAAGCACATAGATAGATGCACCATTGATCTAGTGATCACATTATTCAAGGTGCATTGAATGGCATTCCTAATTCATGTATTCAATTTTATGATCTCTGTAATACTTTAAATGCCATTATTTTATTTGATGAAAATTGCATTGTTATCTTACAAATGCAAGAGCTTCTCCTATGGAGAATCCTCCACTGGAGCATGATATTTTGGTTGAAAACTATCCAATTGGTGATTTGTCAGGTTTGTTTCTATATCTTCCCTCTTAATTTTCTCTTAAATGTGTGTACTAGATGTTATCGATGCTGTTAATTTAGTGTCTCAATGTTCGTAGAGGTGCGGCATCCCACTCGTGTGCCTGCAATTCAAGCACATAGAAAGATGCACCATCGATATAGTTATCACATCATTCAAGGTGTATTGGATGGGATTCCTAATTCATGTTGTCAATTTTATAATGTATTTAATACTTTACATGCCATTATTTTCTTTTGTTGAAAATTGCATTGTTATCTTATAGGTTCAAGAGCTTCTCCTATCGAGAATCCTCCACTAGAGCATTCTTTGTTGGTCAACAACTATCTAATTGGTGATTTTTTAGGTTTGTTACTAAATCTTCCCTCTTAATTTTCTCTTAAATGTGTGTACTGGATGTTATGGATGTTGTTAATGTAGTGTATGAATGTTTGTAGAGGTGCGATATCCCACCAGTGCACCTACAATTCATGCAGATAGACAAATGCACCATTGATATGGATATCACATTATTCAAGGTGCATTGGATGGGATTCCTAGTTCATGTAGTAAATTTTATGGTGTTTGTATTACTTTACTTGTCTACAATAGGTTTATGTTTCATGTGATTCCAAATTCTCATATTGGGAGCATTTTTCCTAATATAATATTGACATTCATATTGTTGGTGTCCAAGTGTGAATGATATTATTCAACCCTTTCCCACATTAATTATCAATTCGGGATACGTTTGGTTATTGCAAGGCTAACCTGCAAAATATATGCATATGGCAATTACACAATATTGTATCAATCATGAATTCGATAAGCTATGTAAAACAAAAAACAACTGTAAGCAATGAAATGATAGCAGAAATCAATTAGAAAATAGCGACTAAATCCACAACAAATAAGAATTACAACAATCGCATTAACTGTCACAAAAAATAAAGAAATATAAGATGCATTAAAGGAAACTAATCACACACATAAACTAGACAACACCTGGTCAGGAGAGCAGGCCCAACTCCCTAATCAGGGTTGTGGTATAATGGCAAACTCATGAAAGAATTAGGAAGATGAATTACATTAACTTGAACAAAATTTCTTGTTAAAGATACTCAATTCTCTCATAAGCCAACCCCCAATTCACAGCTTCGTAACGTCTATTATACAAATGATTACAGTAATAGTTCATGAAATTGCGGCAGCTATTGCTTACATTTACATACTAGTTATGATAGATTAAAAAAAAAATGCAAAAGATAACAGAGGAATGGATTTGAATTTGTTCCACCATTGTAGCGAAGTCCCAACATAGCACTGCTAGCTCGATACCTTTCCCTGGAATTTCAAACTTGGTCATCCGACCTCCGAATCTGCAAGAATAATGAAATTAGAAAGCCACTTTAGTAATAATCCCCACGACTATGCTTCATGGACTAAATAATCCATAAAGACATGACAAGGGGTATATCTGTGCACTTTAGGACATAAATTGAATGCTAATGGTACAAATGGAGAAGGGAAATAGGATAAAATGGAAGGAAAAGATGTGCAAGTTTAGCTCCCAACATATCCCCCCAACTAGTCGTTCTACATGTCCTCATGTAGCTCGTCGCCTACGCAAGTTTGGGTTAGAGTGGATGTGATCAACATGAATCTGAGCAAGGTCATATTTCCCAGCCATTTTTGTCCCTGGAGGTTTATACACTTTTGTCATAAGAACTTCCTTCCACCAATCATTGCTCACATTGTAAGTTGGAGTGTACTGATCTGCTGGCAACCCGATGATGGGAAACTGGAACCTCAAACCCATCGACCGGAACCCACAATTGTGTATGTAGGAAATATAATGTGGAAACCTTTTTAATTCCCATGAAAAGTTAGGGTCCGCAAAAGGTTCCCAAATTCTGACATCGGACGACGACAACATCCATATTTTCTGGAAGTTGTACTAAGCCTCATCTTGAAAAGTGACCACCTGTTTTGTACACAAATTAGTGCACCATTTCTATGTTGCCAACATCTATGCTTTACATCCCTCAATATTTACAAATGTCGCATGCTTATTATAAATATGTACAGACTGACCATTTTCCCTCCAAAGGATAAGTGGCTTCATGACTTGATTTTCTTCAAATGTGTCAAAATCCTTCTTCCATTTAACCTAATTGATTGTGTTGGAAGTAAAGGCTCTCAATTGAACATCTCCCACAAATGGGACTAGATTAAATGTATTATCATTACTCAGGAGGTAGTCATGCATATACAATCCACACATCAAGTGTTGATTCAATACATCATGAATTCTTAAGATGCACAAAAATTGTATAGTGTCTTCTATCTCGTGACTCACCTCATGACGAATGCTTTCCAGATAGAAGAAAATATATTTTTTGTAGAGAAAAAAAGCATATCTATGAGCAGGAGTTCGGAAAGCCATTACCTAGTGTGCCAAGGTAAAAAAGAAATCTTTATCAACCTTCAATACTCGCACCTGCTCTTCCAAGTTCTCGATCTTCTTCTGTTGTTTCTCTCGCTTCTGCTTCTCTCTGTCCATATGGTCTATATAATCAGTGATGGCATGTGCAACCTATTGGATTCTCCTTACTTCTTCCTAGTGGGCCTTCAAAGTGATCGTTCCTTGTTAGAGACATGACACAACAGCCTGCCATTTTTGAATTTCAGTGGCTAAAAATAATTCTCGAGCTTCAAATAGATACTTAATAGGCTCGGTTTGTGCAGCAAGAGAAGTTATAGAAATATCCTCGGTTTTCACTACCAACGAGACGACCTCGGCCCTGGATTTGGTAGCCTTTTTCATGTATCTCCTTTCTTTCTTCTATAAGCGCAACACCCTCTTTCTTAATTTACGATTTTCTATCTTCAATTGCATGGATTCATTAAATTGAAGTTGTTAGTATGAATCTTTCGTCGTAAAAGATCACTTTAGCTACGCATAACAAATAGCCCTAACATCAATTATGGCTGCCAATATCTTTAAGTCTGCAGTTAGTTGATCCAAATAATGCTGCAGAAATCCAGATCTAAGCATAAAAGACATTAAGCAGTAAAAATAAAATATGGCTCCATGCATTCAATAGACAAGACAAGAACAATGTATTTGAAATAATTTTTTATATTAAGAAGGGGGCACTTGAGAGGAAAACAATAAAGGTGTTTTCCAATTCTCCTCAATGGGATGGGTTCTTGAAAGTCCTCAGCATTTCAGATCTAAAATTTCTCTCTCTTGTTGGTGTAGAAAACCCAGACAAACATAGAACTCAAAGGGATCTCATAAGACAAAATGGAGAATGTGACCAAGAGTATAGATCCAGAGTGATCTAATGCAATGAAAGGTGACAAATGAATGGGAAAACCCTTATATTTATAACAAAATATTAGGGTATTCTAGAACTTGGTGCATGAATAAAATATTATTAACCAAATTCTAGAACCACCTTTTAGGAATATTTTATTATATTTTTTGGAGGGAAAAGGATTTTTGACTTGGGTTAAATCCTTTATTTATAAATAAAAAATAAATAAATGATTTATTTATTATTTTAAGGAAATGGTGGAAATATAATTAAATAAATAATGATTTATTTAATTATTTATAAATGATTTAGTCAAATTTCACTAGGAATATTATTTAAATAAGGATTAAATAACTTATTCCTAGGAAATAATAAAATAAATAAGGATTTATTTAATTGATTTGCCTGTTTTGGGTTAAATATGACTAGGAATAATAATTAAATTGATGTTTATCTAATTATTCCTTGAGGAAATATAAACAAATATAGATTTGTTTATTATTTCCTTTTGGGGTTTCCTGTTTAGACCATAAACAACTTAATAAGGGTGTTTTACTAAGTTATTTCACATAGTGAAAGCAATTTTACTTAGGGTAAAATTGGTCTTACATGGTGTACTTGGGTCCATCTAATGATAATAGGTTATATGACCAAAAAAATGTGTAACGGAATTTGGTACATTTCTTTAAGAGGGGGTCTCCTTTTAGCACATTTGTTTATGATTTATTGTTTGACAATGACTTCTTCTGCTAGTCTTGTAGCTGGTTTGGGATTTAGTGGATTATTCTCAACAAACGTGTTGACGGACTCCTCCTTTACACTGAATTCATTAATCTATTCCTCCATTTGGGGAGAAACCTCTTCATTTTCCCTTTCTGGCTTAGGAATTACTGCAGTCGGTTGTGCAGCGCCCTCGACATCCTTCCCTTACATATTTTATTTTGCAAGGCCATATCCTAATGGTCCAGGAATTTTATTTCAACCCTTGTGGGTCAGTTTCTACAAGATTAATTTATTTTGGTGGCCCTTAAGAGGTGGCATTGACTACTATTTCTTCGACGCAATATTTAGTCAACACATATTCTTGTATTTGAGTGCTGACCTTTACACTTCCAATTTTCTTTGTCCATGTATCAGCAAGCACTAGCTCCTCAATGAGTGTACCAGCCATTGTATCAAAAATTGTTCCAAAAAATTCTAAAATTGGGGGAATGGATCTTTCTTCCACCAGACGCCAAGGGGAACAAAATTTCTTTGCCCCTTTTGGTAAATTTGTAGGAAAAGGGGAATGAGGAACATCTTATTCAATTTCCATCTCAACTATGCCTGTTTCTTTGGGTTATTTCTTATCATGCTCCTTGTTCACTGATTGAACCATGATTTCTTCCACATTATCTCCTTGTTTAGTAGTTGAAACTAGTTCTTGTGGAGCAATGTTGACCGCGGGACATGTTCCTTCTACAAATTCATGATTCTTTTGAGCTAGTGGTGGTGATTCTTGTGTAACACCACTACTTGCGATTATTGCTTCAAGCCCCAATTTACTTGGATAGGTGGTGTTCGTTCTTTTGTGACAACACCACTTATCAATCCCCTGACTAATGACGATCCTCTTTATGCATTGTCAGTCGATGTTGGTTCCTGTGGAACAGGGTTGAATTCATTTTCCATCTCCATTACTTCTATGCCCACTGGAATGAAAAACGATGCTGGTTCTTGTGGAATAGTATCGACTGTGACTTCTTCTATTTCCATTGCTTCTATCCGTAATGAACCAACAGGAAATGTTGATTCTTGTGTGACAGCATCAACTACGGTTTATTCTATTTCCATTGCTTCTATCCCTAATGAAACAACGTGAAATTATGGTTCTTTTGTGACAACATTGACTAAGGCATCCTCTACCTCTGTTTCTTCTGCTTCATCTTCCTCCATTGTAGATATCACAGACTCAAGTTCTTCTTCTGATAATTCAATGAATTATGACGAAGGCACAGGGATTTGAGCCAGTGTGTGCATTACCAATAACTAGACCAACCCATGATTAGTGACAACCACTAATACCTGTCAAGAGAAGTGGGCAGATTATGCAATCAACTAAAGACTTTTCCATACGAAGAAAGGCATATCCAACGAATGGATTTGTGTCTGTCGAAAATGAAGGTGCGCCAAAAGCTTGAAGTGGTATTTAAATAAAGTATCAAGTCGCCCTTCACAAGTTATATACCTTATCATGAAATATGCCACCTCGATATATGGATATGACAGGGACTTACGATCATATCTCCTTTCATTCTGAACTGCTGTTTCCCCAGCCTGTAAAATTCTAGGAATTCTGGTAAAGGGTACTTCCTAGAGAAACATTTTTGCACCTGTTGTGGCAATCCACTAGCCATCAAGATGACTTCCTCTATGATAGAAATATCCAAACCCCAAAATTTGGAGTGATTTCCCTCCAAGTAGATGTGAATTCGACTGTTATAGTTTCGTCAAATCCTTGTAACATATCAAAGTACACATCCCAACCTTGATCTAAAAATATTTTCCGTACATCTGCATTATTGCGAGCCATAGTTGTATTCTCCGGTTCATGTCTCACAGCTAGTCCACCCATTCTGCAATAGCTCAGTAACAACACTTTAGAGTAGTAAAGGACCTTTGGGGGATAGTATCAGTAGATAATCCTTGTGGTGACAGAATGGTAGAAAATGAAATGCAATAATAGTAAAATACAAAAGGTAATTTTTTGGGAAATGGGAAAAAATCATGGTGGATTATGGTAATGATGGAGGATAATGATGGTAATTATTCTGCAGAATTGGAAAGGATTTTTTAACTAACATAAGCGTACTTATCTCAAGTCCCAATACATATTAATAATTGTGTGGAATGGGGTAAGAATCATGGAGTGTACGTATTGGCACAGGTTCTGATGATAACGTTGACAAACCATTATTACGATTTGATTACGCTGTCTTTTTAGTTATGGCAATGCATCCTGCCAACTAATAGATTTTTTTCTATGGTCATGTCAATGTCATGTCAAAGGAATTTTTAGTCAAATCTGCAAAATACGATCAGGACCATATCTGGAGACTTACCTCAGCGGAGTACCAGTCTGGGAGGAGTAACCATTTTGATGGAGTAACAACACTAGAGGAGTAATAGCACTGATAGAGTAACAATACCGGGAAAATTTTACAGAGTAATAGAATCGGAGGCGTAACAACACCAAAGGAGTAACAACACCGGGTACTTAGAAAATTTTATGGAGTAATAACATCAAAGGAGTAATAACACCGAAGGAGTAAAAACACCGGCAACGTAGAAAATTTTACGGAGTAACAGCACCGAAGGAGAAACAACACCGAGTACTTAGAAAATTTTAGCGAGTAGCAGCACTAGAGGAGTAACAGTGTTGGAGGAGTAACAAGATTGGAGGAGTAACAACACCGAGTACTTTGAAAATTTTACGGAGTAACAACACCGGAGAAGTAACAGTACTGAAGGAGTAATAGCACAGGATACCTAGAAATTTTTCACAACCTATAGGAGTAACAACATCAGAGCACTGAAGGAATAACAACACCGGGTACTTAAAAGAATTTTCACCACCCATAGGAGTAACAACACTGAATACTTAGAAAAATTTTGATCTCCACAGAATTGCACACCAGTAGTAGTACCTGCAACAAAACAATTGAGTAGTAACATTATTGTATTTATATAGGTTATTATTATTATTATTATTTTATTGGATCAATTAGAGGATGCAGAGGAGGAACTCTCTGCACTAAAAACCTTCAAACAAAATTTATCAAAGAGATGTTTGATGAAGGCATCCTTAGAGGTTGTGTGGTGATACACATTTGTTGGTCGAGCCCTATATGAAAATGTATCCCACTATCCAAGAATAACTGGCACTATGATGTATAATCTCCTATTGTTCTCTGTATGAAAAATAATGAAGCACCTTCCTTGTAGCAAGATAATTAGCAATATTTTCATACCAAGGAGTATTAGTAGAAATTGAAAAAAGGTGTTCATCTGAAAAACTATCTTCTATGGGTGTGCCTTCATCACTAGTATCCAGTCTAGAAAGAAAATTAGAAAGTACATTATCCTTCCCTGGTTTGTCTACTATAGTAATGTCAAATTCTTGAATTAACAATAACCACCTTGTAATACGACCAGGGGTGATAGTTTTATTCATCAAGTGCCTAATTTTTGCATGAAACGTATGCACAAAAATGGATATCTAGTAATCTAATGCCGAAATTTAATGATAGCATAAATAACAGCCAAGATTTTTTTTCAGTTACCATATAGTTTAATTCTGTAGGGGTCAAATTCTTGTTTACATAATAAAATGCATATGGATTCTTATCCTCATGTTGTCCCAAAACTGCCCCAATTCTTTTCTGAGAGGCATCTGTATGGATATGGAATGGGAGTGCCTAGTCACGACCTCATAATATCGGAGCTTCACAAACTAGTTTCTTGATCTTTGAAAAATCGAGTTCACAGTCATCTCTCCACATAAATTATGCATCTTTAGTTAACACTTGAAAGAGTGGAGATGTTATTTTAGAGAAATTTTCTATAAAACATCTATAATTTCCACCGCAACCAATAAAATTGCGTACCTGTGTGGGTGTTGTAGATACAGGAAAATTTAATATTACCTCTACCTTGGCAGGATCAACTCAAATTCCACCAGCTGAGAGTAAGTGTCCCAGAACTATTCCCTCTTCTCTCATCATGTGACATTTGATTGTACTCAGAGAAACATGGGTCTATTTGCATATTTTGAGTACCTTTTCTAAGTTATCCAATCCTGGTTCAAATGAGTCCTTGTATGGAGTAATGTCATCCATATAAATCTCAACACTGTCATCAACTAGATCAAAACAAATTCCCAATATTTCCCTATGAAACATTGCAGGTGCATTAAAAATACCAAATGCGAGGACTGGGTATGAAAAATTTCCCCAAGGGCATGTGAAGGTAGTTTTATCTTGATCCTCATGGGCTATCGCGATCCAATTATACCCACTAAAGTCATCCATGAAGGAGAATAACTTCTTCCCAGCTAAAGTATCCAGGACTTGGTCGATAAATTGCAAAGGGAAATGATCCTTTTGGGTTTCTTTATTTAATTCCATGTATTCCATAAAGATCTTCCACTTACCATTCTTTTTAAGAAAAATAACAAGCAAGGACACCCATTGGCTGTATGTGATGGGGTAAATAAATCCTACATCCAGTTACTTCTGAAGCTCGTCTTTGAAAATGTTCTTTAAGGCGGGGTTCATTATTCTCTGGGGTTGTCTCACATGTCGAAAATATTCTTTAATGTATATATGATGAGTGCATAAATCGGCATGGATCCCTTTCATATATGTATAATCCCAGGTGAAGGCTTCCTTATGGTCTCAAAGGACTTTCAGGAGTTATTCGGTCTGGGATGCCAAAACATTCGGGTTAATGTTCAATGTTTTCCCTGGTTTGATTTCAATGGGGACACTATCATGAGACGAGGTTGCAGGTATATTTTCAATTTAATTTTTTGGTTCAATGGTTTCCTTCATATTACAACTCATGAAAGATTCTAGGAATTGACAAGTTGAGTCAGAAATGGAATGGTGATCTCGAATGAAATTACTAATGGAATCATCCTCCATTTATGTTTTAAAACAAAGGGCTTTTCCAATGGTAAGGACTAGTTTGAGTTCTTCATTTCAAGGTTCTGATCCTTCTAAAGGTATGGTTTTTCATTTAGATGATGGTTTATTTGATGGAATTGGTTCTGCAAGAGGATAAAGAATGATATTATCTGTGACCTTCTCATTAGATATAACCATGTGTCTTGACCGACACCCAATATAGGCATCTATAGGTGCAAGCTAAGGTCTCCCTAAAATCAAAGGGTGCCCACACATTGGGGACTATTTTTTTAATACCAAGAGATCAACGGGATAGTGCCATGAGTCAACTGAAATGGTGATGTCTTCCAACTTCCCTAATGGCCTTACTGTGGATATGTCTACCAATTCTAAGACAGTAGGAGTTAGTTTAAGATTCCATAGACCTAATGTATGCATAGTTTCAGAGGTGATAACATTTATTGTAGCTCCCAAATCTACCATCACATTTGGAATGTCAATTCCATTAATCTACAATGTCAAGATTAGGTTCCTTGGATCCCCATATTTAACAGGTATAGACTTCCCCAACATGATTTCAGACAACTTCCCCATAACATGAATGGTGAGTGTGTCCCTTGATTTCTTTCCAGGATTTTGGAGAAATATTATCTGAGTGTTTTTGCATAAATTGGTACATCCCTCATAGCTTGAAGTAAGGGGATTTTGACAAGCAAGTTTTTTAGTTCCCCTAAAAAGTTAAACTGTGTTTGAGGGTTTTGTTTACTCAGGGCTAGTCTTTCAGGATAAGGCATATTAGCTTGATGTCCCTCAATAACAGTCAGTTGAGGAGGGGGTTGATATATAGAGTCTTCGTTTGATTCATCCCCAACTACCTGAGGTTTTGGTTCCATGACTTCATCGTCAACTTGTTCAATGATAATTGGTGAAGTCTGAGCATTCACTACCCAACCAGATCATAGGTTTATCTGGTTACATTCTGAGAGTAGAGATGTTATATGAAGGAAGGTTGAGAGTGTCAGCCTATTGAACTCCCTTATTGTTAGGATTTGGATTAGGTTGGATAGGAAGCTGAGGAAGAATGGGAGGATTACTAGAGGGAATATTAGAAGGAAATTGCAGCTATTTTTGTGGCATAGGTTGGGGAAACTGTCCCGGAGGAGAAGTTCCATGCCAATTCTAGGACCATGAAGGGTTTGAACTAGCCTGAGCGAACCAGGACTACCAAGGTGGGTATTGACAATACTGAGGCCATGCAAGTGAAAAATGTGCCGACTAAGGACCAATATTTAAATTACTAAAATATTGAGAAAGGAACTTAGCCATATCTTGATTCATATTTGGTGGTCACGGCTGCCATGGATTCTTAGATCCCATGAAGTACAGTTGATTCACCTCTTCATTTTCTCCCTAAAATACTTCCTTTAGTCTTGGAAGAGAAGGACATAAGCTGGTATAATGACTATGTTCACATATTGCACAAGCCTCTACAGTGTTTAATGGAAATTCCTTCAGCGGATGTCTCTTCCTGCATTACGGGCAGAATATGGCCATGGTCTTCTCCAATTCCATTTGCTTCTACTTTGCTTGCAAAGTTTCCATTTGAGCGGATAATGTGCTCAATATATCGGTCCTCAAATTGTCTAGGAGATTTTCAATTTCTACCTTCGTAACTCCCCCGTTGGATGTCTTTAGGGACCGAATTCCCTATTTATTCCTTACATTTCCTTGCTAACACTGAATTGATAACTTGCAGATAGTTTCAAAATATTTTTTCAATATATCCCCTTTTCCTCATATGTTCAAAAGCTCCAGAGATTATTCCCTTAATTCCCGCAGAAGGATGATTTTCAAGATGTCCTTATCCAGGTTAATATGGCCTGATATTTGCAAATTATATTTGAAATGTTCCACACAATCTTCCATATTGTCGTCTTCCTTATGCATAAATTTAAATATGTATTCCTTTATATCATGAGATTTATAGTAATCCTGACACTTCTCTAGGAAAATATTTTTCATTCCATCCCATGAGGAGATAATTTTTCCCCCTAAACCCATAAACCATCGCAAGGCCATCCCTTTTTAAGGTAGCGGGGAATATTTTAATTTTTGAGCATAAACTATATAATTTTACCCCCGGCAGATAATGTCGAATTCAAAAAGGAATGTGTCCGGATCTTCAGACGAAATCCCATGGAAATTAGGCAATGTTGTCAAAGGAAAGGTCTTCATCGACACATCACCTCTAATATCCCCAATTGGGAATTTGATTGAGGAAGTTGTAGGTGCCATGAATATTTTCCAATATTTACTCGGGACCTCAACAAGTTCTACAATAGGTGATTAGAGTCGTTCTTCAAAAAAAATTTGAGGCTTTTTAATAGTGCTTCCACGATCATGTAGTGACGCGAATTCCTTCAAATATTCTTCTCTTGCACTTGCAATGCTCAATTCCTTTGACCCCCTACTTACTACTTCCTCTCTTTTTGTCTTCAAAAGGAGTACTTATTCTCTCGGTACCTTTATTGCTACTTCTTTTTCAGTCATCAAAATGGGTTCTTCTACTACCAAGGGTAGTATTGGTTGCACAAAATACCACCCTTTGGATTTCATCTGAGTTCTTACCCTGACAATGACCAGTGAAAATGCTTCTGATTCAGATTTTGCGATGAGTTCTTGGATATAGATAATACTTCCTAAAACCTTCCTTCCTTTCTTTTAGGTTCCTCCTCTATCCCTCTTATTCATATCTCTGTTCATAAAATTAGTGAATATAAAAACATTCAAAGGGTTCTTGCAGCTCAGGACCTAGAGCAGGGTGAAACTTCCCTCGACAGGACAAGAGATTGGTTGTTAAAAAAGAAAAATAAAGAAATAAATAAAAGAAACAATCAAGAAATCTTAAGCTCGATATCGAGAGCACAGAAAGAAAAAATCCTTCCCAAGGACGAGACAGTGGCCCATAAAAAATAAATAGAAAAAACAAAGAAATTAAATCCTAGGACCTGCAGCAGGGTGAAGCTTCCCTCCCAGGACAAGAGAATGATCTTGAGACCAGTAATAATTTTGTTCTTGCACCTTTGATAGCCTCCCTGACAATGGCGCCAAAATTTTGTTTTCCAAGTGTAAATGATATCTTTCCCGCATTAATTATCAATTCAAGATGTGTTTGGTTATTGCAAGACTAACATGAAAAATATATGCAGGTGGCAATTCCACAATCATGTATCAATCATGAATTCGATAAGCTATGTCAAACAACAAACCACTGTAACAACAATGAAATGATAGCAGCAACCAGCTATAAAATAGCGACTAAATCCACAGCAAATAATAATTACAACAATCGTATTAACCATCACATCAAATAAAGAAAGATACGATGCAATAAAAGAAACTAATCACACACATAAACTAGACATCACTTGGTCAGTAGAGCGGGTCCATCTCCCTGATTAGGGTTGTGGAAGATGAATTTCATTAAATTGAACAAAAGGTCTTCTTACAGATTCTCAATTTTCTCATTAGCCAACCCCTAATTCATAGCTTCATAACCTCTCTTATACAAATGATTACAGTAATATTTCATGAAATTACAACAACTATTTCTTACATTTACATAGTGGTTATGATAGACAAAACTGAATGCAAAAGATAGCACAGAAAGGGATCTCAAGTTATTCCACTGTTGCAGTGCTATCCCAAGATAGAACTTCCAGCTCAATAACTTTCCTTGGGATCGCAAACTTGTTCATGCGACCTCTGAATATGCAAGAATAATGAAATTAGCAAGCTGCTTTGGTAATAATCCCTACAACTATGCTTCATTGACTATATAATACATGTAGAAATTATATGCACTACGCATGCATATGTCCAAGATTCTCCTGATCACACACTATTTTATCTTCATGCACAATACAAAATCTATTCCACCATTGATCATCACATGCGGAAATTAAATCAATTGCATGCACACATTGAAACCATAAAAATTCACACACACATTAACACAGTGTTTTAACGGGAAAGCCTGAAGCTAAAAACCCCAACTATTTGTATATAATATATGTCATAGAGATCATGTAACAATCCTCATACAAAGCTTATCACAAGCTCTTAGTACAATACAATCGCTACACACTAATCAAGCCCTGATCTTGCAAATCCATGAACCAATCTTTGCCACCTGCTAGCCTGCCTCTATTACACAATCCCTGCTGAAGAATGGCTCTAGATGAACTCAAATTTCCCCAGCCTTGCTCACGCAATTCTTAAAGGCATTTCCATCAATGTGTGGTGCAAAATCATGCAACACTATAGTCACAACTGATAGTCACACTTGCTCTTTCACCTACCTCTCCACTGGTCTCCACTGAACTGTCCATGCACTATAGTTAAGTAATGTATTCTTCAGTTGATTAATGAGTTATTATTTAGTGAATTAGTTATTAATTAATTCACTCCACTCTCACTATTGTATCAATCAGTTAGACTAGATACAACTAGCTCAACTGTGTCTAACTGAGTTAAACTGAACACAGCTCCACTAACTACTTCTACAACTCCACCAAACTCTGTCACATGAGTTCTAACTGAAGTCCTCCATGAAATAGCTCCACTTAACCCTCAGGAATAGCGTAATTCCTTCTGTCATCTCCTGTGCCACATTTGTGCACTTAACTGAAGTGCTCCAAGAGAATAAGATAATGTTTAGAGTCCAAATATTATTAAGAGCTAATAATATTCGACATATCTATTTTTAGACTGGCAATCTAAAAATAGATTCCGCCCAATATGTCTAAAAATAGAAGTCCATCTATTTTTCCAACTTGACCAACCATCCACAAATAGCATCCTGCAACTCATAGAATATGATCGACATGTCTAAAAATAGACTTTGCGCCAAAAATCACCTATGTGGGCCCCACCTAGTTTAGGTGATTATTTTCCAACTAGGATCAAGGATGATGTTTCAAGATGCCTCCTTCACTGTTTCTTGTTGCAATATTCAACAATACATAAATACATGACAAGGAGTATACTTGTGCACTTTAGAAAATAAATTCAATGTTAATGGTACAAATGGAGAAGGAATATGGGATAAAATGGAAGGAAAATATGTGTGAGTTTAGCTCCCAACACATATATTGAAAACGTGTTACATGTCTCAAAAACAACATGCCAAAGAGAAAGTTTTGGAAATCCAAACAAATGATTTGGAGCCAACTTTTACAAAAACATTCATGTATTATGATTCCTAGTTTAAGAACTTGACATGGAATACACATAATTTTGTCAATAAGGATATACTTTGTTTGGAAAATTGTATCATAAAAAGGTTCTAATATTGTATGGTATCTTTCCTGGATATTATGAATCTTAAAATTTATACTTTTTGATATATAATGTATGAAAAACAAGGACAAAGGCTTCATAATTCTTTGAGAAAAAACCTTTGTGTAATGTGGGCTTTTCAAAATCAATATAGTTTGCTCTTTGCAAAATTTTGAAAGGTTTCAAAGATTCATGTGTTACTAGTTTTTTGTATGTCCTCCTACGTGCTTGTTCTCCTTTTTGTTGTTCATATGTGCAAAGCTTCAATATTGGAATATAATTTTAATGAACTAGAATTCATGTACGATTTTTCACTCTCATAACATTCAAATTCTATAAGGGATTTTCCATCTAGAGGTTACAAAAATCACTATGTGGTGCTCTGTTTTTTTTAGATCAATATGCTATTCTTATATTAGATCCTGATTTTTACAGTCAGAACAAAGAAGCCAATACTTGTCTTGCCTTTGGTAGAGTTTTGAAGGATTTGCAGCTCTTACTCATTTTTGTAAGCATAAGAACAGATATGAGTATGTACATGAGTGTGAATGTTGCTTCCCCTGTTTTCAAAATTACTTCCTTTTATATGATCATAAAAAATTAGAATATGTTTAAAACAAATATTGTAACTTGTAAAGGTTGTAAAAAAAGTCATAACATTTATTGGAGTGTGCTCTAATTTCCCCATTAGTCATCCCCTACCCTTTTTTCCTTGAAAATTTAGTGAAAGGACGCTTGGTTATATTTGGTATTTTTTTTTCATGGTAGTGAAGATATTCAGTGTGTTTATGTTCGAAGTTTCATTTGCAAGCAATTATTGCAAAAAAACCCTGTTTCTTCCAACCAACTCCTGTGGGAAATTGTATATATCTTTCTTAACTACATGTTGTTTGAAGATAACGTGCCTGATTTCAAGCCATTCCCTGTACAAGAATGGTCTGTAGGATCATGTTTAGATGGCCTCATATTTATGCCTCTTAAAGGAGAGTCCAAGTCTCTGAGAGGGTGTTTTCGTGTCCAACCTCTCAAGAATTTTCTATATTAGGTCCAATTTGTTAAAAGACGTTCCAATGACCTTTGAATTTGTAATTTTGTTTAAGAAAAGGCTATTGGACATGGAAATCTACATGTCAGAGTTTTGGATGTATAAGTTGCTAAAATGGAACCCCATAATGTGAAATGTAAATATCAAACCAATTTAACTCAGAAGGGAATGGATGTGTTCAAGAAACACAAAAGAGAGGATATACTTAAGAGTTTTTCACAACAGTAATCATGTTAATAATTTATATGTATTACATTTGGTTACCTTTATTGAAGTCAACCAAGGAAAGGAAAGGAATATTCCTGATATGGAATAAAATGATCTCTATTACATAACTAATTTTACAAAGGTATTCCCATTCTCAAGAGATGGTCCAGAGTCTGCAAACAATCACCTACACACATTCACCCATAAAAGTATAGTTTTACACTTATGCATAGAAATCTATAGTTATGTCCTCCAAAAGAGTCCCATACATCAAGTCAACAAAGGGAATTTCAATAATAAACCAAGTGAAGCAAAATAGATACTATGACCTTGAATGCTACATATGGTGGGTTTTAGATTATGAACTGATTTATTTATTTTGCAAGGCCATTTTTTTGCAAAGTATTTACACTAATTGGTTTTTGGAAGAGGATGGTAACTCATGCACCCCCTTTACAGTAGTTTTCCTTTAACAAGGGCCTTTTGCAAATGTTAGTGCCTTTTATTTTATGTATTGTTTGCTATCTTTATATCAATTCTTGTGGTGGTTAATTTTTGCTTTATTTATTGCACAATTTATTTCACATTGCTCTACTTTTCTTATAATATCCTATTTTTGTACTATAAATAATAAATAGTTATTATCTCTATATGCTAAGTTCATCAATATATCTATATAAGTTCTTCATACATGTCATTTTTCTCCTATTATTGGTGAGGACTGATGAAACTCACTTGAAACATTATACTAAGAAAGACATCACCATCTTCTAGCATTGTTGTAGGTATTGGAAAATAATTTTTCAACACCTATAGGAGCGTTGGAAAATCATTTTCCAGTGCCAACATAAATTGTTTTCTAGCATGTGTCTGAAGGAGGCTTACAAATTTTTTTGGAAGTTAAATCTGTAACATTACAAATCAAATCGATGTATGACTAAACTGAAATGTAGGGTATGAAATGTTCCAATAATTATTATTAGAGTATAGGTGAGTAGGTCAAGGGTTAGATACACGCATGGCTCACACTATAAGAAATTTTTTGACATGGATATACCAACACTCCCTTGTGTGTTTGGGACATGGATTCCTATCTTTGTGGATGCTATCAAGTTTCGGTGTAACTGTGTGATTCCTTACAAAGATATCATCTCATTAATAAACCTTCTTTACAATCCAATAAATATCTTTTACCTATTTGAGAAGAAAATTTTTCCCTCTCTAATTGAGGGGCATCCTTATGTTAAATGGAATTCCCTGCATCCAATATACCTTCTCGATACCTTAATCTACAATATACATAATCTCATAGGATGGAACAAACTTGTTTTAATAGTACCACACTACAAAGTGAGTCTATAAAATGATTTAAATATGAAGATATTCAATGTATTTTTATGATATATAGGATTATGATTTAAATCTCATGGTCATCATTGTATTTTTTATACAAAGGTTGTCTCTTCACATTTTATCAAACAAGGATAAAAATATTTTTTTCTTCTAACTTGTCCCTTACAAAGACTTGTAAGCTTGTACAATACCTGTCAAAATCACTAATGCATAGGTAACCCATAATCATATGATACGATTAAAATATTTTCTCAAATAATTCTTTAGAAAAAAGAAAGTGATGGTGATACTTAAGATATTTACTGAAAGGAGAGATCTATATTGAACCAATTATAATAGTACTTACATTGACATGTTAAACTTGTTTGTTATTGAGAAAACAAAAGTTATATATTTTCAGGGTCACTTTCTTAAGTTACACATGTTTCATTGTTTTCTGGATAAAAATATAAATGAAATTTTGAAACAACCCACTAAAACAAGAGATTGTAACATTTTAAGCCATATTTCCTACAATTTTCAAATGCCAAGGAAACAAAACAGACCGCAATGTGTAAATTGAGACTAAACCTGAATTGTGAGGCTCAACTTGTACTTCATACATAAAATTTCTAGATTGAAAACTTGAATGTAAGACTACCCCTATACTCTATGGATAAAATTTTGGATTCTCAACTTGAAGGTGAGTATAATCATGTATTTCATATATAAAATAATGGTTTGCGGAATGTAAAATTTGTGTAAAATTTAAAAATAAGGCTTAAATGTATAAAATAATCCCCACATTTTGCTCAATTTTATGGATCTAAAATTCATTGGATTTAATGTTATTAATACTATTCTCTTGCTTATAATTTAAGCGTAATTTTCCAATTTCAATAAAAAACATGATATATGGCAATGGAGGTTGCCAGGCGTTGTGTTTTAACTCACAAAAAAAATATTTTCACATTAATGTTAAAATTTTTAGGTCCCTTGACTACTTTAACCTTTAGGTTGGGCTTGGGTTGAGAGCCTTGTGGCTGGTTGGCGATGTTAAGGTCCAGACTGGGAGAAGTGGGTCCACGATTGCCGGGGGTGGATGGATTTCCTTGCCTCCGTCGAGAAGGAGGTGCCCCTTGTGGCGCAAATACATGCCCGGTGGGGGGTAGCAAATGCGGGGGGGAAGGAGGGAAGGGAGTGGGAGATCCGAAAGCAGGAGGAGCAGGGACACCAGGCTGAGGATAGGGATAAGGGTGATAAGGGGCCATAGTGAGGTACGGAGGCGGGTGGACAAAGGGAGGAGGCATGCCATACCCAAGGTACATGTTGCCGGGAGGGGAAAAAGGTGCTAGAAGTGCTGGCCCCCCCAGGGGACAAAACATAGGGAGTAAGAGGCTGGGCAGTGGTATGGGATAGAGCTCCGACGATACCATCAGCGGAATGAGAGGTTCCTGAGGCATTAGGACCACCAGGTTTGGGGAGGTCAGGAAGGAAGGTATACATATAACCGGATTGAGCATAAATGAGATCATACTTCAAAGCTATTTGAAGGGCAGCTTCTTCGGTTTGTGGAAAATGGGATGCGACATCTTTTCCAATGGGTGGTAGGAGGGTGCGAAGGAACCAATCCATGTACACGCGATCTTCAAAGGGGGGAGCACGGCATAAGCTTTGTCGTCGCCACCACTCTTGAACATGAGCGGAGAGACGGGTTGAAGAGGATTGCTGAAAGGAGGTCAATACTTCGGTGTCAGTGTCATAGCGGAGAGGGAGCTGGAAATAAGACAAAAAGGCTTGGGCAATGGTGGCAAAAGTGGTATGGGAAGAAGTGGCTTGGTCAACATACCATTTAGAAGCGTCACTAGTAAGGGTGCGTTGGAATAAACGAAGACGGATGGAGTCATCGGTGATGGAATTAGAGGAGCACCACATGTGGAAAGATCGGATATGATTGGAGGGATCTTCACTAGCAAGGCCCTCAAACTTGGGAATGTCGGAGAGGAGCTTGGTTGACATAGCAGGCCAATTGACATCATGGCAGATAGGGTCGTTGATAAGCTGATTGAAGTCGGGGAGACTAAGGCCGGCCATATACGGTAATAATGGGGCAGTCGAGGTAAGTCCCGTAGTGGTTCCACTGGAGGTGGACCCGGTAGAAGAACTAGGGTTAGGGCTAGGTCCAGCACTAGACATGGTGAAGGTGAAAGGGGAAGAACCAGAAGGATGGGGAGAACCCGAACAATCAGAGGACGAGTCGGAGGGCGGACTCGGGGGAGGAATTACTCGATGACGACAGGTGGGAGGAAGTCAACCAACCGGAAACTGAGGGTGAAGGCCAAGAAGTTGCCGGGAGAAACGCCTTGGAGGCGCAATGATGACGGGAAGAAGAACGACTGACAAGGGCAGCAAGGTGCAAAAGCAAGATGCGACAAGGGCAAGGAGGTGCAGTGTCGATTAATTTTAGAGTCTTTGCCAGGCAGTGTTAACTAGGCTCTTCTTCACTTAGGGTCAGTGTGTGGCGTGTGTTAATTTTAATTGATTAAACCCTAACGTTTTGAGAGTAAAAGAAAAAGTGTGCTGCGTAATGGAAAAGAAATCTGTAGTAAATAAAACTGAAAGAACAGAAAATTAACAACTAAAGAGGCAGAAAACGAACCCAAGAAGGGGGGTCTTCTCAAAACTAGTCTAAAAGGGGTAGATCACGCTGACAAGAGACCAATAGATCGAAGGTCCGGAGGGACTGGAATCTAATGGAGAAATCTGCTGGAAAGTGGTGTAGAAAGCAGCAAAGAGGCAGAGGCAAGGTGGCTGCTAAAAAATAGGAGATCAGCTAAAAAAGAGGGGGTTCAAAGAGGTGACCCTAAAGACAAACCCAAACAAAGCAAAAGGTAGTGTATAGAAAGGGAAGAAAAGCCGACCTGTGAGGATCTGAACAGGAGGTATCAGATCTGAAATAAGGCTGAAACTTCTGGAAATTCAAACGCCTGAAAACAGCAGCAAACTCTCCCACAAAAAGTGGAGGGAACTAAAACCCTAAGGGGCAAGAGTCCCACTTAGGTGAGTGAAATAGATCAGAAACAGGTCTGAACAGGTAGAGACAGAGGTTGGAAGACCCTGACAGAAGCCTTAGTGAAACCCAGAAAAAGCACTGGCAGAATGCAGAAAAAGTTGCAGGGCGCAGGTTTGGTCCTGTTTTCAGGCCAGGTCGCAGATTTAAGGCAGAAAAGTGCGACCTCAAGGCCAGGTCGCACTTTTTGGGCAGATAAGTGCGACCTGTAGATTCAGGGCTAGTTGCGGCAGATTTCAGAAAATTGTGTCGTCTCAGCTGCGGCTGATGTCGGTCACCTGCGCAATAAGGCCAGAAACACACGAAAGTGAGAAATTTGAATTTTTTAAGGGTTTTGGAGGAAAAAACTAGCATACAAATAGGAAAAATAGAAAATTGAAGAGAAACCCTAGGGTATGAAACAGCTAGATATGCAGGAAAATAGAAAATGACAGTGGTCGCAAAAGAAAACCCGTGTGGAGTCGCCAATTGTTAGCATGAATTTTTTGTCGTAAAAACTCACTTTAGCTACGCATATCAAGTAGCCCTAACATAAGTGATGGCTGAAAAATATCTTAAAATCTGTAATAAGTTGCACACATCTAAATCTATATATGGAAGATATTAAGCAGGTAAAGTACAAGCACCAATGGACAAGACAGGAACACATATATTTAAAAGAATATTTTTATTATATCAAAGAATGGGGCACCTGAGAGGAAAACAAGAAAGGTGTTTTCCGGTTCCCCTCAGTGGGATGGGTTCTTGGAAGTCCTCAGTGTTTCAAATTAATGGTCTCTCTCTCTAAATATTGTGGAAAACAAAACATGGAACTCAATGGGAGTTCATAAAATAGAAATGCAAAATGGTGACCAAAAGCAGATCTAGTGTGATCCAATGCAATGAAGGTGACTAATGAATGGGAAAAACCCTCCTATTTATAACAAAATATTTGGGTGTTCTAGAACCTGGTGCATGAATAAAATATTATTAAACATCTTCTAGAATCACCCTTTAGGAATATTTTATTATATTTTTTGGAGGGGAAAAGGGTTTTTGACTTGGGTCAATTCCTTTATTTATGAATAACAAATAAATAAATGATTTATTTATTATTTAAGGAAAATGAGGGGAATATAATTAAATAAATAATGGTTTATTTAATTATTTAAAAATGACTTAGTCAAATTTAACTAGGAATAGTATTTAAATAATGATTTAAATAACTTATTCTTAGGAAATTATTAAATAAATAATGATTTATTTAATTAATTACCTTGCTTTGGGTTAAATATGACCAAGAAGTGTAAGCAAATGTGGTGAAAGTGATTTTATTTGGGGTAAAATTGGTCTTACATGGTGTACTTGGGTTCATATAATGATAATGGGTTAGATGACCAAAAAAATGGTGTAATAGACTGCCCCCAAACGTACGAGTGTTAGGAGAAAATCGTATGACCGAAGTACGTTGTAAGAACTCAATCACTAGGTGGTAAAATGGAAGTGAGAGAGAGGACTATATGGTAATCTAAAGTGTATGAAGGACTAGACCCTGAGGAGACGAGACTTACAGGTGCAACAAGTCTCAACTGTATGAGGTGGTACTAATGCGAAAGGTGGTGGGGGAGGCATACCTATGCCCGCCGAAACAATAGTACAAAAGAAAAAAATGCCTGGAAAACCACGGAACACAATATGGAAAGAGGTGCTGGCCATGACATGAGCCAGAAATGATAGAATAATGACTCCCATATACATGCTAGGCCTGGAATAATCGTCAGGACTTATACAATAATAATGTAATCCAGGACATACAAATAGACCCAGATGCCCCCTACATGCGGGGAAGGGCTCACAAAAACTGGCAGATACAAGGAAGTCGAAAAAATGCTGCGAGCAACGGAGGCCTAGATCGTCAAATGAGAGGAGCTGCATCAAGGACTGAAGTGATGAAGTCATCCAAGCGTGTGGGGGGTTACCTGGAGGGCCACCCCCTCATGAGGGTTGGGACATCTCACACACACCCGGGAATCATGAAGGATTGCGGCAGCATCACTGAATCATCGAGCGTAGAAATCACGATCAGGCTGAAGAAAGAGCACGAACTAAGAGCAACTGCCCCTTGGACCTGGCTGCCGGAGAAGATAAGCTGATGTCGACAGAAGGAGGTCTAGAGAAACGATCATATAGGTCGTGATGATGATGATTGAAGGGGGAATACGAAGGAGTGGTTGGGTGACTTCCCTTGTTAGAGCATAGGGGGTATGAATGTTGTGGGTGGCAGCTGCCGTAATGGTAAGAAGGGCGAAAACATAGTGTAAGGATGTGGAGGGAAAGGACACATACTGTATGGAGGGGGGTGGACTCCATGCATATGCTCTAGACAAGGGCGACTCAAGGGTGCTTCCATGAATGAAAGGTCCAATGGGGATTGGTGAAAGCATGAGTACAATGGGGTAACTCATGACGAAAATCATCACAGTCAAGGACAAGTAAGGAGGAAAAGTGGTGCCCCCATTACAAGTGTTGTAAGTGAAGAAATTTGGTTTTGAAGAGAAATGGGGGGACCCTTCATAGACAAAATGTGTCTTGGTGAAGTATCAAACAATGAAAAACTAATAGATACCCATTGTAGTGCTCGGTGAGAGCTTTCCAACGGTGCAAACAGTTTGTCGAACGGAGCTACGGTTGGGTCACAGTTGGCGAAAGAAAAATTAGGGATTTTCTTCTAATAAGGCACTTTCCCTCCAAAAATCATTCATTTGCTTGTGTAGCTGTGGTGAATGTGGAGAGGAGAGAAGGCCCTAAATCTTGCGGCGATCGTAATGGACAAACTGACCGTTGGAATCATGATCCGTCAGTTGCAGGTAAGAGGCCTAAGCCTACTCTTTGTTTTTGATGGATTCAAAGTTCAGATTAGGGCTTAAATTCTCAGTAACTGGACCTACTTTACCCTCACGTCCGGGTTGCACTTTTTGGGGCAAAAACTGCGACCTGGGACGTAGGTTTTGGCCTGAAAGGTGTGACCTGGCCAAGGATTTGCCTGAAAAGTGCGACCTGTGAGGGGGAGGGGATTTCAGTGCTATTTTAGGCTGAGTTTTGAGTTTTGATGTGAACTAATCCAGTAATGATGATCTATATACTGACAAAGATATTGGTTTTGTGCAGATATGGCAGATATACTGGTCAAATGGAGAGAAAGAGATCTCGGTGCATTACGAATAGAGATTGAAGCGGATCCGGGTGTCCGTCGTGCACTGGCTAGGTTTGGGGTGCTAAAATTTTTGGAGAACTTTTTAATGAGGGCTGGTGAGCCCTTGTTGGCCCGGATTGTCAATTATTTGGATCCAGATCATGAGAGTTTCATAGTGCAGGGGCACAGGATCGAGCTGACGGTCCAGGACTTATATTTCTTGACTGGTCTTCCTCCATTGGGGATGGTGGGGAACACGCAACCAGTGTTACCACGCGGGTGTAACATTATGGAGTTTTTTGATCGACATTGTCGACCGAGTGTCCGAGTCAAGGGGAATCTGATATCGATTGGGGATCTACAGAGGTTGGAGACCCGAGCAGTGGTCACGGCGGTGTTATGGGTCATAGGTAGTCAGGCACTCCATCACATCGCTGGAGGACAGATGATGATTGCAGAGAGTGTGTTGGGTGGGACCTACTACGGGTGGGCCTAGATGATGTTGGTGGCACTGAAACGCCAGTTGTCGCTATGTAAGCGGCAGGTGAATCATGATTGTGCGTATGGGACAGTGTTGTGCTCTTTCTACTTTGAGAAGATCCTGACCTTACGACCTCGGATACAGTTGCCGGATGGGGGCCCGAGAGAGCCCCGGATGCGGAGGTGGGGACGACTACTGAGTAGAGGAGGAGGGGAGGTCGGAAGGGTGTTTCGACCAGAGTTTTTTGCGCATTGGGATTAGATGCAGTTATACATAGACAACTATCCCTATATTGGGATGAGTTACTGGTGAGATCCGGATTTGCCACTACCGCCTGGGCGAGTATGGGGCCCCGATGGTAAGTGACAAGCAACTAATCTATTATGTTATGTTTTATAGTTAGTGACTAGCATACATGGTGCTAATCGTTATATTGTTTGGGATGCAGATATAGCTCCGGTAAAACCGATCGGATATATGGGGCGTCCTGCAGCAGCAGGAGCTACGGGTGCTAGTGGATCGGGCACAGGACAGAATGAAGAGATGGCCGCATTGGTGGAGGATATCTGTCATAGATGTGAGAGATTTTTGACCGGCGCGTCGGAGCGTGGGTGGCAGGATTTAGACGACCGATACATAGAGCTGTGTATCGGACTCCCCTCGGAGTGGCGAGGGATCATGCGACGCATGGCGATGGCCGGTCAGACGGTTCGTGATATATGAGCTGCGGGAGTAGAGCCGTTGGCTCGAGATCCTCCAGAGTGTGATTAGGCGTGGGGAAAGTGGTGCCCCCCATTTTGTAGTAGTGGTTTTTGTAACATGCTATGTGCATGGCATATGTTTCAAAGTGTATGGACTATAAAACACATGTTATCTATATATGAGTTTTATGTGCTTTTGGTGTATGCTATTGTGTTGTGTGTGATAAATGCCAATCTAGGACATGATTTGTGATCTGATCTACATAGTGATTGTGACTTCTAGGGATGTGGTTAAATGAAATGAATCTAAATGCATGAATTAAAAGTTTCACCCGTAAATACTGTCTGAACAGGGTAGGATGATGTACACAGTAGACACCATTAAGTTGTAGGACAATAAGCAGGGAATCTAGATAAACGTGCAGATGGAGGATGCGATGAGAGAGAGCGTCAGCTAAGAGACCACGGATGGCATCGTACTCGGCCTGATTATTGGTGGTGGTACCAATGCAGACCCCATGTGCAAGAACAAGAGAATGCATGGGGGTAAAAATGGCCCAAGCGGCTGAAGCGAGGTGGTGGGAATAGCGACTAGCGCCATTGGCATAACCAATGTAATGCGTGGATGATGGAGCTGATAGAATAGCAACACGAGACAGGAGAGGGGAGGAGAATCGAGGACTCATGTTGTGAAGTAAATCGGAGACATGGATGGGAACATCGGGATTGGGGGGAGGTAGGGAGTGAAGGGGAAAACCACAGGAGGCTGCAAAGTGACCTAAATCATCAGTCTGAGAAGAGAGGCGTAGGAACGGGGCATCAGGGGGAATGACGGAAGAGCAAGTAACGAGATGTTCAAAGTGTGAGGAGTCCAAGAATGGCGCGGAAGGGGGATGGGGCGAAACAAGCAGAGTGGATACGGAGGAGAGGTATTCCGAAGGTTGGGCAGATGATGATAGGTAAAAGAGAGGAGCAGTAGATTCGGACATCTCAAAATTAGGGGGAGGGATGTCAATGGTGGCCAGAGGGTCCTCGAGTAAACTCGACGCATACTGAGCGAGGATGGGCGAGGAAGATTGATTCTGTTCCACTTCATATTCGCGAATGACCTCTAAAGAGGCGCGGTAATGTCTGAGGTGAGGACAATGATGAGAATAATGGCCATGGACACCACATAAAGCACAGGGTTTGTTGGTGCGAAGGACCTTTGGGTTCTTGGTGATGGGGGCGGGGGGAACCGAGGTTTCCGGGGCCGATGAATCAGGAAACGCGACTTTGACCATGGGTTGTATACGGAGCAACTCAGGACATATATGGGTGGCATGACCGACAGCATCACATAAAGCGCAAGGCTTGGTGGGTGGAGGAGGAGTAGGATCGAGAGCGGTGGCTTTATCTTTTGATGCCCCCTTGCGAGTTTTTCTTTTCTTACTTGTAGCAGCCTCAGCATGAGGAGGGTCGTGTGATGGTGCTAGAGGTACCATAGCAGTGTGAGGAGCAATGGGAATCGGTTGAACCGGCGTCACAGCAATGTATGGCTTAGGATGGCCGGGAGGGGTCTCGATGGGAGGAGTAAGGTACCATACCGGTATTCCTAATGTTAAATTAGGGAGGGATAGGGTGGCCATGACGGGAACCGAATAGATTCCGGGAGGGGGACCAAGGAAAGGGATTTGACCGGCGGAGAAATGACCAGGGGGAACGGTTCCGAAATGAGGGAGGCTGGAGGGAATTGATTCGGGAGTGTCAGGAGGTTCCGGAGTGTGAGGGAGAGGGGAAGGGCCTGGGGGAAGGGGTTGAGTCAACTGAGGTGAAGGGCTAGGAGCAGGGTATGGCGGATGAGATGGAGGTTGCTGACTAGCCGAGGCAGGGTGCGGGAGGGCAGCCTGGGAGGATTGCATCATGCAAACATTTGCCGAGCTAGGATCAAAGATAGGAGGAAGGGGAGGACCGAGGAAGGTGCCAAGCAAAGAGGAGTCTTTGTAAACGCCAGGGGAGATGCTAGTCAAAGAATCAACAGTTTACTTATTGGTGATAGTGGAGATGGTGGACTCAGGTGAGGTCTGGGATTTAGGTTCATGATATGACAACTGGTCAATGGTGAAGATCTTGCCATTATGGGGGAAAAAAATTTTGTGGTGGACTGCGAATGGGACGACAGACATGGAATAGGTGTAACTACGCCCCAAAAGGATATTGTAGTCAAGAGGGGCGTCGATAATTTCAACGTCGACACAAACAGTCTTACTGGCGAGGGTGATAGGGCAGTTACGAAAAAGACCAATGTGTTGGGAGGCATGGCCATCCCACGCACGGAGGGTGATGGTGGAAGGGGCCAGCTCAGGGGATACGAGTTGTTTCCAAACTGAAGCGGAAATTACACAGGTAGATGCCCCCTCATCAATGATACAGCGAGCGACATTGGTGTTGCGGATTTTGACGGGGATTTGGAAAGCAACTGAAGGAGGAAGAGGGGGGTGGTCTGACTGACGAGCATCAAAAACAATTAACAGGTCATCAGCAGGATCTACAGCACCCACGACAGATAGTAGAGCTTTCTTTTGAGAAGGACATGATTGGAGGAGTTCCAGCATTGAAATGGCAACCGGAGATTGTGCCAGATCATCCACTATGATGTAGGAATGGGTAGCCTGACCAGAGGCAGCATTTCGGCATAAGGGACCCTTAGGAATTTTGGTGTGAACCTCAACTTTGGGGGGAGGGATTTGTAAGGGACCCTTAGGTGTCGATAGAGGCTCCATAGAACTTGATGATGGGGACTCGGCGACGGGAGGTGGGGAATATTGACGAGACCGGGTTTGGAGGTTAAGGTCGACAGAGAGAGGGGGGTCAGAGGCCATCATGAGAATTTGATAATCAAAGGTGCCAGAAGGGGAATTTTGAGTTTTTCTAGGGGCACGAGGTAATTGAGTAGCTATGAATCCTTGTTGAGGGAAAGGATCGGTGAATACGGCAGGTTGGACAGGGGTTGGGTGGGGAGAGGTGGTCGAGGAGGAATTTTGACCTCGCAGGGTGGGTTGGGATTCCCACATTTTTTGCATCTGAGATAATAGGGAACAATTGTGAGTGTAATGACCATAAACACCATAGCATGAGCAGGGCTTATTGGTGCGAAGCGGTCGATCGGGCTTGGGTTGAGAGCGTTGTGGCTGGTTGGCAGTGTTCGGGTCCAGACTGGGAGAAGTGGATCCATGATTACCAGGGGTGGATGGATTGCCTCGCCTCTATCGAGAAGGAGGCACCCCTTGTGGCGCAAATACGTGCCCGGTGGGGGGTAGTAAATGCGGGGGGGTAGGAGGGAAGGGAGTGGGAGATATGAAAGCAGGAGGAGCAGGGACACCAGGCTGAGGATAGGGATAAGGGTGAGAAGGGGCCATAGTGAAGTACGGAGGCAGGTGGAAAAAGGGAGGAGGCATTCCATACCCAGGGTCATGTTGTCGGGAGGGGGAAAGGTGCTAGAAGTGCTGGCCCCCCCAGGGGACAAACCATAGGGAGTACGAGGCTGGGCAGTGGTATGGGACAGAGCTCCAACGATACCATCAGCGGAATGAGAGGTTCCCGAGGCGTTAGGACCACCAGGTTTGGGGAGGTCAGGAAGGATGGTATACATATAACCGGATTGAGCATAAATGAGATCATACTTCAAAGCTATTTTAAGGGTGGCTTCTTCGGTTTGTGGAAAATGGGATGCGACATCTTTTCCAATGAGTGGTAGGAGGGTGCGAAGGAACCAATCCATGTACACGCGATCTTCAAAGGGGGGAGCACGGCATAAGCTTCATCGTCATCGCCACTCTTGAACATGAGTGGAGAGACGGGTTGAAGAGGATTGCTGAAAGGAGGTCAATAGTTTAGTGCTGGTGTCGTAGCGGAGAGGGAGCTGGAAATAAGACAAAAGGGCTTGGGCAATGGTGGCAAAAGTGGTATGGGAAGAAGTGGCTTGGTCAACATACCATTTAGAAGCGTCGCCGGTAAGGGTGCGTTGGAATAAACGAAGACGGATGGAGTCATTGGTGATGGAATTAGAGGAGCACCACATGTGGAAAGATCAGATATGATTGGAGGGATCTTCACTAGCAAGGCCCTTGAACTTGGGAATGTTGGAGGGGAGCTTGGTTGGCATAGCAGGCCAATTGACATCGTGGCGGATAGGGTCATTGATAAGCTGATTGAATTCGGGGAGACTAAGGCCGGCCATATACGGTAATAATGGGGCAGTCGAGGTAGGTCCCGTAGTGGTTCCACTGGAGGTGGACCCGGCAAAAGAACTGGGGTTAGGGCTAGGTCCAGAACTAGACATGGTGAAGGTGAAAGGGGAAGAACCAGAAGGATGGGGAGAACTCGAACAATCAGAGGACGAGTCGGAGGACAGACTGAGGGGAGGAATTACTTGATGACGACGGGTGGGAGGAAGTAGACCAACGAAAAACTGAGGGTGAAGGCCAAGAAGTCGCTGGGAGAAACGCCTTGGAGGCGCAATGATGACGGGAAGAAGAACGACCGACAAGGGCAGCAAGGTGCAAAAGCGAGATGCGACAAGGGCAAGGAGGTGCAGTGTCGATTAATTTTAGAGTCTTTGCCATGCGATGTTAACCAGGCTCTTCTTCACTTAGGGTCAGTGTGTGGCGTGCGTTAATTTTAATTGATTAAACCCTGACGTTTTGAGAGTAAAAGAAAAAGTGTGCTGCGTAATGGAAAAGAAATCTGTAGTAAATAAAACTGAAAGAACAGAAAATTAACAACTAAAGAGGCAGCAAACGAACCCAAGAAGGGGGGTCTTCTCAAAACTAGTCTAAAAGGGGTAGAGCACGCTGACAAGAGACCAATAGATCGAAGGTCCAGAGGGACTGGGATCTAATGGAGAAATCTGCTGGAAAGTGGTGTAGAAAGCAGCAAAGAGGCAGAGGCAAGGTGGCTGCTAAAAAATAGGAGATCAGCTAAAAAGGAGGGGGATCAAAGAGGTTACCCTAAAGACAAACCCAAACAAAGAAAAAGGCAGTGTATAGAAAGGGAAGAAAAGCTGACCTGTGAGGATCTGAATAGGAGGTATCAGATCTGAAATAAGGCTGAAACTTCTAGAAATTCAGACGTCTGAAAATAGCAGCAAACTCCCCCACAAAAAGTGGAGGGAACTAAAACCCTAAGGGGCAAGAGTCTCGCTTAGGTGAGTGAAATATATCAGCAACAGTTCTAAACAGGTAGAGACAGAGGCTGGAAGACCCTGACAGAAGCCTCAGTGAAACCCAGAAAAATCACTGGCAGAATGCAGAAAAAGTTGCAGGGCACAAGTTTGGTCCTGTTTTCAGGCCAGGTCACAGATTTAAGGTAGAAAAGTGCGACCTCAAGGCCAGGTTGCACTTTTTGAGCAGATAAGTGCGGCCTGTAGATTCAGGGCTGGTTGCAGCAGATTTTAGAAAATTGTGTCGTCTCAGCTGCGGCTGATGTCGGTCACCTGCGCAATAAGGCCAGAAACACACGAAAGTGAGAAATTTGAATGTTTTAAGGGTTTTGGAGGAAAAATCTAGCATAAAAATAGGAAAAACAGAAAATTGAAGAGAAACCCTAGGGTCTGAAATAGCTGGATATGCAGGAAAATAGAAAACGACAGTGGTCGCAAAAGAAAACCCGTGTTGAGTCGCCAATTTTTAGCATGAATTTTTTGTCGTAAAAACTCACTTTAGCTACGCATATCAAGTAGCCCTAACATAAGTGATGGCTGCAAAATATCTTAAAATCTGTAATAAGCTGCACACATCTAAATCTATATATGGAAGATATTAAGCAGGTAAAGTAAAGTACAAGCACCAATGGACAAGACAGGAACACATATATTTAAAAGAATATTTTTATTATATCAAAGAATGGGGCACCTGAGAGGAAAACAAGAAAGGTGTTTTCCGGTTCTCCTCAGTGGGTTGGGTTCTTGGAAGTCCTTAGTGTTTCAGATTAATGGTCTCTCTCTCTAACTATTGTGGAAAACAAAACATGGAACTGAATGGGAGTTCATAAAATAGAAATGCAAAATGGTGACCAAAAGTAGATCTAGTGTGATCCAATGCAATGAAGGTGACTAATGAATGGGAAAAACCCTCCTATTTATAACAAAATATTTGGGTGTTCTAGAACCTGGTGCATGAATAAAATATTATTAAACATCTTCTAGAATCACCCTTTAGGAATATTTTATTATATTTGTTGGAGGGAAAAGGGTTTTTGACTTGGGTCAATTCCTTTATTTATGAATAACAAATAAATAAATGATTTATTTATTATTTAAGGGAAATGAGGGGAATATAATTAGATAAATAATGGTTTATTTAATTATTTAAAAATGACTTAGTCAAATTTAACTAGGAATAGTATTTAAATAATGATTTAAATAACTTATTCTTAGGAAATTATTAAATAAATAATGATTTATTTAATTAATTACCTTGCTTTGGGTTAAATATGACCAAGAAGTGTAAACAAATGTGGTGAAAGTGATTTTATTTGGGGTAAAATTGGTCTTACATGGTGTACTTGGGTTCATCTAATGATAATGGGTTAGATGACCAAAAAAATGGTGTAACATTGGTGATATCATTGACACCAATATTTTTTTCCTCTTGTAACCCTTCGACAAGGGAAATGTAGTACGCCTCGTTATTTGTAGTCCTTCCCTCCAATTCTTTCTCTCTATGCATCACATGTTTTTTTTCACTATTATAAAGCACAAATTGAACAATTTCTCATCCCAGATTAGGATAACAGGAGACCTCAATGCACATGAACCACTTTTGCACCATTTTTATGCTTACAATAGCTAGAAAATAAGATAACAATAAAATGGTATTAGAATTAGGAATTTGAATTTTAAAATTAAACAACTTGTAGTTCCAATAATAAAAGAGGATACAGAAGACAAAAAATTACAAAAATTACTAGTCATTCAAAAGTGACACTAAAGCTAGGGTAATAACATAGGAAAATCACTTAGGAAAGCATATAGATTAAACAAATTCTTCCACATAACTATAGAAAATTATCATTAATATGGTTTTTGGTGTATGTATGCTCTCAACATCCCAATTACCAACTCTATTATTGCTTGGTATATAATCTACCCATATGTTCAAGGCCCCTCAAAACAGTACTTGGGGAGACTAGTTCTATATTTTCGTAATGATTGATGTGTTAATGGTGAATTCATCACTAGTTTACAGGCTGCTTATGGAAGTATTCTGGCTATGAAGGAATTTAAATTTTGACGAATTTTCAAGGAATGTCTTGTGTTGATGTAATGAAAAACTTTTTAAGCCATCTAGATATCAGTGTACTGGTATTTGATCCATGTCTGTGAATAATGGTCTTGAGATTTTCAACTTGTGTGAATTTACCTTGTCTTCCAAACAATAATTTACATACTTAGATAGATGAAACTTATATATCTACTTCAATTTTCACAAAATAATAAAATTACATGTCATGATTTATACATCATACCATATATTTAGCTTTCATCCAACTTAACTTGGAAAATAAAAAATATTTCAATACAAATTATTGAACTCAATTTAGACTCAAAATATTAGTTTAATGGATTAGTTCAATCAATTTGAGTGGATAAAATTAATAAATTAGTTTAATAGATTAGTTCAATCAAATTGTATGGATAGTTATATGAGAGGGAATCTGAAAAGGTTTATCAAGGCAACTTGTAAGGGACAAGATTTTGAATACTTCATGTCGACTAGTTTTCCTCTTTTCTTCCTCTCTTCCCATTCTAGGGTTTCTTGGTTTTTCCCTAAAATTCCCCTCTTTTATTCCTATCTTACCATCCTAGGTTTTTTTAGTTTTTCCCTAAAATCCCCCTCTTTTCTTCCCCTCTTCTCATTGTTTTTTTTTTTCTTTCTTTCTTTCTTTTTCTGAAGGGGGATTGCAATTGTTTTTGGAAGTTAAAGTTGTAACATTTCAAATGAATTTTTCTGTAGTTTAAAGTTTGAATAATTCATTTCTTTATAGGGTTTCATGTTATTCACTAAGTAGATATCATTTATTTCTAGAGGAATCAAATGATTATGATGAATTTTATTTGGATTATATTATTTGAGCATGATTATGGATGCTTCTGATGTGTCGTATTTGGATAACTTAATATTATTTTTAGGATGAATTGGAGTAGGGTTTGTTGTTTCCCAATGATTACATTATGTGTTATTCTAGGAAGAATTATGGGTCCATCCATGTAGGGCCATAAAGAAAGACTATGATAAGAAAAACATGGCCATTATTATACACTCTCCTGACTTGGCTCGAGGAGGTTCCACTGCTATTAAAAATCAATTTTTTTTGGAACTTAAAGTTGTAAAATTACAAATCATCAGTGAGTAGATAGGACATATCGATGATTTTTTATAGGATGACCTAAGGATGTTTGTCCATCTAAATATATTGAACTTGCTAATTCACAACTATTAAACCCATTTCTATTCTCATAGGTATCAAACCCTCTGGTGTTGCATAATCCCAAATTGGTTCGTCATTAATATTTGAATAATATTTGAAGCAACTGAAAGCCCTGTACATTATTTATAGAAAAAGGGTGAAAGAGGAACTGATATTATTCTTATTATAATTATTACCTATGCTTGGAAGAGACTTGAATACCAAGAATGTGTAGGCTAGTTTTGTATATCTTGGATTTCAAAGATTCTTCAGTGCGTATTCAGTGTTGATTCTGAACGAATTCCAATTTTTGAGCCACAGGGGATGCCATCCAAGTTGCAAGGAGAAATCCGAATTTGGAAATAAATCGAAGACATCTAGGTTTTTCCCACACGCGTAACTTCAAATTCGAATGCACTTAATGCAAGGAAGGAGGGGCTGATGGGACGGGGAGGGAGTGGGAAAGGGAGGGTGTTGGAGGGTGTGGGAAGGCGAGCAGGGTGGATGATGATGGTGGGGCATAATGAGGGTGTCATGAGGGAGAAAGGGCCCAACAAGGGTGCGACGGAAGGGGTTGTCGGCACCAAAGGATGTCATTGGATGGGTTGTTGCATCAGCCCCATTCCTTCGCATGAATGGCGTCTTCCTAATTAGAAGTATTTTATCAGCATTCCTCCTCCATGAAAGAAGAGGAAGATTTGGAAGTGTTACTTGTGGCCACCCACAAGGAGGAGGAATTCTGAGGTATTTACTAGGAAAATTTGGAATTCCCTGTTGGTGTTCTTGCACTTGGTGTTAGTCTTTTCTGGAAGAGAAGATATTTAAGAGATGTCCTCATGAGTGGGGAAAATTTGGGAGTCTTTATCAATGGGTTTCCAGGATAAGAAAAAATTAAAGAGTTTATTTATCAATGGTCTTCCACTGCAAAAGAAAATTTTAAATGTATTTAGTAGTGTTCTATAATTTTAAATGTATGACATAATTTTAATTTTAATAATTATAATAATAAAATTTTAAATAAAATAAAATTTAAAATGCACATTATAATTGTGTATTAATTATATTAATTTGTCGATAGGTGTACATATTTGAACTCACAGTGAAAATATATTGATGGAAATTGATTTTTCCTATTTTTTAATTGCGAGGATGGAGTCCTAACGGAATATTATTCCTCTAGGAGGACGATGGAAAACTAGGATGAGAGGGAGGTGGAAGAGGAGTGAAGACGTCGTGGCAATGAATCAAAGGGTCATATGAGAGTGAAGGGTGGGCATGGTGGGGGTTGTTATCACTCATTAGTTTAAAAAATTCCATTGATAGGGTTCATTCTATCACATAAGTCATTCTCATGATATTTTTGAAAAAAAATTGCATTTGGTGATATCCATCATAAGTCTAAAACCCATCCCAAACCATGTCATATCATGTCAAATCAACCTAATAGCATCTAGTTGTCATTCCCATGCATTTTAATCACAAAAGGTTAAACTTGTCAATTTTTCATAGTTTCATAGTGAATTACAAGGCAAATCAGCAGATTTCGCTACGAAACTACCTAACAGTTTCGTAGCGAATCTGTCAATAGCTAAACCATTTTCGCTATGAAACTCGGTTTTTCTGCAGAAAGGGTCAGAGTGGTGTGAGGTGTCAATTTTTTATTAGACAAATAAGTGGTGAGGTCATTTGATTTCGTTATGATGATTCCCAAACATGCAGAGTCATATTTTGCTGTCATCATTGTCTTTTTATGGTCACATGTGCCATCATCAAAATCCGAGCTGTCAAATAACCTTTTAAACACTTTACCCCAAGCTCCTCTTTGTCATTAACTATTCAATCCTTACATGTGAGTATCCCATTGTCGATATTTGAGAGCTGCTCTACCACACAAGCAGGTTGTTGTTCGAAATTGGTTCTGCAGGTGTCATCAACAAGTAAGGCAGTGAAGAGTATAAAGCATCATGTCATCGAAAAAAAAACAAATAAGGGTGGTCATTGTGTAAGGTATGAACCCATGGATTTGAAGCTGTTGAATGAAGATCCCATTGCTATAGAGGCTTTTAGGAGGATGGGTTGCCTATAATTCTGCCAGAAATTGCAAGGTTTCCATGCATGGATTTCAAAAGAATTTGCCACCAATTTTACGAGAGCATCAAAGGTTCGGATTTTGAGTCTCACAGTGTCACCAGAGATCATATCACAAGCTACAAAATTCCTATAAATGGTGAAGAATGGTTTAAAGGCACAAAGTTTAGAATGCAGGGTTGTGAAGAGTTTCTCAAGAAAGAGCACATGGGAGCTGATATGACCAATGGCATCCCCGGGAGTTAAATGAAAGACAATTATGCAAAGTTGTTGTTGGTGATCCAAAAATACTTCACCTGTGATGGGAGATTCCACATGGTTTAATCTTACCATATTAGGCTCATTCTACATTTTGTTGGTAAGAAACCTCTTGTCTTACCCTTATTTTTATATAGGACTTTGGGAAAGATGTCAGATAGAGTTCAGGTCAAGTTATAATGTAATGAGACATCAATATTTCACCATGGTCTAATAGAGTTGTTAGTGCTGGAAGAGTTGAAAAGGTTAAATAGATATTGGACCTCCTTTATGTTTATGAGTGGGTATGAAGTAGATGTAGTGACTCCAAAGAAATTTTCAAAACCTAAAACTACTGCATCCTCTACATCACCAGCTGCAATACAAGAGATTAGTGAAGAAGGACGACAATTTCCTATAGAGCCAATGGACATCGAAGAAGAACCTTTGCATGAAACTGATATCCCTCATCCAACACCTAGAAAATAGAAGATTAGCAAAAAAAGAAGTAAGAGAATGACAAGGAGTCATACATTTTCCAAAGGAAATATGGAAGACATTATACATGCAATAGATATTGAGGAGTCCCCAATAGTGCATGCAGAAGACATTGAAGGTGATGGAATAAAATTAAGGAAAGGTAAGTTTGTCAAGAAATTGGATTTTTCAGGAGAGGATGTTGGCTTCATATTTCAGCCAAGGAAGCCAATGATCGGGTTTTCAAAGAAAGCCATAAAGAGAAAAAGGGCAGAGAAAGTCAGTGAAGATATCCAGCTAGAAAACATCATAGGGTTATCCCCAGCAGCTGAAGAAGTTGTCACTGTGCAAGAAAAGGGAAAGGAGAAGATGGTTGGAGAATATTGTACTAAACTGCTACTCTTTAATAGTTTTTCAGTTTCAATAATATAAAGTGATATTTTCTTCTTTACCTGAGATTCGAAGGAGGTGTCCAATGTGTTATATGTTCTATATCTTTCATGTTTAAATATATGCAGTTAGTTTGATGTCTAATTACTCAAAACTCATGGTAACATGCTCTGACTTCCTTTAGAGGTTAAAATATTGTTTTCTTCCTATGTTGTATGTGTGTACTATCTTTTCATTGAAACCTCCATTTTCCTCAATTTCCATAAGAAGAAATATTCTCATCGATTTTACTAATGTTGACCCCATAGCCAAATCGTAGCAAGTCCTTAGATTTTCAACCTGCAATCAAACAAAATCAAGTCACAATTATATAGTTAGCCATCTAATAGAATTTCCATTGAAAATCAATAAGTTACCTTGAGACAACCCTCTCAAACTGAAGAGGCTAATCTTCAGCCAAAAGTGGTTTGAAAGAGTTACATTAAGTTGATTGATGAGAAGACTTCAAAGTCAATTTGGTTATAACAGGGGTGATGGTGTGTCAAGAGGCAGCTGAAAAAAATGGAAGTTGGCCACTTAAAAATAGAGAAACTATATTTCAATCAATGGAGTTAAAGTGCTATGGTAGTGGATCAAGCATGACGTGTCAAGAGGGAAGCAGATGTTACCAAATGAAATGTTTCAGTGCGGAAAATAATATGGGTTTTCTAAATATGGAAGAGAATAATATGTGTATTGTTAGATGTATTCTTCGACTAGGATTGATCAGATTCCCAATTGAAGTAGATGGACAGTGTATTTGAATGGAAAGAGGAGGGGACTTCTTGTGGACGTAGGAAGAGGTGAGTGGTAAGATAATTGCATGTAGGCTATGGTTCTAGTTTTTTTAAAAATGTATTTTTATTTTCAATTGTCTCGACTCATTATAGTGGTAGCATAAAAGTGGTGTCGAAATTAGGACAACGATGAATTGTATTTGGATCTGATTCGAGTGTTTTTCTTGCAGAGAGTGGATGTAATAAAGGCGTGGGCAAGATTTCCAATTAGTAGCGAATCTTGTGATTGAAAATTGGTGACATGTGACAAGTACATAGTATTTCACAACCCCAAATCATTAAGATGATTGCCCAACCTTGTTAACCGGCAACTTGTGTGGCACCAAATAGTGTTTTCTCTTTTCACTACTAAAGTTTTTGGACTACACCTTACCAACACTTGGTTAATTTTTGTTAAGTGTTCACTTATTATTATTATGTAGTGGAAATAACATAAACATGTCATTCAGATATGTAGTATAAATGCATAACACTGTGGTAAAAAATGTGCACAATATTTACACGAGAGGGGGAAAATCCCCAAAGTAGCTTGCCCCGAACTCTTATAATCTTCAAATGTACAAATAATAATAAAATAGGCCAGCCACACCCTTATGTTGTGCATTTCCTCTCAAGGGTTACAATAGAAGTGAAATGCCCTTACGCAGTATGCACAACTCATTTTACCCAAAAACGTGCCTAAACTTATGTTGGCACACTTATAGATAAATCCCAAAATTATGTTTCCAAAACATCCCAAGTGTTCGACCCTTCCCTACAGAAACTCAACCTATACCCAGTCTGTAAAAATGCATTTCATATGGAAACCTAGTCTGCAGAAACACATTTTCTGTGGAAACCCAGTCTATGGAAAATTGGCCATCCTACGAAACTCAGCCTCCCTACGAAAACTCAACCTCTTGAAAAAACATAGCCTCTTGCAGAAACACATCATGCCTGCAGAAACTCAACCTTAGCGAATTTTCTTCTTCCTCCTACGTTCAAAACAATTGATATGCTCATGCCTCTCTATTTTTTCTCTTTGAACTCTTTCTTGATTGCTCCTTGGTTGGTTGAAAAAATGACACTCCACTTTTGTTTATATGCAATATTTCTCAACGAATTCTCCAAAAGTCACATTCTTTCACCTTCATTTGGGTTGACCTGAACGTCCGAACACCCTAGCCAACTTGACTGCACATCTGTCTACATGCCCATCCACATACCCGTCCACACACCTGTCTACACGTCCATCCGCATGCCTATCTGCATGCCCATCTTCATGCCCATTTGCATGCCTGTCTGCATGCACATTCACATGATTGTGTGCATTCCCTTATTCACATGAATATTTATGCTCGGTCACACGCTTGTCTACATGCCCATCCACATGGTCTTTTTCACACCCATCCACATGCCTGTCACACATCTGTCCGCTTTCCCTATCCGTATGACTCGTTGGGAATGTGCCCACAACTATGGGTGGGCCCACTACTATGAAATCTACACTTGTTGGTTAAATGCACCTGCTATGGGTGAGTCACCCATCACACACTCGTTCAGTTAAACACGCCCATCGATGACTTGGTTTTTTTTCTCTCCCCGAGTTGGTGGCTTGTCATGGGTGTCTGTCCAACTCAAGGCATTGACATCCTCCTCCAATTTAAAAAGGTTGTCTCCATTGACAACACCATGTAGGAAAACTCCATCGCCAAGACCAAATGTCGGAAAGTGTCATCATCCCCAACATGAAATGTCCTTATTGCATGAACTCCCTATTATCATCACATGATCCTCCACTAAGGCTCATGAATCTACATGGGAAAGACTCGTTAATCCATGTTCATATACCATAGATCGTTGCAATCATCCATACTTCCTCATCTCGTGGAATGCTACTTCCTCCAACTCAGCTACATGCTACAGTCACAACTCATATCGTGCCAATCCACCATGTATTTTTATCATGTGAAAATTTTCCACGATACTCCAACTCAAGTCAAACATATCTTAGCACATTACCGGTACCCATGACTCGAACTAGTTAGGTGATCAATCAAATTTTCATGCTCAATCCATGATAACATGCCCTCGTTATCCATTTATCTAACATCTTGTCACGTCTTCAACTCAATCAGGAATACCTCCCATCAATCCAATGCACAATGTGCCATACCCAGGTCCATGAATATGATTCATATCATCTGCGATATTATGTCTATCAATGTTGTCAAAGGGACAAGTTTACACTTGCCTCATCATCTCATCCATGTGTTGCCCATGTTCATAGACCAACCAACCACCATGTCCATAAAAAATGTTCAAGTCTCATCAAATCAACCCATGCAAAAGTGCTCCCATCAAGGCACCTCCATCATTGCAAATCCATCCAACTCTAAAGTGTCTCCTCCTATGTATCCATCAAATCACTCCTCACAAAATATCCCACACTATATCCCAAGGTATGTGTCCCATACCGCATCAAAGTCAAGTACAAAATTGACCTCAGCTCCTCAACAAACCAAATACTCCACGACCACCATAGTATGAAGTCTTCATTGGTTGCAACTCTCTCCAAATCACCATGAGCTCCTATGAACCATCTCCATCCAAAAAGTTGGAAAGTACACTTTTCTTGGCCATAAAATCCATCACAATCCTCTACCATTCCTACTGTATTAAACCTCTCATAGGTTTCTCGTGTATCCTCAAAGAAACCATGGCATTGTTGTTCAAATATGTCCAACATACTCATCGGTTTCTCTGCAAAACATCTTTGTGTCGCACCAGCAATTCCATCTGCACAACATCCTCACATTCGCACTTCCCCTTGATGTCAACACATGAAATCTCTATAAGTTCTCTTGTTTATGTCTCTAAACAATTTCTACCACCCACCCATCTCTTCATTTTAATTCCCATGACTTTAGTTGTCCAACTTGTCTACTTTTGTAGACCCAACACAACTCTAATAATCACATCCTTGTGTCTAAGTTTTTCTAATAACCCAACGTTTTGGACTGTCTAAGTGAGTCCATCATCAGGGGTATACGTCAAAATTTCTTTGAAAAGATGAGGGAATAGGGAAAATAAGTGGAGGAATAAATAGTGGATAATGAGGATTTCCTATAGGTCGGCTAATGATGAGAGAAAACAAGGAATTATTTAATTAATTTATTTGATTTATTTGATCTCTGTTGCTTCATTCATGTTAGTTCCCTCGGTCACCCTACCTTCACTTCACTATCGCAGGTCTCTTCCTTCACTGTTGCCTCCCCCATTAAAGATTCACAAGGACTATGCCTTGGTTTTCCATGAAGAAGTCTACCCAAGTATCATTTATCATAACTTCGGTCTACCTTCCCTTCATTTTTTCCATGAGTCCTTTCGTGCAGTTAGATAATTATCCACTTGGTTAATCATGAATCATTCATCACAAATTCTATCATGTTCCACCCTTGTCATGGGCATTTGCACCTTATGCTCTAAGGTCGCATACTACCCAAACAAGTTCTGCAACACCCAATGTTCCTTCCTGTCCCAATGCACAAGGTCTCATTCATCATAATTCTATCCATTGCACCAACAACCACATACCCCATTTTCTCATCGAGTCATTATCATGACGTATCACCATGTGGGTGCCTCACACCATTAATGGTTGCAATGTGCATGAATATGGTTCAACCTAGTCAATTTACATTTCACCAAGTTCCTCCTCTTTCATTGACACACCTACAAAATCTTCTTCTTCATATATTGCAGCTTCTTCTTCCTCATCACAATCCATAGCTTCATACTATTCCATTTCCCAACCAAGTCAAACAATCTCACCTTTAAAATTTTCCTCCAAGATTTCAAGTTCAGCTTGAATCCTTAGATTATCTTCTTTCATGCATTCCAACCTATGCTAGGTATGCAAAAGTCTCTCATAACACTCTTCCATCATTCAACTTGGCTCTGACCATGACGTGCCTCTGCCTCTGGTAAAGTTAAAAAATTCAGCTCGGTCCACCTAAACCAAGCTATGATACCATCTGTCACGGCCCCAGCTCTTAAGGTGACTTCCCAACCTTGTTAACCGACAACTCGTGCAACACTGACTAACTTTTTCCACTTTTCACTACTTAAGTTTTGGCACTACGCCTTACCAACACTTAGTTAATTTTAATTAAGTGTTCACTTCTTCTTATTATGTAGCAGAAATAACATAAAAAACTCATTCACATATGCAGCTGAAATACATAAACAAAACAATCAACAATGTTCACAATATTTACACGACAGGGGCCAACCACCTAAAGTATCTTTCCCCGAACTGCTATAATCTACAAATGTACAAATAATAATACAATAGGCTAGGCATTCCCTTATGTCATGTGCTACCGCTCAAAGTTTAGAATATAAGTGCCATGCTCTTACAGAGTGAAAAAAACTCAGTTTACCCAAAAATGTGCCCAACCTGATGTTGGTGCACTTATGGAGAAATCCCAAAATTCTGCTGCCAAAATTTCCCAAGTGTTTGACCCTACCTACAGACAATCGACCTATACTCAGTCAACTGAAATGCACTTCCTGCAAAAACCCAATATGCAGAAACACACTAACTGCGAAAACCTATTCTGCAAAAACCCAATTCTTGTGGAAACACGCTGCCTACAGAAACCCAGTCTACAGAAACACGCTACCTTAAGAAACCCAGTCTGTGAATGTGAAAAACAAACTTCACCATAAAAACCCGTGCATGGAAACTCGGCCTTCTCTTTGCCAAAAACTAAACGCCCTACTCCCAAAAATGATGTCATCAACATATACAACCACAATCAATAGTTTGTCATTTTCAACTTTTGTGTATAAGTTGCTATCAGCAGACCCTTTTGAAAATCCTTGTTAATGAAGATATTTGTCGAGACGATAATACCAAGCCCTTGGAGCTTGTTTGAGACCATATAGAGCCTTTTTAAGTCTACAAACAAGATTTGCATCATTTCCCAAAATGAATCCTTCTAGTTGTTCTATATATACTTCTTCTTCTAGATCACCATTAAGAAAAGCAGATTTAACATCCATTTGATAAACTTTGATTTGTTGATAACTTGAAAAAGCAAGAAACATTCTGATGGCTTCAAGTCTAGCTACAGGAGCAAAAGTTTCTTCAAATTCGATACCTTCTTGTTGAGTATACCCTTTGCAAACAAGTCTAGCTTTGTTTCTTACAACATCCCCATTCTCATTTAACTTGTTTTTGAAAATCCATTTAGTTCCAATGACATTTTTATCATGAGGTCTTGGAACCAAATCCCAAGTGTCATTCTTTTCAATTTGAACAAGTTCTTCATCCATGGCTTGCCTCCAACATTCATATTTGCTAGCTTCATTGACATTGTGTGGTTCAATTGTGGATATGAGTGCCAAATGATTAGAAGATCCTACAAGACTTCTCCTTGTTCGTACACCAGATTCCTTGTCACCCAAAATTTGAGATTCAGGATGATTCTTTTGAACATATCTGGATGGAGCATTTTCAGATAGATCATCTTCAGGTTCTTCATTGGATCCACTGTCTATATCATTGCTATCTGATGTAGAAGGCCATATGTCGCTATCATCTTCTTTTGTTGTTTGTTTTTCTTCTTTAGGAGTTGCAGGAGACTCATCAATAACAACATCAATACATTCAACAACCTTTCGAAGCCTTTTATTGTAACATGTGAAAGCTTTGCTTGACGATGAGTAACCAAGAAATATCCCTTCATCTGATCTAGGTTCAAATTTGCCAAGCTTTTCATCATTATTTTTGATAAAGCATTTACTTCCAAAAACCTTAAAATGCCTCACAGTGGGAGAATTGCCATACCGGAGTTCATATGGAGTTTTGTCACTATTTACCCGAACATGAGCCTTATTGAGAATGTTAACTGTTGTATGTGCTGCTTCACTCTAGAACATGTCAGGAACATCACAATCAGCAAGCATAGCTCTAGCCATGTGAACAATTGTTCTATTCATTCTTTCTGCTACACCATTTTGTTGTGGAGTGCCTGCTACAGAGAACTGTCTTTTAATGCCATGTTGTTCACAAAAATCAAAGAATTCATTTGATGAATATTCTCCTCCTCGATCAGATCTAAGACACTTGATTTTTAGATCTAATTCATTTTCTTCCAATGCTTTGAAGCTCTGAAATTTTTCAAGTGCTTGATCTTTGTGTTTAATGAACCTGATCCAACACATTCTAGAGTAGTCATCAATAAATAAGATATAGTATTCATCCCCACGTAATGACTTTTTCCTCATAGGTCCACAGATATCAGTATGAATGAGTTCAAGAGGCTTACTTGATGATCCTTCTTTGGCATTAAATCGTACTCTGGGCTGCTTACCAAATTGACAAGATTTGCATATGGTACTTTCCGGAAGATTGACCTTGGGAAGATCACGAACAGCTTGAAGTCTGCTTGCTTTGTTGATTTGAGAGAAACTCAGATGCCCCAGCCTTCTATGCCATAGCCAATTTTCTGAAGACTTGCTTAAGTAACATTGATCTATGTCGTTTAGTACATACAAGTTGCTTGGATTTCTTTTTCCTTTTATAATGATTTTACCTGTATCAAGATCACGAACCACACATTCTTTGGAACCGAAGACCACTTCTGCTCCTTGATCACACATTTGACTAACACTTAACAGGTTATGCCTTAATCCATCCACATACATGACATATTTAGCCTTCACCTTTTCTTTTGTAGATGCCTTAAAAGTAGCTTCTCTTATTTGAGAAGGACCTCCTTGTCTCATTTCAAAAGCAGTCAGAGTACCATGTAATTGAACAATAGTAAGTGATTGCAGATCTTGCCTTTCTTCAATAGCTGAAACTTTAGAGTCAAATTTTGAAGTCAAAGATCTTAAGACCTTTTCTACCAGAGTAGTATCAGCCATGGTTTCACCCAAATTTCTCATCCGATTTACAATATCATCTAGACGAAGAAAGAAACTGGCAACAATTTCATCACTATGCATCTTCAAATTTTCATATTCAATTCTAAGAGTTTGGAGTTTTGCACTTTTTACCTTTGTGTCTCCTTCATAGCTTAGAATGATTTTGTCCCATATTTTTTTTGCTGAATGTAGCTGCATCACTTTAGCAAATTCTGATTCAGACATGCTTCCTAGCAAGACATTTACTGCTTTGGCATTGGTTTCATACTTCTTCCTTTCTGCTGCATCGGTAGGAATACTTGCTGGGTATTGATAACCTTCTTCCACGATTGCCCATACATCTGCACCAAGACTTTGCAGATATGCTTTTGTACGAACCTTCCAGAATATCAGATTGCTTCCATTGAATAGAGGTGGCTTTATAGACATTACTCCTTCTTGACTTCCCATTGTGACGGATCTCCTTTAAGCGATCAAGCTTCTGCACAAGGACCTCCTCTGATACCAATTGTTGGGAAAAATACTGAGAGGGGGGGGTGAATCAGTATTTACTGCATAATCAAATCTTTTTATTTTTCCATTCCTTAAAACCCATACGCTACTTTCCTTCAGTAAACTAGCGTATATACGCGGATCCCCTTTATGAAACTAGCGTATACACAGAGATCTAGATATGTCATTAAATCTTCACTTCTATTATTCCATCATTCATTCATCAGATGTTTAATAAACAGTAAACATGTGCAGTAAGAACAAAATAAACCATCACACAAAGCATCACACATGAACACCAGGATTTTTAGGTGGAAACCCAAATCGGGAGAAAACCACCGCTGCAGTTGCTCGGCCTTCAATATTTTATTATAGAGAAAACATCTTACAACATATGTGCTGGCGCAGACTTGACCAGCACGCAGGCACCCACCTGCGCTCGTTTACCAGCCTCTCCTGGAAGGGAGCTCCAACCCCCTGGCTCGTTTACCAGCCTCTCCTGGAAGGGAGCTACGACCCCCCGATCTCGTTTACCAGCCTCACCTGGAAGGGAGCTACGACCCCCTGACTGAAGGCTACAACCCTCAGCACCACCTTGGACCACGTTTCATCAATTTTCACACTGGATCCAACAAATTCAATAGAACACCACTTGCAGGCCACATTTCATCATATTTCCAGACTGGACCCTTTCCAAACTTTTAAGCACAAACATACATCACCAACAGATACTTAACAACACAGATCAGATAGCAGAAACACAGCAGAACAGATCGGATATTTCATACCCTTTGCTTCAGCAAACCCTAGTTTGCATACGCGCTTTCACTTCACTGATGTCGCGTATATACGCACTTCTGTCCACACAAACCAGCGTATACCTCAGTGTATATTTTAGTGCGCATCACGCTTTTCTCTTCGGCCCAGACGTGTATACGCGCTTCATCCTTGATGAAGTAGCGTATAGATCTTCAATCATTACGAGAGACGACATACTTCATCGAATCGAATGTTCGATTCGAATCTACCCTTTTTGCTTAGAACAGGATGTTCGCCTAGATGCTCGCCTAATCAAGATCTAAGCCTTCCATAAGCAGATCTAGCAGATACAAGTACATTTCAGATCTAGATCCCCTTCTTCATCATTGGTGCATCATACATTCAGATCTATCATTCAACTGTAACCCTTTCCATTCGGATATCCTTCAGAGAGAAGTATTCATTCAAACTCAGACATCTTGCACCCACACTCATAATTTGCACAATGAATTTCTTCTCCTTATATATGTTTACCCTTTGTCAATACCATGAGCCCCTTTTTCAATACCATGGGCCAAACCAATACCATGAGCCCAAAACTTCACTAGACGGGGTCAATTAGGCGGATCATTACCCAATACAATGGGTCAATTCCATGGTGATTACCCCTAGTTTTGCACTTTTAGAGCGCTTTAGCCCATACGCGACTTGGCACGTTCTTTTCCGCATGCATACGCGACTTCCCTTAGACCAATCCGCGTATATATAGAAACATACTCTTTTTCATCATAGAATTAACACATGCTGAATTCCTTTCTTCATTGCCTTCTGTTCATTCAGTAGATACATCAGATTTCCTTCATTAAGGACATATTCTATCAAGCACAACTTCATCAAGTAAGTTGTCATCATCTTCATCAAGTGGGTTGCCTTTCGAGGACAACACTACGATCATATTGTCAAAAAAACATCGATTTACATCATTTACCAAGTCCATTAAGTCAAAGAATAACTTCATCGGGTGGATTGCCATCAAGGACAACACATGTCAACGGTCGCATGTCTTCATCTCCATTCGGTGGGTTGCCATCAAGGACAACACTTTCATCATATTTTCAATAGAAAATCTACTTGTAAAAACCCTGAGTCTACTTGCAGTTTACTAGCCTTTCACTGTGCATAAATTGATGATAATTCCATTAGTTGCGGTGAATACCACACTATTTTCCACTAAAGCTCTATGCACCCTATTGTGAAGAGCAAGTAAAAAGAAAAATTAACTACTAGAAGCCTAGTTGGTCGAATATTCTCCAAACTAGAAGCCTTTAGGTCGCTCAATTCGAGCTTTATCACTCCACTCATGGAGCTTATCCCTTGGTCCAAGGAACTCAAATCCCTTTATGAGAGGAATCCATCCCCCTCTTTATGGAGCTGAAAACTACCTCAATCTCCCAATAAAATTGAGGCTGAAGTTTCGGAGTTCAAAGATTAGGGAGAAGAGTATATTATGAATAATAAAAACTTATCTATGTAGTTTTTAAGTTTGAAGAGAGTTCATATAGTGGATACCTTCTATACTAGTCGGGTTTTTTGTTGACACATTATATCACACCTTTGTGCCCATAACTTCATGCTTTGGTTATTCTAGAGAGGAAGGTTTATCGGTAAGAAGGGAGACGATTCCCCTTGGACCCGGGATAAATGCGCACAACAACATCAAGGCATCGAGTTGTAAGATTTCTCTTTCTAATTTATGATAATACATATGGATCTCTTTTTCTCATTGTTTTGTTTCTGTATCTATGGGAATAATGTCAATGCTTGGACTCCTTGATCACTAATTTGGATTAGTAATGTTTTACTATTATATATTGGAGATGCTTTGATTATTTTTCTTGTCTCTTTGATTGTAGGTTTTATTCATCATTAAAAACTACTTCGAAGCGAAGGGACAAAGGGCTACATCATACATTTGGATTTCAAGGTAGGAGCATGTCTTCTCTACTTTACTATTATAATGATCTTAAAATACAAATAATCTAGAGAAATAGGTATTCGAATGGATCTTCTTTGTTTCTATGAATACTCATTGGAGTACTAGGGAGATCGCTCTTATCACGCAAGAGGGATTAATCCACGTAACAAATTGGCGACTCACTAGCTGAGATATAGAGCTACGGTTTTATAGTTTGTATTCGAGTTTGAAACTTTAGTTTTCTGATTTTGACTTCTCTAAGTGTGGTTGGGTATAAATTTTTAGAATCTATAGAGATAGAAAAGCATAATTTTCCTTTGCGACGCGGTTCTCTTTGGAAGACAAAGCGGCAGCATTTTCACTGTCACCTTGTTAGTTCAATCCACGATGCGCATGCGCAACTATTGTCAACTAATAAGATGTACACGCCATGGAGAAAATTTTGAAAAATTAAATTTGTCTCTTTCGAGGAGGTAGATAACCAAATTCTTCAAGCTTTCCCCGATCCATTCCGAGTTTTCGGATCTTGTGTGAGAACTCCCTTTAGAAATGTAATTTCTGAGTCTGTATGATTGATCATCCTGTTTTCATTTTGAAGTTAAGGTTTTCCATGGTTTACTGTTGCTTTAGCTTATGGAAGATACCTTTTTTTCCTTAGCTCACTAGTTTTATGAGAACTTGTCTTCTTGAGCCATCACGATTGTAGCCAACCTTAATTTTATGAATATTTGTTTTTCCCTATTCATTTATAGCTTAGAAAAAGCTTGTAGGTCACTTTGAAGCTCTGATTGAACATCAAGCACTCTTGAATGATTTCATTTCTACTAAGATAAGTGGAAACCTTATCGGTCGAGGTCACAACTAAGAGAAATCATCCACAAAACATTCATAAGTTTCCTAGTTAGGGATTCAAAATTAAAATTTTGTTTTGATTTTGAAATTTATATTTTTAGGGTTTTTTTTAGGAATTGTTTTCTTTTTGGGAATTGATTGATTGTGATTAAAATTGTAGTTTTTATCTTAGTTATCGGAAGAATTTCATTCGAAAAGAAATTTATCATGTACTTGAAAAGAAAATTTAGTTCTTAATGAAATTGTCTTCTTCTCAAAAAGGATTTTTGTTTATGAATGAGGAAGTTTGTCATGTTTTAAAATCAATAAATCTCTCAAATTTCTCATAAATAGAATTCATTGAAAAGAAAAGAGTTGCAATTCTCATATTGTTGCATTTAGAATATTTTTGCGTCGAGGTCACAAAATCATCAAAGTTTCAACTCCATACCCTTTTGTGTTAAATACATCCAAATCAATAAAACACCTAATAAAAAATCAATCTAGACATTTTTACATTTTCTAGGGATAATTCCACCAATATAGCTTAGAGCTAGTGTTTTGGGAAAAGGTTGTAATAAACATTCCAAAAGCGGTTTAAACAAGCAAGTAGAATCTTCTTGCGGTAAAGAAATCCCAATTGTTTCATTTGTACTTTGCTAGGGAAGCTCTTCTTAAAAGACTCAAGCACTGAGATCATGTCGGGAACTAGTGAGGTAATTGTACTCTATCTCATTGGTAAAGATAGAAGATGTGCACGTAATAAAAATGAGTAAACCTCACTATTAACCATTTGTCAGAGGAGCTCGGGGGTCACTTGTTGGCAAACCTTAGATTTACCATGTCGAGGAGCCTTCAAAGGGGATTGAGAACTTGATCACTACTACCCTTGTGTGTATATTGGATCGTAGACTATTCCCCCAAGTGCATTTGTCTCTGTTGGTGACCTGTAGTGGTCATAATATTTAGGATTTTCCCCAAGGTGATGGTGGAGGGAAAGGTCCCCAACTTGTACCTAGAACGAGACGTCGATTAGACTCACTTGTACTTTTCGAGGAGGAGGTAATATTCACTTCGAGATGGCATAAGTGGAGGGACTTGCACAGATTGTTTCACTAAGTAGGTTGTCGGAGTATGCTATTCCAGCTGCCAAGTTTTCCACATTAAATTCTACGACGTTGGATTTCATCACCAACTAGTGTTTTTAGTGTGGAAACATATTGTTTGTGTGTGGTTTGTCTCTTAGAGTTTGTAGGCATATGTTCAAATTGCTTGTTTTCTTAGTGGCCTTAGGGTCTATTTTTGTTGAAACATTGTTTTATTTTCTATGTTAAACATTAAACATGGCCGGAGTACCAAGACACTCCTGTAGAATGCGGAAACCCCCTCGGTATACAACGAGTCAATTGGAAAAAGCTTAAATCTAAAAGAGGTCAACACTCGGGGAATCGAGGATCTGTCTGAGCAAGGAAACACACCGTAATAATACATCACGATTACGAAGAAAAATCGACCTTGAAAAGTAGGAAGAAATCAAGAACAACTAGAAATTTCGAAGTAATCACAGATTGAGTCTACAAATGGTGAGTTATCAAAAGCTCAACTTATTGAACCCGACATATACGAACACGAGATACTGAATCTACTTCATACGAGTCAACTTTGAGATTTCCTGGCCCTAGAACTCCTTGTCATCCTCATTCACCCTCGAGTGAAGCTTTGCATTGCGGAAATCTTCTCTCGGGCCTTATTAGTATCGAAGATATTAGCGACACGAAAGAAGAGATCACAATTCCTTCACATCAGAATCTTTAGATCTAAGGTATAGTGGCCGATGTACCCTTACATTCACTTTTACACTTAAACCACTTGGTATCAACAATTTACTAACTTTCTACGCAACCCATGGTCTCCAACTATTCACAACGCCGCATTCTTTTTTACTCCATACCAGAGGGTAGTTACATGTCTTCATCAAGCATGTCAAGTGATTCATCCATGTTTTTCTTCATGTCCCGAAACGTTTTTGTATGGTGGTCCATCGAGTTCCTACTGGGTACTATTGCTCTGCGGTACTTTCTCATGAGCATCTCTCGAGTCTTCTAAAAATCTTACACGATCGACTAGTCTTAATGGGTCTAATACCAAAAAATTTAGACAATGGAAAAAAGTTTGTATATGATGGTAGGGAAATATTCCTTCAGTAGCGGGATTCTCAAGGGTGGGAAATTTACCACTTGGGGGAGTAGTATACTACTCTCCAAGGACCATCTCTTCGAGAAGTACTCACATGCCGAAGGCCACAACATATTCAAGGGTAGTACCTTATCACGAGAAAGCCACAACCTATTCAAGGACATCCTCCTCCTCAAGGGAAACGATTTTATCAAGAGAAACCATCCTTTCAAAGAGAGTCAAACTTTTCTGCGGAACTTATACGAAATTACTAAACTTACATTCCAATAATTCAAACTCGTTATGGTCAGCATGATGCACGCAACATTTTAATAAGAGCTCCTTAGGTGTTAATAATGTGTGGAACCTATCATTGAATCAAAAGCATTTGAAACCTATTGTGCAAGTACCTTATAATCAACTTCTTGGTCGACCTAACTAGTCAATTTGGTTATACCCAAGTCCACGACAGACCCTACTCACTTTGCATTTCAAATTGCACCTCAAGTATCTGTGCCTAGTAGTTGGAAAGTTGGTTTGAGTACTCCAGAACTCATGTTCAATCTATTGTGCAAAATTGTGTTCAGCAACCAAGTACACCTATCCCTAGATTTTCTCACGTCCTTGTTTCTATAACCCTTCAAACAAGCTGCATCCAAGCTGTAACACGGAAATTAATCAAGTCATGTTCTCATCAAACTAGACTCGTTGTCTAGTCTATTGTTCAAACCTTTGTAGGACAACCTAGTGTAGCTACAATTCAAACAAAGCAACCTTTTGTAGGTCAATTTGTGAATCAACCTTTTCAGGAAACGGAGAGTTTCAATATGGACCAACGGGACAAAATCCAGGTCTACCAAGGTCAACCATACCCTGTTTATACATATCAAATACCAGCTCAACCTCGATTTGGTATGGTTAACCCTAGATACTACCCGAAGAGTATTCCAATCCCATATGCCCGAGGCTATGCACGGGCTTTTCGAGTTATCATGGATATCACTCCTCTAGAATCTTGTTATTGTTCCTCAAGTTTGTCGGTTTTCCCAACAAGACCCTAATCTTCGGTTACCATTCATTGCAACATTAGAGCCCACCATATTTTTCGTGCCTCATGAATGATCCGAGTTTATTTTCTTCCATTTTGGTCGGCGATGCCAACTAATTTGCCTAGTTTTATACCTAAGTTTTGAAGGAAAATCGAGGAGAAGACCCATCAAATCATGTGATGACTTATCATCTTTGGTGCGCATCCAAATCCTTATCGATGATTCCATTCGATTGAGACTTTTTAGATAACATTGATGAAGGCTTAGGCTGCAAAGTGGTATATTGAATTACCACAGTGGCTCTTTCAATAATTTCAACACATTAGAAACAAATCTCCCTAACTCACTTTCGGGTTGCTAGTCTATTATGAAAATTGCATGGAACTTTTAAATTCATTAAAAATAGAGTACATCTACATACATTTCGAGATCACGTACATGAATGAAGACGTAGACAACGTTTAGTGAAGTTTTTCATTATTGGATCAGAATTTTGGCAAAATGGTTCATTAAATCACTACTTCCAAAGATCATTGAAGACATATCCAAGGGAGTTGTTGTTACGGAATAATAGGTCATAGCTCAAGTGCGGTACTTAGACGCTTGTATACACACGAGTCGGGTACTCACCCAGGGGACTTCACGGGCGGAGCAACATCATACCACGTGGGTTCACATTGGGGGATATATATTGAAGAAAAAATGACATAATATATTGGGGGGATATATGGGGGGTAAAAGGGTTTTTATATTGATAGGTATAAAAAATGGAGTTCAAAGTTAATGAAAAAATAAAAAGGGGTATAAAAAATGTTAATGAAAAATGGATACCTACAATATCTATTGAAAGTAGGGGTTTTTTTTAAATTGGAAAGGTGTATTGGGTTCATATTGGTAGGGGGTTAAATAATGTGATTTTTAAAGGTATTTTCCAATATGTAGTCAAATTAGGGATATTGTTTAGTATCCCATGAACGTAAGAGCAATATGTCGAGAAGAGAGTTCATTGAGTGAAGCCCACAATGCGGATACTGCTATGAAAAAAAATTCATGATTTACCACAGAGGGTCAAATTACTACAACTCCTTATGGTTCTCATTACACGAGATGGTACAATTGGTATAGTTAGTACTACGAAAGAGTAAGAAGAATTCATCTAAACCTACTTATCCCATAATAACTTTACAGATTCACCTAAAGGAGATTCTTCACTTGAAAATTCTTCCAACATTCACATCGTGGAGTTCATCCACGACTAAAGATAAAACTAACAATAAGAAGAAAGGAGAATAAAAATAAACAAAACACATATCCTAAAAGAGAAAACAAAAAAAAACAAAAATCATCGATGAAAAAGCAGAAACCTGCATTTATCCTTGTCTTATACGTGACAAGGATCACTATACTAAGGAGTGTCCACATCGAGCCAAGGTATCCAGAATTTTTTCAAAGGTTCACCCCTACATGTTGTCTTGAAGGATCCACTTTTCCATCTCGAGATAGTATAATTATCGTATCTTCTTCGAATTCATGCGACATATAGTTTAATGACATCTCGGGTCATGGTTGATGACACGATCTCAAGACTATGGATCTACGTCACCTTATGCTTAGGTAAAAGAAATTTGAATCTTCCTGGCAAAAAACCAACAATAACTCCTTCAATTTTTGAACCACTTCAAATTGAGAAGCCTAACCTAATTTAGTGACTAAACCACATTGTTAAAGGTGTACTTCGAAAATACAGCTTTCAATCGACATGCGAACTTTGCATCGGGAATTACAACATTGTTGAAGATTTGGTCATATCCCCTTCGACAATGTTGACCTTAGAAAGTCTTTGCAATCATGTCCAACACAAAGGAAATTACTATTGCTTCGACCATCATAGCTATTTATCCTTCGGACTCCGAACCTAATTTTTCTTTCATCTTGAAAATTTTTTGTACCTAGACTCCCACATCAAATGGCTTTTCGAGATTCGGCGATTAGTCAAATCAAGACTAGTTTTTCATATTGTAATTGATGAGGGGGCATCTACGTGTATAATATCATTTGTGAGTTTGAAAACCCTTGTTTACGCAACACTTAACCAATCAACGACTATCCTTAAAGCCTTTGATGGAATAGGTTTCCATCCATATGGAATACTACGGGGATCTACATATAGAAGTAGAAGGAAAAAACCATAAACCTAGAGGTGGAAGTTGTTGATGCCCCTCTTGATTACAACCTTCTTCTAGGTCGTAGTTGGTCTTACGCAATGATTGTTTTTTGTTTCATCGATATTTCGGGTAATCATTTTTCCTCACAAAATGAAATATTGTTTGAAAATCGATCGATTGCCATACTTCTCTTCAAACCCTACTTCTACGGATAGCATTCGGTATGTCGGAAAATTAGTTATCCCATATGAAGATGTTGGTGTAGGATTAATGAAGGATTCTTCTCTCATGGGAAATTTCTCTATGCCACTCACCTAACGTACGCAAACAATTTCCAATGTCAATATGATCACATCAATCACAATACCATTTGATGACACATGGATTGTGCCTTCAAAATCGGAGAATTGGACTCTTATAAGCGACAGAGTTACCTTTATGTCCTTTTGAATCAACAAATGTAGTAGTATAATGTATTCGACACTCCATCAATTTCTACTAATCAAATGTATGAGATCGCAGAAGAATCATCTTCTATATCAGACCAACTTTGACATAATTTCCGAGATCCCTTTCAATATGTATTTGCAACGATAAAAGTATTCAAAGAAATTTTGTCATTAGATGAGATTACCATGGGATGATCTACATCATTGATCTTCCTTTTTGCTGATATTGATAAACTTGAAATGATTTTTTCATGCTATTTTTACAATTGATTATGTCAAGGAACCACGAATCCACATCGATTACACATTCGGATTCTAAGACAAATTTGGGAAATATTTCTATAATAGTTCCTATTGACATATTGATTAAACCCATAATAATTGAAAACATTCATATAGGTGCTTCTTATTCGAGTGGAAGAATTAACACTTACAAAGCCCTATTTCAAGAATTTTGAGACATTTTGCTTTGGACATACGAAGAGATGCCGGGTATCGATCCTAAGATTGTTATTCATGAAATTAAGACCTACTCGGATGCTAAGTCTATTAGATAGAGATTACGTCAATACATACTGTGACTATAGCAATCAAAGCTAAAAAGTTGAGAAGCTATTATGAGCAAGATTTATTTAGCCTATTCCTTTGACATATTAGGTATCTAATATAGTTCCACGTAACGAGAAAAAAGGGACTATCGGAGTATGTGTCGACTATCGGGACATTAACAAGGCTTGTCCAAAAGATAACTATAATACACCCTATATCGATCAAATTATTGACGATTAGTGCCGAAAGCAGAAATATTCTCATTTATGGAGGGTTTTCTTGCTACAATCAAATCGACATACTCTCCTTATTGATCAACCTAAAACTATGGATACTATGTCCTTCAGGGAGCATTTTCTTATTGCAAGTTACCCTTTTGCACTAAAAAAAATGATGGTGAAACTTTTCAAAGAGCTATGTCTTATGCATTTCACGTGTATCAAACTTATATTGTGAGTGCCATATGCGGACAACTTACCTGCTCATTATTTACGCAAAAAGAAGATCATCCTATACACTTACGTGCTATCTTAATGAGATGTAGGCATTAAAGGAAATTCGTTTGAATCGACACAAATGTGTTTTTTGTGTGCACAATCGGGACGATTGCGGGGTTCATCATTTCAAAAGAAGGCATTCGTGTTGATCCATTAGAAGGTTGAGGCTATCATCAACTTACACTCCTCCTTCCACTCTTCGCCAACTCCCGAGTTTGCAAGGGAAAGCAAGCTTTTTATGTAGGTTTATCCCAAACTATGCGAGTTAATGAAAGGTTTTTACCCGGTTGTTAAAACATGATGTTCCATTTATTTTGGGATGAGATTCGCTGATAAATATTTTGATGCACTTAAAAACATGTTGACCCATGCATCGTTATTGCATCGACCCAATTACCACTACGATTACTTTTTATACTTAGTTTCCTCACAGATTCCACAATTGGAATGGTTTTGGTTCGGGAGGATGAATCTAACAACGAACATGTAGCAGTCTATTACCTAAGTCGGAATCTCAGCCAGACGAAGTCAAGTATTCACATGATGGAGAAATTATTGTAGTGGTAGTTCAAGTTGTCCAATGATTACGTCATTACATATTGTTACGCAAAACCATAGTGATATCTAATTGCAACCCAATGATGTACATATTGACAAAAAAAATTGCTCGGGGGGAAAATACTCCAAATGGATTGTTATCTTGCCAAGACTTTGATTTGGAGTTTGAGAAGTCAAGTCTAAGAAATCACTAGTGTTTGCCGAACTTATGTGTGACTTTCCCAATGCTTGAGTCCGAAACAATGGCAAAGAATCCTATCACAGTTGAATCTTTTGTTTCTAATCGGTACCTTAGATTCTGGTATGGAGATATCGTTATATATCTTCATAACCAAACCTTTCGCCCAAATATTTTCACGATCAGATCAACGTAGAATCATGCTCACCGATCCGGGAATATAATATTGTAGGCGACACTCTTTATCATCATGGTGCCAATTCTATGTTTTGACAATGTATAACTCACGAAAAGAGGAGTGAAAAGGTTTTGAATGATTTCCACTCTAGAGAATGTGGTGGTCATATGTATGGGTTTGCCACAACCTAAAAGATATTGCGCGGTGGTTATTTTTGGCTATCTTTATTCAAAGATTATATTATCGTATGGTTCGAATATGCCACAATTTCAAAAAAAATTATCGAAAGATACGTGCACCCCGGCTCCCTCTTCACCCGATCATTGTTGTTGCTCAACTTTTTTCCAAATGGGGCGTCGATCTCATTACATATGAAAACACCTCACTCGGTTGCAGGGGCATGGCTATCTTATTCTCACCATATATTACTTTACCAAATGGGCCGAGGTGATGCCTACATTTGCGGTCGATGGAAAAACTATAGCTACTTTCATATTCAATCATGTGATTGCTCGGTTCGATGTCCCTCAAGTTATTATTATGGACCATGGGAGCCATTTTCTAAATATTATGATGACCAAACTTTCTAATAAACTTGGCCTATGCCATGATAATTATACACCATATTACCCATAGGCTAATGTTCAAGTTGAGAATTCGTCGAAGCAAAGGTGTTAACCACCATGATTAAAAGAATTGTCGGGACTCATAAATCTAATTGGCATACCATGTTGTTTTTTTCGGCATTATTGTTATACTCTATGTACTCTGCCAAAAACTAGTACGAGTTCACTCATTTTCAAATTGTTTTTATGATTTAAAAGTTGTGTTACCCATTGAATGTGAAATATCAGTCAGTCACTCAAATTAGCCATTGAGTTGTTACCATCTACCTCTAAGAGGAGAAAGTGCTTTCATACTACCTAGCACAATTAGATGAGACTACGTCGCATGTTTATGCATTAGTTATCAAAACTTAGAAGAAACATGTTAAAACTCATTATGATCAAAGTGTTAACCCTCACATTCATTCGGAATGTGTCATATTTTATTATATGATCAAGCCATAACGATAAGACTACATGTTGGTAAATTCGAAAAGATGTGGTATGGTCCCTATATAGTCAAGCGTGTGCTTGCAAAAAAGGAGCCTATGAATTAATTGATTATATTGGGGTCTCTTTGAGATACGCTTAGGAAATGGTCTTTGAAAATCTTAAGAGATATTCATGAATGAATTTTCGTGTGAAAATATCACTTTTACATTAGTTATATTTTAGAACATTGTGCCTTAGATTAGACAAGTGTGCCTAAATTAGTTTTTTGTTGCACTACTTTCGTTGCTTATCTTTATTACTCTTGATATTAGCAGATGTCAACATCCCTTCAAACTTACATTGGTTTTGCTAATGGTGCTATCATAGTACAAGGAACATCTCTTCCATGGCTTGGGTTATCTATTCACCCACACCAATGATTTAGTCTATACTCATTGGACATGCCTTGGTCAAACTTAATGAACAATATTGTGAGAATATAGCACGGTCATTGAGTTATTATCTAATGCTGCATTACATTTGGTATTCAACGTTTGTTCATTAGGTTAGATTACTGCAACTCATTGTATTACATTTTTAAACTTAAATTTTATGCTATTATAAATCCAGTATTTTTAAGATTATTTTTTGAAGAGCTCATCTCTTGGAGAAAGACAATTTGATTATATCGAATATCAACTATATTTCAAGAAATTTAAACCCATTGGTTGATGCATTAGCTAATCCTATTTTTAAATATACATACTTTGCAACATTAAAAAAAGTGAAATCAAAACAACATTCAATCCATGTTGAATCAAGATACTTGGAGAACAGAAAGTAGTAATATCATTAGGATGAAATGAGTTGTATAAAATATTGGCAAATGCAGTCATGAGTTCAAACACCTTATGATCAAAGATGCGGTAAAATAAAGATGCAATGTGTTGTAGTAATTTCGTCACCCTAGAGAACGGTCTAGGTTGCCATAGACCGATTACCTGGGTATCTTGTCATAGAAAGGAACTCATAATGTAACTTGAGTTTTCAATCTGTGACTCTAACTGTCTTCTTGTAAAACAAGGAAATTAGTTTAAATGGAACCAAACTCTCTCAGAAGCTGATACAAAGATAAGAATAATGTAGGAACATCATGCAAAACTCCAATACAAAAGCATCAGACAGTTAAGAGACAACTTACTGCAAAGAGGGCCAGTTCAAATAATATGCCACAGAAATCAAATATCAGAAAGTGAATGCAGCGAAGAAACATGAAGAAAATACTAGTTAGCATGAGGCTGATACCCAGATACACAGCAAAACCACATATGGGCTTATCCAACTAAGAATCCATACATGACAATGGCGTTTTAAAAGCACCCTCCTCAAGTAACTAATATAGCAGAAAATATGGATGAAATGAACATGGAACGGTATATCATGACTAGGCCTATTTAAAGCGCTTGACTAATCCAAGTATGGGCACCAACTAGGATGAATCCTTACTTAAGACCAGTGAGCCACTCGCATTCTAGAACATGATACAAGAAGATAAATAACATGAAATGAGATATTATATTAACACATAAGAAGAGATTACATACTGTGGGATACCAAAGACCAGAATCCTCATTACAGTTATAACTCCTCCTCACTGAAACCCTACGGGCTCTGAGCCTTCATACAGAAAATTTACAAGATGTATACAAAAGCCTTTCACTGCACAGTTTGCTGATAGAAATCTGGAACCCTTACAATGTCTTTCTTCCTTATTTTTATAAGAGAAACAGAAAGCTCTAGAGAATGAGGTAGGTGATATACATTTAATGATCTAATTTAAAACAAATTTGAAAGAAAAACCCGCCTATGCTGTTTGACGGTGCTGAACTGGTGCAAGTACTCTGCTGCTGTTTTATGAAATAAATGTTGAGGATGAAAATCTCCTCATAAACAGGACATAAAGAATAAAATATACAAATGTTCTGTACTTGACTGAAAGAGAAAAATTTGCTGCAATAAAACCTTGAGGTTGCTTGTATTTGTGCATGGTACTCTCGCCCCCTTGAGCCCCGAATTGGAATTTGTATTTTTCAATGCCGGACATTGGGTTCTTTGATCTTCTGTTGATATTCTTCGTAACCTCATTTATGTTTTCAGCTACCAGAATCTACCCCCTTTGAATTGCTCTGTAGGGTTCAATGGATTTATTTCTATTTCCATTAATGAAGTCATATCACAGCAACTACCCCCAGCTTCCCTCTTAAATTTCTTCCTCGGAGACTGTCAATGGCGGTGCTCTTGACCTCTGTGATGGAGGCAGTGAATAAAAGTAGCTTCTTCTTAATCTAAACCTGCAAAACCCTCAAATACATTAGAGGAAAACCCATACGCAAGGGTGGTGGAGGGAGACGTGACTACGGAATTGAGGATGAAGACTGGAAAAATGATGAGGGGATGCAGGGTTGCGGAGAAATTACAGTGGAGCAGTGGTGGATGAGCCAGGCGGAGACGAGACATGTGGCGGAACAGTGATAAATGAACGCGGAGGTTTATATCATAAAAAACGATAAAATACAATAAATGAATAAGGTATATGAAAGGTGGAGGTGGGGCGCAGTGAACACGTGGAGCGAATGACGAGGATGCACGGGAAACTAGTGGAAAGATGACGTGGAGCTACAGGGTTGGTGACGCGGCGAGGTTTTGATACAGACCGTTCGATCGTTGGGGAAAATCGACGGTGAAAGCGTGACGATGAACCATGAAATGGTGGGCTAGGGAGAGTGCGGACTATTGTTTACACCCATGCAACTTAGGAGAATAGCCATCGTCGGATGCAGCGCGCAGGATCGGGCGGTGATGATGAATTCTGCTGCCCAACTTTTGACTGAACAATAATGCACGAAATGGGCGGTTTTTGAAATAGTACACTCGGACACGCATCACCCAGCGTATGGAATCGCTGAGACCGCGGGAAATACTGCCGGCTATGGATGGGTGGTGCGGAATGAAACCACCGGTTTTCACACAATGAACGCGGGCGCGGGGACCACCACGGGAAACAAGTTCCGCTCCGTTGATTGGTTTTTGATCGGACGGCGGAGTCAACTACGGGGGTACCAAGGTTTGACCCTACGGATAGAGTAAAGCCCCCGCAGGGGAAACGCTTCGGTCACGGCGTCGGGTCATATGGAGAGAAAAAGTCACGGGGCTGAGATATCAGGGGCTAGGCCCGATAAATTTTCAATTATGGGTTTTGAGCCTTTGGGTAAGGTATTTTTTAGGCGGCAGGAGCAACGATAGGTAGAATATAATTGTTCTCGGCCACATGAGGAGATTTTAAAGGATTCATTTAGGTCTGAAGGCTGGAAATTTGAATGGAAGGGCTAATATGTACAACACAATGTACATTTTCCATCAACTATACGTGATGATGATGGTCATGATAACAAACTATGGCACGCACCACCTTGTGCAGAAATCTCCTGAGTGGACCTAGGACACCAGTCACATATCTCTGGAGCCTGAGAGGTATATCATTAGTTCCTATCTCAGGAATATCAATATTCAACCTCTCAAGGTTGTGCTCCATATCTGATAGGATCTCTTATGCATCATCCTGTGGGGGTGTTATGGGTTGTGCCTCTCGCCTGTCAAAGCGATGAAGCACTGTTGGTCGTGTCGGATCGACATCTGCATTTAAGATTTTTGTCAGTATTGGACGATAAAAAAATAAAATAAAAATTAGATTATAAACTTCAAAATGATTCACTAACCTGTCTCATCCCATTGTGCCTCTGGTGGAAAATATGTTTCAGGATCACCTCTATAGTCCATCCCTGCATAAGGAAAATATTCAATCATGAAGATTTGGTTCCTGAGCCATGAGAAATAATGCGGAGTGAACCGAACCACTGGACCACCTTCACCACCATGGCAAGCCATCAGTGCTACCCATCGCACCATCAAAGGTTGATGCGAGAGGCTTCCGGGATCCCACTAGAGTTTGTTGAGGTGCAAGGAGTGGGATCCTCTCTAGAGAAAATGAGATAATAATGGCACCATATCCAAATTTTTTCAACTTCCCATTCCTGGCTCTTGTGAGTTGGCCCTTCATATTGGCCAACACTCCTTCACTCTAGTTGAATATTGTCCCTCCAAAACACTCAACTACAGTTTTCATCTGTGCTTTGGTAGCCACATGAGGAGCTACACTCCTACTTAACCTAATAAATTTCAATGCTATTATTTTGATTTCTAGTCGCACAATGGTTTTGATGTCTATGCGACCATCCTTTAGCTCTGAATTATTGCTACAATATTGAGCCTTGTAGCTAATAGTGGGAAGATCTCCTTGTCTAGTTCGAAATAAGGAAATGTTTCTCCCTCTACGAGGTAATCTAGTGAGGAACTATATGTCTTCCGACTCAATCACAAGCCGATGGTCGCCAATTATGAAACATTGATCTTGCACATCCCATGAATTCACAAGCCAAGTCAGCAACTCAACTTGTTCCTTCATGCCCTGAATTTCCCAGAACTTGTATAACCCACAATTTTTTAATGCATGCATGGTTTCAGGATCATCCATGGCTTCATTTTCCATGAGCTCATGTTCTTGTTTCCGCCATTCCAACATGATTAAAGACCTATAAATCAACAAATTAAACATTAGAAATTAGATGGAGGAAACTTGAACCATTTTTTTATGGAGAAACTTAGGTTTCTCAAAAACTCACAGCACCTGTGCAGGTTTTGTGTGTACACAGTGCGTTTGTCCACATGCATCCCACAAAACCCATGGCGACGACGATTTTCTTTTAAAAAATCGTCGGGGTGTGCGATTTTCACATAGAGAAACCACGCACCCCCGAGGGCGGATTTTGAAACATAATTTCCTCCTAAAAAATTCCATGAAAGCTTAAAACAAGAAATGAAATGGATGAAAACAAAAAACAAGGATGATGTGGGTTACTTGGTTACGAGTGGTTCTCGAAATGATGGTTGCGGACGCTTTATGTTTGTGTCTACATTTGGTGTAATATTGAAACCATATATGTACCAGAACATTTAGTTAGTTTTGATCTGCATATGGGAATGCCTACCTCATTTATGATATATAATTTCATTGAATGTTTTTACAGGTTTTCAACAGGCGTCTCCAATCCAATCCTCGGAATGATAAAGCACTTCACTTTTCAAAAACACTCTCAGACTTCGCACTTTAGGGGGAAATATTTTACACATAATTTTGTTACCATGACATTTGACTATTCATATGGGTCTACAACCATCCATATCATGTTCCCTTAGAGGTAAAACACACTAGTGTTCCTGAATCAAATCTTGGAATTGGAGAAAAGCTTTGTAAAAACCCTAAAAAATTTCCTGCGCAATTTTACTAGCCTTTCCCTGCACATGCACTGATGATCATTCCATTAGTTGTGGTGACTACCGCACTATTTGCCACTAAAACCTATTCACCCCTATGAAAAGCAAGTAAAAAGAAAAAATAACTTCTAGAAGCCTAGTTGGTCGAATATTATCCCAACTAGAAGCCTTTAGAGTCGCGCCAGTTCGTGATTTATCCCTCAACTCATGGAGCTTATCCATTGGTCCAAGGAACTCAAATCCCTTTATGAGAGGAATCCATCCCCATCTTTATGGAACTGAAACTACATTAATCTCCCTATAAATTGAGCTCAATTTTGAGGTTCAAGTATTAGGAGAAGGTAGATTATGAATAATAGAAACTAATCTAAATAGTTTATAAGCTGAAGAGAGTTCATAGAGTGCATACTTTCTATACTAGTGAGTTGTTGTTAACACACTGAGGATCACACCTTTGTGCCCTGTTGTGTTGTACAGCAACCCCCCATTTATTTTTTATAAATAGGGACCCTTTAGAAATAAATAAGAAATTTTGTTTTAAATTCTTACAATAAAAAACCTAGAAAATAAATTTTTCTACTTTTTCTTTAAAAAGCGCATCTCTTGTCACATATTTTATTTTCAAAAAAGAATCATAAAACATAAAATCGACAAATTGCAAAATGCTCTCTCAAAATAGCCTTCCAAACAAATAAAACTTTTTGTTCGCATCACACTTTATTTAGTAAAGAATTAAGAAACAAGTAACAAAAGTTGCGACAGCCACGGACCCGACAAGCAAATAAACGAAAAAGCATAAATCCTTTTCGCTATCGCATCCACTTTAAGTTTTCGCAAATCACATTGCGCGAAAATTATAATATAGACTTTAAACATATCCTATAAATGTTGCGATCTGTAATTTGTGCAGATTGCATTTCGCAACTTTTATGAGACAATCACGAAATATTATGATGAATCATTGCGATTTTTGCATTTAATAATATCAGTGTGTGAAAGCAGCTTATGTCATATCAGATTGGATTTAAGGTCTTAACAGCTTTAAAACTAGTAATGGATAGTGCATGCAAAGCCAAGTGAAAAATTAAATAAGGAATTATGAAGAGATGATTGATATATTGACAGTTTTTCGCATGAGTTTGAAATAAATCACTGATATATCTTTATGATACTTCTTATATGATAATCACTTTTCTCTCAGGAAATCAATTATCGAGTTAAAGAAAACAGAAATGAGTAAAAAGGGTAAAGAGGTGTCTCAAGTACCATCCACTGAAGACACAGACATATCTTCATTGTTCTCAGACACTGTCTGCAACAAAGACTGTGGTAGTTCATCATGGGAAGCAATGTAAAAACTTTTTGAAGATGAAGAACCAAGAGTGATAAATAACCTTTATGCAACAGGCACTGATTCTACTTCAAATGCCACTCTTTTAGACGTTGCATGCTCACATATTCATAGAATAGCTGCTACACCAAAGATTCTACCTTACATAGACATGATTAGTTGGGTAGTCAAAAACTTAAATATTGAAGATAGAATTTTTAAGAATTCTAGAGAAGAGATTATGGGTTCTTTCAAAGCGGAAGACTTAGCATCCATGTACCATTTTCCAACTCCGCAGTAGAAATATGATAATAGATATGTGCAAATGTTCAGAGCAAAACATCCAGATCTTATCAAAGTTATCCATGAATGGAAAGACAATGAAGGGAAATTTAAACAGGATAAATCCGGTACGTATTCAATTACAAAAATTCGTAATCATTATTGCTATGCCGCTGGTATGTTATGTAGAATATTTTCCAAACCTGATAGTACTAGGTTCTCAAGAGATTGGGTTCTCCTAATTGATGCAATCGTCAATTTGTCTATCTTAAATTGGGCAGACCTTTTAACCAATTACCTAGCCAAACATATCACTGAATATAGGAATAAAAGGAATGCTTCATCCCAAGAAACTTCGCCCTTTTACATGTCTGCCTATGTAATGGATTCCTTCTGTTTCACTTCTACATTTCCAATCATGGGTTGGAAATGGACCATTAAAAACCCTATCCCAATTCATATTTATCATGAAGAACTCTGGGACTCTAAATTTCACTTAAATTTTTATAAAATATGCTATGGGGTTATGTTACCCATGTATGAGATGATTTTCAATGAAAAGGCTCCCAGGGTTTCCAAAGAAGCCAATGAAAATATTCTTCCTATAGCCAGATGGTTCGCTGAAGAAAAGTTCACATATATCTGAGTATTTAGAATTTCTACTTTTCCACATGTTTTACCCTACTATGTTCCAGATAGATTGCTTGCAAGGTAAATAGCTTATCAACTCATCAATGGTGTCACAAAGCAACTAAAAGATGATAAAAAATCTATTTGGCCTTCCTTCCCTCTATAGTGTAGCACCTTTTCTCTGGCTAATATCGACCATTCATAGAAATAGGTTCCTAACATTCAGTTATTGAAATAGGCATTCATGCCAAGAAGATTATATGACCCCAAAGATGTAATTAAAAATTACATGGAAAAACTCAAAACAAAGCCTTTCATAAAGGAAGAAGACAAATTTTATGACTTCTTCCAACGCATCGAAAATTTTTCTGATACCGTCAAAAGGGTTTCCAGTCACGAAAACATTGAAGATTTTCAAGTATATAGAAATAAGATATTGAAATATATCCCTTTGAATTTGCTAGTTATTGAAGATGAAAAACACACTCCAAGTGTCAGTCTCAATGAAGAAATGAAAAATGGCTCTGAAAATGAATCTGGTCAATCACAACAGCAGTCTGATAAGTCAAATCAATCTGAGGATGAATCTAAATCTAAGAAAAAAAATTTAGAAATCGACCAAATTCTTCAAGAAATAGAGTTGCAAAAGAAAGCAAAGAACAATGGCATTGAATCAAATTCAGAAGTAGTTCAAAAGGATCAGAGCACGTTAGATGAGTCTAAATCATCTCAAGTTAAAGACCTGGTAAATGAATTGGAACAATTTTCCCAAGCAATAAATACTCCTAAGGAAAAATTCAACACTGATCAAACATAAAGTTTTAAAATGCCAGAGCCTTCTCACAAGATATTTGAAACCGTCAATCCTCTATACAGAATCCCAGCAATACATGACCAAAAAATCATACCGGCTTACTCTACAAATCAAATCATCCTACAGATTGAAGACATTCCATCATTGGATATTTTCTATAGTCCTAACTATAAGGTGGTAGTAAAAAGGAATAAAAGAAAAAGGATTGATCAGACAACCCTAAAATCAACATATGAATCAGTTTATGTACTTTGGAAAGCCTCCTCAGATGATCCCACTGATCATCTAACTAAGTTGTCACAATATGCAGGATCATATGCCACAGCCACTATTGATAAGGCAACTGAAGTTAGAATATTGTTGAAATAGAAGGAAACCAAAATACAAGAATTGAATCAGTTGTTAAAGGAAGAAAAAGCCAAGTCCATTGAGCAGATCAATGAAAGTTCAGCATAGTATTATAAAGATATTGAAACTCTCAAGTTGAAACATCAAACAGAGTTTAATGAGAAGAAGGTACATCTAGAAAGAGCAATGGCAGAGCTACAGAATAAATCACAATTAAAACAATTCATAAGAGAAGCACTTGATATTAATACTAAGATAAAGAAGGATCAAAAATTATTTTTTCATCAAGTTTCTATGATTGATTATTATTTTGATTCTAATAAGATAATGATTCAACAAATAGCAATTCAGGAACTAGAATGTGAGAAATTTGAAAAGAAAATTGAGGAACACGTCCAATGGAAAAATTATGATGCAGGAAAACAAGCTAATCTACCACAAATAGATAAGTTTCACAAAGAATTGTTATTTACAGAATGGAAAGCACATATCATCCGAGCAGAAAAGGCAACAACCAAGACAACCAAGATATCAAATGAGGTTATTCAGCTCTTATGTGACCAATTGTTTAGAACAGGACTTCTTAAAGAAAACATGTCTGATGTGTTTTCAGGAACAAAAGAAGTAGAATTAAAATGGACACAGAGAGAAGAACAACAGGAAGAAATGATCAATAAAGTTAATAAGTTTGATCAAGAAAATTACTGGAATTTTCTGATCAAACCTTATCATCAGCAGCAAAATCTTATAATCCTTACAGAGTCAGCAAAAAGGTCTCAGTTGATAATCTCAAATGCTATTTTCAAGGGGAAAATTTTATCACATATATCGTAGCCAACTCAGCTTAAGGCAATTCTAGATATCTGCCAACTTCATGATCACACTCAAAAAGAAATGCAAGATCCATAAATTCAGGATTGTTAGTTCTAAATTCCTAGATTTTTGTTTAAGTTAAGTTTTTAGAGAAAGGTTGTTTGAAACCTCCTCTACATTTTTGTAAATCATTTAATTTAGTTTGTAGTTAATTTTAGTATTTAAACCCTTCTCATGCATTTAGAGAAGGGTCCAAGATTTTGTTAAGAGAATTTGCAAAGAATGCTTATTTCTAAATAAGTTTGTGGATGCCTTGATGAAGTAATGGAACACGACCTTTTTTAGTTATAAATATCATTTTGTTGAATTACTGTTGGTGCACTTCTGTATTCTTTGAATGACTCTTTGATTGAAGAATTGGATATGGCATATTATCACTAATCCGATAAGTAGATTAATACACATCTGGTAATATTATCATGTATGTTATTTTTGTTTCTGAATGTTAGTGATGAACTCAACTTTCATGAATCATATATAGAATTAATTATTTTTGTCTGAAATATCAGTTGCACTATTTTACAATATAAAGATAGAAATTAGTTATTTTATATATGCTCATCAGATAAATGCGATATATTTTCCATTTTATTTTGATTAACTGTTTTTCAAGAGAATCATCTTACACAGCAATAATTCTATTAAATTTGTGATGATTTTCATCATCACAGATTGAACAAATATCTCTTTAGACCGCATTTAAATATTATCCCCAGGTTAGATTAAATTTCATTCAAAGCTTTGCATTTAGAAATAAATTTGTCTTAGTTTGTAGTAATTCATCATTCTAAAATGTTTTGATAGAAATCCAACAAATTATCATAAAAAAACCAAATCTGGGAAACTGGTCCCATCATACCCAGTTGGAGCCACTACCCCAAATGGAAAAGGAACTGCTTTAAGATCTGGACCGGGTGGTTATCCCCCTTCTTGTTGCCACGGATTTCTGATGCCATCAACATTTTTGGCACTAGAAGGAGGGCCTGACTATGAATGGCATATAAGTCTAAAATTCAAATAAAATCCATCATAAGAGCTGATCTCCCCAAAAGCATTCTACCACTTCCCGATCACAATCTAGATCACCAACTCAAAAATCAGAAATAGTAGAAACCTTTCCATCATCTCCTGAAGTATCACGTCATCCATCTACTTCAGAATTCACTCTCGAATCTCCCGAAGTTCAGTCTTTAATTTAGAAATTAGAAGGAATATCTATTTCTGCTGAAAATCCTGTTAACCGAGAAACTTCTGAGGAAAGTGTTACTTCTTTATTTAGAGAAAATGGTATTTTAACTCAATCTAAAAGTGAGAAGCTTGGAATCCCCCCTTTTGATTTTCCATTAGAATCTCATCGCTAAAAAGTTTCTATATCCATATCTAAGTCAGAAACAAGTGAAGTCACATCAAATTTTCCTTCAGTCACTCCTCCACACTCTTCTAATCAATCTACATCTCCACTGTCTTCCATTTCTTCTACTCAAACAATCAGTGCTATCACAATTAGTGCTATTCCAGTTGTAAGTTCTTCCTTTATTACCCCTACTTCTGTATCTACATCTACATCTTCACAAACTCCAAATCCAATTATGGCTAATCGACCTTGGATGAATCCTGGTGCTGTATTAATAGCAAATCCTAATCCTCTTCTAGATTATACAAAAAAATGGTTACCTAAATATAATCCAGACGATGGTCTTCCTGCTGAAGAACACATCAATAATTTTATGTTATCCATGAATTTAAAAGGAATTTCTCATGAAGATGTTGTAGTTAGATCATTTCCATACACTTTACAATGATCTACGACATCCTGGTATTTTTTTCTTCCAGCAAGATCTATTGCTGATTGGGTAACCTTTGAACAAGTTTTCCTTGCAAAATTTGGAGATGATAGAACTGTTGCATCCTTAATCAATGCTCTTTCCAATCTTAAAATGAATTCAGGTGAAAATATCAAAGATTTCAACTCCAGATTTAACAGTTTATTAGATAAAATCCCAAATGCTTCTAAACCTATTGTTGATGCACAAATAGAATGGTATATTTCTTCTTTTCCTTCTAATATAGCTATTTTTGTAGACAGAGTTAATAAATCTACTCTCTTAATGAACTTGAAAGAAGCTCTCGCAGTAGAGAAAATAATCTTAGAATTAGAAAAACGAATAGAGACAGAAGAAAGGAAAACAAAGAAAGTGAAATTTAGTCAAGATTCCAAAAAGAAAACCTCAAAAGATCCATTTGATCTTGAAGTTCTTCAAAAATTGCTAAAGATTATGTCAAATGATATGATTGATATAAAGAAACAAGTTGCTGAAACTTCAGCCGCCAAAAATTCATTTCGTCCATTTAAGAAAAATCCTCCTTCAACATCTCAACCTCCAAATGAGATTTCAAACACTGAATCTGATCAAGATACTGAAGATCCCTCACCTTCTGAAAATGAATTAGATTCTGAAGAAGAAGTTGAACTAAATGGTTTATGGGATTTCATTCTTCCCATAGAAGAAGAAAATGAAGCTATGCATGTATCTACAAGAAGTAAATATTCTTCAGATCCAAATGTATCAAATCAGAAACAAAACTCTGTTCCCATTAAAGAAAAAATGAAAAAATCTAAAATTGTGCAAACAAATATAATTTTATCAAATCCTTCTACAAGTTCTAAAACTTTAATAGTTTCAGATATAGTCGAATATAACATAGTTGAAGATATGAAAAGTATCAAAGCAAATATTTCATTACACGAAATGACCAAACTCAAACAAGAATAGAAAATTTTTCTTAGAGAACTCAAAGCAATTCCTGTAGAACCAATACAACCACCAGTTATAGCACAAGATTCAAAAGATATGGGAAAACCTCCATCATCTACCAACAAAGTAGATTCTAATGATCTTGTTTTAATTGGTGATAGATCTATTTCTCAGACTCCCCCTTTTCTTTTGACTTACAAAATTTTTAACAAAAATGTTCATAATTGTCTTATTGATTCAGGGGCTTCTTCAAATATTATGCCAAGAACAGTATCTACAAAATTAAATATCATTCCTCGAAAAAACATATGTACATATATTTCAATTGCATAGAACAAAAGTTGAAGTTATTGGAGAAATGTTGTCAGTATCCATCAGTTGTCATCTAATCTAAAGGTACTTCAAGTGATTGATATTTTAGTCGCAGACATCCCTGAATTTTATGGTCTTATTTTAAGCAATGATTGGTCTAAAAAGTTATATGGATATTTTTCTACTGATTGGTCGAATATGTGGTTACCATATAATGGAAAACCAAGTCAAATCAGAATTGAACGTGAGAAATTTATGAAACATATAGTTACTAAATTAGAAGGACCAAATGAACCTATAGCTTTTACTAATAATATCATAGCAAATTATTTAGCTGAATCATTCCTTGTATCATTCAATGCTAAGGTCTCACCTTTTCCAACAAATACTGTTATTCTTAAATTGAAAATTTTTCTCAAACAAACTCTTCTAAATGTATTAATTTTAGCAAACATATTCCAAAACTATCTTTATTTTGGACTCTATTTTTTGATGGTTCGAAATCAGAAGATGGTGCAAGGGAAGGTTGTGTTTTAATTAATCCACGAGGAGAGAAAACGATGCTAGCTTGTAGACTCGAGTTTCAGTGCACAAATAATACTGTTGAATATGAAGCATTGATGCAGGGTCTGTATAAAGCTATAGGATTGAATGTTAAATATTTGCAAGTATATGAAGATTCTAAAATAATAGTTAAACAAGTTAGAAATGTGATTCATTGTATTTCTAGACACTTGAAACATTATCAAACTTTATCTTAGAATCTTACTTATCATTTTATTGCATTCAATATCTCTACAATCCCTAGATTACAAAATGCGAGTGCTGATTTACTTGCTAATGTAGCATCTAGACTTATACCACCCGAAGAATTTAGCCCAGATAGATTTTCAATTGAATTGATTTTTAGACTGTCCATTCCCCACAATATAACAAATTGGAGAGTATTTAACAATTATGCAGATATAGTGGACTTTCTTACATCAGACAGAGCTTATGAAGGTCAAATTTTAGATGAACATGAACATGATTTACAGATTGAAGACAAAACAAACAAAAATCCAATTCCCAAATCTGTAGTCAAAATGGAGGACCTTTATGATTTAAAAGATAGATTTAAAAAGGTGACCAATTCAAAAACTCAAAGTTCTACTTTAAAATTTGAATTGATTAATCTTGGTACTCTAGAAAAACCTCAGAACATCAAGTTAGGTCTTGGTCTAAAAAATGAAGAAAGGATGTCATTTATCAAATTGTTGAAAAAATATAAATATATCTTTGCATGGGATTATTCACATCTTAAAACATAAGATACTTCCATAATTTAGCATACCATTCCTATGATCTCAGATGATAAGCCTGTTCAACAAAAACTTAGAAAAATTCATCCAAATTTAGAAAGTCAAATTAAATCTGAACTGAATAAAATGCTCAAAGCTAAAGTCATTTTTCTTGTTAGACATTCGAAATGGGTGTCAAACATGGTTCCAGTTAGGAAAAAGAATGGAGACATTAGAATTTGCATAGATTTTAGGAACTTAAATAAATCTTGTCAGAAAGATAATTTTCCCTTACCTACCATGGAACAAATATTGCAATCAGTTTCAGGATCTGAATTGATGTCTTTTCTAGAAGGTTTTTCAGGGTATAATCAGATCATGGTACATCCTGATGATAGGTTAAAAACAACGTTTAGAACAAAGTAGGGAACATACGCATATCAAAAGATACCTTTTGGATTGATTAACGTTGTTGCTACATTTCAACGTGCTATGGATATAGCTTTCAGAGGACTAATCAATCGCTGGGTTGTTATATACTTGGATGACATCATTGTTTATTCTAATCATATGAACAATCATATTAGTCACTTAAAAAACATTTTCGAAAGATGAAGAAAATATGGCATTTCCCTTCATCCAAAAAAAAATTAATTTTCCTTATCAGAAGGTAAATTATTGGGATTCATTGTTTCTTAAAAATGAATTCATATAGACCCTGATAGGATTCAAGAGATTGAAAATATTCCTCTTCCACATAACAAAAAAATGATGCAATCATTTTTAGGGAAAATTAATTTTGTAAAAAGATTTGTTCCAAATTTCTCCCAAATCATCCTACCCCTACAGTCAATGATTAAGAAAAAAACAATTTTTAGACGGGGAAAAGAAGAAAGAAATTCTTTTGAGTTAATTAAAAAAGCTATTGTTGAAGCTCCTTCTTTAACAACTCCTGGTTTTCTTAAAACTTTTGTGTTATACAAATTTTCTTCTGATACATCATATGCAGTGGTTTTAACACAGTTAAATAATCAAAACATTGAAGCACCAATTGCTTTTTTTAGCTCTAATTTTAAAGGTGCTAAGTTAAATTATTCAGCTGTGGAAAAAGAAGCCTATGCTGTGTTTAAATATTTGAAACATTTCAGACTTTTTCTCTTCAAAATACATACCAAGATAGTAGTACCTTACTCAGCAGTAAGGCAATTATTAATACAATGAGAAGTAGGAGAGAAGAGAGCAAATTGGGTTACTGCACTTCAAGAATATGATGTAGAAATACATCCAGCTAAAATTGTTAAAAGACAAGGTCTTTACAGGATGTTAAATGGAACCTCTCAATCACCAACTGAAAAATATCAATCAAATGAAATATAGCTATCTGAGGTAAGCCTAAATGATTCTCAAACACAATATGCTGATTTGAATTTTTTCCTAAAAAATGGACATGCTCCATTATATCTCAATTATACAGCAAAGCATGCTTTGAAACTTAAAGAAAATCAATATCAACTCATAAATGATGTATTATTTAGGAAGAATTATGATTATGTATTATTAAGATGTTTAGAAAAAACTGAAGCCGAAAAATTATTGCAAGAACTACATGATGGATTAGTTGGAGGTCATTTTGGAGGAAATACCACAGCTCATAAAATATTGCATGCTGGTTATTATTGGCCGACTCTGTTTAAAGATGCACATGAATATGCAAGAAAATGTAAAACATGTCAAACTACAGCAGGAAGAGAAAGGAAAGCAACATTCCCATTAAAACTAGTAAATATCCAACAACCATTTGAACAATGGGGGTTATATATTATAGGTAAAATAACTCCTAATTCTTCAAAACAACACAGGTATATTCTAACTGCAACTGATTATTTCACAAAATGAGTAGAAGCTATCCCATTAAAGGTGGTCAATACATAGAATATTACAGATTTTTTTGATCAATTCATAATTACCAGGTTTGGCCTTCCATCATCTTTGATATTTGATAATGCATCTTACTTTTCTATAAATTCCATGATAGAATTTTCTTTGAAAAGAGGTTTTAAATTAAAATACTCAGCTAACTATTATCCACAAGGAAATGGATTAGATGAATCTACAAATAAAAACCTTATCAGAATCATCAAAATAACTGTAGAACAAAATCATAAGAATTGGCACAAAGCAATATTGTTTTCTCTTTGGGAAGATAGAATTACCCAAAAATCTTCAATAGGTACTTCACCATTTGTGTTAGTTTATGGCAAAGAAGCAATTCTATCCTCAAACGTAACGATACCATCATTTTCTTTAGTACAATTCTTTGATGAAAATCCTTCTTCCTCTCTTCAACTTAGACAAGATCAAATCCTTAAGTTAGAAGAAGAAAGAGAAAAAGCTAAACAAAATCATACCCATCATCAATAAATAATAAAAGCTTCATTTGATTTGACTTCTATTAGTTCAAAATATTTTAAAATTGGTGATTTGGTATTAAAATGGGCCAAAGCTCATGAGGAAAAGGGTAAACGTACAAAATTTCAAAAACTCTGGCTAGGACCATTTCAGATATTTGAGAAAATTGGCTCATCAACATTTCTATTATAGTATTTATTAGGTAAAAAATATTCTTTACATGTTAATGGACAAATTTAAAAAAAATATTTCTCATAGAAGATAACTCTTCTGTCTTTGTATATTAAAATATTTTTGTTTTTTTTATAGAAATAAAAACTTGTTTAGTATTGACAGTTGGCCTTTCAAAAAGGAAGTCTTAGATAATTTATTTTTGATCTTTCTTTTTTTCATTTATTTAAAATGAAACTGTTGAAGAAAGAAAATCGAAAGATTTAGAAAAACAAATTGATTTTATCTTTCTTAAAAAATGAAAGTCCAATAAAACACTTATTTTTCTTGATGAACTCTCATTTTTATCTAGTATGAATATTCTTCTGTCAGTCAAGAAAAGAAAATTGTAATATAGTATGAAATATTCTTACAGAAAAGAAATCTAACAACTCGACATTATCATCCAGCATCTTAAAAAGAACTATGATTCGTCCCATCCAGTAAATCTTATAATTTTCAAAAGAAATTCAAAAGAAAATAAAAAGAAAAAAGTTTAGAGAAAAAACTTAAAAGATAATAAGTCTCATCACGAGCTTGTTTACCATGTTCATAAAGAAATAGTTGAACTGACATTACTAATACTGTCTACCAAAACAGCGTAATGACTTGAGATTATATCATATAGACAAGGGTTCTCATTAAGAGCCAGCTTGATCAGTTTAATTACTATTTGTGAATGGAATTGTCATTATTTGGTCACCAAGCCAAGACAATGGCTTTTAAGTAGATAAAAATATATAAAAATATATAAAAAAAAAATGTAATTTACTTGTGAAAATGATGAGAAATACTAGATGTAAAAATGGATCATAGCTGGGTAAAAGGTAACCCTGCCAAAAGCTTAAAACTACCCATTGGAACAGAGGCTCTATCTTTGATAAAAGAATAAATTTATAAAAATATTATCTGTGAAGATTATTTGCTATTTATTTTTAACTAAGTAAAGACTGACATTGATTTTCGTACTTATACCTTCATATAGGAATTCTCATGAATAGTGAATAAATGAATTTTTTGTTATTTGTAAAAGATATTATTTATTTTAAATTTCTTTCCTTTAACTCTTTTATTTTTATATAAAAGGGTTTAGAATTTTCGAAAAAAATTATTAGAGACATCTTGTTCGTCCAAGTGAATCGCCAACTGTTGTGTTGTAAATAGCCCCCCATTTATTTTTTATAAATAGGGACCCTTTAGAAATATATAATAAATTCTATTTTAAATTCTTACAATAAAAAACTTAGAAAATAAATTTTTCTGCTTTTTCTTTAAAAAGTGCATCGCTTATCACATATTTTATTTTCAAAAAAGAATCATAAAACATAAAATCGACGAATTACGAAATGCGCTCTCAAAATAACCTTCCAAAGAAATAAAACGTTTTGTTCACATCACACTTTATTTAGTAAAGACTTAAAAAACAAGTAATATAAGTTGCGACAGCCGCAGACCCGACAAGCAAATAAACTAAAAAGCATAAATCCTTTTCGTTATTGCGTCCACTTTAATTTTTCACAAATCGCATCACGCGAAAACTATAATATAGACTTTAAATGTATGTTATAAATGTTGCAGTCTGCGATTTGCACATATCGCATTTCGCAACTTTTATGAGACAATCACGAAATATTATGATGAATCATTGTGATTTGCACATTTAATAAGCTCAGCGTGTGAAAGCAGCTTATGTCATATCAGATTGGATTTAATGTCTTAACGGCTTTAAAACTAGTAATGGATAGTGCATGAGAAGCCATGTGAAACATTAAATAAGGAATTATGAAGAGATGATTGACAAATTGATAGCTTTTCGCATGAGTTTGAAATAAATCATTGATATATCTTTATATACTCCTTATATGATAATTTCACTTTGCTCTCAGGAAATCAATTATCGAGTTGAATAAATAAAAAATGAGTAAAAAGGGTAAAGAGGTGTCTCAAGTACCATCCGCTGAAGACACAGACATGTCTTCATTGTTCTCAGACACTGTCTGCAACAAAGACTATGATAGTTCATCATGCGAAGCAATGTACAAACTTTTTGAAGATGAAGAACCAAGAGTGATAAATAACCTTTCTGCAACAGGCACTGATTCTACTTCGGATGCAACTATTTTTGACATTTCATGCTCGCATATTCATAGAATAGCTGCGAAACCAAATATTCTACCTTACACAGACATGATTAGGTGGGAAATCGAAAACTTTAATATTGAAGATAGAATTTTCAAGAATTCTAGAGGAGAGATTATGGGTTCTTTCAAAGCGGAAGGCTTAGCAGCCATGTACCATTTGCCAACTCCGCAGCAGAAATATGATAATAGATATGTGCAAATGTTTAGAGAAAAACATCCAGATCTTATCAAAGTTATCCATGAATGGAAAGACAATGAAGGGAAATTGAAGCAGGATAAATCCGGTACGTACCCAATTACACAAATTCCTAATCCTTATTGCTATGCCACTGGTATGTTATGTAGAATATTTTCCAAACCTAATAGTACTAGGTTCTCAAGAGATTGGGTTCCCCTAATTGACGCAATCGTCAATTCGTCTATCTTAAATTGGGCAGACCTTTTATCCAATTACCTAGCCAAACATATCCCTGAATATAGGAATAAAATGAGTGCTTCATCCCAATAAACTTCTCCCTTTTACATGTCTGCGTATGTCATGGATTCCATCTATTTCACTTCTACATTTCTAATCATGGGTTGGAAATGGACCATTAAAAACCCTATCCCAATTCATATTTATCTTGAAGAACTCTGGGACTCTAAATTTCAATTACATTTTTATAAAATCTGCTATGGAGTTATGTTACCCATGTATGAGATGATTTTCAATTAAAAGGCTCCTAGGGTTTCTAAAGAAGCCAATGAAGATATTCTTCCTATAGCCATATGGTTTGCTGAAGAAAAGTTCACATATATCCGAGTATTTGGAAGTTCTGCTTTTCCACATGTTTTACCCTACTATGTTCCAAATAGATTGCTTGCAAGGGAAATAGCTTATCAACTCATAAATGGTGTCACAAAGCAACTAAAAGATGATAAAAAAGATATTTGGCCTTATTTCCCTCTATAGTGCGGCACCTTTGCTTTGGCTAATATCAACCATACATACAAAGAGGTTCCTAACATTCAGTTATTGAATTTGGCATTCATGCCAGGAAGATTATATGACCCCGACGATGTAATTAAAAATTACATGGTGAAACTCAAAACAAAGCCTTTCATAAAGGAAGAAGACAAATTTGATGACTTCTTCCAAGGCGTTGAAAATTTTTCTGATATCGTCAAGAGGGTTTACAGTCACGAAAACACTGAAGTTTTTCAAGTATATAGAAATAAGAGATTGAAAAATATCCCTTTGATTTTTCTAGTTATTGAACATGAAAAACACATTCCAAGTGTCAGTCTCGATGAAGAAATGAAAAATGGCTCTGAAAATGAATCTGGTCAATCACAACAGTAGTCTAATAAGTCAGATCAATCTGAGGATAAATCTAATTCTAAGAAAAAAAATTTAGAAATCGACCAAATTATTCAAGAAATAGAGTTGCAAGATAAAGAAAAGAACAATGGCACTGAATCAAATTCAGAAGTAGTTCAAAAGGATCAGAGCACGTTAGATCAGTCTAAACAATCTCATGGAAAAGACCTAGTAAATGAATGGGAACAATTTTCCCAAGAAATAAATACTCCTAAGGAAAAATTCAACACTGATCAAACATCAAGTTTTCAAACGCCAGAGCCTTCTCAGAAGATAGTTGAAATATTCAATCCTCTATAGAGAATCCCAGCAATACATGACAAAGAAATCATACCGGCTTACTCTATAGATTAAATCATCCTACAGATTGAATACATTCCATCATTGGATATTTTCTACAGTCCTAACTATAAGGTTGTAGTAAAAAGGAATATAAAAAAAAGGATTAATGAGACAACCCTGAAATCAACATATGAATCAGTTGATGTACTCTAGAAAGCCTCCTCAGATGATCCCACTGATCGTCTAACTAAGTTGTCACAATATGCAAGAGCATATGCCACAACCACTATTGATAAGGCGACTAAAGTTAGAATATTGTTGAAACAGAAGGAAACCAGAATACAAGAATTGAATCAGTTGTTAAAGGAAGAAAAAGCCAAGTCCATTAAGCAGATCAATGAAAGTTCAACACAGTATTATAAAGATATTGAAAGTCTCAAGTTGAAACATCAAACAGAGCTTAATGAGAAGCAAGTACATCTAGAAAGAACAATGGCAGAGCTACAGAATCAATCACAATTAGAAAAATTCATCAGAGAAGCACTTGATATTAATACTAAGATAAAGAAAGAGAAAAAAATTATTTTGTCATCAAGTTTCTATGATTTATTCTTATTTTGATTCTAATAAGATAATGATTCAGCAAATAGCAATTCAGGAACTAGAATGTGAGAAATTCGAAAAGAAAATTGAGGAACACATTCAATGGAAAAATTCTGATGCAGGAAGACAAGCTAAGCTACCACAAATAGATAAGATTCACAAAGAATTGTTATTTACAGAATGGAAAGCACAGATCATCCGAGCAGAAAATGCAGCAACCAAGATAAGCAACAAATCAAATGAGGTTATTCAGCTCTTATGTGACCAATTGTTTAAAACAGTACTTTTTAAAGAAAACACGTCTGATGTGTTTTCAGGAACAAAAGAAGTAGAATTAAAATGGACACAAAGAGCAGAACAACAAGAAGAAATGATCAAGAAATTTAATAAGTTTGATCAAGAAAATTACTGGAATTTTCTATTCAAACGTTATCATCAACAACAAACTCTTATGTTCCTTACAGAGTCAGCAAAAATGTCTCAGTCGATAATCTCAAATGCTATTTTCAAGGGGAAAATTTGATCACAAATATCGCAACCAACTCAACTTAAGGCAATGCTAGATTTCTGCCAACATCGTGATGACACTCAGAAAGAAATGCAGGATCCATAAAATCAGGGTTGTTAGTTCTAAATTCCTAGATTTTTGTTTAAGTTAAGCTTTTAGAGAAAGGTTGTTTGAAACCCCCTCTACATTTTTGTAAATCATTTAATTTAGTTTGTAGTTAATTTTAGTATTTAAACCCTTCTCATGCATTTAGATAAGGGTCCAAGATTTTGTTAAGAACATTTGCAAAGAATGCTTATTTCTAAGTAAGTTTGTGGATGCCTTGATGAAGTAATGGAACACGGCCTTTTTCAGTTATAAATATCATTTTGTTGAATCATTGTTGGTGCACTTCTATATTCTTTGAATGACTTTTTGATTGAAGAATTGGATACGACCTATTATCATTAATCCGATAAGCAGATTAATATACATCTGGTACTATTATCATGTATGTTATTTTTGTTTCTGAATGTTAGTGATGAACTCAGCTTTCATGAATCATATATAGAATTAATTATTTTTGTCTGAAATATCAGTTGCACTATTGTACGATATAAAGATAGAAATTAGTTATTTTGTATATGCTTATCAGATAAATGTGATATATTTTCCATTTTCTTTTGATTAAATTTTTTTCAAGAGAATCATCTTACATAGTAATAATTCTATTAAATCTGTGATGATTTTCATCATCACAGCTTGAGAAAATATCTCTTTAGATCGCATTTAAATATTATCCCCTGGTTAGATTAAATTTAATTCAAAGCTTTGCATTTAGAAATAAATTTTTCTTAGTTTTTAGTAATTCATAATTCTAAAATGTTTTAATAGAAATCTAACAAATTATCATAAAAAAACCAAATTCGGGAAACTGGTCCCATCATACCCAGTCGGAGCCACTACCCCAAACGGAAAAGGAACTGCTTTAAGGTCCAGACCAGGTGGTTATCCCCCTTGTTGTTGCCATAGATTTCTGAGGCCATAAACATGCCCATAACTTCATGTTGGTTATTATAGAGAGGAAGGCTTATCATACTGATGGATAATGATTCCTCAAACCCCAGGATAAATCTGTACAACATCAATACATCCGGTTGTAAGATTTTTCTTTCTAATTTATGATAATACATATGGATCTCTTTTTCTCATTGTCTTGTTTCTATATTTATGGGAATAATGTCAATAATTATAATCCTTGATCACTAAGTTGGATTAGTACTTTTTTATTATTATATATTGCCGACGCTTTGATTATTTGTCTTGTCCTTTAATGCAGGTTCTATTCATCATTGGAGAACTACTCCGGAGTGACAGGACAGAGGGCTACATAAGACGTTTTGATTTCAAGGTAGGAGCATTTCTTCTCTACTTTACTATTATAATGATCCTAAAATACAAATAATCTAGAGAAAGAGGTATTCAAATAGATCTCTATTTCTAGTTACTTGTTGGAGTACTAGGGAGATCGCTCTTATCCGCAAGAGGGATTAATCCACGTAGCAAATTGGCGACTCTGATGAGGAGATAGAGATTAGTTTTCTTTGTTTGTATTCAATTTGAAACTTTAGTTTTTTATTTCCACTTCTCTGAGTGTGGTTGTGTGAATGGGTGAACTATGTTGCGGTAGCACTGGGCAGAGTCGACGGGCTGAATGAAGGGTCGTGGTTCATGTTGTAGTTGTTGGGGCCATTGTTTTGAAATCAAATGGGTTTTGAGTTGTAGATAACAGGTGGCAATACGCAACCACGGTAGACAAAGCGATGTCACATTTGTGAAGAATCGAAGAGCAGGTGGCACGGCTATTGCAAGACAATCACAAATGGCAGAAGGAAGCGACAAAGAACAATTAGTGGAACGCCTAGTGATCAGGGAGATGTAGAAAACGCCAAAACGGAAAGGAAGGGAGAACTGTCAGTTGCATAGGAAAAGGAACAAATAGACAACTAGCCAACAAAGACAGAGGGTTGACACAATAGGAATCAGAGAACTGGAGCCGTAGGAGAGCTCTGTTCGTTCTGTTCGTTCTGTTTTCTCTCTCTTTGTTCATTATGTTCTATTGAATATGCGACATTATTGTAATCAGTTCTACCAGGATCGCTCTGAGGAGCACTATAAATATCTCTTTTTGTTAATGCAAAAGCTTATGTTTTGAGTTTTATGTTATGAGTTCAGTATTGTCTTTGATTTAGTTGAATGTGCGGGTTACTTTAAAAAAAAAAATTTCCGTCCTAAATGCGTTGATGAGTATTGTCATTTACAGAGTATTTACACTTAGTTGTAGCGCGTAGCCTTGTGGGTTTTAGGATATGTTGTGTTTGATCAATACCTGATCTAATCCTAACCTTAGTATCTTTTGGGGAAAGTTTCCAGAGGAGCTCTACAACTGGTTGCGGAGACTACAGGCCAAGACTACAATTGTTAAGAAAGTTGAGACAGCAAGCGGAGGTGAGACAGCAAAAGGAGAAAGTTGTTAAGAATTGGGTTCTATTCTCTAAATCTGCTAGTGATATCTACGAGATCTTCTGGGGAAAGTTTCCAGAGGAGCTCTACAACTGGTTGCGTAGATTACAGGCCAAGACAGTCCAAAGAAGCTCGCGGAAGGTCTGTCGCAAGTGGGTGCACATAGATCTAGTAGCACTCCATCAATTAGATATCGATTTGACCCGAGCTGTAGATTTATGGGTGCAATCTACCTTGGAAGGATACATAGTGGAGTTTGCAGCTAAATGCTACCTATCTTTCTCGAAAGTGGAGGAAATATTTAGATCAGGGCTACGTGGAGAGCTGTTGAAGGAGATCCCCCTGGGGATCAAAACTTTGATGGTGGATGAAGGATTAATGGAGTTCCAAAAATCTGAGATGGAGACATAAACCTCCAGTACTAGGGGAAGCAGCTAAGGGAAATATGTTACAAGTACATTGAAAAGGGGAATAAGGATATGGATGCCGAGACCTCTAGTAGATTGAGGGAATGACGATCACATCGGAGGGCATAAATCGCTGAGAAGTGGCGAGAAAGGGTGATTAAGGAGTTGGATAAGTAGGAAAGGAATATAAAATACAAAGAGAAGGAGCCTCAGATGACAAGGGAGATGGAAGTTAAAGTGGGTTCCCAAGATATAGGAGGGACCATCAAGGAAGTGCGGTAGGTGTATAGGAGCCCAGCCCAAATAGAGAAGGGAAAGGAGTACGACGGAGATGACACGCGCACCGAGGAGACGTCCGATGTGGAGTTACATGTTGCGATGGAGTAGCTATTCTGATAGGTGTCGACACCCATAACCTCAAGTAACTCTATTCCCCAAAGTTCAGCAACTAGGTGAAATTTTTGTTAAGTTACAGGAATTGAGTAAGTTGAATAGTGTTCAGTCTACAGCAGTAATACACACTAGCAGCAGTGCTAGTAATACCATTTCACAACCAGGAGTCAGGGGTTTTGTCCTAGTAACCCCCACACAAGGAAGCATGGCAGGATTATTTACCTGGTACCCAAAGTTCTCTGGGAGGGGTAATGATGGCGTGGAACAACACTGGTACCTCTGTGAGGCCATAAGGAGGGCTCCACAGACACCAGAGGCAGGTAAGTTGATAGAATTTCAAACTACTCTCAGGGAGAGAGTTTTGCGCTGGTTTATAAAGTGGTCTGAGGCTCATCAGAACCCAGTGATAGACGATGTAAAGAGGGATTTCGTTAAGGAATTAAAACTACCCCAAACAGATCAGCAGGGTTTGTCAGAAATGTGGGAGATCAAGCAGCGGGAAGGGGAAACTACATGGGATCTAATGAGGATATTGAAGGTTGTGATTGGAAAACTTAGCTATCCAATCGATCTGAACCATCAGAGAGATTGGTTCATCAAGGCCCTTCTTCCATTAACCAGAACTTCATTAACACAACAGAAGATCGAGACGTTACAAGATGCATTGGAGCAAGCTATGAATATAGAGACCATGGTGGGATATCCGCAATAATTTAAAGGAGGAGCATCGGCTCAGGACCCTTCCATACTGGGGTTATAGCATCAAATAGTTAGCCTGACAGAGAAATTGAAATAAATTCAACCAATGCGGCCAACGGGGCCAAATGTATGGTGTACACACTGTCTAATGGAAGGACACGTCGTAACCGAATGTCCTCGGTTGCAGGGCTAGAATGTGGGAACATCAGCAACAAGGGCACCAGGAGCTCCGCCAGCAAGAGGGGTTGCGCAGATAAACACTCAGGGATTATATCCACCGCAATACCAGTACACGGGGTTCCCCATGCAATAGAATTCAACCATGACTGAATATTGCGAAATATGAAAAAGCATGGGTCATTCACCCCATCTATGCCCAATATTGCAAAAATACTCCAACGTTCCGAACAACATATACTATGAGTTCTGTGATTCTACCACACACAACACAAAGCAGTGTAGGGCTCTGGATGACTTGGAAAAACAATTGGACATGCCCTCATATAGAGTAAACAAGGCTCCCAGTGGATGAGGGGTAGGCATGAGAGGAGGCCGAGCTGGAGGAAGAGGGCTAGTACGATGTTACAACTGTCACCAAGAAGGGCACGTAGCTAGGGAATGTCCACTTCCTAGAAGCTCCTGGTGCTCTCAATGCAGAGTTAACACGCATGCAACAAAAGACTTCCCAGAGCTCATTAAAAGATGGGAAGAAAGAGCTAGACAAAGAGGAACAAATCTGGTAAATGCAGAGCCAAGAAAAATAGAGGCTCAAGCTATGCCAAATGTGGCCATAGTTACATGAGGAGGAAAAAGAACCGGGGAAGATGCATAGACGACGGAACCAATAAAATTGATAAGGCCAACATCTCCAAAGCCACTGTTCAGGCCAGAAAGACAAAAGCAATACTTTAAAGAATAAGTGGAAACCTTTGCCCAGCTTAGGGAAAGCAAAGGCATTGAGTTACCCCAGGCCAAGGCAGATAATGAAAACCAAGTTAGTACAAGTACTACGATTGAAGAATGGTTCTGTCTATTCTTAAAAATTGTTAACAACGCACCAATGTTGGAACAATTAAAGTAGAACCTGGAAAGGGTGGTACAGGAGGCCATAGGACTAGGGGAGTCAAGCGGAACCACTCAGAAATACATACGAAGAGTAAAGATAAATAGGAGAAGGATAGGAAAAGAGTTCAAGGTGAATACTCAAGTCATGGGATTCCAAATTAAAGACACCATGCTTGACCTAGGATCAAATGTAAATATATTTCCAAGGAAGACATGGGAGGCATTAGGACGATCGAGGTTGACATATTCACCAATTCAACTTCATATGGAAAACCAGTACTGCATTGTGACCATAGGAAGATTGGAGGAGGTTGAAGTCAATGTCATGGGAGTAAAGACATACACAGACTTCAAGGTGATAGACATTATGGGGGATAAAAATCCCTATCCAGCGTTACTGGGGATCAACAGGGCTTTTGAAAACTACGCAGTAATAGATTTAAAGAAAGAACTGATAATCTTCTAGGATGGGGAGGTCAGGGTCACCCAACCACTCAACCCGTATCAAGATCCCTGATACACAGAGTTTGTTGACAATAGAGAATATGCTCAGCTTCTCGATCATCTGTATCAGATGACTGCAGGAAAAAGGGAATATTATACCAACCTGACAGGAGGGGGATCAGCGAGTTGGAGAAGTATTCAAAGCTCAGACTTAGGCTCGGAGATAGCCTAGGATGATTGGCAGCAAGCGGGATATGAGACTAATACAAGAAGATGCACCAACATCAGAAGAATCAACTGGATCAGGACTGAGGTAAGAGATTACCCAATGTTGTGAAATATGAATGTTGTGAATACTTTTATTGCCAAAAGAGAAGATAAGGTGCCAGTGGACCATAGGGTCCCACTCATGAATATGGCCTTACAATCCACATTAGCAAGGTGGTGGAGTAACCACCACAACTCACTGTTGTGATGGGAAAAAGTTGTGGTAGCATTGAAAGCTAGTTTCAAGGAAGAAGAAGGACCACATTTCACTCAAAAATTCCAAGGGGACTCAAACCCTAGAAAACATTTGAAAGAGTGTGAGGATCAATGGAAAAATGTAGGATACCTAGAATATTTGTGGGTCCACAAGTTTATACATTCACTGGATGTGATCCTACAAGCTTGGTACCTAATGAAAGAGAGGAAAAGAGGAACTAGCACTTGGCAAGCAGTTGCGGAGAAATTTACACAGTGCTTCTTATTTGAAGGAAAAATAGAACCAGTCACCAAAGCATTACAGGATATTAAAAAGGTATTGTTCTTCCCGGTGAATCAGGAGGAGGATGAGCAACTGCTCCCAAACCAAAGCAAGAGATAATCGGCAGCATGTAAGAAGATAAACAGTGAAATGGACGATGATGATCTAGAAGGTCTTAGACATCTGTATTTTGAGGAGACAAAGGGGGAGCGTAATATTAAGGAAGACCTGAAAACCGAAGGAATTCATCTTCTACCACTAAAAACCAATAAAATGAACATTGGGACCGAAGAAAAGCCCAAACTGGCATCAATCAATGATTATTGGGATGCCAAGACAACTAAGGAAATATTCAATCTACTACAAGAATATGAGGACTTGTTTACGTCATCTGTAGCGGAATTGAAAGGAATAAAAGGGGACATGGGGGAAATGTGTATAATTCTGAAGCCCGATGCAAGACCAATCAAGCATAGACCCTACGGGCTGAATCCAAGGGTGAAGGAAAAATTTAAAGCAGAGATCGACAAAATGCTAAAGGCAGGGTTGATATTCCCGGTGGAAGAATCAGAATGGGTAAGTCCAATAGTCATACAAAACAAAAAGGATAAGTCTGAAATTTGAGTCTTTGTTGACTATAGGAGCTTGAATAATGCCTGTATACATGACCCATTCCCTACTCTGTTCAATGACAAAGTCCTCGACAACGTTGCGGGGAATGAGGCTTATTCCTTTATGGATGGATTTTCAGGATACCATTAGGTAAGAATAGCCGAAGAAGATACGAAAAAGATAACTTTCATTGCTGAATGGGGTTCCTTTGCATATCATGTAATGCCATTCAGATTGAAAAATGCGCCAACAGTATTTTCACGCATTGTGATAGCAACATTCCATGACTACATCCACAAATTCCTGGAAGTCTATATGGATGACTAGACTGTCTACAGCCTATTGAAAGACCATGCAACACTATTGAGTATAATTTTTGACCGACGTAGGCAACTCCATATTTCACTAAACCTCAAGAAGTGCATCTTTGCAGTGCCTTTTGGAACACTGCTAGGACACGTAGTATGTCACCAAGGAGTTTGAGTGGATCTAGCAAAGGTAGCAGTTATAATTAACATGGAGGCACCAGAAACTGTGAAGCAGTTAAGGTCACTGCTAGGCCACAGAGGCTACTATAGGTGATTCATCTGCAACTACGCGAAGATAACAACCCCATTAGAGAAGCTGTTGCGGAAGTCAGAACAGTTCAGTTGGACAGAGAATTGCACGACAGCCCTGAATACTTTGAAGGAAAAATTTGCAAGTGTGCCAATATTGGTTCACTCGGATTGGCACAATAAATTTCATGTCCACATTTATGCTTCGAGCATCGTACTTGGAGTGGTTCTAGCTCAACCAGGGGACACTTCAGTTGATCACCCAGTGTATTTTGCAAATCGTAAATTATCAACAGCGGAACGAAACTACACTACAACAGAGTGGGAAGCATTAGCAATGGTGTATTCCCTTCAAAAGTTTTGCCACTACTTGCTAGGAGGTATGTTTAAATTTTTCACAGACCATTTAGCTTTAAAGTACCTAGTAAACAAACCAGTCTTAGAAGGAAGAATCTGCAAATGGATCTTACTATTTCAGGAGTTCAACTTTGAGGTGATAGTCAAACCCGGGATATTGAACATGGGGTCGGACCACCTGTCAAGGTTGGAAAATGGGGAAAATGGAGGGTCCCTAGACAATCACCTACCGGACGCTGATATTTTAGAGTAGAAGCCATCCCATAATACCTAGATCAGATAGCAACCTACCTGAAAATAGGACAATTCCCAAAAGAGTATACAGCAGTCGAGAGAAGACACCTAGTAGTCTGAGCGACAGAGTATCAGCTAATAGTAGGACACCTGTAAAATATGGGGCTAGAACAAATCTTACGAAGATGTGTCCTAGACCATGAGAGGGAAGCCGTCCTGTGGGAATGCCATTATGTTGTTGCGGGAGGGCATGTACGAGCAAAAACCATGGCAAGGAAAGTGCTGTAAGCAGGTTTATGGTGGTCGATGGTACACATGGACAGTAAGGAATTTGTGAAAAAATTCAATGTATGTCACAGGACGAGATTTCCATTGCACAGAGACAAGCTCCCACTTCACCCAGTAAAATCACTACAACCATTTGAGAAATGGGCAGTTGATTTTATAGGTCCAATTGCACCTACCGCAAGACACTCACAAGCCAGGTATATCATAATGGCAACAGACTATTTGACAAGGTGGGTAGTGGCAATGCCAGTGAAGGATTGCACAGCCAAAACAGTGGCTCATTTCATATTTGAAAATATCATCAGTAGGTTTGGTTGCTCGAAAAGCCTGCCAAGCGATCAAGGTATGCATTTCATCAATGCTACCATTAAATCCCTACTCGAAAACTTCATGGTACAACATCATAAAAGCGATCCTTACCATCCACAAGCCAATGGTATGGTAGAATCATTTAATAAGATCCTAGAAAAGGGCTTAACGAAGATCTGCAATGCTCAACAAGATGACTGGGATGAACATATACCAGCGACTTTGTGGGCATACAGAACAACTGTCAAGAGACTAAATAACTAGACCCCGTTCCAGCTGGTGTACAGGAGGGAAGCCGCAGTACTGGCATAGTTTTTCATACCAAGCCTTCTAATCACAACATCACTCCAACTATCAGAGGAAGACTCGTTAAAGGAACAATTACAGGAACTACACACACTGGAAGAAGACAGGTTTTTAGCATAATTCCACCAAACTGTCTAGAAAGGGAGACAAAAATCTTGGCACGACCGCCATATCAAGTGCAAGACTTTCAGGGTCGACAGAAAATTTTTACTTTATGATAGTAACTACTAGAAGTTCCCAGGTAAACTTCAAATGCATTGGCTAGGACTGTACCACGTAATAGAAATCAAAGATTTAGGAGCAGTTCGGTTAGCACAACTGGACGACCAGATACTACCAGGATGGGTGAACGGTGCACGCCTGAAATCCTATCACAAGTAAGTTTCGTATTACATTTTCAATAACTCTCGCAACCGAGAGGAGTCAGTATGGTAGATTAGGTTAGATTAGATAGAGTCAATAACTCTCTCGCACCCGAGAAGAGCTTAGATAGGATTCCAAATAAAGAAATGTTAAAGCACAAGAAAAATTCAAAGTTGCGATGCAGAGACCGCAACGCAAAAAATTGTGGTCAGGGGTGTTGTCACTTCTAGAGACAGTTTTGAGTTGTACAAAGACCAGTGCCTAGGACATCTTAACAGCAAGGAGCATATGACTCAACTGATAGGAGTTGACAAGACCAGGCTCTCATGCTATAATTTCTTGGGTGAATGGTTTAATGAAAGTGGAACCAAGACACCCAAAATTAAACACAACAACAGTGAGACTGTAGCAATAGGGTACAAACTTCAATATATAAATGTATCCGACAGTTCTAAGATAGAACGTTGAACAGGGGGATGAATTCTAGAATGGCTCACAGATATTAATAAAAGGTAGATGATGACTGTGTAAGAAAATGTAGAGAATATTAATTGTAACAGTGGCTTATCTAGAGGAAAAATTCACATATAATGGGCCTATGCAATGATAAGAATCCATAAATGAGAACAATTTTAAAGACAAAGATCCATTATAGCTAACATCAAAGAAATGATGGAAGAGGTGAAGAGTGAAACAAAATATCCTGCCTGAGCCATATTTAAAGTACTAGACATGAGTAAATATGAGTATCTATAACAATAAATCCACATTTAAACATATGAGCACTCGCATTCCAGAACATAGATATGAGAAATATGGAGATAGGTGAAATGAACATTTGTATTATAAATCATAAGGAAGAGCTACAAATTGTGGATCATTCTGATCAAAATCCCCAATATTAACAAAACTCCTTATCACTGAATCCCAACGGGATCTTCGACATTAATATCAAAACTTAGACAAAATACATACAGAGTCCTTTCTAGTGAGTTCTTTGGAAAATTTGGAACCCCGTATATGTCCCTGCTTACTGCTTTTATATCATTTTCAATGAACATACGTGGAAAGCTATTTTGGGAAAATATATTTTCCGCGTGCTAGTATGCAGCTTCAAGTCCTGATCAAAACATCAAAATTTATGATGAGGTAAAAACACTTCCCATCATTTTACAATTTGGGATCATGGTTGTTTCTAAAGAAAATATCACAAATGTCTAACAAAAAGTAAAATTTGCAAGAGTGAAATATGAATCTCACTTGAATATTGAAAGTAAAATATAAAAATAAAACAAGCCTCCATGCGGGCCCAATCATGAGTTGACAACTTTTAGTGGTGGGAAGGAGTCGAGGCAGTGGCTAAAACAGGCGATAATATGGTTGTAGAAGAGCTAGCTAACGAACTCACATGAATTGTACATCTCTGCCAAGTGTCGGTTGCAAGCTCAGGTATTGTGGTGAAAGCTTCAGCCTGAATGTAAACTTCAGTCAGTTCAGCATAGCTCACCTAAGTGGGTATCCTATATTTCACCTGATGAAGAAGCGAGAACTCTTTGCTGAGTACTGAAACTATAGTTTCAGCCTTAAGTCGAGCGGACTTCTCGGAAGGTATGTCAGTTCGATACATTACTTCTATCAGTCGGTATTCATATAATGGTAATGGCTATAGAACTCCATTTGAAGGCTCCCAGCATGATGGGAGGATGGCGAGTGTTAGCTCTACCCAATCTGTTTCGAATTGTTCCAAACTGGCTGCCACCTTTTCCAAACTTCTCAATGCAAAGCTGCGTGCAGATTCCTTTTCTATCACTTTCTGACATTCTGAAGACTCTTTGAATCTACTTTGGATGCCTTGCTTAACCAGTTCTTCTGAAGTTATACCATTTAAGAGAGAAATATACCTTTTGGCGTTTTCGACCCTAGTTGAGGCATCAATACTCCCTTCATGAAGTGTTCTTCTGAATAGGCACACTGCAGCCCTCTTTTCTTCAATGATAGTTAAGAAAACCCAATGCTTCTTTACTTCCATAATAATATCGGTCCAAATCAAGCGCCGAGTATCCAAAAGGGTAATATTTCCCTTTATTCGGCTCGTGAGGTCTTGAATAGTCTTCTCTTGCTATGCCTTCTCCCGTTTTCCCTCCTCTATCTCCTTTTGCAGAGCAGCAACCTTCTTGGAATTCTCCTTGAGGAGGGCCTCGAGCTTACTGATCTTCTGTCGTGCTGTTAAGACCTACTTCTCCCCCGCCTGAAGTTCGGCCAGTGCCGTGGTCAGCTGATCTGAGAGTGAGCTTGTCCCTTCAGGAGGTGGTGTAGAGCATACATGGGTATCCCAACTTCTCTGCAGCTCGTCCATATTTACCTAGAGAGTGATCATCTCACCAGAAATTATAGCCTTTTCTTCCCTTTCCTTGGCAAGGGAGTCTTCCAGGTTAGCCTTATCCTTTTCCATGTGGGCTAATTTAGCAGTTTGTACGTGCTAGGAGCCAGGTATGTTCACCTTATGTTTCAGGGCTGCAACCTTCTTTTGCAATTCTGAGATGAGATGCCCCTGTGGGTCTGCTTTACCACTCTCCTTTCCTTTCACCACTTCTTGGAGACTGCGTAAATCATTCGAGAGTGCACGAGAGTTGATCTTCTCCATTCTGAGGTTATCAAGCACTTGTTTATGCTTGGTTTATAACGTTATCAGAGTGAGGGAGAGCTTGACCACCTCGTCTTTTAACATATCACCAAAACACTGGAACAGGTTGCACTTGTCAATCTGTGGGACTTGTGACATGGTTACTGCTATTTCCAAAGCTCTATCGCTGGTGGTGCCAGCCTCTGGGTCTAATATTGCTTTGGTCATGGCCATTATCAGTTGTTCTTTGTCCATGTCGACTACAGCTGAAACCTAGTATGATACTTGTCAACATATCCCTCTAATTCAGACAAGTTATTTTCCCTGACAGCGTTGTTCCTCGCCCTTATTTCACTTTCCCCTCTGGAGCTACTAGCAGAGATGGCTTGTGAAAATTATAAGAAGTCAGAAGAATATGTGCCATCACGTGACACCACAAAACCTGCTTTGCCCTTATCTGGTTGACCATAAAATGTTTTTCTTTGTAGCAGCTACTCCTCTCCAACGCTTTCTTCTTCATTGGTTCTGGTTCTTTGCCTTTTAGAAGGTAGGGAACCTTCTCCTAAAGCGCTAACCTCTTCCACCTGTTTCTGACCTGCTTCTTTCATCGAATCAGTATCCCCCTTTTCCCCTGTCATAGATGAATCAGTCTCCATATGTGAAAGCAAAGGCCAGGTTTCAAGATTAGCTTGCCACTCGATGAAGGGTCTAGTTTCATGAGCATAAGGAGTTGATTTAATCTTCTTCCTTTTGTTTGAGATGATTCCTTTTGGATCATAGGGCCAAGCTTTCCCTTGCCTTAAATCCATGCCCAGGAGCAGTTTTTCCACTATGGGAAGGGCATGCCTTGAGTTAACAATGAAGGGGCCGATGGTTGTAGGAAGCTTGAGAATGAACCCCTTTTTCACAGGGAGGAAGTGGATTTGGTCAACCTTCAAGGTCTGCCGAAGGTATTCCAAAGCGTAAATCTGCAGGGCAGGAAAAACTGGCAATCTGTAAGGGGAAACTTCTGCATCGTAAACCTTGATTGCAGTGTAGTGATAAAAAAGATACCAGTCTCCTGTGCTTTCAGCCTCACTGTACTGTAGCCATTTCTTCTGCTCAGGAAAAATCCTAGGCAGAGTATTGTCATGGATAATGGTGTAAGCTATGGGCATGAAATCGTTCAATAAATTTGAATAACCCACCCCATTAGCCAACTAATGCGTTACGGGATTCCAGTCAAAGACAGGTCTTGGCTGAGAATTTATCCTATAGACTTTTTCTAGACCCAAACCCTCAAACTTATCAACCTGTTGGAAGAGGAAAAGATAGAAAACCATGGAATAGAAACGACAACGACTGGTATCTGAGAGGTCCTGAAATTGAGTTTGGATGGTAGAGGCCAAGAAACTAGGGATGTCCAATACAACACTAGCCTGCGACATTAACCATAAAAGGGTTATGCACTCTTTTGAGACTTTCTCAACCCCTTCTATACCTAGTATTCCTGCAATAAGAGCGAGGGTGGGCTGAAGGTCCTCCTTGAATGTATTCAAGGGCACTGAATCTACAGACGGGAAGGTTGTGAGGCGAGAGTTGGAAATAGAAGCTATGAAATCACTCTATTGCTTCCATGGTAATTTATAAAACTGAAAAGATAGCGTCATTTCATTGAAACTGACGTAATTCGAACTGGTAGGGTAGCAGAGAGATTTTCTGATTATTTCAGGGGATATACTGAATATTTTGTTCCCCTAAGAGGATAGGAACATGTCCCGGCGTTCATCTTAAGCATATTTGAGCCAACAAATGAATTTAACCACTCGGTAGACACGGGGAGTAATCTGGTGATACAGTCTGGAAAAAACGACTCGAAAGCTGTCCCTATTTTCCACATGCTTCCTGAACAGCTCAGACTTGACACTAATGAAAAATGGGTATTGTGTGTCTCAGATGTGGGCTTGCAAATCTGTGAAAGTTTTAGGTCCAGGGGCAGCCCTGGACTCGCGAGTTTGAAGGGTTTCGGGCTCTGACTTCTTGACTGTGACTTTACCCATGACCATTATAAAAATGAAAAGTGAAAGGAAACCAGATAGTGCAAAAGGGATGGAATACCTGTGTAGTAAGGACAATGCTTGGGAAAAATGACGCAGGGAGATTGAAAACGACTAAGCAGACCTGGTACTGGGCGCTCGCGCTTTCGCTTATACAGTAACCCGTAAAAAGGAATTATTTTACCACAGTAAAACATGGAACAAGGTTATACAACTCAAAAACAGCCTGGAAAACGAGATTAGGGTGATGCTAGTAGGGCTGACATCATAAGGACGTCGACACTGATATGCATGGCATCTGGTCATTTACTATCAGATTTCGGTTAGGTGCATACCACGCGTTAGGTTAAATGTCGGTACTGGTCATGTACTCGGTGTCGTAGGACTTACCTTACCGTTGGATTGTAGTGACAGGTGTACATCGGGATCGGGCCCACTAGAAACCCCAGAGGAGTTCTGTAACAGCTTCAGACCTGCAGCCATTTCCTCCGCATAGTACTTAACTTCGGGTCTCTTTTTCTGCCACGTCGTCATGATTCTGGGGGGGAAGCTTCTTTCTTCCCCTTACCATCCTTGACCCCCCCGGAATTATTCACGTGTCCCTCTCTTGTGAACGTGCGGAATACGGGCGGGCCTTGCCCCATACCACTGTCTTGCACCTTTACCTTTTTTTGTTTCATTTCAGATTTTTGCCGCAAATCTGCCTTATCCCCTTTTCATATATGGATCACTTTTCATATTTTTCTCTCTCACACCTTTTAAACTATTCACCTCTTAGTGCTATCATGTGATCCACCTTTATAAGCTTTCTTAGGAATAGGAGGGTGAATGATATAACAACAATGGCTCCATTTGGGGATGACACGTTTGTCCTCAAACGTGTCAACTTTGCAGACCATCTGTTAGCTCCTTCTATGTAAACACGACTCCTCGACACCTTTTATTATTTTTCATGACACTTCAAAACAAGCAACATTAAAATAAAAGTGACTCAATAATGTACAATATAATACATCAAGCCTTTTGGCCAGAATCAATACTAGAAGAATGGTTTTAAGAATTTCCCATTCACAGGGGCGTCAAGCAGATCACTTTGCAAGTTTTCCAGCTTGAAGGTGTTGTTTCCTCCTTGTTCAACAATTTTAAAGTGACCGAACCATAAAGGATCGAATTTTCCATGCTTTCCTTTTTCAGCCTTCCGTATGTCCCATATTAGTACCAAGCCTACGACCTGCATCTTTTTATCTTTGGCATGCTGTTCAAACAGGTCTTTCATTTTCTCCTGATATTCAACCAATCTCTGATTCACTTGATTTCGAGTCTCCTCCAGCTCTACCAACTAGTTCATCCTCCTGGTAATGTCATTCGGTTCCTCCTGACAATCCTGCATGAACCTGGCCACATGGTAAGGCCAATTGTATGGGGAAAATTGTTGCTCTTCCGTAAACCAGCTCGTATGGGGATTTTCCCGTTGACCTCTTACTAGTGATTCTATTTGCCCATAATGTGAATTTGAGTTGGGAATCCCAGTTCTTCTGATTCTCATTAATGGCCTTCTTCAACACTGCTTGGTCAATTTAGTGTGTCCTAAATTGCTACATTAATTTATCAATCCGGGATTCGTAAGCTGATGAAGTGTGGCGCACTATATGTGCAAGATAACCTATCTCTTATTTTTTGGTCGTTTTTGGATTTTTTATGAAATTCTGAAAAACAAGTATGGAGACAAATATTCAAGACAACAATGTCTTTCTAATGATTTTCCAAACTTCAAAAGAATTTTAAAACACACAATGACAAAATTAATTCTTCAAAGAAAATGAAATTGCATCACTATTCTAGTCAAACAACAGTGAACTACTGATCATGAAACTCATTATCCTTGCTGCTGTCCAAATAAAAAAGAAACTATGCTTAAAGAAATCCAAGAATTGCAACAAAGTAAATCTAAATCAAATTACATCAACTTATATTCTGATCCCTCGCCATTAGTCCAGCTATGGCTTTCGGAGGTAACCATAAACAACTTGAGCAACTTGATATCTAATTTGCAGAAAAAGAAACTAATATCAAACTACACACTCATACTTCAATCCCTCACCATCAGTCCAGTTGTGGCTTTCGGAGGTAACTGAAAATGACATGAGCAATTTAATATATCTAACTTGCAGGAAGTAAACTAATATCAAACTACACACTCATACTTCAATCCCTCACCATCAGTCCAGCTGTGGCTTTCGGAGGTAACTGAAAATGACATGAGCAATTTAATATATCTAACTTGCAGAAAGTAAAATAATATCAAACTACACACTCATACTTCAATCCCTCACCATTAGTCCAGCTATGGTTTTCGGAGGTAACTGAAAATGACATGAGCAATTTAATATATCTAAATCTAACTACTGAAGCAAATGTGAAAGACTGAAATAAACAAACAGTGCTGGAATTAAACAAAAACTAAGAAAAGTAAATTAGCAGAAGGACAATATTGATTCCATGTCATTAGTCATTATAAAAAGATGTGAAAATGCCCGGGCTGCCTATTGTAATCTGAAACAAGAACACTGATCAGTTAACAACAACATAAAACATAAAAGATTATGGACAGAAGTAAAATGTAAAGCATGAAAGATTATGAACAGAGATGAAGCATAAATACCATGAAAGATGCAATGTATAAACACGTGAATGACTTATGGCACAATGAACTTAAAGAAATAAAACAAGAAACTATACAATAATGCACAAAACCTCAGCGTGTGCAGGGGCCCTCTGCACCAGCCTCGGGCAACAGCCTTCAAATACGAATTACGCTTGGAAACAGAGTCTTCTTATATATTAAAATGCATTCATAACAGAGAAATGATATTACAGCACAGTGGCAACGCAATTACATTACAGAGATATATGGAGGCTAACTATTATGCGTATGAAAATGCGTTATTTATAACAAAGGTGATATAACTAATTCCCTAAAGTTTGTGCTGATAGAGACACGTGAACCATCACGTCCAGAGATCCAGCATCATGGCCATGGTGAGGAGTAAATCTATGAAGAGTGGATGTTGGATTCGGCTTATGGAGCCGTGTACAGGTGTTGATGTGTCTCCCGTAAATTAGAAACAGTCATACAAATCTTCACGTGATGAGAAACAGAGTCCTGTCACCGTGGGACTCTACGGTTGACTTCCACTTGGCTACCTTTGACCACAGCCTCCTTAGGTGAATTTGCCCGAGCCAATAGGACACGATCCATGTCCACATCATTCCTGACTTTCCCATGTGGCTCGATTTGCCTGAAGACACCTGCAACATAGACTTTCACAAAATGGCTGCGGAAAGTTGCAGCAGCTGCGGAAAGTGGCAAGATTCCGCAGCTAAATGAGCAAAAATCTAAATCAAACAGCAGACACAAAACATAGTTAAAAACCATTTTAGATGCTCTTTTACAATTAATATGCAATGATATTGACAACTTAGAAGGTTCAGGTGAATGAAAAAGGTCTAGAAAAGTGTATAGGAAAGATGCAGATTTGAGACTCAACATACCCCCACTGTGAAGGTGTTGCATGTCCTCATGCAACCAAAATTTTGATAATCCTTCTTCAATTCATATGCCTTGACACTTTAGCCAGTACATCCAGTCCTCTCCTCCTCTTCCTTGGTGCTGCTAACATCCTGGGCTTCTTCATTAAGCATCTGAATTTGATATTAATCAGTGCTCTACTTAACTTCTGGCATTTCTTCTTCAATTTCTTGTTCTTTTTCTGCCATAGTCCCAGATGTAGCATGGTATTATCATGAATGATTTTGTCCAATTTGCTTTGTTCCTTCAATGTCTCATTTTCATTTTTAATGTGTCTATTTAAAAGCTCTAGCTCAAAGACTTCTTGTTTCAATGATTGGACTAGATCATCTTGTGCTATGTGAGGCTGAGTGGACGAAGTACTGGGACCCGTAGCTGCTTTTTCTAAAGATTCTATATAATCATATACTTCTTGCTGTTTTGGGTCTATATCAGGTGTCGTTTTTATTGGGATGTCCCCAAAATGCCGTGGAGGAGAGTTGTCTTCAAAATCTGGCTGAGAAGGGCTCACATCAACGTCTGGCTAAGAATGGGATGGACTATGTTCAATGTCTGACTGAGAATGAAATGAACTAGGTTCACTGTCTGACTGAGAGTGAGATGGACTATAGTCAGCTGGGGATTGTTCATATGTTTCTTCTCCCAAATCAATAAAATGGGGTCCTTTCCTTTGCGTTTTCCTCAACTTCCCCTTAAGCCTGGAACTTCTTCTTACACGCTGTGGACCACTGTCTTTTTTCTTTTGTTTTCCTTTCCCTCTCTTCTTGGCCATAGATGACTGTTCTTGAAGGTGAACTAATCTCTCAGATAACACTTGATGATCTTCTTCTGAAGAAGGAGTTTGATGCATAGCCTCAATGTTTTTTCTCTCTTTTGATTTTACTGGCTTTTTACTCTTGGTTTCTTCCTTCTTCCTTTTTTACAGTCTCTCTTCCCTACTAGTTCTTTCAATTGTAGTAGTAGGAGTACTTTGAGTTTCATCATTTGTTCTTTTCTCCTACTCCTTCTTGATGTGCTACCTTCAGGAATTTTTTGGGGTTCTTCAAAGAAATTTATGATCAAAAATTGTTCCCATGTTTCCTTGTTCTCTTTTAACTGTTTTTCAATCAAAATTTTCACAAGACCATGGTGATATAGATGTGGTTCTACATCCCCTAAATTCTTCTGAACAGTCACAGACATCTTCTTCAAACTATTTAATAAAAATTATGGCAGATTGAGGGTCTGGTTATCTAGAAAATTCATCAGCAATCGGGTATGGTACATATACATTGACCCAAAACGGCCCTCACAGGTGATAAATTTTTGAACAACTAGCAGCAAAGTAGCCCATTCCTCTTTCAAAGCATGAACAGGAATTCCCCTTTTAAAAATAGTTACATCCATACCTGGGTTATGTAGAATCACTCTCCAGGCTTCATCACTAATGCTTTTGTTCTTAAACCAACATTCACCCTCTTGAGGAAGTTCTGTGGCAGATGCTATAGATTCCTCATTCACCGTAAACTTAAGGTCTCCAATCTCTACCTCCAGGCCATTAAAAGACCTTGCAAAAGCTTTTGTCACCTCTTTATGGTAGCCTCTAAACTTCTGGATAAACCGTAGCCACTTTTCCTTTTTCAATATATCCCTGACTTGCGGGTATCCTTCCATGAATTTAGGTCCCTCTAGTTCTACTCTCAACAATTTACCCATCCTTCTTTCTGCTCTTTAAAACTTGTCTGTGTGAGGAGGGTTCAATGGAGGTAGGACGGCTGAATGAACGGAAATGAGCACGATGACTGTAGGCAGATATCAAAGAATGGGTATACGGAATGTAGCGTAACAGAGAACGAAATGGGGTGAAGCAGAACAGAGAAGGGTTATGTGAGCACAGTGGAAATGCAGCTCAATAGAACAGTAGGAGAAGTAAAACACATCCGGCAATATTTAAAATCTGATGACTGCAGAGTAGAACACGTTTATGCAATGGCTACGGATTTTATGCGGCTGAAAGAAGCCGTAGTCAAATCAACTACGTTTCATCATCACATGTGGAATATCGGAGTATGAGTGAAGATCAGAGGTTTAATTATGGGACCGTTTGAGAATGAATGCAAGGAATGTGGGAGGATTGTACAGAGATCATGGAGTGGTTACGGAGTTTGTCAATACAATCATTGCACATAATGGAGCTTATGGTTTATAACTATATAAAATGTGCTTAAATTCTATTTGAAATAAATTTTTACTCATACCTTGGAATTCTTGCCATTTTTCCTTGGTCTTCAATTAGTTGCTCCTCATTGATATCTTGAATGCCCCATGTCTTCATAATTGGTCCTCATACCTGCATTTGATTTCATGATTGTGGAAATAACATCTGGCTGTACATTCTTTTGAAAAACAAAGTGGTAGCTGCGGAATCTACTTCCGGCTGCGGAAACTGGTGTCAGCTGCGGAAACTGACACAACTATTATTTGGGTGAATGGAAATGAACGAATGACAATTGACTAAATGGAAATGGTCATGAAAGAGAATTTTATTGGTGAAATGGAATGAAATAGATAAAATGAAGTGAAATGGAATGAAGTGGAGTGAAATGAAGTGGAATGGAATGGAGTGGGTGGTCACAAAACTTGTGAAATGAAAGAGAGATTTTTTTTTTTTTTAAAATATAGGGTGTCAGGTGTTCCTGATTTTCACCCTATATTTTCTGTATAAGACTGCCAATCAGTGATTGGTTTTCAGGCTTATACAATTTTTTTTTTTTTTTAAACTGAAAAGAACAAAAGCTAGGCTGGTGGAGAAGAAGAATTCTTCTGTACCAGCCTGATTGCAGAATTCTCTTGAAACATTTTGACAAAATCCTCTTTTGAGAGTGGCTTATGATAAACTTTCAATCTGTGGCCATTCACAATAAGAGGAGTTTGAAACTCATCAATGGTCTTGATTCTTACCGCTCCATTGCTAAAGATCTTGTCAATCTCATATGGCCCAAGCCAATAAGTCTAAAATTTTCCTTGAAAATCTTTAAACTTGGAATCAAATAACAATGTCCAATCTCCTTCTTGAAACTTCTTCTCTTTGATGTACTTGTCATGCCATTTAGCTCTTTGATATTGAACTAGATCAGTTCTTAAAATTGCCTCTTGTCTGATCTCATCTAGCTCGTTCAACTGCTCCATTCTATGCTTTTGGGCTTCTGATAGATCCATCCCCAACTGAACTGCTATCTTGAAAGTCTTGACTTGGAACTCAATGGGGAGCAGGACTTCCTTCCCATAAACAAGTTCATAGGGAGAATGTCCTGGTGTATTTCTCCATGTAGTTCTGTAGGCCCACAAGGCTTCAGGAAGCCTTTCTGCCCAATCTCTTCTATGTAGATGAACAGTTTTGGTGATGATACTTTCGAGAACTTTGTTGGTAGACTCCACTTGACCATTTGCTTGCGGATGGTAAGGAGTAGATCTTCTATGCTTGATTTTGTATTCTTCCATCAGCTTCTTCACTGGGTTGGATGTGAATTGGCTTCCTTGATCTGTCACAATTTCTCTTGGAACACCAAAGCGAGTAAAAATATCCTCATAAAGAAAATGAACAACTGAATTTTCAGTAGCAGATACTAATGCTTTGGCTTCTACACATTTAGTAACATAATCAGTACAAACCAATATATACTTCTTTTGCTTAGATGGTGGATTAATAGGTCCAATGAAATCTAAAGCCCATTTTTCAAAGGGTTCAATGAGTACCTGTGGTTGCAATGGCATTTCATTTGAAAGGGTAGGTTTCCCTACTCTTTGGCGGCTGTCACACCTTTTGACATATTGTTTTGCATCTTTGAAGAGGGAAGGCCAATAATATCCTAAAGAGAGGATTTTATAGGCCGTCCTTTTGTCTGCAAAGTGTCCGCCGCATGGTTCATCATGACATGCCTTAAGGATATCAGGCATCTCATCTTCCCTGACACATCTTCTGATCACAAGATCTGGCCCTGTTTTAAACAATTTGTTAGAAATCCATGAATATTTTGAACTCTCCTGAATAATTTTTCGTTTTTCACTTGGAAATAAATGTGAAGGTAGTTTCCCTGTAACCAAATAGTTAGCAATATCTACATACCAAGGAGTCTTAATAGTTACTGCAAACAAGTATTCATCGGGAAACTTATCCTCTACAGGAGAATCTTCTTTAGTATTCTGAATCCTAGACAAGAAATCAGCTACTGTATTTTGTTTTCCTGGTCTATCCAACACAGTAATATTGAATTCTTGCAAAAGTAAGAGCCATCTTGTCACTCTGCCATTAGTAACGGGTTTGTTCATTAAATATCTAATTGCAGAATGGTCAGTATGAATAAAAGTTTCATAGCCTATTATGTAATGTCTAAACTTATTAATTGCATGAACAACAGCTAAAAACTCTTTTTCAGTCACAGTATAGTTCAACTCTGTGGGAGTCAAATTTTTACTGGTATAATAAATGGCATAAGGAACTAAATCTTTTTGACCCAGCACAGCTCCCAGAGCTGTATCTGAAGCATCCATAGAAATATGGAAAGGGAGTTTCCAATTTGGTCCTCTCAAAATAGGTGCTTCAGATATTCTTGTTTTCAAAGTTTCAAAGGCTGATTGACAATCAGGATCCCATTTGAATTCACAATCTTTTGTAAGCAATTTGAAGAGTGGAGATGCTATTTTAGTGAATTTTTCTATAAATCTTCTATAGTAACCAGTAAATCCTAGAAAACTTCTAACATCTCTTTGACAATTTGGAATAGGCAACTTGGAGATTACTTCAACTTTTGATCTATCAACCTTAATCCCATCTCCTGAAATATGATGTCCTAAAACAATACCTTCAGTAAACATCATAAAGCATTTTTCATGGCTTAATGAAAGGTCTGTTTCTTTACATCTTATAAGAAATTTTTCCAAGTTTTCTAATGCCTCTTCAAATGAATTACCATAAGCTGTAAAATCATCCATATAAACCTCTACAAAATCATGGATTAGATCAGAAAAAATTCCTAGTACTGCTCTTTGGAATGTTGCAGGTGCATTACATAACCCAAAAGGAAGCACTCGGTAGGCAAAAGTTCCCCATGGACAAGTAAATGTGGTCTTATCTTGATCTTCAGGTGCTACATGAATTTGATTATAGCCACTAAAACCATCCAAAAATGAAAAGTACTTTTTACCTGCTAATGTATCTAATACCTGATCGATAAAAGGCAAAGGAAAGTGATCCTTCAAAGTTGCTTTGTTCAATTCCCTGTAATCAATGCATACCCTCCATTTACCATTCTTTTTAGGTACTATAACCAAAGTGGAAACCCATCGGCTATCTGAAATTGGATAAATGAAGTTTACATTGAGTAGTTTTTGGAGCTCTTCTTTCACTATCTCCCTAAGATTTGGATTCATCCTTCTTTGAGGTTGTCTGATTGGTCTACTGTTTTCCTCAATATAGATATGATGGATGAAAGTCTTAGGATCAATACCTTTCATGTCAGTATACTCCCATGCAAATGCAGTAGAATGTTTTTGCAAGATTTTGATTAGTTCTTCTTGTTGTGACTTTTCCAAATGTTTGTTGATATTCAATGTTTTCCCTGGAAAAATCTCAATGGTAGAACTACCAAACTCTTCCATAGAGTAAAGAGAAATTTGTCTTGATGATAAATATTCTATGTCAGATTCCAATTGAAATTGTGTGGGGTCATATTATGAAGATATCTCAAAATTTTCTAATGTGTTCAGAATTTGACTATCCTCACTGATTTCAGAAATGGTAAAGACAGGTTGTATAGTGTCCTCATCATCAACCCATTCATTGTCTCCTACTTCTGTGATTGCTTTTGTTGGAGGATACAAATTGAATTTCTTTATCGAATTACCATTAGAAATGTACATATCCCCAGATCTACAACTAATGAAAGCATCAGCTGTGGCTAGCCAAGGTCTTCCTAAGATAAGTGGGTGTCCTCCTAGATTACTCTTGGGAGTCAAAATCATAAAATCTATTGGATATTCCCAAGAATCTAAGGAGACTGAAATATCTTCTAATACACCATCTGGTTTAATAATTGATCGATCTGCAAGTTGCAGTAAAGTAGGTGTAAAAATAAGGTTAGGAAGTTTTAGCTGGTCCATAGTCTGTCTACTCATAATTTTAATAGCATCTCCTAAGTCAATCAATGTGTTTGGAATTTTTATCCCATTTATATGTATCTTGACAATTGGACTTCCTGGATCTACATACTTCTGCATGGTAATTTTTCCCATCATAATATCTGCAATTTTTCCTACCAGGTGGATTCTTCTTGTGTCTTTTAGTTTCCCTCCTGGTCTTTTGAAACTCAACTCCTTTATTGTTTTTGCTAGAATAGGAATCTCTCGAATGGCTTGTAACAAGGGAATATTTATACAAACATTCTTTAATTCATCTAGAAAATCATAGTTAGGCAACAAGATTTGTTTTTCCACCCCCTTGTCAATTTGTAGTCTTTCAGGAAAAGGAGGTGTAGATGAAGATGCAGGTTGCTCAACTATAGGAGTTGTGGGTGTTAACTTTTCTTTTTTCTTTTTGAATGTTTGAATTTTGAAGAGATGCTTCCTCGGAACCCTCATTGACTTTAAGAGAGTCCTCCTCAGAGTTATCTTGCTCTTGAATATCTATAGAAGGTTTTTCTAAAACTCTACCAGATCTGAGTTGTACATCATTGAGAGGAACAATCATATAGGTAGGAAATTGTTGTCCTTCTACCATGTAAGTATTCTGAGGATTTTTATTGTTAGGATTTGGCAATGGCTGAGTTGGAAGTTGATTTGTCTTTTGTTGGTATGGGAGCATGAGTTGAGGATTTGGATTTTGTTGAGAAGGTTGTTGTTGTGGAAATGGCAATGAAAGTTGTGGATTTGGGTTTAGAAGTTGTGGAGCTTGTTGATTTTGAAAAGATGGAGGATATTGATAAAATTGAGCAAATCTCCCATAAGGATTTTGCATCCCATGTACCCATGGCTGATATGGATTTTGATGTTGGGGCTAAGGTTGTTGCCAAGGATTCCAATTTGGTGGGTTTTGAAGATTCATAGGGTTATTAAACCCTTGAGTTTGTTGTCCCTGCCAAGGTCTTCTTGCAACAAAACAGAGAGATTCTACTCAATTTGGGTCTTCTTGAAATACAGCTTTGAGTCCAGGAATTGAAGGACAATCCTTGATCTCATGATTCTCTGAGAAAATTATACATGTTTCTACAACTTTTGCATCCAAGGGACATTCCCTTAAAGCATGTTTCTTCCTACATTTCGGACAAAAGATGGCTAGAGCATCTGTTTATGCTTTCTGCTTGTTTTGGATTTTAAGGGTGTCTAGTTGTTCACTAAGGCTCCCTAAGATATCAGTTTTGAACTCATCAAGCATATTACCAATCTATGCCCTACTTACTGATCCAGTTGCAGATTTGTTAGCCCTAATAAGAGAAGGATCCCTAGGCCCTTTTCCTGTTTTAGATTTTCCTCTTGAGAGATGGACACATAGTTCTGTTATGTCATGAAGTGGAAGTTGAGAAATGTCTCCTTTCCCCATCATGTTTAAAATATATATCCATTCATCTCTAATGGCTTTTAATATGAGGGCTTTCAAGGTTTCATCATCTAAGTTGCCCATCTTTGCTCTTTTTAAGTTGTATTGAAATCTTTCAAGTAAATCTTCCAAATTTTCGTCTTCTTTTTGCATCATTTTGAATACCTCATCCTTGTGATTGGTGGGCATACAATAGTCCAAGTATCTATCCAAAAATGTTTGTTTCATATCATTCCAAGTCCTAATAGATTGAGTGGCTAATCCCATGAACCATTTCAAAGCAGCTCCCTTCAATGTTGAAGGAAACGGTTTGAGTTTTTGAGAGTCTTCCATATAGTCATAGGTTCGGCACACGACTTCAAACTCAAACAGAAATGTTTCAGGATCCTCACTTCGCAATCCATAAAATTTGGGGAGGACAGATGGTGAGATATTTTTCATCGTTGTATGAGTTTCCTCATCAACTATAGGGAATCCAAACAAGTTGTCTCCTTCCCTATTTCTTCCATTATTACCTTCACCATTGTTGTCTCCATTGTTTCCTCCTCCTCTACTTCTACCTCTACCTCCAAATCCATCTATTATTTCCTCTGCCATGATAGTTTCTTTAGAGTCCTTAAAGTCCTCTGGTTCTTCTATCAAGGGAGGATGATAGGGAGTCTCTTCCTTTTCTAAATGAGATTTAGTAGGTGGTATAGGAGAATCCTCTAATTCAGCTGCTCCTTGAATTCCAAAAATATTAAGGCTAGGGGTAGATGGTGGTGATTCTTTTCTATGCCTTGAAGAAGATGGAGTTGTAAAAATCGAACTCTTGGCTTTAGCTATAAACCTTCCCCTAGAATCTCTTGCTCTATGCATGTCATTTTTTTTTTTTTTTTTTTTAAAGTTGGGCTAATAATTCTCTTTCTGATCCTCCAGGTCACACTAGGTGCAAGAAGAGAGCATACTTAAGAAATTACTGAACCAATAACTCTCTTTTCTGATCCTCCAGGTCACACTAGGTTCAAGAGGAGAGCATACTTCAAGAAGTTATCAAGTTTTCCCTTCTTTTTATTATTATATTTTTTTTTTAAGAAATTGGCTTACCTAGTTACACTTCCCCGGCAACGGCGCCAAAATGTTTGGTCAATTTAGTGTGTCCTAAATTGCTACATCAATTTGTCAATCCGGGATTCGTAAGCTGACGAAGTGTGGTGCACTATATGTGCAAGATAACCTATCTCTTACTTTTTGTCGTTTTTGGATTTTTATGAAATTCTAAAAAAAACAAGTATGGAGACAAATATTCAAGACAATGATGTCCTTCTAATGATTTTCCAAACTTCAAAAGAATTTTAAAACACACAATGACAAAATTAATTCTTCAAAGAAAATGAAATTGCATCACTATTCTAGTCAAACAAACAATGAACTACTGATCATGAAACTCATTATCCTTGCTGCTGTCCAAATACAAAAGAAACTATGCTTCAAGAAATCCAAGAATTGCAACAAAGTAAATCTAAATAAAATTACATCAACTTATATTCTGATCCCTCACCATTAGTCCAGCTATGGCTTTCGGAGGTAACCATAAACAACTTGAGCAATATGATATCTAATTTGCAGAAAAAGAAACTAATATCAAACTACACACTCATACTTCAACCCCTCACCATTAGTCCAGCTATGGCTTTCGGAGGTAACTGAAAATGACATGAGCAATTTAATATTTCTAACTTGCATAAAGTAAACTAATATCAAACTACACACTCATACTTCAATCCCTCACCATTAGTCCAGCTATGGCTTTCGGAGGTAACTGAAAATGACATGAGCAATTTAATATTTCTAACTTGCAGAAAGTAAACTAATATCAAACTACACACTCATACTTCAATCCCTCACCATTAGTCCAGCTATGGTTTTCGGAGGTAAGTGAAAATGTCATGAGAAATTTAATATATCTAAATCTAACTACTGAAGCAAATGTGCAAGACTGAAATAAACAAACAGTGCTGGAATTAAACAAAAACTAAGAAAAGTAAATTAGCAGAAGGACAATATTGATTCTATGTCATTAGTCATTATAAAAAGATGTACAAGTGCCCGGGCTGCCTATTGTAATTTGAAACAAGAACACCGATCAGTTAACCACAACATAAAACATGAAAGATTATGGACAGAAGTAAAATGTAAAGCATGAAAGATTATGAATAGAGATGAAGCATAAATACCATGAAAGATGCAATGTATAAACACGTGAATGACTTATGGCACAATGAACTTAAAGAAATAAAACAAGAAACTATACAGTAATGCACAAAACCTCAGCGTGTGCAGGGGCCCTCTACACCAGCCTTGGGCAACAGCCTTCAAATACGAATTACGCTTAGAAACAGAGTCTTCTTATATATTAAAATGCAGTCATAACAGAGAAATGATATTACAGCACAGTGGCAACGCAATTACATTACAGAGCTATATGGAGGCTAACTATTATGCGTATGAAAATGCGTTATTTATAACAAAGGTGATATAACTAATTCCCAAAATTTTGTGCTGATAGAGACACGTGAACCATCACGTCCAGAGATCCAGCATCATGGCCGCGGTGAGGAGTAAATCTATGAAGAGTGGATGTTGGATTCGGCTTATGGAGCCGTGTACAGGTGTTGATGTGTCTCCCGTAAATTAGAAACGGTCATACAAATCTTCACGTGATGAGAAATAGAGTCCTGTCACCGTGGGACTCTACGGTTGACTTCCACTTGGCCACCTTTGACTGCAGCCTCCTTAGGTGAATTTGCCCGAGCCAATAGGACACGATCCATGTCCACATCATTTCCGACTTGCCCATGTGGCTCGAATTGCCTGAAGACACCTGTAACATAGAATTTCACAAAATGGCTGCGGAAAGTTGCAGCAGCTGCGGAAAGTGGCAAGATTCCGCAGCTAAATGAGCAAAAATCTAAATCAAACAGCAGACACAAAACATAGTTAAAAACCATTTTAGATGCTCTTTTACAATTAATATGCAATGATATTGACAACTTAGAAGGTTCAGGTGAATAAAAAAGGTCTAGAAAGGTGTATAGGAAAGATGCAGATTTGAGACTCAACAACACCCTCACCAAGGTTTTATTTGAAGATTATGCTAAACCATTTCCCTATGGGTAATATGTGGTAGAGTGCCCCAATACGATATTATATTGTTAACAGAAGCTGATGAATTTCGCAGACTTAACAGCTTGAGCATTGTCCGTGACAATCTTAGCAGGACAACAAAATATTGAGATGACGTTATCTTCCAGAAATTTTATCACTACTATGTCTGTTGCATTCCTTGCTGGCACAGCCTCCACCCATTTAGTGAAGTAGTCGGTGGCTGTTAATATCCATTTATGTTTCCCACTTGATGCAGGATGAATTTCACCAATAAATCGATTCCCCACTGTTGGAAAGGTTCCTCTATGTGTAATGGGATCATGGGCAAGGGTGCAAACTTCTGCCTTTCAACAAACTTCTGACATTTTTCGCAGGCTCTTACCCGAGAAAAAACATCTCCGAAGAGCTTGGGCCAGAAAAAGCCAGCTTTCAAAATCTTATGTGCAGTGGCTCTCCAGCTATAGTGACCACCACAGATTCCCTCGTGAAATTTTGTCATTATTTCTTCCACTTCATTTTTGGTGAGACATAGGAGCAATATGCTTGATGGGTCTCTCCAGTACAGACGTCCATTTGCTACAATGAATTTCTGGGATTTAAGCCTCAGCGTTCTATATTTTGTTTTTTCACAACTTTGGGGACATCTAAAAGTCAATACATATTCTACAATTTCTTTTTACCATGGACTGAGGAGGTACTTCATATGAGTTTTATGTGTAGCTGTTTCTATCCCACACCGTTCATCTGTTTTTTCAGACTCATCGTTTGCTACCATAGATAAATTTATCCCCAAAGCCTGACAATTTGACTCTGACATGATTTTAGCTAATCCCTGTCCTTTAATTATCTTGGTGGGACATATCTCCAACTCATATTATTGTATCTTTGCAATCCATTTGCCTCTTTTCCCCTCACTATCTCCCTGGATGAGGATGTATTTCACAGCTGTTGTGGGTACAATTGCAGTAATGGAAGACTGCAAGACATACATCCGAAAGGCCTTGAGGTATTTGACTAGGGCATAAGCTCGTTTCTCCATGATGTTGTATTTTAACTCAGCATCGCAGAGCACCTGACTGAAGAAGGCGATAGGTTTCTCGTACCCCTCCTTGTTATTTTGTAATAATATTGCTGAAACAGTGTGAGGAGATGCAAATGAAAATATCATGAAGGGCTTAGTATAATCCGGTCCAGCCAATAATGGAGCTTCCACGAAGGCGTTTTTAATCCTGTTAAAAGCCTTGCGTGACTCAGGAGACCACTTTACTTCATTATTTTTCTTCAACATCTCAGTTATGTGCCAGACTATCTCCGCATAGTTAGGTATGAACCTTCTCAGGAAGTTGATATGTCCAAGGAACACTTGGACCTCTTTCTTGTTTCTGGGTAAGGATATACCATTTATAACTTCTAACCTTTTTGGGTCAATTTTCACCCCAGCCCTTGTCATAATATGCCCCAACAGTTTACCTTCTTCTAAAGAAAATAGTGATTTTTGAGGGTTTAGAGAGAGTCCATACCTTCGGCACTTCTTAAAGGTTCTGCACAAGTGTTCAATATGTTCTGCATCATCCCTCGAGAACATAGTGATGTCATCTAGGTAGACCGCCATGAATTTATCTTGTCCCCCCACAAAAGAAATATCCATAGCCCTTTGAAAGGTAGCCCCTGCATTGATCAGTCCAAACGACATTCGAGCATACATAAACGTCCCCCAGGGAGTGGTGAATGCGGTCTTCTTTTGATCCTCTGGAAGCACTGCCACCTGATTGTATCCAGAAAAACCATCCATCATGGACATTTGTGAAGCTCCCACTACCTTCTGCAATATATGGTCCATCTTTGGCAGTGGATAATTATCCTTTAGAGATGCTCTATTTAAATTCTGAAAGTCGACACACAGTCTTATCTCTCCATTCTTTTTTTGAACTGGGACCAAGTTGGCCACCCATTCAGAATATCTTAATGGTACAATGATCTTGGCCTTTAACAGCTTCTTGATTTCCTTTTCTATGGAAGGAAGGAGTAAGGAGTTAATCTGTCTTAGCTTCTGTTTGTGTGGCTTTGCATCTCCTTTTAACGGGATCTTATGCTGAATGATGCTGATATCAAAAGTCTTCAAATATTGATAGGACCACGCAAAAACATCTTTGTATTTTTGAAATAATTTCTAATATTGCTCTTTATATTATTCAGGAACCTTTTTAGACAACTTCACAATATTCGGATCGGCCTCAGTGCCGAGGTTCAGGTCATCCACCTAATTTTCTTCGACCACCTTACTTGGTTGTAGTGGGACATCATTTTTATCGAACAACCTCTCCAAAGGGACCAGTCCTCTGGGTATCACATTCCCTTTGAGTTGCAGCACCTTATGACTAGCCATGTTTTCTTGCCATTTGTTTTGAGGAAGGTCTCTCTTCGCCGACATCTATATCCATATTGGAGAACTCTCCAACAGTTTCCATAAATCTTCTCACTTGATCCTCATCTTCAAACACCTGCCAGTGCTTGACATTTTCGAGGATGGAAGGAAGGTAGCGAACCTCTATCTCGTATCTTAAAAGAGGATTCTGAGGTGGCCGAAAGGTACTGGCGGCCACGGCAAGAGAATCTGCCATTCTGTTCTGATCTCTTGGCATGAATTGAATATTAAATGCTAAGAAGAAGTTATCTACCAAATCCCATACCTCATTTCTATAAGCCCTCAGTTGTGGGTGCTTAGCTTGACACTAATTTCTCACCTGTCTCACCACCAATTCTGAATCTCCCAGTACTTTTAGGCTCTGAATATTCATACTCCTCGTTGTTTGTAAACCCAAGAGCAATGTTTCGTATTCAGCTACATTTTTTGTGGCTTCATATTCCAATTTAAAAGATAATGGGATCAATTGTCCGGTAGGGGAGATCAGGAGAACCCTAGCTCCATTTCCTTCTTTCGAGTTGGCTCCGTAAAAGTGCAGCGTCCAAACTCCAACTTCTTGATTTCCTGAGGATTGCTCACTCTTGATCTGACAGAAAGATGGCTCATGTAAATAATCTTGGTCTTCTTCCAGCATCAGACAAGAAAACTCACCCTTTTTTCTATATACCGGTGAATTTACTGAATTTTCGGCCTTAGTGACCATCTTTACGAACCTTGTTTCCTGGTATAATCTCATTTCTTGGCCTCCAAATACAGTGATGGTCGCATAAGTCAGGTCCAGTTTTATCGATCCTCCAATCTTTTTTCCCCAAGATCTTGACAACAACATCCCAAATCGAGCTGGGATATCTGCCACTACTATGTCCATCACCACGCTCTTAGCCAGGATTTGGGCTAGATTTAACACCAAATCCTTAATCATCCCCAAACATTTGACTCTTTTGGAATCAAAAGAGTAGAGGTCTTTATATGGGTGAGTAATTTGCAACCCCAATTGCTCCATCACCGACAAGGGCAGGAGATTATGAGACGCTCCAGAATCCAGCATACAATTATGCAATAAGAAATCATGGATTACTAATGAAACATAGAAAGGAGGGGTCGAAGCATCTAATTCTTCAACATGAGGACCGAACACAACCATGGGCCTTTCTTCCTGGAGGTTCAAGCTATCTGGGATTTGGGCTACTTCTGGGGGAAGCATGAAAGAAGAGACCTAAGACTGGTAGACTGGCTGTTTTAGTAGTTCAGTCAGAGGGACTGGGATTTTAACTTTTTCAAGTTATTTTTGCAGATTAAAGACAGAGGAGGACTTTTCTATGGTATTTTTTTTTGGCTCTCTACTCTCAGCTAGAGGTCTCTCTTCTTTCAGAACAGGTTTAGCATTTGGAGTAGGGGCCAACTTAGAAGAGGAAGGAATGGGATTATTAGAATGTAAAGGCTCAGTTATAGGTCTCTTACCTTTATCTCCGACCTTCTGCACAGTTGCCTCCTTCTGGATAGTTATCTCTTTCTGAGGCATGTCTTCTTTCTATTCTTGTGTATAGGTTCTCTTTCTGGAAGATCTGAGATCATATTTTCTATGGAAATGTGCTTGCATGGAGTCTACGAATTGCTTACAATAATCATCGATCTCTGATCTTCAGCAGCACTTGTTTTTTCTTCTTCTTCTTGCAATGAAAGCCCCACTCCTTCACCTTCTTGCAAAGAAGACTCAACTTCATCACTATTTGAGTAAGCGAGATAGTGATCATCTGGCCCATCTTGGATATCTTCGGTAGGGCCATCCATCTGCCCTTCCAGATACAACGGGGGATTTATATGGTCTTGTTGCTCCTTCCGGTCTCTTTGTAGTATTTGTAGAGGAGGCTTTCTTTATTGTGGGTTATAACCCCTGTTTGGAGCAGTTTGGAATGGCTTGGAGGATGAGTTCTTAGCCTCAAGCTCAAGCTTCACCAGCTTGCTTGAAAGGTTCTTGATCATTTTATTCATCTCCTCGATTTTATTTTCAACTACCTCTCTATCTTGGCCAGATGTGGATACTTCTTCTTTCCCTCTCCGTCTAGCATCGTGATCTGGCCTCCCCTTTGATTTACCTATAGAGGAAAAATTAGCCTCCACCTCCAGTGCATCAGTCTGGGCCTCATCCAGGGTAGCGGACTTCCTTTCTCGTAAAGAGAATCCGAATTCTGAATCAAATGCCGCTACAAGCACCACTTTAGTAGCAATCTGGTGAGGTTTCATTTCAGCTGGGATACTTGTGTATAGTTTATTGAACCTTTTAATGAATTCGGGCACACTTTCGTTATGTCTTTTTCTGAGCGCATTAAACTCTTTAAGATAGTATCCATGGTCTTTCTTTTTGTTGAGCCCCAAAGATGTCCTTTCCTTTCACCAAATTTCACTTCATTGCATTTTTCCTTTATTAGTTATAGGCTTAAAAGATCAATAGGAATGATTAAAATTACTTTAAGAATGCATGCAATGACTGACTTAATAAACTTTTGTGGTTTTGTTGTCATAGTGATTTTTTATCAGACTTAGCTACAGAATGCAGCCATTCTGTAGCTAGTCGTATATTCCGCAGCCATATTTATGTTCACACAGGTTACAGGTGTCATTTCAAGGAAAAACGCATATGGTTAAATTCCAGAACTCTCCTACATCATTCCTTGCCCTCTACGAAGTCTGAGAAAAAATCTGCAAGTGGTTATGCACGTGGAGGAAGCCAAAACTGAGAAGTAGACTTCTGCAAGGACAAGGACTCTGCAGATGTCTTCAGCAAAGTACGAGTCCTCAACAGGAGTTCTAATTCGATTTTGATTGAAAAAGACACCTATGCCTATTTCCACGCAATGAAATTTATGTATTTTTCTTATAAAAATAACTCGGTGAACCGAGAGACAGTTAGTTAGTTGATGCTTTGTTGTTAAGTTCTCAAAGACGGTAATACTCTGTTTCTGAGCGTTTTTTCCTTTAATGAAAGAAGTACAACTTTGATGCATGATTTGAGGCAACGTTAAGGAGTTAAGCATTCATGTGCTAATCTGATGGTAGAGGGCCCCTACTGTCTGAGAGGCTTTGTGCATATTTTCTAGATAAGTGATTTTTAACTCTGTTTATTCTTAGTTTAGGCAGTTTTCTGAGCATCATGTTTTATGTTTACTTACATCGAATATTGCAATCAATATTGTTCTCATGAAATGTTCCAATATATCACTAACACGTGAATGAGATAGAGCTGTAGTACTTCGAAGGTTAATTTCATTTTAGTTCAGTTTTGTTCATTGTATTTCAAGTTTTATTAGTTAATTTCATTCTAGTTTGTTAATTAGACTTAAAGGACCCTCATTATTTTACAAGTTTCTCTTGTTCTTAATCTCTTCCAACACATCATTATCATATGCACAAGAATTAGTTACATCATTTTGGGTTCTTGACTATTCTGCAATCTCTCATAAGTTTACAAACAACCTTTTTCCAAAGCTATTCCAAGAGATCTCTAACCCTTGAATGAGGCTTAATAGTAACATTTTGAGTGGCAGAATGGGTTAATTTTAGTTTCATAAGTCATTTTAGCATAGGGTTCCTTGCTATGTTGCAGATAATCTTTTCTCAAAATGTTCCAACAAATTTCTAACTATGGATGAGATTTTCTCTGTGATATTGTAAGTTGTTGTTTGCTATAGAGAACTTCATTACATCAAACTTATCCTTTTCTCAAGTTGTTCCAACATACCTCTAATGAAATGAATTGGACTGAATTTAATGTTATGAGTTATTTTTCTTGTCAAGCTTTACAATCTGTGGATTAGCATTTTCTGTTCTTAAGTGCCATACATAGTTTAGAGTAGGTTTTGTTCTGTTTGAGTGTGATCAATAACTTCTCTTTGCCAAAAATTTAGTTCTTTTCCTCTTAGCATAAAAAAACAAAACCAAAAACACTAGAAAAACACTAAACACAACGAAGAAGGAAGAAGATACCTAGGCACATATAGTGCACTTCACTTCAACAGTTTACTAGCCCTGGTTGACAATTTATGACATCAATTTAGGAACACTAAGTTGAGTAAACACTTTTCTCCCCACTTTCTGATAAAGGAATTTTCCATCTCTTCCCAGTTAGTAATGGAGTGGTCTCCCAAAGTTTTGAACCATTTTCTAGCCTCTCCATCTAAGGACTGGACAAACAGTCTCAACACTACATCTAGATGTTCAACATTGAATTTTTCTGCAAAGGCGCAGAAAACTTCCAGGTGTTTCTGAGCTTCAATATCATTTTCTCCATTGAAGCAAGGTATGATTTTCAAATAATCTTGAGGCATGTCATTCAAGATCTGAGGCAATGCCAGGGGGGCATATTTGTTTAATAGGAAGTCCGGAACAGCCATCGGAGGTTGTGGGGGTGGCGGCAGAATCTGATGCGTAAGAGAAGGTGGTGGAAGAGAAGTATGTATGACAATTGGTATGTATTGAACGGAAGCTTGAGGGGTTGATGGGAATGCTGGACTGTTAACAGCAGAAATTTTTGTGACTTGTTTGACTTCTTCAACTTCAGGAGTGGGATGGAGAAAGAAGCTAGTGGTATCTACAGATTCAGCTTCATCTTTAACTTGAATATTTTCCAGAGAGGGTTTATCTGAAGAATAATCAAGGGTTCTCACCGCGGAATCAGGACCTTGATTCTGAGCTATTTGGGAGAAGGATGGAGAGTCTTCCAAAGAAAATCTAGGAATATCTGTGTGAGCTGACTTTCTTTCTCTCCAACCTCTCTTGTGTAAAATCTTTTCTGGGTCAGACACTGAAGGTGTTCTCAACTGGGATGTATCTGACCTCAGATGTGGCTTTCGGGAAGCCAGGACTACAAATAGATTTTATCTTTTGAATGACAGTGGAGTCGCCAAGATGAGGGATCTAAAACTCTCAACCCTTCCTTCTCACCTATTCTGAAAAGATTTAGCTTTTCTCAAATTCGTGTCCCTGACAACGGTGCCAGAAAGATATTGTAACTCCTAGAGACAATCTTGATTTGTATAAAGACTAGTGCCTAGGACATCTTAACCGCAAGGAGCATATGATTCAACTGATAGGAGTTGACATGATAAGGCTCTCATGCTATAGTCACTTGGATGAATGGTTTGATGAAAATGGAACCAAGACCCCAAAATAAAACACAACGACTGTGAGACTGTAGTAACAAAGTACAAACTTCAATATATAAATTTATCTGACAGCTCTAAGACAAAACGCTGTAGAGGGGGTTGAATTCTAAAATGACTCATAGATATTAATAAAAGGTAGGTGATGACTGTGTAAGAAAATGTAATAAATGTTACCTGTAACAATGGCTTATCCAGAGGAAAAATTCACAAATACTGGGCCTATGCAAAGATAAGAATCCATATATGAGAACAATTTTAAAGACAAGGATCCATTGCAGTTAACATCAGAGGAACGATGGAAGAGGTGGAGAATGAAACAGAATATCTTGCCTGAGCCATATTTAAAGTACTAGACATGAGTAAACATGAGTATCTATAATGATAAATTCACATTTAAACATATGAGCACTCGCATTCCAAAACATAGATATGAGAAATATGGAGATATGTGAAATGAACACATGTATTAAAAACATAAGGAAGAGCTACAAACTGTGGATCACCCAGATTAGAATCCCAAAAATCAACGAAGCTTCTTATCACTGAATCCCAACGGGATCTTCAACATTGATATCCAAAATTCAGACAAAATACATACAGAGTCCTTTAACTAGTGAGTTCTTTGGAAAATCTGGAACCCTGTAGATGTCATTCCTTTCTGTTTTTATAGCGTTTTCAAAGGACATACGCGAAAATATATTTTGGGAAAATATATTCTCCGCGTGCTGGTATGAAATTTTAAGTTCTGATCAAAACATCAAAATTGATGATGGGGTAGAAATGCTTCCCATCATTTTACAAACTGGGCTCATGGCTGTTTCTAATAAAAATAACACAACTGTCTAACTGAAAGTAAAATTTGCAAGAGTGAAGTACAAATTTCACTCAAATATTAAAAAGTAAGAAATAAAACAAGAGGCCATGTGGGCCCAATCATGAGTTAAAAACTTTTAGTGGTGGGAAAGAGTTGAGGCAGTTGCTGAAACAGGTGGTACTATGGTTGCAGAAGAGCTGGCTAACGAACTCGCGTGATTGGTACATCTCTGCCAGGTGTTGGCTGCAGGATCAGGTATCACGATGAAGGCTTCAACCCGAATGTAAACTTCATTCAGTTCGGTATAGCTCGCCTGAGTGAGTATCCTACATTTCACCTAATGAAGGAGGGAGAATTCTTTACTGAGTATTGAGACTATAGTTTCAGCCTTAAGTTGGGCAGACTTCTCAGAAGGTATGTTAGTTTGATTCATCACTTCTGTCAGCCGGCATTCATAAACTGGTAATGGCTGCAAAACTGCATTTGAAAGCTCCCAGCATGATGGGAGGCTGACGAGTGTTAGTTCGGTCCAAACTGTTTCAAACTGTTCCAAACTTGCCACCACCTTTTCCAAACTACTCAGTACAAAGCTACGCGCAGATTCCTTTTCCATCACTTTCTGACATTCTGACGCCTCCTCGAACCTGCTCTTGATTCCTTGCTTAACCAAATCTTCTGAACTTAAATAATTTAAGAGATAAATATACCTTTTAGCATTTTCGACCCTAGTTGAGGCGTCAGTACTCCCTTCGTGAAGTGTTCTTCTGAATATGGGCACTACGACCCTCTTTTCTTCAATGATGGTCAAGAAAACCCAACGCTTCTTTACTTCCACAATGATATCAGTCCAAATCAAGTGCCGAGAGTCCAGAAGGGTAATGTTTCCCTTTATCCGACTTGTGAGGTCTCGAATAGTCTTCTCCTGCTTTCCCTCCTCTATCTCCTTCTACAGAGTAGCTACCTTCTTGGAATTCTCCTTGAGGAGGGCCTCGAGCTTGCTGATCTTCTATCGTGCCGTTAAAACCTATTTCTCTGCCGCTCTAAGTTCAGCTAGCGCCATGATCAATTGCTCAGAGAGTGAGCTGGTCCCTTTAGGAGGTGGTGTAGAGCATACATGTGTATCCCAGTTTTTCTGCAGCTCGTCCATATTTACCTGAAGGGCGGTTATCTCACCAGAAATTATAGTATTTTCTTCCCTTTCCTTGGCAAGGGAGTCTACCAGATTGGCCTTATCCTTTTCGACCTGGGCTAATTCAGCATTTTGTACGTGCTGGGAGCCAGGTATATTCACCTTATGCTTCAGGGTTGCAACCTGCTTTTGCAATTCTGAGATGAGATGGCCTTGAGGGTCTACTTTACTGCTCTCCTTTCCTTTCACCACTGCTTGGATACTACGTAAATCATTTGAGAGTGCACGGGACTTGATCTTCTCCATTCTGAGGTTGTCAAACACTTGGTTATGCTTGGTTTGTAACTTCCTCAAAGTGAGGGAGAGCTTCACCACCTCGTCCTTTAGCATATCACCAAAACATTGGAACATATTGCACTTGTCAATTAGTGGGACTTGTGACATGGTTACTGCTATTTCAAGAGCTCTATAGCTGGTGGTGCCAGCCTGTGGATCTAAAATTGCTTCAGTCATGGCCATTATCAATTTTTCTTTGTCCATATCGATTGCAGCTGAAAAACTAGAATGATACTTATCAACATATCCCTCTAATTTAGACAAGTTCTTTTCCCTGACCGCTCTGTTCCTTGCCTTCCTTTCACTTTCCCCTCTGGAGCTGGTAGCAGTGATGGCTTGTGAAACTTCTGAGAAGTCATAAGATGATGTGCCATCACGTATTACCACAAAATCTGCTTTGCCCTTGTCTGATTGACCATAAAATGTTTCTTTTTGCAGCAATTTCTCTTCTCTGATGCTTCCTTCTTCATTGTTTATGGTTCTTTGCCTTTTGGAAGGCGGGGAACCTTCTCTTGAAGCACCAACCTCTTCCACCTGTTTCTGACCTGCTTCTTATGTTGAAGCAGTATCTCCTTTTTCCCCTGTCGCAGATAAATCAGTCTCCATCTGTGAAAGCAAAGGCCAGGTTTCAAGATTAGCTCTCCACTCGATGAAGGGTCTAGTTTCATGAGCATAAGGATTTGATTTAATCTTCTTCCTTTTATTTGAGATGATTCCTTTTGGATCGTAGGGCCAAGATTTCCCTTGCCTTAAATCCATGCCCTTGATCAGTCTTCCACTATGGGAAGGGCATGCCTTAAGTTAACAATGAAGGGGCCGACGGTTATAGGAAGCTTGAGAATGAACCCCTTTTTCGCAAGGAGGAAGTGGAGTTGGTAAGCCTTCAAGGTCTGTCGGAGGTATTCGAGGGCATAGATCCACAGGGCAGGAAAAACTGGAAATCTGTAGGGGGGAACTTCCGCACCATAAACCCTGATTTCAGTGTATTCATCCAATAGGTACCAGTCTCCCGTGCTTTTAGCCTCACTGTACTGCAGCCATTTCTTCTGCTCAAGAAAAATCCTAGGTGCAGTATTATCATGGATAATGGTATAATCTATGGACATAAAATTGTTCAAGAAACTTGAATAGCCCACCCCATTTTCCAACTGATGTGTTGCAGGATTCCAGTCAAAAACAGGTCTTGGCTGAGAATTTATCCTATAGACTTTTTCTAAACCCAAACCCTCAAACTTATCAGCCTGTTGGAAGAGGAAAAGATAGAAGACCATGGAATAGAAACGAAAACGACCGGTATCTGAGAGGTCCTGAAATTGAGTTTGGATGGCGGAGGCCAAGAAACTAGGGATTTCCAATACAACACCAGGTTGCGACATTAACCATAAAAGGGCTATGCACTCTTTCGAGACTTGCTTGACCCCTTCTATACCTAGTAATCCTGCAATGAGAGCAAGGGTGGGCTGAAGGTCCTCCTTGAATGTACTCAAGGGCACTAAATCCGCGGACGGGAAGGCTGTGAGGCGGGAATCGGAAATAGCAGTGACAAAATCGCTCTGTTGCCTCCATGGTAATTTAGAAAACTGACGAGATAGTGTCATTTCATTGAAACTGACATAATTCGAACTGGTAGGGTAGTAGAGAGCTTTTCTGATGATTCTGGGGGATATGCTGAATATTTTGTTCCCCTGAGAGGATAGGAACATATCGCGGTGTTCATTGTAAGCCTCTTTGAGCCAACAAATAAATTCAACCACTGGGTAGACAGGGGGAGTAATTTGGTGATACAATCCAGACAAAACGACTCGGAACCTATCCCTATTTTCCACATGCTTCCTAAACAGCTCGGGCTTGACACTACTAATGAAAAACGGGTATTGTGGGTTTCGGATGTGGGCTTGCAAATCTGTGAAAGGTTCAGGTCTAGGGGCAGCTCTGGACTCGTGAGCTTGAGGGGTTTTGGGCTCTGACTTCTTGACCATGATTTTACCCATGACCATTATAAAAATGAAAAGTGAAAGGAAACCAGATAGTGCAAAAGGGATGGAATCTCTGCGTAGTAAGGACAATGCTCAGGAAAAACGATGTAGGGAGGTTGAAAACGACTTGGTAGACCTAGTACTGGGCGCTCACTATTGAGATTCAACAAGATGATGAGCTTAGTGAAAATATTTGCCTTCACTAAGTGAGCCCGCAGGCTATTTTTGGTGCAAGTCTATTTTTAGACTATGTCTATTTTTAGACATGTCGATCATATTTCAGAAATTGCAGGATGCTATTTGTGGATGGTTGATCAAGTTGGAAAAATAGATGAAATTCTATTTTTATAATATTAGGCAAAGTCTATTTATAGATCGTCAATCTAAAAATAGATTCATGTCAATTATTATTAGTTCTTAATAATAATCAGACTCTAAACGACAACTTATTCTCTTGGAGCACTTCAGTTCAGTGCACAGATGTGGCACATCAACTGACAGAAGGAATTACGCTATTCCTAAGGGTTTACTAGAGCTATTGCATGGAGGACTCAGTTAGAACTCAAGTGGTAGAGTTATGACACAGTTGGAAGAAGTAGTTATGGAGTTGTATTTAGTTTAACTCAGTTAGACTCAGTTGAGCTAGTTGTATCTAGTCTAACTGATCGATACACTAGTGAGAGTGGAGTGAATTAATTAGTTAATTAATTCATAAATAATAACTCATTAATCAACTAAACAATACAACAGTTAAATACAGTGCATGGCAGTTTCAGTGGAGACCAGTGGAGAGATAGGTGAAAGGGTAAGATAGACTATCTGTTGTGACTATTAGTGATGCATTGATTGCATCAAACACACAGTGGAGATGCCAATGAGGATTGCGCAGTCAATCCAAGTGTAATTCGAATTCATTCAGAGCTATTCTTCAACAGAGATTGTGCAGTGGAGGTAGGCTAGCAGGTGGCAAAGATCAGTGCATGGATTTGCAAGATTAAGCCTTATTAGTGTATGACGATTGTACTATATTGAGGGCTTGTGATAAGCTTTCTATGTTTGTATGAGATTGTCATATGATCTCCATGTTACATAATATATAGTTGGGGTTTTCAGCTTCAGGCTTTCCTGGTTAAAAACTGTGTTATGTGCGATTGAATATTTTTGTTTATGCTTCACATGTGTGTGCAATTAATTTTTCCGCAAAAGATTAACACGTGGAATAGATTCAATATCTTGCATAAAGTTAAATAGTGTGAGATCAGGTGGATCTTGGACATATGCATGCTTAGTGCATATAATTTCTACACTCGTGCTTTCGCTTATACAGTAACCCGTAAAAAGAACGTATTTTACCACAGTAAATCACGGAACAAGGTTATACAACTCAAAAACAGCCTGGAAAACAAGATTAGGGTGATGCTAGTAGGGCTGACATCATAAGGATGTCGACACTGAGACATGTGGCATCTGGTTATTTGCTATCATATTTTGGTTAGGTGCATACCACGCGTCGGTTTAAATGTCGGTATTGGTCGTGTACTGGGTTTCCTAGGACTTACCTTACCGTTGGATCATAGTGACAGCTGTACATCGTGATCAGGCCCACTAGAAAAGCCAAAGGAGTTTTGTAGCTACTTCAGACCTGTGGCCACTTCCCTCGCATAGTTTTTAACTCGGGTCTCTTTTACTCCCACATCATCAGGACTCCGAGGGGGGAATATTCCGCCTTCCCCTTACCATCCTTGACCCCCCCGGAATTTGTTCATGCGTCCCTCTCTTATGAATGTACGGAACATGGGCGGGCCCCGCCTAGTACCACTGTCTTGCACCTTTACCCTTTTTATTTCAATTAAAAATTTGCCGCAAATCTGCCTTATAATATAGTGCCTTATCCCCTTTCATATATGGATCTCTTTTCATATTTACCCCCTCACATCTTTTAAGCTATTCACCTCTTTATGCTGTCGGGTGATCCGCCTTTATAAGCTTTCTTAGGACTCGGAGGGTGAATGATATAACAACACAACCAATGTGCCAACCTCACACTTTGTTATAAAATTCCATTCAAATGTTTCACGGAAACCATGGATAATGATGGAGAATACATGAGAGATGAGGGCACAAGGAGGCCAATGGAGCTGTGAGCAAAGAGGAGGCAAAACAGTGAGCAAACCGGCGCATTCTTCAACGAATAATATTTTTTTTTATTGCAGGTGCAGAACCTTGCCCAAGGAATCTTGAGGGGCATCAAAGAGATTCCTTGAGGTCCCGAAATTTCCAGAGTCAGAATTTGACAAGTTTTATGTCGATTTTACACCTTTCGGCTACATGAATCCAATGGAGATGTTCGTTTCAGCAACAAAGATTCCCATTTTTCAGCCATTTTCCAGATTTGAGTGACGATGTCAGATTCCCAAGCGTGGACATTCAATTTTATGCCTCTCGATGCCACAAAACGATGGTGCGGACAGATTCAGCAGTTGAGCATCCACTTCTTTAGCCAACTTCAGGGGTTGAAGTATATGCATTATTGATGTCATGTGCACCTTTTATCATTTGTTGTGGGATGTAATATGTTGTTTATATCCTTGCTTGATGTATGTTGTGGGATCTATGTTTCTACTTCATGTGAGATGTATTCGCCATTGATTGTTATGACCCCTATGTAACCTTGTTGAAGGGATCCTCATCGTCACCTTGTGTGAGATTATGTCATGTTTATAGGAGGCTAATTGTGAGTGAGAGTTCCTGTAGCAGAACGTCTCATGGAGAGAAAAGCCACTCATGTTGAGGGCATATATCCTTGTATGACAAAAAACCTAGTCCATGTACATCATCACCATTTCCAGCACTATGTGAAGTGGCCTACCCCATTTTGACATCGGGCCTAAAGACGTAGCCCACACTGGGTGAACTACGTTATCAACGTCTCGTGTTCTTATGTTGTTGATTGTTGTCTTGTTTCCTCTTTCTTAAAGAATGCATATGGGTTCCTTTAATGCTCTTTTTAGTGCAATTATAACCACTTCGTAGAAATAAAATATCATGGGTAAATCCAATAGCTGACAGACCCAGATCAATACTTCTAAGACCTTAGGAATACTAATACAGTTGATGAGGAAGTGGTCACGCTTAAAAATATTGCAAGAGTATTTGGGTTTGTGATGCATGTTGGAGGTTTCCTCAATATTACAAATACTTATAGCCATGGTTGGTTGGTTTACTTTTTCCTTATCTTGCTTCTTCTTCTTCTTCCCTTTCTTCTTCCTCTTAGCCACTTGGTTACTAGCATCAAGGATTTTACCACTCAAATAAGAAGAAAAGGAGGAATACATGTTGGGCGAAGAAGGTAAATGGTCAACATGAGGTTGGTGACGTTGAGATGGTGAACTCGGTTGAGATGAAGAAATCTGTTGAGGTGGAAAAAAATTGAGTATTTGAGGCCAACGAAGTTGAAAATAACCACACTAGTAAGTATATGGTAAATCAAGCTAATGACAGTGTAGCCATATAAGGAGGACCAACATTTCCAAAGCAAGGAAAAGGACTAGGACTCTCGTTAATAGAGATTCTTTGGTTGGTAAATTCCAGAATTGTTTCCATTATTTTCAACTTCATTGAATTTTATTAACAATTTAAAAATATTAAAAATTCAAATTCACAATTCATACCTAAGGTCTCTAAAAAGTAAAAACAAACAAATGAACATGCGCCACAAAATCTAAGAAGCAATCCACACACAAAAAATATGTTTCCACAATAAAATCACTAGTTTGTGATGGAATCCAACCTCACCGAGATTAATGTGGAACACTAACGGTCGGAACAGTTACCCTGACAACCTACTTAATGAAATAGTCTGGTGCAAGTAACTCCACTATGCCATCTCAAAGTGAAGGCTACCCTTCGGAAATTCCAAGTGAGTCTAGTCAACATTTGCTCCAGGTATAGTGGGACCTTCCCTCCACTGTCACCTTGGGAAAAATCCTAAGATTATAGCCACTAAGGTTACCAACTGATATAATCAAACCTGGGGGAAATGTCTATGGCCTGATATACAAGCAAGGGAAAAGTATCAAATCTCAATCCCCTTGAAAGTTCCTCGACATGGTAAATCTAAGTTTTACTGACAAGTGATCCTAGTCTCCTCGACATGGATAATCCTAGGTTTACCGTTTGTAATGTATGCACATATTCTATATTTACTAATGAAGTAGGTACGATTACTACACTAGGTCTGATATGACCTCGTGCTTAACTCTTTTAAGAAGACATTCTAAGAGAAAAATTGCAACAATTGGAATTTTTCCCTACTGCAAGATACTATTGTTTGTTTATTTTCTTTGGAAAGTTAAGTACTTCCCTATTCCAAAGCACTAACCTGATCTAAGTTGGTGGGATGAGCCCTAGAAAATATAAAAAATTCTAGATTAATTTTAATTAGTTGTGTTATTAAGTTGTTATTTACTCAGTAGGTATTTGGAGGTGAAACTTATGGTGTTATGACCTGAATCAAAGTTCTCTAATGAATTCAACCATGAAAATGTATTTTTTCTTTTCAATGAAATCCTAGTTAAGGGAAAGTGAGAGGTTCTTTGATTTTCAAAAATAAATGCAAAACACAAAATCCCAAAACAACCTTTTCATGAAATGACAATTTACTTCCAACAATGCAAAAATTGATAAATAAGAGAAAATATAACAAATTCTCTAATGCACTAATTTCAGCAAAGAAAATACTAATGCAAATCAATTCAAAACAATTTTTTTTATTTTTATGTTTTAAAATAAGCATAAAAACATGTAAATTCAAATCAGAGCTATCTTTTAATGAGAGACACTATCTTTTCAATTTGTGAAATAACTCTTTACAACATGTATAAATGAATATATGATGAGATTCACTGAAAGAAAAGAGAAGTTCACACAACCAATTCGTGAAGCGAAAGACAATTTTTTGATAGATCAGCAAACCAACAAAAACTCAAAACCCAAAATTGTAAAGATAAGTGATTTTCCTTAATAATAAAATAAAATAAAATGATCTAAATCTATGGTTGACTTTTCCATAATGTAAACCAGGTAGTTGTAATCTATGCACAATTCACTTGAAAACTATGCAAACGTAATCTATGCACACTTTTCGTTCATATTCTGAAAATGAGAATTCTAACGATGCAAATGTAATCTATGTAAAAGAAATCTCAAACAAAAGATGATTCCAAATCAGCGAAATAACAACAAGACTATTTTCCAGCATAAGATTATCATAAGTGAACTCCCTACCCTGAAGTTCAAGTTCAAATATTTATAGGAGAAATTGAGGAGGTTTCAGATCCACCAATAGAGGGGTGGGATCCACAAATGAGGGGATTAGGGTTCCTTGATCCAAGAGGATAAGTTCCATGATTGGAGGGATTTAGCTCAAACTGGCGCGACTTAGAGGCTTTTAGTTGGAAGAATATGTGCCCAACTATGCTTCTAGAAGTTACTTTTCTCCTTTACTTTACTTTAAATGGGGTGCGCAGGTTTTAACGAGAAACAAAGCAAAGAAGTCCACAGGGAAGCTTAGTAATATCTACGTATGCACAGGAAGTGACCGCAAAAAGTGCGCAGGCTATCTTTAAGAGTATTTAAGAACTATTTTCCTAGTTTCCAAGACTTGGTTAAGGAAGATAAATGTTTGACTTCTAAAGAAGCATGAGTATGGATAGTGATAGATCCATATTGACCGTCAAATGTCATGGTCACAAAATGACGTGTAACAAATTCACTGATATCAATTGTTGGAGTAGTCCTCTCTGGAAAAGATAACTATCCAGAATGGTTAGGGAATATTAAACACACTCTCATTTTCAATGAGTTGTGGAGAGGAGTTTGTGAAGGAGAAGGAGATAATGAACCTGCAAATCCAAATTCAGATAAGGAGATTTCCATTTGGGAAAATAAGAACGACAAGGCCTATGCCTTGATTGCAACATCTATAAATGAAGAGTTGTGTCACCATATTTGCCATTTTCAAATGATTTTGAAGCCTTAAGTAGTTGAATGAATTGTATGACTCACACTCTGAACTTCAAGTTGTCCAATTGATGATTAAATTATTCAGCCTTGAATTAAAAAATGATGACCCTCTTGATTTAGCACCATAAGTAAGATCTATTATGCATGATATAAAAACCATTGGTGTTGAAATAGAAATTCCTCTCATAGCTTATGTCAAGGCACTATATCCCACTTATTCACATTATCTTAAGTCATTGCAAGCAAGTGGAAACTTCAAGGAGATTACCTTTGACTCCCTTGAGAAGAAGTTTGTTGAGAGAGAGAAGGATTTTGGGAGAAAGAGAAATAATTAGTCTTCTGAAGAAGTCGTGTCTTGCACATAGAGAGAAGAATCACACACAAGATTCTTCTTGAGGAAGAGGTGGTCGAAAAGGAAGAGGAAGAAGGAATTTTAAAGGTAGGGGAGGGAAACTTTGCAAGGAGAAAAGATGATATTCATTTCCTTCGTTGCAATAGAGATGGACATGATGCATCTAGATGTAAATTGGCTTGGGATAGAATTAAGCAGGAAATAAATGAAACCAAAGGTAAAACCAATGACAAAGGAAAAGTTAAAGCACCTGAATTCGCTCATTATGTTGTGTCACATTGTAATATTGGAGTAACTGAAGACTTTTTCAATGCTTCACTTGCTTCTTGAAAATATGATTGGTTGCTTAATTAAGGAGAAACTTGCCACATGAATTTTAGGAGATATTTTTTTGAATAATTCACTAAAATGTTGATGGAGTAGTATATTTTTCAAACAAATCAAAACTCAACCCATCGAAGCTTGGCACCATTAGGCTCAAATTGTCTGGTCTTCCAGACTTTCTTCTACATGATGTTCAATACCTCCTGGAGCTGAGGATAAAATTTTTGTATTTGGTCCACATCCGCCAGCAAGGACACTCCATATAAATCTTTTATGGCAAGGTTGAAATCAAAAAAGCATCATATCACTCACTTGTCATGACGGGGAAAGAAGAAGAAGGACTTCTGAAATTGCAAGGTACATCTGCTCGTGCAAAAAAAATTTCATACAGTTCTCACTATGATGAAGGTACATTTCCATCAAGTCTTTTATGACATGCTAGATTTGGACACTTGAACTATGACAACCTTCGCTTGTTGAAGAAAAATGGTGTTACTGGTTTGCCTACAATTCCTAGGAAACTTAAGCAATGTGATGCTTGTATTTTAGGAAAGCATAGCAAACAATATTTTCACGATTCTCATTCCAGAGCACATAGAAAACTTGAACTCATTCATTTAGAGTTATGTGTCCTAATGCCTTTTCCTTCTGCAAACGGTAATAAATATATGATGACATTTATTGATGACTACACTAGAATGTGTTGGGTTTATTTATTGAAGAACAAATCTGATGCTTTTTAAACATTCAATAACTTTCAGGCATGGATTGAAAATGATTTACAATCTCACATTGGCTCTATTCGTACTAACAATGTAAAAGAATACACTTCAAATGAATTTGAAAACTATCTTTGCCATGGGATCAAACATCAAACAATTGTTCCTTATAATCCCCAACAGAACGAAGTAGTTGAAAGAATGAACAAGACAATCTTAAATATGGTATGTTCCATGATGTTTTTCAAGAATGTTAAACTGATGTTTTGGGCTGATGAAATTCTATGTGTTGTGTATATAAAGAATAGGTGTCCATATAATGCTATTAGAAATAAGACTCCTTATGAAATGTTGTATGGCCACATTCCTTCGGTACAACATCTCAGGGTATTTGGTTCCACCTATTATGCCTTGATACCTAAGGAACAAAGAAAAAAACTTGGTGGAAAGAGTCGTAAGTGTATCTTCTTAGGGTATTCAAATACCTCCAAAGCATACCATATCTATGATGAATTTAATAAGAAATTTCATGTAGTTTCTAGAGATGTGATATTTCTTAAATCTTCCAAGACTGGAAATGTTGTTGAGTGGAAACTTAATCTCTTGGATAGATTCAAACATACAAAGTATTTTCAATAATTTGATAATCAGATTCCACATCTTGAAGGGGGGATTCCTATACTAGATCAATCTGTGGAATCTTCTTCTGAAGCACTCTCTCCCCTACATGAAGGTCCAGCCACTGAAGGCACTTTGAGTGATGTGATTGACATAATTGGGAGAATTATTCTTAATTCAACCCCAACTTTGTTAACTGAGCAGCCCGGGCCATCTCAAAAAGGTCCTCCAAAATGGCTGACAAAGACACTTAAAAGTGTTCATATTGATGAGGTTGGAAAGACAGGAACAAGAAGTACAACTGGGAAAAATGGAGGTGATGTAGACAATTCTGATTCACTTATTGATATGGATGTTTCTTATGATAGTGAATTGAATTTTTCTACATATTTTGAACCAAATTCCTTCAAATAATCTGCTTCTCATTATGAATGGAAAGAAGTGATGCAGAAAGAATATGATGCCTTGATAAAGAATGGCACCTAGAAGTTGGTTGATCCTTCATTTGGAACCAAACCAATAGGCTGCAAGTGTGTCTACAAAAACAAGTATAAATCTAATGACTCACTTGATAAGCACAAAGCCAAGTTTGTAGAAAAATGGTTTGCACAAAAGGAAGGGGTTGACTGTGAGGAGACTTTTTACCCCACAACAAAATGGGCTACCATCCAGACACTCTTTTCCTTGGAAGCTCAGAACCATTGGAAATTCCATCAAATGGATGTTAAAACTTCTTTCTTGAATGGAGATCTGGAATATAATGTTTTTATGTCCCAGCCAAAAGGATTTTTTGTAAAGGGTGAAGAACACAAAGTATACAAGTTTGTAAAATCCTTGTATGGCCTCAAGCAAGCACCACGAGCCTGGTATGAGAAGTTAACTAAACATCTTCTAAAACTCAACTTCAAACATTATGATCTTGATGATGCAACTTTGTTTTTCAAGAAAGTTGGAAAAACCGTTTTATATCTTGTGATGTATGTAGATGATCCTTTGATGACAGGGAACAATGAGAGCCACATTGCATCCATAAAGAAGGAATTGAGGAAAGGTTTTGAATGACTGACTTGGGCTATGTTCACTACTATATTGGTATTGAAGTAACTCAACATCTGAAGTTTATATTCCTATCTCAGAAGAAGTACATTGGAGATTTTTTGAACAAGTTTGGCATGGTCGGGTGAAATAATTTGACTACACTAATGGAACATAACTTAAAACTCACATCCATTGAAGGAAAAGAAATTGAGGATGCAAAAAAGCATAGAAAACTTGTAGAAAGTCTCAACTACCTGACTACTACCAGACCATACATTTCATTCTTTTTTGTAATCCTCTTCAAATTTATGCAAAAGCCTTGTGAGGGACATTGGTCTGCTACACAAAGAGTTCTAAAGTAACTCAAGACTTTGGACTCATGTATACACAGGTGGGAGACTTTAGCTTAATTGGATACTCTGATTCAAACTTCGATGGAGATAAATACATCGGGGTATCTACTTCAGGTTATGCTACGAGTCTTGGATTAGGAGTTGTCTCCGGGAGGTCATGCAAACAATAAGTTCCAATAGATTCCACAAATGAGGTAGAATATGTGGCAGCGACTGAAGCAATAAAGGAAAATGTGTGGCTCGGGGAAATTGTGGAAGATTTGCAGGAGAAACAAGTGCATTCAACTCCTCCCATGATTGACAACAATTCTACAATAAATTTGGCCAGTAACCCAAAGTTCCATGATCAAACGAAGCACATCAATACAAAATACCATCTGATTCAACATCATGTTGATGCCAAGACCATCCATCTACGCCATTTTTATAGAAATGCGCAGATTGCAGACATCTTCACCAAAGCGCTTGGAAGAAAATATTTTGAAATATTTAGAATGATGCTTGGACTCACCAACATCCCTTCGGATTAAGGGGGGGGAATGTTGTCACCTAATCTTTGGGATTAGGAAATTCATGTAAAATAATGTAAATAGAAAAATAAGGAGATTAGGAATATGAAGAGACACTGGGAGGTGAAGCCCAAGAGTCTCTCCCTCCATGTATATATCTATGAGTAATATTAATGCAAATTAACAATTCGCATTGAGGAGTTACCTCCTGGCCCGACAGTTTTATAACTTTCGCATAAATTCTAGCATGTCAAAATCCTTGCATTTGTCAATATATTTACCGAGAGAGTTTCCAATTGTTATAAGGGAATCCTTACTATAACAACGAACAGGAAAATGAGGCAATAAAACCCAATCATGCACTATGATTGAGGATACATCCACTTCAATATCAAAATCTAGGGCCCAATATTTTTGGTCCATTTCTCTTAGGCCCATAACTTAATATGGTCCATTCCAAAAGATAATATCATAGTTTTTCTTCTTCTCTAACAAAAACAAAAAACCCCCATGTCCACAAAAGTAGCCACAAAGTTTACATTGGATTATAGTTGATCTATAAATTGTTGTATATTCCACTAGATAGTTCATCACAATAAATCTACTAAAATATACTAGAAAATCCAAAATCTACACTAGGAGGGTTTATTTCTCCTTAGATTTTTGGATTTTGTCAAGTATTATTTATTGTGTGTGCATCCAAATTAGAATTATGCAAAAAATAGAGAACAAATAGAACAACAATCACAAACCACAATGACACAAGATATGCCTTGGGAAACCCTTTCAGGAGAAAACCTAATCGGAAGGTGAGGTTGCTCAATTTTCTCTCTCTGAAAAGAAATAAATGCAAATACAAAGGATTGAAACTCGTGGCACATGGGTTGCTACAATATACAAATCCTAGGTGTGTTCTCTCTCTCTCTCTATATATATATATCTACTCTCAATTAATTTTCTCATCTATGGATGAAAATGCACTCAAATAGTATGGAACCCCTTTTCCTCCTAGTGGGTCAATTATAACACAACCTAATAGCCTTACTCATGGTTAAGTTTAACTCCTTCAACTCTTAACTAGTTACAATATCAACTCTTCTATAGTCTTCTTCATCATGATCACATGGCTAGCCCATTTTCCATGAATAATGGTGGTCGATGTGGCATCCTCACAAATCACGATGGTCAAAATAGGAAGGTCAACTTCCTAGTGGCATGAGTTTTGCATACAGACTATGATTGAGGAAATTATTACGTCGTTGGAAAGATATATGTGTGTAAAATAGTGCTAAGGGGTTCTACACTTAAGCAACAAAGCTTTACTCCCAAAAAATTCCATTTGATGCATCAAATTTCTTTTAGAAGGTTTTAGACCCCAGTTTGCTATATTGAGAACCACAAGTAAAAAATGTTTCGTGAGCTCATTCATCCATTTTTTCCACTATGAAAACATCAATATGGATGACAAATATTATAATAATCCAATCCAGATCAATAACCATCTACTTTTTCTACATCCAAATATCCATTAACCTTGGAGAAAATAAAAAGCTAGTAAATTACTAGAAAAACTACATTCAAATAAAGCAATGCTCATAAACACATTCTAATAAAGACAATGCTTTCAAATGAAGTATAAAATGATGGAGATTAATTACTAAGATCCAATCCAATACTTTAGAGCGTTGAGATCAATTTGCTCAATTATACTCTTAAAACATGGAATGCATTACCATTAGAAAGAAAGAGATGATGATGATGATGATGGAGATTAATTATTAAGATCCATTAACTTTCAAACACATTCTAAATGCTTTCAAATAAAACATAAAAGAAGAGAGATTAATTACTAAGATCCAATACTTTATGGCATTAGGATCGATTTGCTCAATCATACTCCTAAAGCATGGAATGCATTGTCATGAGAAAGAAAAGGATGATGAAGAGATTTTTACGAAGCATAAAAAAATGAATGGTCTTGGATCAATTTGCTCAATAATACTCTTAAAACATGGAATGTATTATCATAAAAAAATAAGAATAATAAAGATATTTTCCAGCTAAATACATGCTTTTGGAGAGATAAACCAATGAAAGATACCATAAAAGAGGAAGAAGGCAACTCAAGTGGCAAGGTGAGTATCACTTCACATCCAAATAAAACCAATCACATTTTTTATGAGATTCTTTTTCCCATAAATATAAAATTATACAAATATCATAATAAAACCAATCATAATTTTTTTTTTTGAGATTCTTTTTCCCCATAAATATAACATCATACAAAATATCTTTATGAATAGAGTCAGTTGATAAAAATTTAAACCGTTTTAGAAAACACCCCAATTCAGAGCACATCCACATTTATCAACTTTCATTACTGGTAAACCGCCAATATTACATTAAACAAAGCAGTTATCTATCCTCGTCAAATCCAACAGCAGGCACGCTCTCCAAAAATGTTGGGAGTCTCAGATTGTTGAGTGGGCGGCGGGCGCAATCTGCAACTTAATCTCTTGAGAGAATCCAACGTGGCCCCCCTAAGAGTTAAGTGTGCCGCGTACCTTTCCAAATATAGCCACTTCGAACTGTTAGACTTACGCCGACTCAGCCACCCAGCCTAAATTTGAAAATAAAAATAAAAATATAAAAAAAAATCCCGCAACGATGTCAATCAACACGTGCGAAAAAGCCGGCGTGCCGCCAAAACTGGCCGGCGCACTGCAACGGCGATTACGCATGGTGGGTTAGTTGGTTAACCAGAGTTAACAACTAACCACAAGGGGTGTTTACTCCATATAAACTCCGCCATCCCGCTTCCCCTTCCCTTCATGGTCGCTGCGTCAGATGTTTCAGCATAACGACTCTTGCAAGCTGTGCAGAGCCATCCGAAGGCAGCATTTGTTGTGTTTTTTAATGCTTCCTTGACCTCTCGCCTTAATTCAATCATACCCACAAAAAGTTTTTTTCCCCTCTGGCGTTCTTGCAACACAACACAACACATCCTTGTTGTTTATTGGTGCCAAGGTCCAATCTCATGTATCATCACTATTGAGTATTTTACTTCAGAAATTGTCAGAATCCACCCTATATATCTGCCCCCCTCGCCAATCATGTCAATGCAGTTCGTTGTGGTATATGCTCTGTGTATATCGTTCTGACGTTCTCTGTTGATAGTTTCTTTGTTATCCATGGCGGTCTGCAATGCCTGGCTTCTTTTCTTCTTCTTGATGTGCTGAGAGCCCAAGTTGGTATCTGTCTTGTTCTTCCCTGTTTTGCCATTTTCTGAGTTGGCTATTCCATAGCTGGAATCTCAGGGCTTGTCTGTTCCAGCCCCCTGATAGCTTTTGGGATTGAGTTTGATATACAAGGTGGCCGCATTTACATAATTGCTTTTGTTTTGTACTGTGAATTAGCATCATGGTTTTTCATGCTTCCAAAGATGATGACGAGCGGGAGACTCTTCATAAGCTTCCATCAGCTGAGCAGGTGGGTTATGTATTCTGATGCCAGGTTCTCTGTGTTGTTCATGGATTCCATGTGCTGTCAGCTTGAATTGAATATGTTCAATGATTATGGTGCTACTTGGAGTTAGATGAACAGAGTTAGTTGTTATTCTGTTTCAATCCATTTATTAGTATATACTGTTTGTTATAATTTCAAAATTCATGAGGCCATTAAATGAAGTTTGAAATCATGGCATCGTGCCCTACTAACAAGAAATTGACGACGCTGTGTAACGGTCTATTGATGAATGAAAATTCAGAGTATGGTCTTAGCTGGCATTGAATTTGAACTGAACTGAACTGATTTGAGGGCTGTTGAGGGATATTTTGCTTATATGCTAATTCTTGGTGTAATTATTTTCAGGTTCTTGATGAATTGAAACAGCTAGGTGGCATCACAATCCCTGTGGCAGCTGTGAATTGTGTTGTTTACGTGAGAGCAATGGTATCTGTTCTGTGTCTGGGCAGATTGGGAGGCCTGGAACTGGCAGGAGGGGCTCTCTCTATCGGCTTCACAAACATCACTGGCTATTCGATTCTCTTCGGCCTAGCCTCAGGCATGGACCCTGTGTGCAGCCAGGCATTTGGGTCCAAGAATTGGGAGCTGATAGGGATCTCTCTGCAACGAACCATACTTATACTTCTTTCAGCCTGCGTGCCCATTTCCCTGTTATGGTTGAATCTTGAATCTATCATGCTGTGGCTGGGCCAAGATGCGAGCATAACAGCTGTGGCCAGTACATATTGCCTATATTCTCTCCCGGATCTCCTTACAAACAGCATGTTGCAGCCCCTGAGAGTCTACCTTCGTTCACAGGGCATCACAACTCCTATGATGTGGTGCTCTGCATTAGCTGTCTTACTCCATGTGCCTTTAAATGTTATTCTTGTTTTTGTATTGAATTTGGGTGTGCCAGGGGTGGCCATTGCAGCAGTATTGACAAATCTCAATATGGTTTTGTTCTTGCTTGGGTACCTATACTTGTCTGGAGTCCACAAGACCACCTGGACAGGCTGGTCTGCTGCTGCTTTGAAGGAATGGTCACCTCTTCTCAGCCTGGCATTGCCCAGTTGCATTGCCATATGTCTTGAATGGTGGTGGTACGAGATCATGACTCTGTTAGCAGGGTACCTGCCTAATCCCCAAGTAGCAGTGGGGACTACTGCGATCCTGATTCAGACCACAAGCCTCATGTACACTGTTCCAATGGCTTTGAGCTCCTCTGTATCTACCCGGGTGGGCAACGAGCTGGGTGCCTGCAGGCCTGATAGGGCAAGACTTGCCACTCTAGTAGCCCTAGGCTGTGCAGTTGTGATGGGTTTGATCAACGTAACATGGACTGCTCTGTTGAGGGATCGATGGGCTAATGTTTTTACAAAGGATGAGAGTGTCCTAGCCTTGGCAGCGGCAGTTATGCCCATCATGGGCCTCTGTGAGCTGGGGAACTGCCCTCAGACAACAGGCTGTGGTGTGCTGAGAGGCAGCGCAAGGCCTGCAATAGGGGTCCGGATCAACCTGGGCTCATTTTACTTCCTTGGCACTCCTGTCGCTGTGGCTCTGGCATTCTGGTACAAGATTGGCTTTGGGGGTTTGTGGTATGGCTTGCTAGTTGCCCAAATTGCTTGTGCTCTTTCTATTCTGTTTGTTGTTCTGAAGACAGATTGGGAGTTTGAGGCGCTGAGAGCCCAGCAGCTGGTTGGAGGCTATGCAGATGGTAAATTGCAGATGGCATCAACCAAAGTCATTGATGCGGATGAGGAAAAGGGTCTTCTGACAACAGAGCAGATGAGTAACCCTTCCTGCAAACCATAGATTATTACGAATGCCATGACAATAATTTCAAAATTTGTAACGGAGATCAAGCTGTGGATCAGAAGAGGAGCTTGTGGGGTAGCATAGTATCTGAATGAGCTCTTTTCTGATGGGCGGTTTTACATGTCTTTGAATTCCAATTTGGGGACTGTATCAAATGGAGTCTTTGTTTCAGGGACATGGCAATGTCTCCTACACAAAAAGAGAAGATATTCAATCCTGTTCCTAGACACAGGATGTCAACATGAAGCTGATGTCCCCTTAACCAAGATTGAATTACAGAGAAGCAGAGTCTTGTATAGTAGGAAATCTAGTCTTTAATCTGAAGGCAAATGGTCATTAGCTATCCATTATAAATCCTTCCTGCCAGTGGTGAAGAAGCGTTTTTGTGAGTAGTGGCATTTGATGAGGGTCTTGTCAGAAATTCTCCATGGTAAGATATGTAAATTAGAAGATTAATGTAGCAGTTTTTATTCGTCAAAGTTATGATGGATTTTTTGGCATATTTCATGTTTATGATTTGATGTGGCATGTATCTCTTTTAAGTGTTGATTGGGCACTGGGTGCTTCGTAAGTATGGATGAAATCTGAGCAACGATTTACAAATTAAAATAAAAAATCAAAACCAAATTTAAATTCATTTGATTTGCACCCAAATTAAAATTATTAATATTTTCAATGTGTATGTTTAGTTAATTGGCCAAAAATATATTGTTTATTAATTTGCCAAACTAAAAATAATACCATTGTCAATGTCTATGTTTAGTTAATTGGCCAAAAATACATAAGCCAAGTATTGGCATCTAATAAGCACAAGTGAATGTTTGAATCCTGAGCTCAAAAAAGGATAGTGCCTTTATACCATGGTATGGTTTGTATCCCAGTTTATAGATACAGCTTCTGAATTACCTGGGAAGTTCTGTTTATCCAGTGGGAGTATCTGTCATGAAATATTTGAAAGGACAGAGTTCTCATTTAAAATAACAATTTTGAGTAGATCAAAAGGAATTCTCCTGAACATGGCTGCAGTGTTTGTAAATTTAAACATTTCTGAAGTGTCTTCTGTGAAGAGCCAAGGGGCGTCATATGTGATTAATTGAACGAATTGAGACAAAGATAAAGCCAATTGTGATTTAATAGGTCATTAGGGAAAGCTTCTTTAAATTTGAAAATTAAGCTTCTTTTAATTTGGAAATTAACCAATTATAATGCATTTATGACAACTATCATTTGTGAGGAAGGCAGTCTGTTCCTAATAGGGATTAGGAGGTGGAGGAATATTAACCATATATTCTCCCACTTCAATTTGGTTAGGAGTGCTCCACTTGTGGCAATATTTGTTCAATTGCAGTGAATCATCTAATAATGTTGGCTTATATGTACATTGCTACCTCCACTCCACTTTCATGGTTGTAATGGGTCTCAACAGTGTCATTTGGGTTGCTGTTGGGATAAATAGGCTATGGACTAATATATTTATAAAACTGAGTGTCGTAGCCTTAATAGCAGAACTTGTTTATCATGGGCCTCTGTGAGCTGGGGAAACTGCCCACAAATAAGGTTCCTCTTCACACACCGTTTGTTGTGGCATTAGCTTTCTAGCCCATGATTGGCTCTGGTGGCACTTGGTATGGCTAGCTAATTGCCCAAATTGCTTCTGCTTTCTCAATTTTGTTTGTTTCCAGGATAGATTAGGAGTGAGGCTTGGAGAGACCAGCAGATGAGGGGAGGCTATTCATATGAGAATTGCGGATGGCATCAAGGAAAACCATTGAGGTAGATGAAGAAAGGGTCCCTGTGTCAACAGAGCAGATTAATAGCTTCTGCTGCAAACAATAGATTTCTATCAATAGCAAGACTATGATATCACAATTTCGCAGTTTGCAACAGAGATAAGATGTGTATCAGAAGAGAAGGAACTTGTGGGGTTAGCATGGTATCTGCTCAATTAGTTGTGCAAGGGAAGTGGGTCTTTGATTTCTAACAAAGGTATGATATCCTTCCGATCCTTATCTCAAAGCCATGGCAATGGCAATATTTCTGACAAGAGAAAAGATGCCAACACCTAATCCAAGAAGTTGACAACATCACCCTGACATCCTCCTATCCTGATGGAATTTAGAGAAACATAGTATTCTATTTTAGGGAATTTAGAAGTAAATTTTCACGCTAGTGAGCATAAGCCTCAAGGTGGGGAGATGAAAAGCCTAAATAAAAATTATTGAAACGTTGCACACGCCATAATTGTAATAAAGCCCTTTGGGATTTAAACTCTGGGCCCTGCAAATGAATCATTTGAGAGTCTTACTGATGTTCAATTAAAGGTTGTTTGTGGGTTGGGGCTGTGAGGATTTCATTAATCAGACATGACCTGTTAAGCGCCCACAGGAACTATCTCATTATCAATCCGTTTATACCAGTCACACCATTGGCCCTGTTAGTTTCAATCCTGTTTCTGTACTTGGAGTACCTTCAGATTTATGAAATATGTGAATATAAAATGTCGTCAGAGTTTTGATTTCTAAAGAGTTTAGAGCAATGGCAAAAGGATTTGATCTCAACATCGTTCCAGTATTTTCATGTCTGAAAGCGTCTCCTTTGAAGTGCCAAGAGACGTCTTGTGTGATTGATTGAATAAATTAATGCTCTGAAATTAACTAGCCAAAAGTGCGTACCTTTTATTATTATTTGTTAATGGAAGGTACAATCCGGCCATATCTAAAGTTTGTGGGTCTTCCATGATTCTTGGTGATTATCTTAGTAGCAATATTTGTTTCTGACTTAGATGTTTTACAAACTGTCTTTGGGGATCACATCTGTCTCTGAAAGACTGAAGGAAGAAAGAGCAAATTGATGAATAAATCTCCAAAGTAAAAGAATCTAAAAATTATTTATACATTTTGAGGGTTTCATAAACGCTGTCAATTGTTTAAATGTAATTTGCACTTTTCACTGTCATACTTGGTAAGGTGGCGAGTTAAATAAAATCACTATTTTTTTTTTAATAATATACTGTGATGTGTGATAGTTACAAGACATATAAATTACTTTACAATAAAATAATTTATATGGCTTAAATGATATTAAAATTAATTTTCCTCTATTGTAGTAGATCAATAGACAGCAATTCCTTACATAGATTCATATTAATAATAATATGGTATATAATATGTGACAGTTGCAAGGCCTTAAAAGCTAAGCTGCCTAAAGTAGAGTTGTTTTCTTTATTATTCTAAGTTTGATTTAAGTTCAAAGTAAGGACTAGTCATGGTTGAAGATTAGTATTTAAAAAAGGAAAAGATAAATTTTATTGAAATTTTAAAAGGAAAAGAATAATTTTTTTATTTTGAATGGATTGAGATTTATAAAACTAATTATAATTTTATTATTTAACATTATCTGTATAACTACCTAATTTTATTATTTAACATTATCTGTAAAACTAACTAATTGAACATTTTTATTTAAAATAAATTGAATATCTATTAAATACTATAATTTATAATAGAAATAAATTTAGATATTTAATGATAATTTCAATTTATGAAACTTAAACTTTTTAGTAAATCATTTTATTATAATTGCAATTTTATAATCTAAAGTTACTTTAGCTATGGATTGCAAATTTTACATATTGCAAATTTCATATATTTAATTTATTTAAAATACAAATTAATAATTAACTATTATAGTCTACAATATGATTTTAATTTATGAAACTTTACTGGAAGCAAGGTTGGTAATGATGATTTCATTTTTTTAAAGATCAATTACCATTCTCTTTTAAAAATTGATAAGGCCTGGGACTGCACTAGGTTTTCATTTTAGAGGTAATGAGATAAAACAATTTATGATGTTTGTTTTATTCACAATATCAGTTGTGTAGTTGTTGTTTATCTTTACATATGTTTGCTATTTAAAAAAATGTCTTTCTGATTAATCACATTATTAGGATTTGGTCGACATTAATGGTTCATCCTCAAGACAATGTAAAAAAATACATCATTAGGATTTAGTCGACCTTAATAGTTTATCCCCAGGACAATGTGAAAAAGATAATGAATAAATAGTGTGGAACAATGCTGGGATATAGCAGTTGAAGACTAGCCGTTACAACGGCTATATCCAGCCATTGATGCATCCACACTATTTATTCATTAAAATTGAATATCTTTCACCTTGTCGTGATAATGGACCACATAATCCGAAAAACATTTTTCTAAATTATGGATCACAAACTATTTATTCATTAAAATTGAGTATCGTTCACCTTGTCGTGATAATGGACCACATAATCCGAAAAACATTTTTCTAAATTATGTATCACAAAAGTCTTAAATCTAACATAAGTTTGCCATGTCTGATGAAATTTAGGTCTAGAGCCCAGTACGACCCCAATGTATAAGTATGTCAGAAGCCCAAAAAAATGTCGGCTTGAACAATAGCTTACATAAACATACAAATGAACAATTAAAATTAAATTTAAACGATATAAATTTAAAATATGAAGAGTTTACTAACACTCAAAAAAGAGATATGGTAAATAAATAAAATATGGTAAATACGTAAAAATATAAATAAACCATAGGTATGGTAAATATATAAAACCTCTTTTTATATTACTCAGGAAGTATGGTAAATAAATAAAAATATAAATAAACTAGAGGTATGGTAAATAAATAAAACCGATTTTTATATTTACTCAATAAACCACTTTATATTTACAAAAACTCAAAAACATGTTTTATTTAGGTGAAGCCTATGGGACAAATTATTATTAATACCATGGGCCAAATACCATGGGACAAATTATTAATAATACCATGGGCCAAATAATATATTTATAAAATAGGTATGGTAAATAAGTAAATATAAAAGAGGTTTAAAGAGGTAAGGTAAATAAATAAAAATATATCAAATACGATTAGAAATCAAGATCTAATTATATATGAAGTATAACGGTCAAATACCATGGACCAAATTATTATTAATACCATGAAAAAAAAACATTATTAACCCTAACATTAATATTAAAATATTAATATGTTTAGATTAATACAAGATTAAATTTATTATATTGTAATATATATTAATATATCATGATATATGATAGAGGTGGAGAGATAGGGGGAGTGACAAGGGAGATATGTAGATAAATTGAAGGAGAAGGGAGAAGAGGAATGAAGAGAGAGAGAATGAGAAGAGTGAGAGAGTTAGAGAAGGGTAAGAGAGGGAGAGGAAGACATAAAAATGGAGGTAGGAGAGAGATAAGGAGAGAGGGAGGGAGAAGGAGAGAGGATTGGAGGGTAGAGAGTGAGAGAGAGAGAAAGAAGGGGGAAGGGAGAGGGAGGTAGGAGAGAAAGGGAGAGAGAGAAAGGATGAGAGGTGGAGGAGAGAAGGAGGGATAGAGAGATGGAGATGGAGGCGGAGCGAGGAAAGGAATAAGAAATACATAGAGAGGGAGTGACAAGGGAGAGATGGAGAGAGAGTGTGCATGCTTATGGGTGGGATAAAGATACATAGGAGTGATGGAGACAAGCGGGAGAGAAGGACAAAGGAGGAGTGATGGAGACAAGGGGGGAGAGAAGGATAAAGGGATAGAAATAGTAAGATAGTTGGAGAGTGAGATAGAGTGATGGGGGAAGAGAGAGGATTGGAGGATAGAGAGAAAGAGAAAGAAAGAGAGTTGGGGGGTCAAATAGACGGAGGTGAGAAAGGAATGATGAGAGAGAGGAAGAGAGTGATGGGGGGAGAGAGGATTGTAGGAGAGAGAGAGAGAGAGAGAGAGAGATAGAGATGGGGGAAGATAAAGGGAGAAAGAGGAAGGAAAAGGGAGGGGACTTGAAAGAGAGGAGGAGAGAGGGAGGGATAGAAATATGGATTTGGAGGGGAAGAGAGGGAGGGATTGAGAGATGGAGAGAGAGAGAGATGGGGGAAGAGAAAGTGAGATAGGAGAGAAAGGGAGAGAGAGGAAGGAAATGAGAGGGGACTTGAAAGAGAGGAGGAGAGAGGGAGGGATAGAAATATGGATTTGGAGGGGGAGAGAGGGAGGGATTGAGAGATGGAACTGGATGAGGAGAGAGGGAAGAAAGAATAAATACATAGAGTGAGTAGTGGAGAGAGAGGGGGAGTGACAAGGGAGAGATGAAGAGGGAGTGTGTATGTTTTGGGGTGAGATAGAGAAACAAATAAGGAGATATGGAGAGAAGGGGGGAGAGAAGGAGAGAGAGAGGCATATGGTAACAAAGTTGGAAGGTGAAGATAGAGAGAGAGAGGGGGGGTGAGAAAGGAAGAGAGAGAGTGAAGAGAGGTAGGGAAAAAGATATGAAGATGGAGAGGGAGAAAGGGGGAGGTAAGAATAAAGACATAGAGGGTGAAAGGTGGAGAGAGAGAGAGAGAGAGAGGGAGTGATAAAGAAGATGGAGAGAGAGGGAGAAAGGGTAGCAGGAAGGAAGAGAGATAGAAGCGAGAGAGAGAGAGAGAGAGAGAGAGGAGGATGAGGAGGAAGGAGAGAGAGAGAGGAGGAGGAGGAGGAAGGAGTGATATATAGATAGATAGATTGGAGAAAGAGAGTTTATGTTTTGGAGTTGATATAGAGAGATAGAGTGAGATATAGACATAGATGTACGGTGAAGAGAAAAAAAGATAGATGGAGAGAAGGAGGGAGGGACAAGGAAATTGATAGATATGGAGTGAGAGAGAGTGTGTGTATGGTGGGGTGAGATAAAGAGAAAAAGAAGGAGAGATGGATGGATATATAGATATATATGGGGGAGAGGGGGAAGAAGGTTTCTCACAGTAGATGCATTGGTTTTAGTGTAGATGGTGATTTCTAATCCTATTTGATTTCTTGCACTAGATGAATTGATTTTGGTGTAGATGTTGATTTCTAATGATATTTGATTACTTACACTAGATGGATTGATTTTAATGTAGATGATTTCTAATCCTATTTGATTGCTTGCACTAAATGCATTAATTTCAGTGTAGATGATGATTTATAATCCTATTTGATTGATTTCACTCGATGCATTAATTTTAATGTAAATTTTGATTTTTGGTTATATTTGATTTTTTTTCACTAGATGAATTGATTTCAATGTAGATTATTTTTAATCCTATTTGATTTCTTGCACTGAATGGATTGATTTCAATGTAGATGGTGATTTCTAATCCTATTTGATTGCTTTCACTAAATGCCTTGATTTCAGTGTAGATGGTGATTGCTAATCTTATTTGATTGCTTGCACTAGATGCATTAATTTCAATGTAGATGTTGATTTATAATTATATTTGATGGCTTGCACTAAATGCATTGATTTAAATGTAGATGATTTATAATCCTATTTGATTCCTTGCACTAAATGCATTTATTTCAGCGTAGATGGTGATTTCTAATCCTATTTGATTGCATGCACTAGATGCATTATTTGAGTGTAGATGTTGGCTTTAAATCCTATTTTCCTACTTGCACTAGACTCATTTATTTGAGTGTAGATGTTGATTTCTAATCATATTTCATTACTTGCATTAGATGCATTGATTTTAGTGTAGATGTTGTTTTCTATTATTATTTGATTTCTTGCATTAGTTGCATTGATTTCAATGCATATGTTGATTTCTAATTTGATGTAATTGGATGTATGATGGTACATTAATTTTGATGTCATTGGATTAATAGTGTGTGTGCAATGATTTCAGTGTAAGCACAACAAATTATTGACAATGTACATTGATTTTTGTGTTATAGTAATTCAACCTATTAATATTGGAGAGCAAGAGAGACGAGGTATGATGTTTACTACAACAACTAGAGCTAAATATTTAAATGGTTTATGATTCCAATTGTCCTTTTCAAATAATCAATATGAAAATATGACAAAACTAACATGGGTGAAAATAAGAATAGTAGAAGAAAATAGTTTGAAATCGATCACAATGAAGACTATTCGTAATTGACAACATTCTTATTATTCACAGTTTCTATCATTCAATATTATTACATTGTCACTTTGCATTCAAAATTTTATTTCATCATTAAAGTTATTTTACAATATTTATCATCTCAACAAACTAAGGTAACTAATCAAATTTAAAATTAAAATGACCCAATATATCTCAGACATATTTAACATATTTAAAATGGTTATGTTAATATTAGATGTATTTACATATTATTGATAAAATTAAACATATGTTCCTCATATTATTGATAGATTACACGACTGAAACCAGCCTAGATCCATCTTAACTCCGGATCTATCAAGCTCTGAGAGGGATCAAATCTCTCGAGGTGAAAACCTCCGCTTTTTTTAGTGCAAAACTTGAGGAAATGTTTTCACCTCGAGAGATTTGATCCCTCTCGGCACTTGATAGATCCGGAGTTAAGATGGATCTAAATTGGTATATATTCCAGAACCATGTTGAAACTTCGTCCTAGAATTATATACATTTTCAAAGCAAGGAACCCATTTGTTGTATACAATATATTGGTTGAATAGGAGTAATGCTCATGGATTGTGCAGTAAATCAATCATTAATTTATTGTTTTTATATGTAACTTTCGCTATTTTTAGATTTGATTACTTAAATCAGAATAAAAAAATATTTAATAAATAAGATGAAAAGTCAATAGATCAATAATGCTTAATATTTCCCAAAAACATTTAGCTTGCACTGGTACTCTGATACAGAATTTCCCAAAGTGATGGTTATTTTGTCGAAGGCCTAGTTTCAGTGCACTTCTCTCGTGTTCTTTTGGAAAGTTTGTTTAGATAATAGACTTGTGTCTTTATTCTGGCCCTGAGCTAGGAACAGCTGGTAGTGTTTCTAAACACATCAATGTCCTTTGGGTCATCAAATCTGTGGCATATCACAACGTTCCACTGGTCTCTGTTACTTTTACTTTTATTGAGGAGAGCGATTGTGGAACATATGCTCGTTGTTTGTCAACTTGCACAACTGTAACTATTTCGCACTGCAGTCTTACTCTCGAGATGTGACTAATTAGAACGCTAAAATTATATTCAATGAAGTTGAGAAGCTGTATAAATTTAATTTCCATTGGTTATAAATTTTGAGTATCTTTTTATGGTTTATAGTCTTAAAGTAAAGCTGTATAAATTTAATTTTCCTTCGTTATAGAAATTTTCATTGCTTATAAATTTTGGGTATCTGTTTGTGGTTACAGTGCTAAAGTGAGATTATGAAAGGCAAGCGAGTCGTATTCACAGTTGTTTTTCACAACTCATGATGATTATAAAAGAAATGATGATGATTATGAAAGAAGTGTAATTTATGTTATCATGAAAGAATTGATGATGATTATGAAAGAAGTGTAATTTATGTTATTTTCGAGATGGATTTGTTGTATAATAAGTAAAGTATGTTTTTAGTGGATTTGATTTATTATATTTAAAAAATATTTATAATAAATAATTTATTTTTTTTAATTTTATGTTTAAGTTATTATGTTGAATGTTAATATAGCTAATTTACCAGACTTGAATTTGGTGGATAATAATAACTATTTCACTTATTCTAAAATTAATTGCCAATTAATTATATAAGAAAATAATAAATTTTTCAATAAAATATTAATAATAATAATTAGCATAAATTATAAATTATATTTTAATATATATTTGATTAAAACATTAAAAATTAAACCAACTAAAATTTATTTTAAACTTAAATTTATTAAAATAAAATAAAATAAAAAAGATACTTTTAAAAATTTAATGTTCTATAAATTTACCTTAATTGGTAAATAAATTCAGAATTTTTTGTAAATTTATTTTCTCAAATTCAGACTAATATTTTGAAAAATGATACCTTTAGTTGACTATCAAACATTACTTTATAATTTTTAATTCATTTTAAAATATCTCAAATATTTGAATTTTGGAAAAAAATTTAAAACAAAATTTTATTTTATTAAAAAATTCGAAAAAAATTACATTTATTTATTAAATCACTCTTTTATTATGTGATATGATATATAATTATTATAAATATCATGTAAGAAACCATCTCAAACAAACTTTATAAATACAATACTCAAATTATTAATAATATTAAAATAAAAATGAAACCAAATATAAAAAAAATGTTGTATTTCATTTAATTAATTTATTAATTTATTTATTTTGTAAATTAGACAAAATTGATATTACTATGAAATTGATTTACATGCGAAAATAGCTATTACAAGGGAAATCGAAATAGTATGGCAAAAGAAATTTTGGGATAGTATATTGTTTATATTTAAAAATAAAACTATTTTGATAGTATAACATAGCATCTACTCTTCTAATGACATTAACAATAAAGTGTATATCTAGCTTGGTAGCCTTGTGGTTGATAAACAACATCATAAAAATAAAGAAAAAGAGCATCTATTTGGATGGAGAGTCCACCTAAATTATATCCTCAGGTTCTTTTGAAGTGGTAAACTCCAGGTCAACTATATTCTTCACTATTGAGGAGAATCTACCATTAAGCTTGTTAAGTTGTTTTTGTAGCTCATTAATGTATAACGAAATTTCGTGATGAATCTCGGAGTGTTCCACCAAGACTTTTCCCGCTGTCATTTTTAATTTCCAATAAATGTTGATAGTTTGCATGTATAAAGTGTTTTGTGTTGTGGTTCTTCTGGTGTTTGGAATCCAACTATCCACCTCACCCCCACATCAACATTAGTAATAAATCTACGCTCAAGCCTAGCCTCTCGTTCAACCCCCTCAATCTCAACTCTGATTCTTAAAGGAACATAGTGAACATAAATTTCTATTGACTGCTCTATTGCACACTAAGACCTAGACCTGGAGGGGATATAATTTCATCTCCCTCCATTGCAGGTAGTAAGATGCCTTGGCCTGGACATGGTAGGGGGTAACAGAGAGACAATAGGAAATCTAAGGGAAAAAATTTCATACCAGGACAAAGGGCAGGGCTAGCTCGCTGATGGGAGAGACTAGTAGACCAAAACCAAGGATGAGGGAGTTATAACAACTATACCAAGGAGGGTTGAGAACATATGAGCTAACCAAATCAAGAGAGGAGAGATATATCACAAATAGATTGAAATTATATGCTAAACTAGAGCAAACAAAGCCTATCCAAATAAATTGGGGAAACATAGAAGGACAAATAGAGAAAATCTTATGTGATTTATCAGAAGATTTATAATTAAAATGTTATGGATCACAGAAGCTTGCACTCTCAAATAGAGAAAATCTCAAAAAAGTAGGGAAATACACAACATAGACCAAGTAAATGGAAACAATGGCAGGGAATAAGCTCTCTGATCCAATAAACTAGTCCAAGACCTATGTGATCAGAAACTGAATTTGGTGCAAAAATTTGCTAAAAACTTAAAATTCTCAGAATGGAGTGGAACCTAAATGGCCGGATAGGTCTCGTCTTCCTAATTTTGACGCACTTCATTTCGCTCAAAACAGAGTCAGTATGAGAAAGTTAGAGTGTTTTGTTCGTTTGCACAAACATGCAAATTTAAAAAAAAAAAGGTTAGACAGGGAGCCCAGTCAGCGGTTCGTACTGCTCACTGGGCTCCCTGTCTGGGCTGGTCAAGGATTTGTCAATTTCTTCTTTGTTGAATGGTAGGCTGCCACTTGGAAACATTTGGTTGGTCCGTATGGAGGGTGACGTGGTGCAATATTACTGGTTCAATTTTTTCAAACTAGGTGAGGACATGTGGCAATCCTAGAGGCCACCACGTGTCACCCCTGGCTGTTTGGTGGAATAATTTTTTTTTGGACAAGTTTCGGGTTGAGGCGCCGGGGTTCGACCCCGTGACCTCCCAGCACACAAAGCCATGGCTTATCAAGTCCGTTACCGGTTAGTTCTTACAATATAAAGGACTTCACATATATTTGTTTTAAACTACAGTTCACGGTGAGGTAAGGTGGGGGCCAGCCCCAGTCCACACGAACAAAACATATAACCATGGCAAGAGCTCCGACCTTGATTGAAGGGTTAAACGCTAAACCATTATTATCTTAACCCTCACACCATGATTAAATGCGCAATCTGAAATTTAAAAGGAGATTAATTTAAGCATGCAATTAGTGCCTTAACCACAATTAACTAGCGCTTAACCACCACTTAGCACTAATCACAGATTAGTTTGGCAGAATTCGACTAAAATGGTGGAAGTGTCAGTTTTAATTGTATTTAACTAGTTTAGGGCCAAATTTAGTGGGGTTTACTGAAAGAGGCATAAATTTTTCCCAGAGAGTCAGAATCTGACTCAGTCAGAACCAAAAAAGGGGTATTGGGGGTGTCCTAGAGCCATTGGAGTAGGTTTGAGAGCCATCAGAGCTCACAAAATGATTGTATTCAAATTTATGATCAATTAATCAAAGAGGGCCAAGCCATTGAAGCTGGTCCAAGGAGACATAGCCCAGGAGTGGTGAACTCCTTCATCACTACTGTGTAATGTGCTTGCTGTGTATTATATTCTCTTTAATTTAATTTCTGTTTATGTTTTTTTAAAGCTAATTTACTTCATGAATTGCTCATAAAAGACACACAAATTTGACACATAAACCCTCTCATAAACTTGCTATTTGACACAATCCTTAAGAACTTTTATTTTATACTTATGAGGAAGCTAGCACAACAAAACTAGTTTGTCCTATTCAAATCACTCCAAGATTAAATGAAAAGATAGAGAAGAAAACCACATGAAAAGGAGAAAAGGATGGAGATTGAACCTACTTACCAATGCATTAAAAGAAGGCCAATCTTGTGAATTTCCTTGAGTTGGCCTTATAGGCTACGAGCGTTGTAAAATTGCAAACCCATAGAGATATAAACCAATGAGTAGAATTGCAACAAAAGCACCCAACCCAAGTTCTTTCACCAGAGGAAACTCAAGCACAAAGATGAAAATTTTAGTACTGAATTAGGAGGAGAACATTTTGTCGCTTGAGCTAACTCATTCAACAAATTAAACTTTGAAAATACCAGTTATCCAAAATCCAAGTAGGATACCAACATATCTTCGAGGGAAAACACATCCACCACGAAGTGCCATGAAGGAGGCACAATATTGTCACAACCGATCATGTATTTCCATACTATGCCACCAACTTTCATTAATCCATTCTCTATGTTTAGTAACACCTCACCCATACATTATATCAAAAAAAAGAAAAATGAAGTTGCCTCATGAGAGATTATCCCACACCTCTTTTCACACTTAATGCCATTCAATAACCTTTATAACGCCCAATATAAATAATTTCATATTTAATAAAAAAATAAAAGTTATTAAAAATTTTAAATATACCTTTTTATTATATCACTATAAAAATAAAATAATAATTTTATTTTAGTTAAAAATATATATTTTTTATAAATATTAAAATTAATTTTCAAATAAAAACAAATTTCAACAAATTTTATCATCATAAATTAATTGATGTTTAAATAAATATTACTTCCCAAAAGTGTTTAATGAGATGTCAATAACCTTTTATTTTATTTGATGTATAGATGTTCATTTCCAAAAGTGTTGATTTGATACTTTTCCCATTACATTTTCTTTAAAATTGTACAAATCACTTTTCAACTTCAAACACATAATATATTTACACGATTTAAGATATTTAAGATTTTAATTTAATAAGATAATATTATTGAGATTATGAAAACAAATAATTTTAATTTTAATATATATGGTTGATTTGAACCATTTAAATTTAAATGTTATAACAATTCCCAATGAAGCTGCTCACAAACTTAAAAATAAATAATTTAAATATAATAATATTATTAAATTAATTATAAAAATATAATTTAAATATAAAAAATTAAGATAAACTAGACCAATAATTACATATTTATATATACACTTATAATATGATTACTAGTTTGTTATTACAGAAACTAGACCAACAATATAGTGACATAACTTTTGTCCATATAAAAAATAAAACTACAATATAGTGACATAACTTTTGTCTATATAAAAAATAAAACTAAAAAGACAGTAGAGTTTGAAACAATAAAGATTCTCTTATAAATTTCAAATTTATTTCTTCTAGGATTGCAACATTTTGCCACTAGTATGCATAACAAAAATTAACATAAATAACATTTATCTATATGGTGTGTCCATCTAGAGTGTATCTATGATTTTATTGTCATTTCCTCAATGAAAAATTCTATATCTGCAAGCTTTGTGGTCAATATTGATACTTTGCAATTAAGTTTCCTCGTCTATTTTTAAGGAAGTGATTTTAGTGTCTTCTTCTCAATTAGAAAACTCTATATTTGCAAGTTTATGACCAATACAGATATTATGTTGTGAAGTTCCCTATCTACTTTTGCACTTCTTCAATACACTACAAAATCTCCTCTTGGGTTTCTTAGATTTCGACTACCAACACTTTGTTTATATTATTTTTAGTTTCCTAAATTTCTAGGACCAACACTTTGTCTATATTATTTTTAGTTACTAATACAAGTATATAAATATTTTATTTAATATAAGATAAAATTTTAAATTTATAATATAAAAGTAATTATTATTATAATTGCATATTAACATAACCTTACTTATATGATAATAAAATTTTTACATTTGACATATTTATATGACAATAATTTATTAATTTATTTTTACATTTGACATATTTATATGACAATAATATTCGCTCAGTAAGCTAGTCAAGTTTTAATTACAAAATTGGAAAAAGGTGATGAGTTTTAATAGCAAAAGTGAAAAACTTTCAATGGTTTTACAAGTCAGAAATTGCCAAAGTTGATAACACTCAATATCGCATAATATAATCTTTTGCCAAACGTTGATAACACTCAAGTATCACGTAATATAATCTTTTTCAAAAGTAGATGAGTTTGAATGACAGAGTGGGGGACTTTTCTATTTTAGAAGTCAAGACAGTGCGAATCATTGATGACACCTAAAATCACAGACCTTAGCATTTTGTGCATAAAAACTCTTAATAAAACAAATGTCTCTACATCTCAATGGATTGGGTAGGTTTAGAGCGGTGCACATTATCCTTGATGTATACATCTAGGAAAGTGAAATATAATATTAATTTTCATAATGTATAACTTTATTTATATATAAAATTTCACTTAAGATTCAATAGAAATATGAATATAATTACTCTATTTTCTTTTCCAAAAATAACAAATATATCTAATATTTAATTAAATACACATATTTCATCTTTATTATACAACCCATATACATCAAAACTTTATTGTACAACCCATATAGAAAATATATTCTTCAACCTTCTGGTAAATACCTGTGATAATGTAAAGAAATGGCAATAAGAGTTATGCAAGTTTTACAAAATTCTATACCAAGATATATTTTTTGGCCCTATTATTATATTTGGAAGGTGAAGTTATAGCCTTATTATTATTATTATAGTTTTTGGCAAATGAAGTCATGGATATTATTCCGATAGAATCGATTGCAATGATAACGTGAAATGATGGAATGGTATCTTCGTAGGGTCTCAAATAAAAGTGATTGATTATAACGGGATCCATATGATATTATAAATTTAATTTAGTTTTACAAATATTAAAGATAAAATATTTTAGAAAACCATCTGATATATTGAAATATGAATATTAAACTATAAATAATAAGGGTTGTTGAAGTCTAGGATTTCTTAGGCTTAGGGTTCTTTGATTAACAGGTCAAGAACCCTTAAACTATTTTGAAGATAACATGGATGATGATTTCATCTTTACCAATGGGCTCTTTTTAGGAAACCATAAATAGATGATGAGTTGGACCATTAGTGAGACATTAACTTCATGGTGGGGGATTAATTATAAAGGTAAGTCCATGTAATAAAGAAACCTCTAGTATATTGGGCAAATTCGATCTACAGATCCTTAATTATAGTTTCTGGATTTCTATGTTGTGTATTTTACACATCTTCTTGAGAGAAATCCATGGTAGTCATTTTCGTAGGTTGACATTTCGAATCCAAACTAAGATTCATCTTTAAGACAGTGAGATAGGTAAGGAAAGAGGTATTCAACCTAGTCATTCCCATTACTAAGATTCATCTTTATAGAGAAGGACATTCCAATGGGAAACTTACGTGTTTCTAGGCTGTACTAATCACTTTGATTATGATTTTTTAAGCTATGTTAATTGATTTAATAATTCAAGGGAAAATAACCATCACTTTGGTGTTCTTCTTGTGATCTAAATGACAAGGAAATAGTATTGGAAAATACCTATAACCCTATTAGTCTAAAGGGGAATCAACCTAAGGCAAAGTGGAAGGAATCCTTCCCTCCAGATCAAGGCTTAAGAGGTAATAAGTGCGTCAAGAAAAAATAAGGATTGACCTTATTCATGATGAAGATATCAAAATGGACCAAATCATAGGGTTGGTGAGAAAATTTCTAATTGACATTTTTATAATCATTTCATCCCAAAATTCAATTTCAGAGATTAGATGAAGGTGACATGGGAACCTCCACTTGGATAGATCTTGGAATATCATATATTGGTAATAAGTTGGACAAAATTCATAATATGCATAAATAAATGTGAAGATAGGAATCTAGGCATACATTAGTGGGAGTGTAATTCTTTGCAATCACTTTGAAGGTGGATCCTATGCCTTGGTCTGAGGATAGAGAGATCCTTTGTGCAACATGCGTGGATTGATTTTCCAAACTTACCTTTATATTTTTGGTCCTTGGATGTTTCTAAGTAGATAAGATAATTAATTGGCTCTTTTTTGGAACTTGATGGAAGATATAAGCACTCTATCCAACATAGCTTTGTGGAGTCCTACCTACAAGAAGGGTTGAAAGACAAGAAATCTCTAGAGTTGAGAGGGAAAATATATTATCCAATAATCAACTATGTTGTAGTTCCCTTTCATTCTCAATGATGGCACTCCTATGGTCATGTAGTAAGTGACTCTAAGTCCAAATTGACAAGGAAATTCTAGAAAAGGAAGGAAAAATGATCAAGTCCCTCTGGCACAAGTTAACTCCTTGTTATCTTAAAAGGCTGCAAACTAAGGTCTTCTAAACTGAAATAAAAGAAAAAAAAAATTGGTAAGAGAATAATCATATCAATAGCATGAAGTTATTACCCCTATCTACTCTCAAGATCCTATGCTAGAAGTAAAGGACTTGCAAACCTATATGACACCTTAGACTTCTACTCAGTTGGGCAAGTCAATTTCATCTCCACTAGCTCCAATACATTCAAGGAGTAAGCAGTAGCATATAAAAATTAGAAGATGGAATGAAATGTAATAACTCATTAAACCCATTTATAAGGGGTGCATAAATCCAGACACTCAATATGGAAGGAAGAAATATTATTGGAATAATTTACGATTCCTGAAAAAGGGGTTATCAGGATTCTAGCTACACTTAAAATCTATTGGATAATAAGGCGAACAAAAGAGAGACAACATACATGAAATATTATATCAAAAGGAAGGGATTAGTCTTTATCAATGAACCCAATTAGCCTCTCTAATCAAGAAAACCATCTATGATTATGTAGAGAGAATAGATATATGTTTAAGGAAACATGGGAATAAGGATCTCCACCATACTCCTATAGGTAGGAAATTCCATATCTCAATTTCTCAAAATAAATATAAGAAAAAAATTTAATAGTGGAAGTAAAATACTTTGGATAGGGCCCTTAGAGCAAACCAACCCATTGGAAAAACTTTCCCATCGTAATTATGTCTTTTGATATTAGGGGCATGGGAAACCCAACTATATAAAAAAAAATCCCTCGAAAGGTTTTTGGAACTACACCAATATGGAGTTATAATTATTCCAAAAACTATAAGGAAGGAGACAAAGTTACAAGGAGAACTAAACAATTCTTAAAGGGCTATGAATTCATATTGGTTTATTTGAGGGTAGATTACGTGGTTAGAAATTGATTGAATGAAGTGGTCTTTCATATTATTAAATCAAATTTTTATTGACTCGGGTATCAAAACAAAGCTCTATTCTTTAGAGAGGGAAAAATATTTCTATATCATCAATATTTATGGGTCCTATTGGTATAGCGAAGTATTATGGGAAAATTCTTTTTTTAGGATCAATTCAAGGAAAATGACATAATCTTGTGGGTGGATCTTAACAACACAACAAATAATGGTGAGTTCTAGGGTATCTTTTCCAAAATAGAACCACCAATAAAAAATTTCTAAGCAAAATAGAGTAAGTTTAGATGGTACATGTGGAACCTTCTAAGTTATCTCCCACTTGGACGAACTAGATGATTGGTGAGGTAATGATGGCTAAGAGGCTATATAATTTTTGGATGTCACATTCCCTTATACTAGACCAAATTCAAAATAAGAAGATGGTGGAAATAGGTATTAAGTACCACAACCTTATACTTCTGAAATTAATGAGGAACATAAACAACCTTCAATCCCTTTCAAATTCAACTCTAAATAGATATTGGAAGAAGACCTCATTAATGCAGTTGAAAATAAATGGAAGCATTGATGATGTTAATTCAAGATAATCAACCAGAATCCAATTAGTGACTAGCCTTAAAGAAGTAAAATAGGTTATATCATCCCAGGAATATGTCAAGAGAGTAAATGATGATCAATATATAATTGTGGTAGAGGGTATCCTTACAAATATATACAAAGAAGAAAGTGTAGGGTGTAAGGGAAGAAAAGGAAAACTGAAAAAAATTGTAGAGTAGAGGAAGAGGAAACATGTGGTAGAAAAGGAAGCCATATGGAGATTAAAACGTTGTGAACTATGCTTATATTAAGTGGACGAGAGCACAAATTTATTCAAAAATATGGTAACCACATGAAAATCATTAACAAAATTTGGAAGATGGCAATAATTTAGAGGAAAAAATCCAATAAAAATAAAATAATTACAAACAATTTTGCATGGCTTCCAAAAGGAAAAATGCATTGGCCTAGAAATGGCTAGACAACTTGATTCTTCCTATGGCTCTATGAACTTCTTGAAGAGGACCTATTGATATTTGTTGAAGAATATACCAAGAAATAATCTCACACACACATAAGACACAAGATATTCTCTCTGGGGAACCCTTTTAGGAGAAAATCCAGTTGGAAGGTGAGGCCACTTCGCTCTCTCTTTCTCTGCCTGGAAATATGGATGTAGGTACAAAGAAGTAATTCCTATCACCCGTGCGCTGCTAGAATGCACAAATCATCTCTATGTTCTCTACCTCCTATATCTCCTGTCTATCTTTGCTCAACTATGGAAGAAAATTCTCTTGAAATAATGGAATGCCTCTTCCTCCTAGTGGCCCAGTTATAAGACAACCCGATAGCCTACTAGTAGTTAATTTTGACCACATCATCTCTTAACTAGAGTTACAGTATAGCCTCTTATAGATTATTTTACATAAAATCCACATGGCTAGCCCATTTTCCATAAATAATGGGGGTTGATGCAACATCCTCCTGAACTATAGGTGTGAAAACAGGAAGGTCAACTTTTGAGTGGCATAGCTTTTGCATACAGACTCTGATTGAAGCGCTTATTGAACCATTGGAAATATATTTGTGTATGAAATATCATGAAAATTATTACCACCAAAAAGTGTCGTTTGATGCCTCAAAACAGTCTCAAAAGGTTTCATACCTTGTTTCACCAAACCGGGTCCCGCCGGTAAAAATGATCCCATGAGCTGATTCCTCCACTTTTTCCACTCTTAATTTATTGAGATGGATGAAAAAATATATAATGGTCCAATTCGGATCACACCTCCCCATTTTTGGATACTTTTTGTCCCCAAAATATTTTACTAAATCAGGCAAGGAAATGTTTTCTCCACCTTCTCCCTGGTGTACCATTTAGCTTTTCCTAGGCTTTGTCCCTTCAACCCAATCTTCCAAAGGTCATGCTACCCCTGTCTTGTAGTTCTAGATCTCTTCTGCAAAAATGTATCTTCTATCAACTCTACCCGAGCATCTGGTGCCAAATCCTCCATAGAAGGTAGGACCTGTTCCTCTTCCTGATCTAGCATGGAAGGCTCATAGAGTTTCAAATTCTCTACATTCAAAAATAAGTAAATGCACATATATGGTGGTAAACTAAGTCGATATGAATTATCACCCAAATTTTTCAATATCTCAAAGGGACCATACCTTAGAGCCTTGGTTTTCTTACCAGGCCCCTGCAGCTTCTTCTTGTTCAACTGTAGCCATACCTTGTCTCCCACCTTGAATGATCTCTTTGTTCTGTGCTAATCATGCCTGGCCTTATACTTCTCCAGTGACTTTTGCAGTGTTTCCTGTACCTATATATGGATCTTCCTGATCTTCTCTATAATTTTTTTAGCCCTCAAAGAATCTCCTGTAAGATATTCACTCACTCCTCCTTGCTTCCCATATGCAATATCCAAAGGTGAAGGTGGAAAATATCCAAAACAATTTTGAAATGGGGAATTTCCTGTAGAAGTGTGGACTGCTATGTTATAAGAATGTTGTATATATACCATATTTTCAGCCCAAGTCTTCAGATGCTTCTATTTGTATCCCCTCAAAAGTTGCACCAAAGTCCCGTTGACTACTTTTGTCTACCAATCCGCTTGTGGATGAAATTTTGTATATATCTTCAGCTTTGTGTTAATCTTATCCCATAATGTAGTCCAGAATGCACCGAGAAATCTTGTGTCCCTATCTGAAATAATGCTCCTTGGTATCCCAAAGTGAACCCGGACTTATCCAAAGAACATGTTTTGTTGATTCTTGTCTGCTAATGGTATTTTTATAGGGCATCAAAACACACATTTTTTTGAACCTGTCAACTACCACGAACAGGTAGTCATGTCCCTTCCTGGTTGTTGGTACGCCTCCCATAAAGTCCATGGAAATTCTTTCCCAAGGACGATTAGGTATAGGTAAGGGATGATATCGACCCTATTTCATGTTGCTAGGCTTGCCAGTACAACAAAGCATGCATCCTCTTATTAACCTAGCTACCTGCTCTTGCATCTTGGGCTAATACACATACCTATGAAAGTTAGCCACATTCTTCCCAACACCAAAGTGCCTTGCAACCTTGGAGGTGTGAGCCTCTCTAATCAGTTGCAAACACTTGCCTTTAGGAACACATAGCTTATCCAACATGTAGAGTAACCCATCATGGAGATGGTATTCAACAGTGTTGTCACCATAATGCACATGAATTTGATTCTACAATTGTTGATACACCTCCTTGAAGTCCTCATCTTATGAATATGCCTCTCTTTATGCATCATGGGTGAATGTATCCATGTGCATAAGAGTCCCCAAAGCTGTAATATTTGATGTGGGTGGCCTTGAAAGCATATCGACCAACTTTTTTGTGTTTCCCTTCTTATACTTTATCACCAAATGAAACTGTTGTAAAAACACCATCCACTTGTAATGCTTGGTCTGCTGTAGCTTACTCTGGTCCTTCAAGTACTGTAACGGTTGGTGATCTATGTGGATTATTGTCTCCTTTCCCATTAGATAGTGCTTCCACCTCTTCATAGTTTTCACCATGGCCTATAACTCTTTATCACAGGTAGGGTAGTTAAGAATTGCCCCATGAAATACTTCAGAATGGTAGAAAACATGCCTTCCTCCTTGCATCAAGACAACTCCCATAACATACCCACTCGCATCTGTCTCCACTTCAAAGGGCCATTGCAAGTTTGGTAATTCTAGAATTGGTGCTTGAATGATCTTCTTATTTAGCTCCTCGAAAGTGATCTGAATGGAGTATGTTAATGTTGCTGTGCTAATTACTCTTTCAGATTATGAATTCAATGTCTTATGTGTGCTTAAGGGTTTAGGTTTTCTTGCAAATTATCAAGTCTCATGAGCGGTTTTCATGTCAATTTAGTGAAAAATTTAACATAAAAAAAAGAGTTGAACAACATCAAATAAAGTACAGAACATCACCATACATAACATTAACACAAGTATTTGATGAAGGAGTTCACCCCTCCTGGGCTACATCTCCTTGGTTTAGCTTCCATGGCTTGGGCCTCTATATTATGCTCAAATTATAAAATTTACCTGTTTAAAATGCTCTTTTACTCCTATAACCTGATCCAATGAGTCCAGAATGACTCAAAATAGTCAGCCAACCTCTTTCTGAGCCTGAATTGGTCGAAAAATGCAAAATTTATGACCATTTTAATTTTTCCCACTATTTCAGGCCCTAAACTAGCTAACTGTAACTAAATTTGGTAGTCCGCTGAATTTGGGGTTATGCCAATTAAACTGTAATTAGTGTTAAGTAGGAGTCTTAATTCTAATTAAGCGCGTTTAAGTGCTAACTGCGTGCTTTAAACTAATCTAAAACTTAAATTGGATTAGGCGCTAATAATCTATATTACAGTTAATTAACCGCGGCTTAAGTCTTAATCCTCCGCGCTAACTGTTTGCGCTCCAAATCTTGGGGGGGAGGCCCCCAAGATCTAAAAGGTTGAAATAGATCTGACAAGATCTGCAAAATTAGAATGCCAAGAAAAAAAAAAGGAGAACACAAAGAAAATAAAACCACAAAGAAACTTGTTTTATTAAAACAGATAATAACTGTCGAAGCTACATTGTGTCGGACAATCTATCCTTTTACAAAGTGAGGCTTGTTATTTATAGCCTTTTTTGAGATAGAATACCATAGGTTGATATCATGGGCCAATACCATGAGTAGATACCACTTACAATACCATGGGTAAATCCCATGTGTGGATGAATACCATGGGTGGATACATACCATGGGTCACTTACAATACCATGGGCGAATAAATATCATGGGTGGATGAATACCATGGGTCGATGCTATTTACAATATCATGGGTAAATTCCATGGGTGGATGGATAAGATGGGTAGATGAATACCATGGGTTGATGCCATTTTCCATTCAGATCATTCCTCCCTCCTTAAGAAGCAATGGTCCCCATTGCATGAAGTTCCCTCCTGAGAAGCCTTTGTTGAATATGAAGAGCCACTGAAGAGAAGGGTTTTGTGTAGTTAACCCAAAACCGTGATGAACGAAGATCCGAGGATAGAGATACCCTGTAATGCTTGTGACCAACTGTGATATTGATAGTGTGCGGCCTACCAAATGGACTTCGATGAAGTGTGGGTTTGTGGATGAACCAAAACCATGAAAAACAAATATTTGAGGATAGAGATACCCTGTAATGCTTGTGACCAACTGTGTGACTAACAGTGTGCAGCCTAGCAAATGGACTTCGATGAAAAATATTTTGTGCGGTTGACCCATAACCGTGATGCCGATTGTTGATGAAGTAGCAGGTGCCTACATAGCTTGGGGTGGGAGGGCACGTCTCCAAATAACCCAAGCCGAACGCTGCTATGATGAAACTAATGAATGTGAAGCAGGTGCCTGCTAAAGCGGGGTGGGAGGGCACGTCTCCAAAGGGAACCCGCTCTGAATGCTGCTCCAGATTTAAAATGAGCATAACAAAATAGAGAATAACTGTCGAAGCTACATTGTGTCAGATAATCTGTCCTTTTACAAAGTGAGGCTTGTTATTTATAGCCTTTTTTTGAGATAGAATACCATAGGTTGATATCATGGGCCAATACCATGAGTAGATACCACTTACAATACCATGGGTAAATCCCATGTGTGGGTGAATACCATGGGTGGGTACATACCATGGGTCACTTACAATACCATGGGCGAATAAATATCATGGGTGGATGAATACCATGGGTCGATGCCATTTACAATACCATGGGTGGATGGATAACATGGGTAGATGAATACCATGGGTTGATGCCATTTTCCATTTGGATCATTCCTCCCTCCTTAAGAAGCAATGGTCCCCATTGCGTGAAGTTCCCTCCTGAGAAGCCTTTGTTGAATATGAAGAGCCACTGAAGAGAAGGGTTTTGTGTAGTTAACCCAAAACCGTGATGAACGAAGATCCGAGGATAGAGATACCATGTAATGCTTGTGACCAACTGTGATATTGACAGTGTGAAGCCTAGCAAATGGAATTCAATGAAGTGTGGGTTTGTGGATGAACCAAAACCATGAAAAACGAAGATCCAAGGATAGAGATACGCTGTAATTCTTGTGACCAACTGTGTGACTAACAGTGTGCGGCCTAGCAAATGGACTTCGATGAAAAATATTTTGTGCGGTTGACCCATAACCGTGATGCTGATTTTTAATGAAGTATCAGGTGCCTACATAGCTTGGGGTGGGAGGGCACGTCTCCAAATAACCCAAGCCAAACGCTGCTATGATGAAACTGATGAATGTGAAGCAGGTGCCTACTAAAGTGGAGTGGGAGGGCACGTCTCCAAAGGGAACCCGCTCCGAATGCTGCTCCAGATTTAAAATGAGCATAACAAAATAGAGAATAACTGTCGAAGCTACATTATGTCGGACAATCTGTCCTTTTACAAAGTGAGGCTTTTTATTTATAGCCTTTTTTTGAGATAGAATACCATAGGTTGATATCATGGGCCAATACCATGAGTAGATACCACTTACAATACCATGGGTAAATCCCATGTGTGGATGAATACCATGGGTGGATACATACCATGGGCGAATAAATATCATGGGTGGATGAATACCATGGGTCGATGCCATTTACAATACCATGGGTAAATTCCATGGGTGGATGGATAACATGGGTAGATGAATACCATGGGTTGATGCCATTTTCCATTCAGATCAGTTTGCTCCACTGGTGGTCTTGGCATGTGGTCCTATGGACTGGGGGCTGGCCCTTCGGGGCTGTTCCCCACCTTCCCCTATTGTTATACATTGGAAAATTTAAATATAAGCAGACTCCGTTGACAGTTAAGAACCATCGAACAGACGAGCCGGTATGGCGTTTGACTATGTAGTGTGAGGTTGCGAGGTCAAACCCCGACGTCTCCACCAAGACTTAGAAATTTTTTTTTACATGACCTTTCAAACTTGGGGGGGGGGACGTGGCGGCCCCAGGCTACACCACGTGTCCTCACCCGGTTGGCCTGAAATTTATCCAATGAAACTTCACCACGTCACCCACCATTTAGACCAGTGCCATGTTGCCACTTGGAAGCTTACCATTCACTGGAGAAATTTCCAAAAAAATGATTGCACAGTCAGCATGCCACGTCAGTAGTACGGACTGCTGATTGGGCGTCTGACTATCATTTTTTTTTAAAATTTACCCATTTAGCAAAGCGGAAAAAAATAATTTCCGGGAGAATATGGAGACCATTTTTCATGAAACAAAGTGCACTGGATTCAGAACGACGAGAAATACGCGGTCGTTTGAGTTCTGAGCCAATATGAGAAATTTGATTTTTAAGCATAAAACTAAGCCCCTGATCATTCCTCCCCACTGGAAGCTTTTGGACCCCAAAATATCATATTCAGTTGCTGAACAAGTGAGGGTACAATTCCCTCACCTTCCAAATTTCAATCCATTTTTCCTTTGAAGGATTTGTTCCTTTAAGCCCCACTCGAAGATAGTCGACACTTTCTCTTGTCGATTACCTTGTCCTCCTGTCAAGTATGGTGTCTTGCTCTAGCTCAACAAAGAAATATGGAGAAAAATATTCAATAGATGGCAGCTGAAAATTATCTTCTTGATCTTCAATCAAAGTAGGCTCATAAAATCTCAAATTTTCAACATTAACAAATAGATTTGCATGTATGAAGGAAAATCAAGCTTGAAGGCATTGCTACCAATCTTTTCCAGAATTTTGAAAGGAACATAATGGACTGGTTTCAAATTTTTACCTTCTCCTTGAAACCTTTCATTGCTAATGTGAAGCCAAACTTCTTCAGTAACTTAAGACTTATGATCCACCTGATGTTTGTCATGCGTCACCTTGTGCTTGCCTTGACTTTTCTCTAGTTTCTCTTGCACCGTTTGATGAATCAACTGAATTTTCTCAATGAATTTCTTTGCTTTATCTATGTCGCTATGTCCATCGATAGCTACATATTTCCCAAAGATGAAATCCAATGGTGACTTTGGCAAGTAACCAAGACATGCTTCAAATGGCGATGTTTGAGTAGAAGAATGTTTTTCACAGTTGTAAGCATGCTTAATGTAATTAAACTGTTCATCATGTTTGCTGCAATATCCTCTAAGAAGTTGAATGATTTTTCTATTAACCACCTTAGTTTGTGTTGAGTCTCAAATCTGCATCTTTCCTATACACCTTTCTAGACCTTTTTCATTCACCTGAACCTTCTAAGTCGTCAATATCATTGCATATTAATTGTAAAAGAGCATCTAAAATGGTTTTTAACTATGTTTTGTGTCTGCTGTTTGATTTAGATTTTTGTTCATTTAGCTGCGGAATCTTACCACTTTCCGCAGCTGCTGCAACTTTCCGCAGCCATTTTGTGAAAGTCTATGTTACAGGTGTCTTCAGGCAATTCGAGCCACATGGGCAAGTCAGAAATGATTTGGACATGGATCGTGTCCTATTGGCTCGGGAAAATTCACCTAAGGAGGCTGTGGTCAAAGGTGGCCAAGTGGAAGTCAACCGTAGAGTCCCACGGTGACAGGACTCTGTTTATCATCACGTGAAGATTTGTATGACCGTTTCTAATTTACGGGAGACACATCAACACCTGTACACGGCTCCATAAGCCGAATCCAACATCCACTCTTCATAGATTTACTCCTCACCGCGGCCATGATGCTGGATCTCTGGATGTGATGGTTCACGTGTCTCTATCAGCACAAACTTTAGAGAATTAGTTATATCACCTTTGTTATAAATAACGCATTTTCATACGCATAATAGTTAGCCTCCATATAGCTCTGTAATGTAATTGCATTTCCACTGTGCTGTAATATCATTTCTCTGTTATGACTGCATTTTAATATATAAGAAGACTCTGTTTCCAAGCGTAATTCGTATTTGAAGGCTGTTGCCCGAGGCTGGTGCAGAGGGCCCCTGCACACGCTGAGGTTTTGTGCATTATTGTATAGTTTCTTGTTTTATTTCTTTAAGTTCATTGTGCCATAAGTCATTCATGTGTTTATACATTGCATCTTTCATGGTATTTATGCTTCATCTCTGTTCATAATCTTTCATGCTTTACATTTTACTTCTATCCATAATCTTTCATGTTTTATGTTGTTGTTAACTGATCAGTGTTCTTGTTTCAGATTACAAATAGGCAGCCCAGGCATTTGCATATCTTTTGACTAATGACATGGAATCAATATTGTTCTGCTGCTAATTTACTTTTCTTAGTTTTTGTTTAATTCCAGTACTGCTTTGTTTATTTCAGTCTTGCACATTTGTTTCAGTAGTAAGATTTAGATATATTAAATTTCTCATGTCATTTTCAGTGACCTCCGAAAGCCACAGCTGGACTGATGGTGAGAGATTGAAGTATGAGTGTGTAGTTTGATATTAGTTTACTTTCTACAAGTTAGATATATTAAATTGCTCATGTCATTTTCAGTTACCTCCGAAAGCCACAGCTGGACTGATGGTGAGGGATTGAAGTATGAGTGTGTAGTTTGATATTAGTTTCTTTTTATGAAAATTAGATATCAGATTGCTCAAGTTGTTTATGGTTACCTCCGAAAGCCATAGCTGGACTAATGGCGAGGGATCAGAATATAAGTTGATGTAATTTGATTTACATTTACTTTGTTGCAATTCTTGGATTTATTTAAGCATAGTTTCTTTTGTGTTTACACAACAGCAAGGATAGTTTGGTTTTCATGCTCAATAGTTCACTGTTTGATTTATTAGGCTAGCAGCACATTTTCATTTCCTTTCAAGTTTTGTCATTGTATGTTTCAAATTCCTTTTTAAGTTTGAAGTTGGTAAATCATTATAAAGGATATCATTGCCTTGAACAATCATAACCATACTTGTTTTTATTTTAGAATTTACATCTCACATTAGAAAACCAAAAATGACAAAAAGGTAAGAAATAGGTTATCTTGCACATATAGTGCGCCACACTTCATCAGCTTACGAATCCCGGATTGATAAATTAATGTAGCAATTTAGGACACACTAAATTGACCAAACAGTTTGACCATCTATTTCCGGATGAAAGGTTGTACTCTTCTTCAACTTAGTGTCCATCAATTCCCACAAACTTGGCCAAAAATTCCCAACAAATCGAGAATCTTGATCACTTACGATAGATGTAGGCGACCCAAAATGAACGCATACATCTTGAAAGAAAAGATGTGTTGTTAATTCAGCTGTAACTTTCTTTTTACATGGCATCAAAATACACATTTTTCTGAACCTATCCACAACAACATACAAATAATCATGAACTCTTTTGACAAAGGAAGACCTCCTACAAAATCCATAGAGTTACTCTCCCATGGACGTGAAGGAACTGGAAGTGCTATGTATAATCCTAACTTCCTATTACTAGGCTTACTGACTGCACTTAAAGAAGAACCTTTAATAAAATGTGACACACTTTCAAGCATACAAGGCCAATAACAATACCTCTAAAGATTTGCTACTGTCTTGCTTACACCAAAATGTCTCGCAATAAGAGAAGTGTGTGCTTCCCTTATAACATTTACTCTCTCACCATGTGGAATACAAATCTTTCCCAAATTATACAAGAAGTTATTATGAACATGATAATCTAATTCCTCAACTTGGTGACCTTAAATCAAGTTTGCATAAACATCTGGAAAGTCATTGTCAAATGCATACTATTCAATGCAAATTTCATGTAAAACAAAAGTATTCTTCAGTAAAGTAGTTGCATTTATAATAGGCCTAGAAAGAATATCAACAACCTTGTTGTATATACCTTTCTTATAATTGATGACCAAGTAGAATTGCTGCAAGAATCCCATCCATCGAAAATGCCTTGACTGCTACAATTTGGTGTATGATTGCAAGTATTGCAATGGTTGGTAATTGGTGTGAATGATGGTTTCCTTTCCCATAAAATAATGTTTCCATTAAATGTACATAAAATATTTCAGTGTTAATCACATCTAAGCATATTATGTCGACGTGTTTCGAACCAGACAGTGTGGTTCATCATCAGGACAAGATGAGAAATCTGATCTAGGAACCAGTTTAAATAGATAAGGAAAGCTCCAACTAGCCGTTGTAAATAACAGCTAGTTTGACTAGAATAAGAAATTTAATTGATCTAAAAAAGAATTAATTAATAGTTGTATTATTATTATTATCATTTTTAAAAAAATTAATAGTTATTTAATATTTTTAAAATTGAATTAGTTAATAACTATATGTTATATAATTTGAATATAATTTAATATTCTTATTTAAAAAGTTAAATCATAATATAATAGCTACATTATTTATTGAGAATAACTATAAACATATAATTAAAAAGAAAAGTAGAAGGAATTAATTAAAAAACAACAACTGAAAGGGAGAAATCAATTGAGAGCAAGAGGATCAAAGGAAGAAAAAAGAAGAAAAAGGGAGGGGGGGGTTGGGGGGAGCTAAGAGGAGGGGAAATGACAAGAGGGAGAACCAGGTGGGAGGAAAAAAAAACAACAAATAAGAGTGAAGGGCAGGAATACAACATCTGCTAACACTCCACCCATCATCCCTGTTAAGGTTAACCGACCTATTTTCAATTTCTAAGGCTTCCCTCAACTTACGGTGGTGGAAATGGTCAATCTTCGCAATAACCTTAGTATCTTCAATGAAAATGTGATTTTTTGTCTTTTCATCGTGCTCTGCTAAGGAAAAGGAGTGTGATCTACTATGTTTAAGGTCAACAACGTGTTCATGAATTCTTTGATTAATGGATCAACCAATTTCATCGATTTAAGGTGTTCCACAGGAGCACATAATCAAGTAAACACCCTTACCATATTTAGGGAAAACTGGGTCCTTAACCGATCTAAGCGAGCTCCGAATGGTGCAGAGGGGCTTGAAGGTTGAGGAAATATTATGTATCCTCAGGATCCTAGCGATTTTATCAGTAGTACCTTCAATAAATGAAAGGTGAACTCTAGATAACCGATCACAAGGATATTTATTATTCATAGGAACTTTTTATGCTTTTTGAAAAGCTCTAAGACATTGAACCTTGCTATAACCATTCTTATTGAAAACTTTAAGGAGATGAGAGTTTTCTCCTTCAAAGTGGTGTTCATCGAAGATTCTAAAGGCTCTAGTAGCTAGGGTGCTGAGAACCCCTAGCTTCTGAGCAGGGAAATGATGAGAAAAAGCATGTAAATACTGCTTTGTGCGTGCCTTCTTTCTAAAGACTTGATGAGAGAAAGAACCTTCTTCATTCATAGAAATAAGGACATCTAGAAAGGGCAGGCTTCCATCCACTTTGAATTCCATGGTGAACTTAATGAAGTCAGATTGATCATTAAGATGCTGGAAGAAAAGGTCCAATTTCTCTTTGCCATGGGGCTAGACCACACAGGTGTCATCAACAAACTTCTATTTTTATTTTCAATTATATATTTATAGTTATTCTCGATAAATAATGTAGCTATTATATTATGATTAAATTTTTTTAATAACAATATTAAATTATATTAAAATTATGTAACATATAAGTATTAATTAATTAAATTTTAAAAATATTAAATAACTATTAATTAAAAAAAATACAACTATTAATTAATTATTTTTTAGATTAATTAAATTTATTATTCTAGTCAAACTAGCCGTTATTTACCACGGCTAGTTGGAGCTTTCCTTATCTATTTAAACTAGTTCCTAGATCAGATTTAACATCTTGTCCTGATGATGAACCACACTGGCTGGTTCATAACGCGTCGACATAATATGCCTAGATGTGATTATCACCGAAATATTTTATATACATTTTATGGATCATAGAAGCCAAATTCCTAATAATGTTTCCATTTCTTCACACTTTTTACCAACGCATATAGCTCCTTGTCATATGTAGGATAATTTATCACTGCACCATTAAATTTTTTTGAATGGAATGAAATAAGCTTACCATGTTGTAAGAGGACTGCGCCCATGGCAGATTCACTTGCATCTATCTGAATCTCAAAGGGTTGTCTCAAGTCCGGTAATGCTAGTATTGGGCCTGAATTGATCTTCTTCTTCAAAGCATCAAATGCTTTTTTCTGATTTCCTCCCCACTGGAAGAATTTCTTAACACTTGTCAATGCATGTAACAGAGCTGCAATAGAGGAAAAATTAGCAATGAATTTCCTTCAATACTGTGCTACTCCTAGAAAACTCCTTACCTCCATGACTGACTTGGGTGTAGGCCAATTCACAATGCCCTGAAATTTAGAGGGGTCTATCTTTAGCTCACCTCCTCCAAAAATTTTTCCCAAATAAAGTTTTACCAAATTCACATTTCGACATCTTCAAAAACAATTGCTATTTTCTCAAGACATCAAGCACCTTGTTAACATGAATAACATGTTCTTCTCATGATTTGCTGAATATAAAAATATCATCTAAGTAGAAAATGAAAAAATCATCTAGAAATGATCTTAATACCTCATTCATAACTCTCATGAAAGTAGCTGGGGCATTGCAAAGACCAAAAGACATGACAAGCCACTCAAACAATCCTTGTTTAGTTTTAAATGCAGTATTCCATGTGTCCTCTTCAACTATTCTAACTTGGTGATAACCACTTCATAAATCTAACTTAGTGAAATACTTTGCATACCTTAATTGATCAAGAAAACCATCAATCCTTGAGAGTGGATTATTATTTTTTATCGTAATATTGTTGAGTGCTCGGAAATCCACACACATGCGCCATGTTCCGTCCTTCTTAGATACCAATACAATTGGTGAACCACATGGCGAGGTAGATGGACAAATGATACCTTTATTCAACCATTCTTAGATTTTCTTCTTGATTTCTTCACTTTCCGTTATCGACATGCGATACATGCCAATGTTAGGGAGTGGAACATTGTGCTACAGTTGTATCTCAACTTGGATTCCCCTCTTGGGAGGTAACCCCTTTGGCTCTTGAAACATTTTGCCATGCTGACTTACCACATCAAACAAATCAGATTTTAATCTATCATCACAACCTTCAAAAGGTTCAAAATCCTTATCATTATTTTGTTTGATCATAAGAAGAACATAGTTTTGCTTGAGTTTACTAGTCTCTTCATTTGCTCAGCGTTAACCAAAGAGAGATTTAGCTTCTTGCGATTAGCTCTCACAATATATTCCACCCCATATTTGAACAAGTGGTACTTGTTCTCACGACGCTAGAATAATTCTTTCCTGTCATAGAGATATGGGCTACCCAAAAAAATTCCAGATATGTCAAGCGGTACAACATCTAACTCAACTTCGTCAATAAAGTTTGCAGTAATTGCAAATCGGATAATGCATTTATTTGTAACCTGTAAATTTGTGTCTTTGGTTATCCAACCCAATGGCTATGGCTTATGATGAGGTGAGGTTTTAAGATTCATCTTCTTGACTATGTCTTCAGATATTAAGTTCGCTTGAGACCCACTATCGAATAGTGTGTCAATTTTTGTATGTTTTGAGATCACTCTTACATGAAACATTTGTATTCTTGTTTCTTCATTTGGAATGTTATTGTGACAATTTAAGGAACTCGTACTTGCTATGGCTTCTTTTCCATTTGTGACCATGGATGCAATTTTAGTCTCATCTCCTGAATTAGATCCAAGATCCTGTTGTGTGGTAGCAGTTGTCTTTTATTTCCCCTTATTTTGAATTTCTTAGGCCTCAATTTTGGATGAAGTTTCCAACTGTGGGCTTCATCATGACCCTCTTTGGAACAATGAGTACATGTGGTTTTCTCCCCTTATTTATTAATGGATGAATTCTTCTTTTGTTTATCCTTGAAACCATTTCCTTTTTCACTACCCTTGAATGGTTTATTTTTTCCCCCATCTTGTACATTTTCCCCTCTTGCCTCAAGGTGTGTAGCTTGCACATAGACCTCATCTAAACTAGTGGGATTAAACATGAGGACGGTATGTTTTAGGTAACTATGCAATCCACCTATGTACTTCAAAAAAGTTTATTGGCTATGCAAATCAAATCCTAACATAAGAGATCTTATCCTAAATTCATGAGTGTAATCTTGCACACTTTTACCTTTCAATTGTCTAAAATTTTTCCAACTCATTATATCTTTTTGAATGTAAGCTAGAGGATATAATTTCCTTTTAATGGCAGAAATAAAATTCTACCAAGACATTGAGATCTTACCGTGTTTCTTAATCTCCTCTTGTTTCTTTTCTTCCCACCATACAAGTGTTGATCCCTCCATTCTCAAGGAAGCCAATTGAATCTTTATGTCATCTTCTTGAAGGTTCTGAATTCTGCAATAAACCTCCAATTGAAGAATCCAATTATCCAGCTTCTCTACATTCACTTCGCCATTATACATTGGAAGCTCAACTTTAACATCTGGTTTTAGTAAGGGTGATTTACCAACTCCCTTAGAAGCATGTGTATGAACAAATGGAATAGTTGTGGTAGTGGAAGATGATGATGAGGAAGGTGAAGATGGTGGTAAGGATGATGGTGGAGTCGATGGTGGATTCTTACCATATCCATGGCCTCCTCCTCCTGAAGAAACCTCTTCTCTTGGAGGCCTTGAAATCTCTCCTTGCATCCTTACATTCCTTTCCTCATAGAGGACTTTAACCATCTCAGTCATATCAAAGAATGCCTTCCTGAATGATCTCTCATCTTCTGTCATGATAGGTTCTCCTTCGTGAGACATGATCACTGAAGACTAAACTTCAACTTGAGGATGGGCTAGTGTTGAAGACTTTGGAAACCTTTCCCTTCTTCTCATTGACTCAACTGCAGGGCTCTAAATCAACTTCCCTTCTCCTCTTTTGAGTTTTAACCTTGTAAGCATGACATAAACTTGCAAACAATTAGATCTTTCGTTGCACAAAAATCATGAAGAAGCATGGCTCTAATACCAAAAATGATCTGAATGGAGTATGTTAGTGTTGTTGTGCTAATTAATCTTTCATATTATGAATTCATTGTCTTATGTGTGCGTAAGGGTTCAGGTTTTCTTGTAAATGATCAAGTCTCATGAGTGGTTTTCATGTCAATTTAGTGAGCAATTTAACATAAAAATAAGAGCTAAAAAATGACAAATAAATTACATAACATCACCATACATAAAGTTAACATAGGTATTTGATGAAGGAGTTCACCCCTCCTGGGCTACATCTCCTTGGTCCAACTTCCATGGCTTGGGCCTCTATATTATGCTCAAATTGTCAAAATGACCTGTTTACAATGCTCTTTAGCTCATGTAACATGCTCCGATGAGTCTAGAATGGCTCAAAATGGTAAGCTAGCCTCTTTATGAGCTTGAATTGGTCAAAAAATGCAAAAGTTATGACCATTTTAATTTTTCCCACTATTTCAGGCCCTAAACTAGCTAGCTGCAACTAAAACTGGAAGTCTGCCAAATTTGGGGTCCGAAAATTAAACTTTGATTAGTGTTAAATGAGAGACTTAGCGCTAATTAAGCATGGTTAAGTGCTAACTAAGTGCTTTAAACTAATCTAAAACTTAAATTGGAATAGGAGCTAGTAATATGGATTACGGTTAATTAACCTTGGCTTAAGTCTTAATCCTCCACGCTAATTGTTTGCTCCGCCAATGGTTTTGGCATGTGGTCTTGTGGACCGAGGGTTGGCCCCTGCCTTCCCCCATTGTTATACATTGGAAACTTTAAATATAAGCGGACTCCGTTGATAGTTAAGAACCATCGGACATGCGGGCTGGTATGGTGTTCAACTGTATGGTGGGAGGTTGCGGGGTCTAACCCTGATGCCTCCACCCGGACTTAGACCAAAAGTTTTACATGACCTTTCAACCTTGGGGGGGCACGTGGGGGCTACAGGCTGCACCACATGTCCTCACTTGGTTGGCATAAAAATTATCCAATGAAACTTCACCACGTCACCCACTATTCGGACCTATGCCATGCTGCCACTTGGCAACTTACCATTCACCAGAGAAATTTACAAACAAATGAACCTGCATAGTCAACATGCCACATCAGCAACACAGACTGCTGACTGGGCATATGACTATCATTTTTTAAAATTTTACTTGTTTAGCAAATTAGACATAACTCGTTTCTAGGAGCATACATAGAACATTTTTCGTGAAATGAAGTGCGTCAGATTCATAATGACGAACTCTACGTGATCGTTCAGGTTCTGAGCCAATCTAAGAACTTTTATTTTTGAGCATAAAATTGAGCCCTTGATCAAAAAGCCTTTTGTTGAAATTATCCCCACTGGAAACTCTTTCCACTTGCTGTTATGGCATGGAGCGGTGCTACTACCACTGAAATGAGGCTATGAATTTCCTCAGGTACTGTGCTGCTCCATTGAAACTCTTAACCTTTGAAACATTAGTAGGCACTGGACATTTCATGATGGCCTCCATATTGGAAGGATCTATATTTAGCTCTCCTCCACTGATTGCATACCCCAGATACACCAAAGACTGATGCACAAACTCACACTTCTTGAGATTTTCTAGAAGTTGGTGCTTATTCAATGTTTCCAGCACTTGTGTCAAATGTGAAATATGCTCCTATGAGGTAGCACTATATACCAGTATATCATCCAAATAGAAAATAAAAAAATGAATCTATAAAAGGGTGCAGTACATCATTCATTAATATCATAAATGTAGTTGGTGCATTACATAGGCAAAATGGAATAACTAACTAGTCATACAAACCTTGCCTAGTTTTGAAGGAGGTCTTCTATGCATCTTCTTATTTTAATCGAACCTGGTGATATGTAGACTTCAAGTCCAACTTGGTGAAGTATTTTTCTTACTGAAACTGATCCAAAAAATCATCTATCTTGAGCAGGGGGCATCTGTTCTTGAGCGTGATTTTATTCAACTCCCTGTAATCTATACACATCCTCCAATTCCCATCCTTATTTGGCACAATGATGATGGGTGACCCACATGGTGATGTACTCGGTCGAATGACACCTTGTTCTAGAAACTACTGCAATTGTTTCTTCACCTAAATTTATTTTATAACAGACTTATTGTAAAACCCAATATTTGGAAATGGGGAGTATGAAAATAGATGGATCTCGTGCTCCACTTCTCTCTTAGGTGGTAACCCTCTAGGCTCTCGAAACACATCCTTGTATGCCTATAACAACTCCTCCAATTTTTGTTTCTATTTCTTAGTACACCCGTCCAGGGATGCCTTACCTCTTATTGACTCCTCTTCAGACCGAATTTCTCTTAAAACCAATAAAACATACTTCTTGTTGGAACAAATCAATTTCTTGGCTTGGTTGGGGTCTGCTCAACTTAGTGTTCCTAAACTGATGTCATAAATTGTCAACCAGGGCTAGTAAACTGTTGAAGTGAAGTGCACTATATGTGCCTAGGTATCTTCTTCCTACTTCGTTGTGTTTAGTGTTTTTTTAGTGTTTTTGGTTTTGTGTTTTTATGATAAAAGGAAAAGAACTAAGTTGTTGGCAAAGAGAAGTTGTTGGTCACACTAAAAAAGAGCAAAATATATTCTAAACTATGTATGGAACTTAAGAACAGAGAATGCAAAACTTGACAAGAAAAATAACCCATAACATGAACTCAGTCCAATTCATTCATTAGAAGTATGTTGGAACAACTTGAGAAAAGGATAAGCTTAATGCAATGAGGTTCTTCTAAGTAAACAACAACTTACAATATCACCAAAAATCTCATCCATGGTTAGAAATTTGTTGGAACACATTTGGAAAAGATTATCTGTAGCATAGTAAGGAACCCTACTCTAAATTAACTTATGACACTGAAATTAATCCATTCTACAACTCAAAATGTCATTATTAAGCCTCATTCAAGGGTTAGAAATATTTTGGAATAGTTTTGGAAAAAGGCTATTTGTAAAATTATGAGAAATTGCAGAACAGTCATGACCTCAAACTGATATCACTAATTCTTGTCCGTATGATGATGTGTTGGAAGAGATTAATAACAAGAGTAGTTTGTAAATAATGAAGGCCTTTAAGTCTAGTTTAATAGAATGAGAATACAACTAGCTAATGAAACTTAAAATACATTAAAAAGAACCAAACTAATATGTAATTAACCTCTGAAATACTACAGCTAAACTAAAATGCAATTAGTCTCTGAGATACTACAACTCTTTTCCATTCAGTGTTGGTGGCATTTTGGAACAATTCATAAGAACAAGGCTAGTTGTAACATTCGATGTAAGTTAGCATAAAACATAGAGTTCAGAAAAGCTGCTTGAATTAGGAATGAAAAAGAGCTAAAGTTACTTATCTAAACAATATGCACAGAGCTTCTCGGGCAGTAGGGGCCCTCTACCACCAGATTAGCATACAAATCTCCTCAAGATTGCCTCAAATCATGCAATGAAGTTTAACTTCTTTCATTAAAGGAAAAATACTTCAGAAACAGAGTATTACGGATTTTTGAGATCTAACAACAAAACATCAATCTAGCTAACTGTCTCTCGGTCTCCCGAGTCATTCTTATAAGAGAGATACATAAATACCCTTGAGAAGAAATAGGGATAAGTGTCTTTCCCAATTAAAATAAAACTATAACTCTTGTGGAAGCCTCGTACTTTTGCTGAAGACATCTGTAGAGTTCTTGTCCTGATAGAAGTCTATCTCTTAGTTTTGATTTCTTCCACGTGCATAACCACTTGGAGATTTTTGCTCAGACTTCGTGGAGGGCAAGGAATGATGTAGATGAGGTCTGGAATTCAACCATATGCATTTTTCCTTTAAGTGACACCTGTAACCTGTGTGAACATGAAGATAGCTGCGGAATAGGCGTCTGGCTACAGAATGGTTGCATTCTGTAGCTCAGTCTAGTAAAAAATTACTACAACAACAAAACCACGAAAATATAGCAAGTTAGTCATTATATGCATTCCTAAAGTGACTTTAATTAATCCTATTGATGTTTTAAGCCTGCAACTGATAAAGGACAAAGGAAATGAAGTGAAATTTGGTGAAAGAGAAGGACATCTTTGGGGCTCAACATACCCCCACTGCAAAGCTTTTTCATGTCCTCATGCAATTAATCCATGTATTCTGAAACTTCTTCTAGGACATCCAACTTCCCTTTTCTGCTTTGCCTGATGTTCAATGACCTCCTAGGCTTCCTTATGAACAATTTGAATCTCAGGTTTATAAGTGCCCTACTCAACTTTTTGTTTTTCTTTTTCAGCTTCTCGTTAGCCTTGTACAATTTTTCTAATTGCAGAGAGAGAGTTGTGTTCATGTTACTGTTCAGCTTGACTTGTTCCCTGAGAATTTCATTTTCATTTTTTATGTGCCTATTAAGTACTTCCAGTTCATATTTATCTCTTCTTAGTACTTCAATTGCAGATCCTGGTGGGTTAGGAGTTCTTCTTCTGCTTTCTAAGGCTCTCCTTTCTAATGTCTCAACATAATTATAGATTTGTTGTTGTGTTGGGTCTATATCCGGAGTTTCTTCATCAAGATCCTCTTCGTACTGGTATTCAGGAGATTTATCAGCTGGTGTCTCTTCATCTTCAATGTTTATGATGCCTGTTTGCTTAACTCCTGTATTCTTCAATATGCCTCTAAGCCTATGGCTTTGTCTTAGTTTAGATGGTCCCTCACCTCTCTCCTTGGCATAATTTCTTATTATCTTCTCCTTTTTAAGCTGTTTCTTGATTTCAGCTAATTTTTCAGAGATAATCTCCTCACTGTCCTCTTGTATGGATTTACCAGTTTTAATTTCAACAGATTTGGAAATTTTCCCTCTCCTGCTTCTTCTTGCAAGTTTGCCTTCAGATGGAGATTCCTTGGGTTCTTCAAAGTGATTCCTCACTAGGAACTCATCCCAATTGTCTCCCACCTTTCTCAATTGATGTTCAATTATGATTTTAACTAGAACATGGTGATACAAGGTGGTTTCCAAGAATTGAACCCTCTTTTGGACATTAGAAGCCATTCTCTTTAGGCTATGAAGTAAGAAGAAGGGTAAATTGATTTCTTCATCTAAGAAATGCATCATAAGCCGAATGTGATAAACATATAGGGTACCAAACCTTCCCTCACAAGTTATAAACTTTTGCAAAATGAGCAACATATTTCGCCATTTATTCTTCAGTGCTGAGCTAGGGATGCCCTTCTTAAAAACTGAAATATCCATACCTGGTGTTTTGAGCATCTGCCTCCATGCCTCATTGTGAAATTCCTTGTTTTTGAACTATCGTTCACCTTGCCTTGGTAATTCTGCTGCTTTTGCAATGAAGGATTCTGTAATAGTGAACTTGACATCTCCTATTTCAACCTCTGCTCCATTGAAGGACTGTGCAAATGTCTTGGTTACCTCCTTATGAAAACCATTGAACTTTTCCAAAAACTATAACCACCCAACCTACTGTAGCATTTCTCTAATTTGTGGGTAACCCTCTAAGTATTTGGTTCCGACTGGTTTGAACCTTACAATGAGACCCATGGCTTCTTTTCTCAACCTTGAATTTACTACGCCATTACTACTCTTCTATTCACGGTAAAAATGGCTGCAGAGAGTTGTTTTCACCCCAAAGATGCCTTCTCTGTTTATGCAGCAGGAGTTAGCTACGGAAAGATGATATGAAGTGGTTATGGGATGAGTGAAATACAGTGAAGGTGATTCACACGAATTAATGAGTTTGAGAGCTATCATAAAAGAAAAGACCGTGGAAAAATATCGTGAGAAATTCAAAATCATCACTAAATACTTCGGGTTAGTGACGTGACCGAATAGGTCACTTCAATACTAACCGTTAATTTTTAATAAATGATGGTTTGGTATGGCGGAATGGAAGGGATTTTGTCCAAGGTTTTTATGATAGGTTTAATAGGCTTGATCAACATGAATAATCAAAATAAATTTATGAATCATACATGACTTAACTATACTATAACTTTCATAATCCGTCATCATAATAATTTCACAACTTTACCTTAGCCTTTCCTTTGATTTTTGTGGTTTTAATATGCTTTGTCTTCTTTTGAAAATCATCGATTCTTCAGTATTCATAATCCCTTTGATTTTTCTTGTTGACATAGGTGTGCAGGGTCAATTTGCTGCTGAAAAAGTGGTTGCTGGATAGTTTCCTGCAGGGTATCTAGCTGCAGAATGTCTGGCTGGCTGCAGAATGTCTGACTGCAGAATATCTGGCTGCAAAATATGCCTGTAGGAGCTTTGAAACATGAAATGAAATGATTTGAAACATGGATGGAGTGTAGTATGAAATGGATTAATAATGGATCATGAAATATGGTGGAATGGAGCATGAATGAAGTGGAATATAATGGAATGGAATGAATCACAAATGTGAAGTGGCATAAAAAGTCGTCTGCAACTTATGATTTGTAATACTCAATTTGCAGAAAGAGATCAAATTTAGAAATCCGAGATGGAAATGAGATGGACCATGAAATGGAGTGAATGAAGTATGGATGAATGGAGTGAATGAAATATGAATGAATGGAGTGAATGAAGTGATATATGATGGAATGAAATGGATCATAAGTGGAACATGATATATAAAATGGATCTGCACTTATGATTTTGTGATAGCTTCTTGAAGGGAAAGAACAAATTTGAAAAGCTAAAGTGTCAGAAGGATTTTGAATTTCACTTTATCTTTTCTGTATAAAAATGCTAATCAGTGATTAGTTTTCATGTTTACACTTTTTTTTTTTAATGCATTCGAATTCAGAAAATTCAATTAAGTTGATGAAGAAGAAGAATTCTTCTTCATTAACTTCACATCATTGTTTTCTTGGAATCTCTTGATAAATTCTTCTCTTGAAAGTGGCTTATGATACATGTTCAATCTATGACCATTTACAATAAAATTGACCTCCTCTTCATCTATTGTCCTGATTTTTATTGCTCCATTGTCAAAAAATTTCATAACTTCATATGGCCCAAGCCAATGTGTATGGAATTTACCTTGAAAATCTTTGAACTTTGAATCAAACAAGAGGGCCCAGTCACCTTCTTTGAATTTATTTTCCTTGATGTACTTATCATGCCATCTAGTCCTTTGTTGCTGGACTATACTTGTTTTCTGGACTGCATCTTGTCTGATCTCATCCAATTCATTAATCTTCTCCAATCTGTGCTTTTGTGCTTCTGTTAGATCAAGTCCTAGCTGAACTTCCATTTTAAAAGTTTGAATCTGAAACTCTATGGGAAACAAAACTTGTTTTCCATAAACAAGTTCATAAGGAGTATGGCCTGTTGTGCTTCTCCATGTCGTTGTATAGGCCCACAAGGCTTCAGGAAGCCTGTCTGCCCAATCTCTTCTATGTAAATGAATAGTCTTTGTTAGGATCCCTTCAATGACCTTATTAGTAGATTCCACTTGACCATTTGCTTGTGGATGATAGGGAGTATATTTTCTATGTCTGATTTTGTACCTCTCCATCATTTGTTCCACTAGCCTTGATGTGAATTGAGCTCCTTGATCTGTAACAATTTCCCTTGGGACACCAAAACGAGTAAAAATATCCTCAAAAAGAAAATTAACTACAGATGCTTCAATAGCAAAAAGTAATGGCTTGGCCTCTACCCATTTGGTAACATAATCAGTGCAAACTAATATATATTTCTTTTGCCTTGATGGAGGACTAATAGGTCCTACAAAATCCAAAGCCCATTTTTCAAAAGGTTCAATATGTACCTGAGGTTGTAATGGCATCTCACCTGAAGGAGAAGGTTTCCCTACCCTTTGGCAACTGTCACACTTTTTGACATACTCTTTAGCATCTTTAAAAAGGGATGGCCAATAGTATCCTAAATGAAGGACCTTATAAGCTGTCCTTTTATCAACAAAGTGTCTGCCACAAGGTTCATCATGACATGCCTTGAGGATCTCAGGCATCTCATCTTCCCGAACACATCTCCTAATAATAAAATCTGGACCTGTTTTGTATAACTCATTAGCAACCCATGAATATTTTTCACTGTCATAAATGATCTTTCTTTTGTCTCTTGCATTCATTATTGAAGGAAATTTCCCTGAAACTAAATAATTAGCAATGTCAGCAAACCAAGGAGTTTGAGTAGAAATCGCAAAAAGATATTCATTAGGGAATTGATCTTCAACTGGAGTATTATATTTGATGTTTTGGAGTCTAGATAGTTAATCAGCTACTGTATTTTGTTTCCCAGGCCTATCTAGAATGGTGACGTTGAATTCTTGTAAAAGCAATAACCATCTTATGACTCTGCCATTAGTAATTGATTTGTTCATTAGATATTTAATTGCAGAGTGATCTGTGTGAACAAAAGTTTCATAGACTGTTATATAGTGTCTGAATTTGTTTATGGCATGAACAACGGCTAAAAACTCTTTTTCAGTTACAGTATAATTTAACTCTGAAGGAGTCAAATTTTTACTTGTATAGTAGAGGGCATAAGGAATCAGGTCTTTTTGTCCCATTACTGCTCCTAAAGCTGTATCTAAGGCATCTGTTGAAAATGAAAAGGTAACTTCCAGTTAGGTCCCCTTAAAATAGGTGCTTCAGAGATTTTTGTTTTCAGGGTCTCAAAGGCTAACTGGCAATCAGGATTCCACTTGAATTCACAGTCCTTGGTAAGTAATTTGAAAAGTGGAGATGCTATATTGGTGAAGTTTTCTATAAACCTTCGATAATATCCTGTAAATCCTAGAAAAATCTTAACATATTTTTGACAACTTGGAATAGATAAGTTAGAGATGACTTCAAATTTTGACTCATCAACTCTAATCCCATCCCCTGAAATGTGATGTCCCAAAACAATTCCTTCAGTAAACATCATAAAACACTTCTCATGACTTGGTGAAAGATTTGCTTCTTTACATCTCTTTAAAATTTTTTCCAAGTTTGCTAAGGTTTCTTCAAATGTATTTCCATAGACTGTGAAATCATCCATATATACCTCTACACAATCATGTATTAGATCTGAAAAGATTCTTAGTACTGCCCTTTGAAATGTTGCAGGTGCATTGCATAGTCCAAATGGAAATACTCGATAAGCATAGGTACCCCAAGGACAGGTAAATGTGGTTTTGTCTTGATCTTCAAGTGCCACTTTAATTTTATTATAACCACTAAACCCATCTAAAAATGAGAAGTACTTTTTTCCAGCTAATTTATCTAACACCTGATCTATGAAAGGTAGGGGAAGATGATCTTTAAGAGTAGCTTTGTTTAATTCCCAGGAGTCAATATATACCCTCCATTTACCATTTTTCTTTGGCACAATTACCAACGGAGAAACCCACTGACTATCTGAAATGGGATAAATAAAGTTGACATTTAACAATTTCTGCAATTCTTCTTTAACAATCTCCCTAAGATTTGGATTCATCCATCTTTGAGGTTGTCTGATTGGTTTACAATTTTCCTCTATGTAGATGTGATGAGTGCAAGTCTTAGGGCTTATCCCTTTCATATCAGTGTACTCCCATGCATATGTAGAAGAATGTCTCTGTAATATCTTGACTAGCTCTTCTTGTTGAGATTTCTCTAGGTTCTTATTTATGTTTAAAGTTTTGCCTGGAAATATCTCAATTGTAGAACTGCCAAATTTATCCATGGAATAAAGAGACATCTGTCTTGATGATAAAAACTCAATGTTGGATTCTTCTTGAAATTGTTCATGTTTGTATTCTGAAGAGGATTCAAAATTTTCTAAGGTATTTAGAATCTGGCTATCTTCACTAATTTCTAAAATTGTGAAGAGAGGTTGTATGTCTTCTTCATCCTCAATCCATTGAGTATCATCTAATTCTATAATTGTTTTTGCTGGAGGATACAAGGTAAATTTCTTAGTTGAACTACCATCAGAGATGTACATATCACCGGATCTACAGCTAATGAGAGCATCAGCTGTAGCTAACCAAGGTCTTCCTAATATAATAGGATGCCCTCCTAGATTATTCTTAGGAGTTAGGATCATAAAATCCACAGGATACTCCCAAGAATCTAGGGACATTGGAATGTCTTCTATTACCCCATCAGGTTTGATCACAGATATGTCTGCTAATTGTAATAATGTGGGTGTAAAAAGAAGATTAGGAAGTTTCAGTTTATCCATGATTTGTCTACTCATGATATTGATTGTTGCTCCTAAATCAATAAGTGTGTTTTGGATCTCAGTTCCATTGATGTGTATTTTAACAATTGGATTTCCCGGGTCTAGATACTTTGGAATAACAATCTTACCCATCATGATATCTTCTATTTTTCCTGCCAGTTGAATTTTCTTTGTCTCTCTTATTCTTTTTCTTGTTTTCTTCATGCTCAACTCCTTTATTGTCTTTGCTAAGATTGGAATTTCCTTGATAGCTTGTAATAATGGGATCTTAATACAAACATTTCTTAGCTCATATAGGAAATCATAATTAGGAATCATAACTTGTTTTTCTACACCCCTATCAATTTGTAATCTTTCTGGAAAGGGAGGTGTAGAGGTGGATGTTAATGGCTACTGTAATATAGGAGTTGAAATTATTGGTTCTTTTTGTTTTGATTTTTCAATATTTGGGTCTTGGAAAGGTGTGTTCTCTTCAAGACTTTTATTCATCAGTAGAGAATCTTCCTCAGAAGTGTTTTTCTCTTGTATGATTACAGAAGGTTTCTTCTTTTCAAGTATTCTTCCCGACCTACGTTGAACATCACTAAGGTCTAAAGGAGTAATCAAATAAGTTGGAAAATGTTGGCCTTCTATCATGTGTGTGTTCTGAGGATTTTTATTGTTGGGGTTTGGTATGGGTTGAGCAGGTAACTGATTTGTTTTCTGAGGAAATGGTAATGGAAGTGGTGGATTTTGATGTTGTGTATTTTGAGGATTCTGTTGAGGATTTTGTTGAAAATTCTGTTGAGGAGGGAAATGTGGATATGGTGGATATTGATAGTACTGAGAGTATCTTCCATAGGGATTTTGTGCTCCTTGTGCCCAAGTTTGAGATTGATTTTGGAATTGGGGCCAAGGTTGCTGCCAAGAATTCCAATTTGGTGGGGATTGATTATACAGTTGTTCATGGAATCCTTGTGTTTGAGGTCCTTTCCAAGGCCTTCTAGAGACAAAATTGAGAGATTTTGTGGAATTTGTAGGGGTTTCTTCTTGAAAGACAACTTTAAGACCAAGAAGTGAAGGAAAAATCTTGGTCTCATGTTTTTCTGAACAAATTACACAAGTCTCTACAACTTTTGCATCCAAAGGGAATTCTCTCAAGGCATGCTTCTTTCTACATTTGGGACAAAAGATTGCTAAGGCATCAGATTCAACTTTCTGCTTGTTTTGAAGCTTAAGGGTGTCTGTTTGTTCACTAAGACTCCCTAAAATATTATATTTGAATTCATCAAGTAGATGTCCTATTTATGCCCTACTTACTGTCCCAGAAGCAGAGTTACTTGCCCTTGCAAGAGCAGGGTCTCTTGGTCCTTTTAAAGTTTTAGATTTCCCTCTTGAAATGTTGATACATAATTAAGCTATTTTAGGTAATGTGAGCTGAGATATATCCCCTTTTCCCATCATGTTAAGGATATCTAACCATTCATCCCTAATTGTTTTCAACAAGAGAGATTTCAAAGTATCTTGGTCTAAGTTTTCCAATTTTTCTCTTTTGATGTTGTAGTTGAACCTCTCTAGCAAATCTTCAATATTTTCATCCTCTTTTTGTAACATTTCAAACACTTCCTCCTTATGGTTGACTGGCATATAGTAATCCAAATACCTCTCTAGAAATGCATGTTTCATGTTGTTAGTATGAATCCTTTGTTGAAGTGTACGAAAAAGGACCACTTTAGCTACGCATAACTAATAGCCCTAACAACAAAAGTGGCTGCCAATATCTTCAGATCTGCGATTAGTTAGACAAGAAAATAGCTGCAAAATACCAGATCTATGTATGGAAAGACATTAAGCAGTAAAAACAAGGGTTTGCTTCATATACCAATAGACAAGACAAGAACAATTTTTGAAAGATTTTTTGTATTAATGGGGCACCTGTGAGGAAAACCAGAAGGAGTATCCAATTCCCCTCAGTGGGATGGGTTCTTGGAAGTCCTCAGCACTTCAGATCTAAGATTTCTCTCTCTAGTTGATGTAGAAAACCCAATGCAAAGAGTAGAGCTCAATGGGAGCAAATGATGGAAATATGTGACCAAGTGTATAGATCCAGAGTGATATAATAGGCAACAAAAGGTGAAGAATGGTAGGAAAAACCCTCCTATTTATAACAAAATATTGGGTCATTCTAGATCTTGGTGCATGGGTTAACTAGATCTAGATCCACTTTTTATGGAATATTTTATTATATTTGTTGGAGGGAAAAGGTATTTGACTTGGGTCAAATCCCTTGATTTGTCAAAAATAAATAAATAAATGATTTATTTATCTTTTTAAGGAAGCGGTTAGAAGATGATCAAATAAATAATGATTTATTTAATTATTTAAGGAAGTGGTTGAAAGATAATTAAATAAATAATGATTTATTTAATTATTTGTGGGTGATTTGGTCATATCTAACAAGGAATATTATCTAAATAAGGTTTAAATAATTATTCCTAGAAAATAATAAGATAAATAAAGGTTTATCTAATTAATTTCTTTGATTTTGGGTTAAACATAACTGGGAATAATAATTAAATTATGGTTTAATTAATTATTCCATGAGGAAAATCAAACAAATATGGGTTTGTTTAATATTTCCTTTTGGGGTTTCCTGTTTTAACATAGTGAAAGCGATTTTACTTAGGGTAAAACTGGTCTTACATGGTGTACTTGGGTCCATCTAATGATAATAAGTTAGATGACCAAAAAATGGTGTAACAGATTGCCCCCCAGCGTGCGAGTGTCAGGAGCAAATCGTATGACCGAAGTACGTTGTAAGAACTCAATCACTAGACAACAAGAGGGAAGTCAGAGAGAGAAATGCAAGGTAGATAGTGTGCTGAAGAACTAGACCCTGAGGAGACGAGACTCGCAGGTGCAACAAGTCTCTTTTTATGAGAGGGTACCTGTGCTGAAGGCGGCGGGGGAGGCATACCTATGCCCGCTGAGACAAAGTACAAAAGAATAGTGTGTCTAGTAAACAATGGACTGAACCATAAAGTACAGTTGGCATAATCATGAACCAAATAAAAATACAATGAGGAATCCCACATTAATGTTGTGCCTGGGATAACAGCCATGACTTATACAATAATGTCTGAGTACATGAGATACAAAAACAACCCAAATTCCCCCTATAAGAAGGGAAGGGCTCACAAAATCTGACTGATACATGCAAATCAAAGAGGCGCTGCAAGTGGCTATGGCCAACATCATCAAATATCTGGAGCTGCATCGAAGGCTGCGAAGAAGAGGTCATCCGGGCATGTGGGGGGCTACCTGCAGGGCCACCCCCTCATGAGGGTTGAAACATCTCACACACACCCGGGAATCATCAAGAGCTGCTGCTAGATCACTGGACCATCAAGTATACGAATCTAGATCATGCTGAAGAAGCTGGAGAAACAATCAAGCCAAAGGGAAAGGAGATATCCCTTTGCCTGATCCGAGGCCCCAAATAGGAGTGAAAGCTGGAACCAAGGTACACCGCTCTCTAGACCTGGCTTTTGGAATAAATGAGCTGATGTCGATAGAAGGAGGTCCGCCATAGTTGAGGCAATGAGAGACCCTCAACTAAGGCACGAGAGAAAAGAGTAGAGCGACGGACAGACTGACACTAATGATGATAGTGAAGTGGAAAGGACTGAGTAGCTAATGGACGACTTCCCTTGCTAGAGCATAAAGGGCATGAATGACATGCCAGCGACTGACACAACATCATCAGGGATGGGGGACAGTGGAACTGAAGGTCATAATGTGCGACACAAGAGAGAGACCAATCAATGACGGATGGAGGGCTATAGTGGGGTACAAAGGGACTCGGTATAGACTCCATGGAGGGAATGATGTCTCAACTTGGATGCTCTAAACAAGGGCGACTCGATGGTGCTGCCACACAGTAAAGGCCCCAATGGGGGATCGTGGAAACATGAGTACATGATGGGAAATCATGACGAAAATCAACACGAACGAAGACAAGTAAGGAGGCAAGATGGTGCCCCCAGTACAAGTGTCGTAAGTGAGGAAATTCGATTTTAAGGAGAGGTGAAGTGACCCTTCTTGGACAAAATGTGTCCTGGTGAAGTATCAGATCACAAAAAATTAACAAATACCCATTTGAGAGTTCGGTGAGAGCTTTCCAACGGTGTAGACGGTTCATCAAACGGGGCTACGATGTGGTCGTAGCAGTCGAAAGAAGAAACAGGGGTTCTCTTTTAATAAGGCAGTTTTCCCTCCAAAATCACTCATTTTCTATTGTTGCTATGGTGAATGTGGAGAGGAGAGAAGGCCCTAAATCTTGCGGTGAACGTAGCAGACAAACCGACTGTTGGAAACGCGATCCGTCAGTTGCAGGTAAGAGGTCTAACCTTTCTCTTGCATTTTGATGGATTACATTTTCAGTTTAGGGCCCAGAATCCCAGAAACAGCCCCTCCTTCATCTCTACGGCCGGGTCGCACTTTTTGGGGCAAAAAGTGCAACCTAGGACGCAGGTATCAGGGCAAAAAGTGTGACCTGGTCCAGAAAAGAGCAGAAAACTGCGACCTGGGAGATGAGGGGGTTTTGGTGCTGTTTTATGGCTGGAAGTTGGGTTTTGGTGTTTGGTTATGGTTTTCCCGATCTGTACGCTGAAAAAAATGATGTGTTTGTGCAGGTATGGCAGAGTTACGGGTCAACTGGAGAGAGAGAGATCTGGGGACACTTCGGACAGAGATCCAGGCGGATCAGGGCGTCCGCCGTGTATTGGCCAGATTTGGGGTTCTCAAGTTTTTGGAGAACCCTTTGATGAGAGCAGGGGAACCGTTACTGGCCCAGATTATCAGTTACTGGGATCCAGATCAGGAGATCTTTGTAGTGCAAGGGCACAGGATCGAACTGACGGTCCAGGACGTGTACTTCCTGACTGGTCTTCCGCCACTGGGGATGGTGGGAAACACACAGCCAGTGTTGCCGCGGGGGCGGCATATCATGGAGTTCGTGGAACGTCATTGTCGACCGGGTCTCCAAGTCAAGGGGACTCGAATACCGATCGGGGATCTAGAGAGGCTAGAAAACCGTGCAGTGGCCGCAGCTATGCTGCGAATCCTGGGCATCCAGGCATTCCATCACATCACTGGGGGGCAGATGATGATAGTGGAAAGTGTGTTGGGTGGGCCCAAATGATGTTGGTGTCACTAAAGCGACAGTTGTCACTATGCAGGCGGCAGGTAAACCATGACTGTACATATGGGACTTTGTTGTGCGCCTTCTTCTTTGAGAAGATCCCGACCTTGAGGCCTCGTGTACAGCTTCCAGATGGGGGCCCGAGAGAGCCCAGGATGCGCCGTTGGGGACGACTACTGTGCAGAGGAGGAGGAGGGGCGGTCGGGCGAGTGTTTCGACCGGAGTTTTTTGCCCATTGGGATCAGATGCCATTGTACATAGACGACTATCCCTATAGTGGGATGAGCTACTGTGGAGATCCGGATCTGCCACTTCCGCCTGGTCGAGTCTGGGGGCCCGATGGTAAGTGACAGATTGCTATTCTTGTGTGGGCATGGTAAAGTGTTTGAATAGTAATTGATGGTACTGATTCATGTACTTTTGGTATGCAGATATAGCAGCGGTAAAACCGGCCGGATATATGGGACGACCGGCATCGTCTGGAGCTACAGGTCCAAGTGGGTCGAGAACGGCGCAGAATGAGGATGCAGCCGCTCTGCTAGAGGACATCCGCCGTAGATGCGAAAGGTTGTTGACCGGAGTATCAGAGAGCGGGTGGTAGGACTTCGACGACTAGTTCATAGAGCCATGTGTTGGTCTCCCCTCAGAGTGTCGAGGTGTCATGCGGCGCATGGCGATGCCCGGTCAGGCTATGCGCGATCTACATGCTGCAGGGGCAGAGCCATTGGCCCGGGAGCCTCCAGATAGTGATTAGGGGTGGGGCATGTGGTGCCCCCTATGATGTATGTAGGGGCAGGTGGTGCCCCCAGTTTTGGGTTTTTGTTTGTAACATGCTATGGGCAGGTCGTATGTATCAGAGTAGATGGACTCTAAACACATGTTTTGCGACACATATTATGGATATGCATCGTTTTTTGATGGTTATTAATGTTATTGTCTTGTATGAAATGTGTGTGATAAATGCCAATCTAGAACATGGTTTGCAATACTATCTACGTAGTGATTCTGTTCTCGAGGTACATGGTTGAAAGTTATGGTTTCAAATGCACGGATCAAGATTTTCACTCGTAAATAGCGTCTAAACAGCACAGGGTTATGCACACGATAAACACCATTTAGTTGCATTACAAGAAGTAGGGAATCCAAACGAACGTGCAGATGGAGGATGCGATGAAAGAGGGAATCGGCTAAGAGACCACGCACTGCATCATATTCGGCCTGATTTTTGGTGGCAGAACCAATGCATACCCCGTTAGAAAGAACAAGGGCATGCAAGGGGGTGAAGATGGCCCAACTTGCCGAGGCTAGATTCCTGGAGTAACGACTTGCACCATCGGCGTAACCGATAAAGGGTGTGGACGGGGGGCCCTGCAGAATGGCGTGACAAGACAACAAATGAGGGGAGGAAAGGTAATGACGGCAGCGTGAGTGTACAGAAGTCATCGGGCGGCAACCGCAGGAGGGAGTGCAAGGGGCAAGATGACCATGACTCATACAGGGTGGTATATGAGGGCTATCGGAAGCATGGTGAGGACTCGGGCTGCGGAGGTCAACAGAGACACGGGTGGAGTGATCTCGTGTATGGGGAGGAAAAGGGTGATCAAGGGACACAACAGGGGAGGATGCAGACGGGCTAGGCTCCGAGTGTCTCGCAGAGGAGGATAGGTAAAGAATGGTTACAGTAGACTCCGTCATCTGAACATCAGGGGGGGGAATGTCGATGGGAGCGGGGGGATCCTCAGGCTGACCTGAAGCGTACTGCGCGAGGATAGGAGAGGCGGATTGATTTTGTTCAACCTCATACTCTCGGATTACCTCTAAAGAGGTGCGGTAGTGCGTCAGGTGAGGACAATGGTGGGAGTAATGGCCATGAACGCCGCACAAAGCACAGGGCTTGTTGGTGCGGAGAGTCTTGGGGTTCTTGGTTACGGACAAAGAAGGAATGGAGGCTTCAGGGACCGTAGACTCGGGGAACGCGACTTTAACCATGGGCTGAATACGGGGCAACTCGGGACAAGCATGGGTGGCATGATCGGTGACATCACATAAAGCGCAAGGCTTCGCGGGCGGCGGAGGGGCTGGGTCAGTCGTGGTAGTATTGTCTTTGGGTGCCCCCTTGCGGGCTTTGCCTTTCTTTCCGGGTGCCGTCACAATAGGAGAAGGATCCTGTGGAGGTGCTGGGGGCACAGAGGCAACGGAGGAAGCTAGGGGGACCGGTTGAACCGGTGTCAAAGCTATATAGGGTTTGGGATGACCAGGAGGGGTGGCGGCTGGGGGATCAAGGTACCAGACCGGTATGCCCAAGGTCAAGTTAGGGAGAGAGAGGGTGGCCATGACAGGGACAGAATATACTCCGGGAGGGGGAGCTAGGAAAGGGATCTGCCCAGCAGGGTAATGACAAGGAGGGACGGCTTCGAGATGGTTAAGGCCAGGAGGAACCGATCCAGGAGGATAGAGGGGTTCAAGGATACCAGCTGTAGGGGTAGGGCTAGAAGGAGGAGGTCCGGATGGCTGAGATGAATGGCTAGGAGCGAGTTGCGGAGGGTGAGGAGGAGGTTGCTGACTAGTCGAGGTAGGCCGCTTACGGGCAGCCTGAGACGATTGCATCATGCAAACATTCGATGAGCTGGGATCGGTGACAGGAGGGGGGGGGAAGGTTAGGGAAAGTTCCAAGCAGGGATGAATCTTTGTAAACGCCGGGGGAGACACTGGTCAAGGAATCAATGGTTTGCTTGTTGGCTACGGAAGAGATGGTCGTCTCAGGGGAGGTCTGAGATTTTGGCTCATGATATGTCAACTGGTCAATGGTGACTATCTTTCCATTATGGGGGAAAGATATCTTGCGAAAGACCGCGGATGGGACAGAAGACATAGCATAGGTGTAGCTTCGCCCCAATAGAATGTTGTAATCTAGCGGGGTGTCGATGACTTCGATGTCAACGCAAACAGTCTTACCGGCGAGGGTGATAGGACAATTACGAAACAGGCCAATGGGCTGGGAGGCATGACCGTCCCACGCTCGAAGGGTGATCGTGGAAGGGGCCAGTTCAGGGGATCCGAGTTGCTTCCAAACCGAAGCGGACATCACGTAGGTGGATGCCCCCTCATCAATGATACACCGGGACACGTTGGCGTTCCGAATTTTGACTGGGATTTGGAAGGTGACGGAAGGAGGGAGAGGAGGATGGTCCGATTGAGTGGCGTCGAAAAAAATCATTTGTTCATCAGCAGGATATATAGCGCCCACGACAGATAGTAGAGCCTTCTTTTGGGAAGGGCACGACTGGAGGAGCTCCAGTGTGGAAATGGCGGCAGGAGATTGCGCCAAATCATCGACTATGCTATACGAATGGGCAGCTCGACTGGGAGCAGCGTTTCGACGTAGTGGGCCCTTAGGTATCTTGGTATGAACCTCAACTTTTGGTTGAGGGATATGTAAGGGTCCACTGGGTGACGAAAGAGGCTCTGGAGAACCTGAAGAAGGAGGCTCGGGAGCAGACTGAGCAGGAGGCTTGGAGTACTGGCGAGACCAAGTTTGAAGGTGAAGATCGACGGACGGGTTAGGATCGGAGTGCATCATAAGGATCTGGTAATCAGAGGAACTAGAAAGGGAAGGGGGGGTGGTTACCTGGCTGTCGGGCGATTGGGTAGCCACGAATCCTTGCTGAGGGAAAGGATCAGTAAACACAGCTGGCTGGGTAGTGGCCACATTAGGAGGAGCATGAGGGGAGGCGTGCTGTCCGCGCAATGTGGCTTGAGACTCCCACATCTGTCGCATCTGGGGTAATAGGGGACAATCATGGGTGTAATGACCATAAACACCGCAACACGAACAAGGCTTACTTGTGCGAAGCGACCTGTCCGGCTTGGGCTGAGTGCCCTGTTGCTGGTTGGCAGTGTTAGGGTCCATACCAGGATTGGGTCCACGGGTACCAGGGGCAGATTGGTTTGGATTGCCTCTCCGCCTTCTTTGAGAAGAAGGGGGATTGGTCGCGCCCTGCTGTGCAAATACTTGCCCTGGAGGGGGCTGTAGGTGCTGGTGCTGGGGTTGAGGAGGCAAGGGAGGAGGAAGCGCATATGCTGGAGGAGCTGGCGCACCAGGCTGCGGATAAGGGTAATGGGTAGGTTGGGAAACATTGAGGTAAGCAGGAGGTTGGGCAAAAGGAGGAGGCATGCTGTATCTTGGATACATGCTACCGGGAGGGGGAAGAGTGCTGGAGGAGCTGGCCCCTCCCTGAGGGAGACCATAGCCCATAGGAGGTTGAGCGTATGGATGGGAAAGGGCTCCAACGATACCGTCGGCGGAATGAGATGCCCCCGGGGCGTTAGTGCCACCGGGCCTGGGGAGGTCAGGAAGAACGGTATAAACATAACCAGATTGAGCGTAGATCAGGTCATATTTCAATGCTATTTGGAGGGCGGCTTCTTCAGTTTGAGGAAAGTGAGAGGCGACATCTTTGCCGATGGGAGCGGGAAGGGTGCGAAGGAACCAGTCCATGTAAACCCGATCTTCGAAGGGAGGGGCTTGACATAAGCTCCGTCTTCTTCGCCTTTCCTGAACATGGGCGGAAAGGCGTGTTGAAGAGGATTGCTTGAAGGAAGTCAAGAGCTCTGTGCCAGTATCGTATCGGAGAGGGAGCTAGAAGTACGACAAAAAGGCTTGGGCAAGAGTCTCAAAGGTGGTATGGGTAGAGGTGGCTTGTTCGACATACCATTTAGAAGCTTCTCCGGTGAGCGTGCGTTGGAACAAACGAAGACGGATGGAGTCATCGGTAATGGAATTGGAGGAACACCACATGTGGAAAGATCGGACATGATTGGTTGGATCTTCGCCATTAAGGCCCTCAAACTTAGGGATGTCGGAGGGGAGCTTGGTTGGCATAGCAGGCCAATTAGCATTGTGGTGAATGGGGTCATTGATCAACTGATGGAAATTGGGGAGGCTGAGGCCTACAATGTACGGCAGCACAGGGGTGGCCAGGGTAGTTCCTGTGGCGGTTCCGCTAGTAGTAGGGCCGGCATTAGGGCCGAGAGAACCGCTAGCGTTAGGCCCTGGACCAGACATAGTGAAGGTGACAGGGGGAGAACCAGGAGGAGAAGGAGGACCTGATGAATCAGAAGAGGAGTTGGAGTGTGGACTCGAAGGTGGACTGGCTCGACGACGACGGGGCGGAGCAGGTCGATCAATCGGAAACTGAGGATGAAGGCCAAGAAGTCTCCAGGAAAGGCGCCTTGGGGGCGCAATGATGACAGGAAGAAGGAAACCGACAAGGGCAGAAAGGGACAGAATCAAGCACTGTCAAGGGCAGATAAGGTGCAGTGACAATTGATTTTAGAGTCTTTGCCAGGCGGTGTTAACCAGGCGCTTCTTCACTTAGGGTCAGTGTGTGGTGTGTGTTAATTTTAATTTTTACACCCTTTTCGTTTTGAGAGCAAGAAAAAGTGTGCTGCGTAATTGAAAATAAATCTGCGTAGAACAATATAGATTGCTGAAAAGACAGAACATTTAACAGCTAACTATGCATCAATATAACCCAAAAAGGCGGGTCTCTCAAAACTATTCTAAAAGAGGGCAAAAATCTAGTCAAAACACACATAAAAATAGGTCAATAGATCTAGGGTCAAAAGGGACAGGGATCTAGAGGATAAAGCTGCTGAAAAGAGGTGCAGATCACAACCAAGAGACAGAGGCAAGGTGGCTGGAAAAATGAAGGAAATCAGCAAAAAACGGAGGGGGCAAGGGGGAGGCCCAGAAAGTAGGTCCAAACAAAACGACAGGAGGTGCTTTGAAAGGAAGAAAGGCTGATTTCAAAGGATCTGAAATGGAGGTAACAGATCTGAAAAAAAGGAGGCTGAAGCTCTGAAAAACAGACGACTGAAACAGCTTAAAACTCTTCCACCAAAAGTGGAGGGTACTAAAGCCCTGAGGGGCTATGTTCCCACTTAGATGAGTAAAACCAGATCAGAACTTGGTCAAAACAGGCTGAGACAGAGGCTGGAGGACCCTAGCAGAAGCTGCAGCGAAACCCAAAAAAATTGCAGAAAAATTGCTGAAAAAAGGCAGGTCGCAGTTTTTGACCTGATTTCAGTGCAGGTCGCAGGAAACAGGCTGAAAAGTACGACCTGGAGGTCCAGGTTGCAGGTTTAGGGCCAAAAAATGCGACCCCCTGTTCTGGTTGTCTCAGCGGCAGATTTTTCAGAAAAGTTGCCGTCTCAGTTGCGGATGGTGTCGCTTACCTGCGCAATAGGGCTAGAAACACACGGAAGTTAGAAATTTTAATGTTTTAGGGTTTTATGTGAGAAAAACAACATAAAAATAGGAAAAATAAGCAGTTGAAAAGAAACCCTAGGGTCTGAAGTAGCTGGATATGCAGGAATATGAAAAACGACAACGGTCGTAATTTAAAACCCGTGTGGAGTCGCCATTTGTTAGTATGAATCCTTTGTCGAAGTGTACGAAAAAGGACCACTTTAGCTACGCATAACTAATAGCCCTAACAACAAAAGTGGCTGCCAATATCTTCAGATCTGCGATTAGTTAGACAAGAAAATAGTTGCAAAATACCAGATCTATGTATGGAAAGACATTAAGCAGTAAAAACAAGGGTTTGCTCCATATACCAATAGACAAGACAAGAACAATTTTTGAAAGAATTTTTGTATTAATGGGGCACCTGTGAGGAAAACCAGAAGGAGTATCCAATTCCCCTCGGTGGGATGGGTTCTTGGAAGTCCTCAGCACTTCAGATCTAAGATTTCTCTCTCTAGTTGATGTAGAAAACCCAATGCAAAGAGTAGAGCTCAATGGGAGCAAATGGCAGAAAATGGTGACCAAGTGTATAGATCCAGAGTGATCTAATAGGAAAAAATAGGTGAAGAATGGTAGGAAAAAGCCTCCTATTTATAACAAAATATTGGGTCATTCTAGATCTTGGTGCATGGGTTAACTAGATCTAGATCCACTTTTTTATGGAATATTTTATTATATTTGTTGGAGGGAAAAGGTATTTGACTTGGGTCAAATCCCTTAATTTGTTAAAAATAAATAAATAAATGATTTATTTATATTTTTAAGGAAGCGGTTAGAAGATAATCAAATAAATAATGATTTATTTAATTATTTAAGGAAGTGGTTGAAATATACTTAAATAAATAGTGATTTATTTAATTATTTGTGGGTGATTTGGTCATATTTAACAAGGAATATTATCTAAATAAGGTTTAAATAATTATTCCTAGAAAATAATAAGATAAATAAAAGTTTATCTAATTAATTTCTTTGATTTTGGGTTAAACATGATTGGGAATAATAATTAAATTATGGTTTAATTAATTATTCCATGAGGAAAATCAAACAAATATGGGTTTGTTTAATATTTCCTTTTGGGGTTTCTTGTTTTAACATAGTGAAAGTAGTTTTACTTAGGGTAAAACTGGTCTTACATGGTGTACTTGGGTCCATCTAATGATAATAAGTTAGATGACCAAAAAATGGTGTAACACATGTCTTTCCATGTCCTAATAGAACTGCTGATCAAACTCATAAACCATTTTAATGTTGCTCCTTTCAATGTTGAAGGAAATAGTTTAAGTTTTTGGGCATCTTGTAAGTAATCATAGGTTCTACACAGGACTTCAAATTCAAATAGGAAGGTTTTAGGATCTTCATTTTTGATTCCATGGAAGTTTGGAAGGACAGAGGGTGAAATGTTTTTCATAGTTGCATTGGTTTCTTCATCTACTATAGGAAACCCAAAAGAGCTTCCCAATTCCCTTCTACCTCTACCTCTCCCTTCTTCTTCACCTCTACCTCATTCTCTTTCTTCACCTCTACCTCCTTCTCCTCTACCTCTACCTCTACCCCCTCCAAATAGTGTGTGTTCTCCATTAAAAACTCCTCCTGCCCCTTCTTCTGTCATAGTTGATTCTTCCGTGGAAATAGAAAAGTTTATGTCTCTAGCAGGGGTCCTTAAATATTTTTCTAAGACAGGTTCTGTAGATGAAGTGGAAGGTATTTCTAATGGAATATATAATCTTAAGTCCTCTGGAAGTCTAGGATCAGTAAAGGATGGAATGTGGGTTTGAGTTGGAGGTATGCTGCCTCTTGGTCTTAGTGAAACAAGTGGTGTTCTAGGAATCAAGCTTCTGATTCTTATGAATCTACCCCTTGAGTCTCTTTCTCTACGCATATCATTGTTTTTGGGAGGTAAGAAACAAGGCTACCTAGTTACACTTCCCCGGCAATGGCGCCAAAATGTCTGCTCAACTTAGTGTTCCTAAACTGATGTCATAAATTGTCGACCAGGGCTAGTAAACTGTTGAAGTGAAGTGCACTATATGTGCCTAGGTATCTGCTTCCTACTTCATTGTGTTTAGTGCTTTTTTAGTGTTTTTGGTTTTGTGTTTTTATGATAAAAGAAAAAGAACTAAGTTGTTGGCAAAGAGAAGTTGTTGGCCACACTAAAAAAGAGCAAAATCTATTCTAAACTATGTATGGCACTTAAGAACAGAGAATGCAAAAATTGACAAGAAAAATAACCCATAACATGAACTCAGTCCAATTCATTCATTAGAAGTATGTTGGAACAGCTTGAGAAAAGGATAAGCTTAATGCAATGAGGTTCTTCTAAGTAAAAAACAACTTACAATATCACAAAAATCTCATCCATGGTTAGAAATTTGTTGGAACACATTTGGAAAAGATTATCTATAGCATAGTAAGGAACCCTACTCTAAATTAACTTATGACACTGAAATTAATCCATTCTGCAACTCAAAATGTCATTATTAAGCCTCATTCAAGGGTTAGAAATCTTTTGGAATAGTTTTGGAAAAAGGCTATTTGTAAAATTATGAGAAATTGCAGAACAATCAAGACCTTAAACTGATATCACTAATTCTTGTCCGTATGATGATGTGTTGGAAGAGATTAATAACAAGAGTAGTTTGTAAATAATGAAGGCCTTTAAGTATAGTTTAACATAACGAGAATACAACTAGCTAATGAAACTTAAAATACATTAAAAAGAACTGAACTAATATGTAATTAACCTTTGAAATACTATAGCTAAACTAAAATGCAATTAGTCTCTGAGATACTACAACTCTTTCTCATTTAGTGTTGGTGGTATTTTGGAAAAATTCATAAGAACAAGACTGGCTGTAACATTCGATGTAAGTTAGCATAAAACATAGAGTTCAGAAAAGTTACTTGAATTAGGAATGAAACAGAGCTAAAGTTACTTATCTAAACAATATGCATAGAGCTTCTCGGGCAGTAGGGGTCCTCTACCACCGGATTAGCATACAAATATCCTCAAGATTGCCTCAGATCATGCAATGAAGTTGAACTTCTTTCATTAAAGGAAAAATACTTCAGAAACAGAGTATTACGGATTTTTGAGATCTAACAACAAAACATCAATCTAGCTAACTGTCTCTCGGTCTCCTGAGTCATTCTTATAAGAGAAATACATAACTACCCTTGAGAAGAAATAGGGATAAGTGTCTTTCCCAATTAAAATCAAATTATAACTCTTGTGGAAGCCTCGTACTTTTGCTGAAGACATCTGTAGAGTTATTTTCCCGATAGAAGTCTATCTCTTAGTTTTGATTTCTTCCACGTGCATAACCACTTGGAGATTTTTGCTCAGACTTCGTAGAGGGCAAGGAATTATTAGATGAGGTCTGGAATTAAACCATATGAGTTTTTACTTTAAGTGACACATGTAACCTGTGTGAACATGAATATAGCTGCGGAATAGGCGACTGGCTACAGAATGGCTGCATTTTGTAGCTGAGTCTAGTAAAAAATTACTACAACAACAAAACCACGAAAATATAGCAAGTCAGTCATTATATGCATTCCTAAAGTGACTTTAATTAATCCTATTGATATTTTAACCCTGCAACTAATAAAGGAAAAAGGAAATGAAGTGAAATTTGGTGAAAGAGAAGGACATTATTGGGGCTCAACAGTTGGCACGTGGTTGGCACTTACCAGTGAAATTTTTGGTTGCCTTTGTGTGCATTGATGATGAACGATTTTCCATCCTTGATGAGTTGGTACTGGTTAGTTCTCCTCATGAATATTTCATTACGCATGTACATGTATGGACTCCCAAACACAACTCCACATACATCAAGGGGAACCACAACTAGATCTACTTCATCAATAAAATCAGCAGTGATAGCAAATATAATTTTTCATTGTTTTGTTACCTTCAACTTTGAATCCTTATTTACCCATCCCAGTGGAGGCTAAATTCCAACTCCAACCTCTTGACCATATCTGCTACAATTCACCTGTGATCTTGAGTCAAACAAAGCATCAATATTTGACTTCTAGGCATGTATCTTTGTATGGAAGAGTTTGGTAATTTATTTATCTTCCTTTTTCTTGAAGGCTACTCAGATTCGCCCCCTTCTGCATTGATGTACAGATGATCTTCTCATCCACGTCCAAGATTCTTTCAACTTGGTTTCTTGAATCAATGGCCATGATATTCTTCTTCTTATTATCTTTCTTCTTGTTCTTCAGGTTTAGCTTTGGATGCAACTTCCAACACTTCTCCTCTGTATGGCCATCAATGTTGTAGTGGTTGCTAAGATCTTTTCTTTGGTGTGCTATGACTGTCATATTTTTATCTTTCCCCATTTTCTTCTTCTTCTTCCCCTCCTTAAAAGCTTCTTGTTTCTCCTTCTTCTTCGATCCACTTGATTGTGCTCTTTTCAAGCATATGTTCTCCAGGTATTGTTCCTGTACACAAGCCTCATCCACCGATTTGGGCTTGAACAACATCACTTGCTCACGAAGATGGCGGTGCATACCCCCCAAATAGTTGAGGAGTAAATTTGGGTTCTTGGAGAGATACTCAACATTATAGTCATATTTCTGAATTATGTGGTGTACTCCTACCTGCTTTGGCTCAAATTTTTCTTGAAGTAACGCCACTAGATCCATGGGTCCTCCATGTACCCAATGGGATAAAAATGTGACTTAATGAACGTTTTGAAATCATCCCACTCAGTCACTGGAAGTTCTCCCTTCAAACTCAGGGTTTTCATGTGTCTCTCCCACCAAGTCAGTGAATGGCCCTCTAATTTCATCCGCGAGAATGAGATATGTTTCCCTTCCTCGATTTGATGGACGCTGAAATAAATTTCCAGTTGTTTCAACCAGTGGTTTAGATTCAAAGTGTCGATCTCAGCATTATACAACTTGATATCAGATTTTTATTCCATTTTGAACAGGGATTGATTCATGACACTCAAACTGGGTTGATATTTTTTCAGGTTCTTTCTTCAGCTGGTTCTCTGTGTCTTCCCGATCTCCCGATCCCCGTTCTGATTTGTCCTCTGCATTCAAACCCCCATATTCTCCAAATATCTCAAACTTATTTCTTAGGTTCACCATGAGGAGGCTTACATTGTATTTTATATCCGCAAATTGTTTTTCAAGACGCTAAAACGTTACCTTTGTAGGATTATGAGGCTCATTTAGAGATTCGTCGGCCATGATTAGGGTTTTACGATTATTGGCCCCATTGATCTAGATCCCTGTAATATCCACAAAATACCCAAAGAAACCTGCTCTGATACCGAATTATTCGTAAATTTGCATGAATATTCCACTGGATATTTTGTCACAATAGATCTCGTAATAATATATTAAAATACTGAAATTTTACACTATTATAGTTTTATTAAACTTTAAGATCTGTAGATTTAACTGTAATTAGTACATGCATGCAAATATGGATTATAAAAAAAAGTAGAGAACGAAAAAAATAAGCTCACACACACACACATAGGACATAAGGTATGTTCTCTGGGAAACCCTTTTGGGAGAAAACCCAGTTGGAAGGTGAGGCCACTTCACTCTCTTTCTTTGTCTATAAATATAGTTGTAGTTACAAAAAATTAATGCTTGTGACTCGTGGGATGCTATAGTGTACAAATACTCTCTATTTTCTCTACCTCCTATCTCTCCTAGCTATCTTTAATCATTTATGGAACAAAATTCTCTCAAAATAATGGAATGCCTCTTCCTCCTAGTGGTCTGGTTAAAACACAACACGATAGGCTACTAGTGGTTAATTTTAACTACATAAAATCTTAACTAGAGTTACAATATAAACACTTATAGAGTATTTTTACGTAAAAAAACATGTGGCTAGCTCCTTTTCCATAAATAATGGGGTTTGACACAACATCCTACCGAACTATAGGTTCAGAAATAGGAAGGTCAAATTCTGAGTGGCATAAATTTTGTATACGGACCTTGATTAATGCGCTTCTTGTGTCGTTGGAAATATCTTTGTGTGTAGAATAACATGAAAAGGTGTGGTACTAAAACAACAAAATTTTACCACCAAAAAATGTCATTTGATACCTCAAAACGCTCCTGGAATTTTTTAGACCCCGTTTCGCCAAACTGGGCCTCGTCGGTAAAAACGGTCCTGCAAGATGATTCCTCTAGTTTTTCCATTCCAAATGAATCGATATAGATGCCAAACAATATAATGATCTAGTTCAGATCAATTAAAATTACCAGTAACTACCTATCAACAAACCTTGGGAGTCTCCACTATTTTAATTCTTGCTTTCCTACATTTGGCTCAACCCGCTATTTGGAAGAGGAAAATGAGGGTTAACCAATTGATCAATGGAACAACTATGTCTAGAAATCCAAAATCACAGGAAGGGTGCTAGTCACTTTCAAATCCACCTTCTCAGATATAATTCCAAATAAGGATAGTATTGAATCCTTCAATGACGTTAGACCTATACCTTTGTATAATTACATATACAATATCACAACTAAAGTCATAGCCCTAATGGTAAAAATATTCCTAGTTGAATCCATTTCCTCAGAACAATTTGGTTTCCTTCAATGGAGAAATATTCATGATGCAATAGGAGAAACACAAGAAGGGATTCACACTATCAAAATTAAGAAGATATTATCCATTGTGTTGAAATTGGATCTCCCTAAAGCATATTATATATCATTGTTGGCTCTAAATAATGTTAATTCTCATCCATATTGAGTGAATCAATGTACATCGAGTAAGTTGGATCATGAGTTGTCTCTCTCTAGTTTCATCTAACATATTGTTAAATGGTTTAACATATACTTTCTTTAGACCATATAGATTCCTTTTACATGGATTCTCTTTAGCATAATTGTTGTTCCTAATCATATTTGAAGGTTTTAGTAGACCTATATCAAAGGTGAAAATGATAGATAATATGAAAGCATAAAAATTACAAGATCCCTCTTTTTGAGCCATTTATTTTTGTTCGTGTTGTATTATTATTATTATTTAAATTAATGTGTTAAGAATATTTTCTAATAAATTAAATAAATTATAAATCTATATTGTATAGCTACAAGTGATAATCAACATGCAAATATATTCTACTTTTTTAATGGGTTAGAGTAGAATTAGATTAGACCCATTCCCTAACTTTTTTTTAGGAAGGAATTAAATATATAGGGTCTTTTATAAAGCTAAATGATTACATTGTAAATCACTGGAAACAAAGTTACAAACTTAACAAGAAACAAAGTTACCAACTTAGTTTTATTTTTTTAGATGTTGCATTTAGTGTCATTTTTTATGATGATCTTGAAAAGCAGTGATGCAACATCACCTTTTTTTAAGGTGTTAATTTTTTGACATTTTAAATCTTTTTATCAATAAAAAAATTGGAAAACCAACATTTGAAAATAAATAAATATATACAAACTTGAAAAACCAATATTTTAAAAATAACGAAATATATACAAACTTGAAAAACACTTAAAGTAACCAACATTTGAAAAAAAAAACTTGAAAATGGTTAAAAAACAACATTTGAAAAAAAAATAACAAAAATTTGATAAGTTGTTGGATCCAATAACAAAAGAATAATTACAAATAATTTTGCATAACTTCCAAAAGAAGAACTGCACTATCCTAAATGGCCAAAAAAATTGATTCTTGCTAGGATTCTTTGAACTTCTTGAAGAGGAGTTATTGAGGGTTGCTGGAAAATATAACAAGCAAGGTTACAACTTAATTGAATGTAATTAAATAAATTTTACTGATAAATAATATGTTCCTTCATAAATTTGTTGCTTAAATATGAACTTGGATAAGTAATAGCTAGATGTGTAATTACGATGCTAATTTTATTTGTTAGTTAAATATTCATTTTTCAAATAGTTGTTAGATATTGCAATTACCAATAACTACATACCTACAAAACTCAAGACTCTCCACTAGTCTAGTAGTTTCTTACCTACATTTGGTTCAACCCACTAACTGGAAGAGGAAAAGGAGGGTTAACCAGTCGACCACTAGAACAACTGTGTCTAGCAACCCAAAATCACAAGAAGGGTCCTAGACACTTTAAACTCGAGCTTCTTGGATCTAATTAGAAAAAAAGAAATATTTAATCCTCCAATGATGTTATACCTATACCTTTATGTAGTTGCATCTACAATATTGCAACTAATGTCACAACCTCAATGGTAAATTTTTTCATGGTGAATCCATCACCTTAGAAAAATTTAGATACCTTCTAGGGAGAAATATTCATGATATAGTATGAGAAAGAGAGGAAGAGATACACTCCATCAAAATTAAGAAGATATTAGTCATGGTGTTGAAATTGGACCTCTCCAATGCATATGATAAATCAAATTGGCTCTATATAAACTTAATTCTTATCCATATTAGGTTCAATGCACATCTAGTAAGTTAGATCATGAGTTGTCCCTTAGTTTCATCTATCATATTGTTAAATTTTTTAGCCTCCATTTTCTCTAGACCATACAAATTCCTCTAACAATGATTCTCTCCAGCAACATTGTTGTTCCTAATCATATTTGAAGGTCTTAGTAGAAAAGGGTAAAATTATATGTAATATGAAAGATTTAATTTTTATTAGTGTTGTAATTTTTTTTAATGTATTGAGAAGAGAGAATAATAAGCTAAATAAATTCTAGATCTATATTATATATCTACAAGTGATGATCAATATGCAAAAATCTTCCACCTTTTTTTAACGGGTTAGAGGATTATTAGAATAGACCTACCTTCTAACTATAATTTCTTTGGAATTGCATTAATATTTAGGAAGGATTTAAATATCCAGGGTCTTTTATAAAGCCAAATGATTATTTCATAAATCATTAGACACAAATTTACCAATTAAATGGCAACTTTACGAAGTTCTTATTTTTTTGGAGGTTGCATTTAGTATTGATTTTGAAAATTGATGATGCATCATAACCTTTTTTTGGGGGGGAGATTTTTGACATTTTAAATATTCTTATCAATAATAAAGTTGAAAAACAATTAAAAAACCAAAATTTATTATTACTTTTGATAAACACACAAACTTGAAAATGCTTAAAAAACAACATTTGAAATAATAATAAGAGAAGCTTGAAAAACGCTTTAAAAATCATCATTTGAAATAATAATAATAAAATATTTGAGAAACTGATGGATCCAATAGAAAAATAATAAGTACAAACAATTTTGCATAGCTTCCAAAAGGAGAAATGCACTTGCTTAAATGACTATAGAACTTGATTCTTCCTAGGAATTTGTGAAATTCTTGAAGAGGACCTATTGAGGGTTGTTGAAGAATATAACAAGAAAAGTTATAATTGTTTTTCGTTGTAATTAAATAAATACTAGTGATAAATAATAAGTTCATAGAATTTTGTTCCTTAAATAGGGATTTATATAAATAATAGCTAGATGTGCAATTACCATGTTAATTTTTTTGTTACTTAAATATTCCTTTTTCATATAATTGATAAATATTATAGTTATCAAGAACTACTTACCTACAAACCTTGATACTCTAATTGTTTAACTGTTTCTTATTATTCTTATCATTTTTTAAACTGGAATGAGAATTTCTAGAGAATTGATAACTCCAAAAGATCAATTGCCACTATTACACTAGATATAATTATTTCATAAATGCCACAAATAGGCCAGTTACAACATGTTTGTGGATACTTGAACCCATCTAGATTTTGAAACAAAGTTTTTACCAAACCACTCAAGCTAAGATCATTTGAATTTTAATTTTTTATTACTCACTTTTCTTTTCAACCCACTAATTGGAAGAGGAAAAGGAAGGTCAACCAATCAACTAATGGAACAACTATGTGTAGCAGTCCAAAATCATGGGAAATCTCAAGAACTTTCAACTCCACCTTCTTAGATATAATTCCAAACAAGGACAATCTTGAATCCTTTAATGATGTTAGACTTGTACCTTTGTGTAATTGCATCTACAATATCACAACTAAAGTCATAGCCTTAATGGTAAAAGTCTTCCTAGCTGAATCCATCTCCTTAGAATAAGTTTTGTTCCTTCTATGGAGTCATATTCGTGATGCAATAGCAGGACAATAAGGGATGAACTCCACCAAAATTAAGAAGCTATTAGCCATGGTGTTGACCTATTTCAAAGGGGAAATGATAGGCAATACGAAAAACATATAAATTGGAATATCTCTCTTTCTGAGCCATTTAATTTTTGTTGGTGATGTATTAATTTGTTTATTATGTGTCAATAAGAGATGCTTATACACAATAAATTCTAGATCTATAAGGTATAGCTATAAGTAATGATCAATATGAAAACATCTTCCAATTTTCTTAATGGTATAGAGGATAATTAGATTAGACCCATCCTCAAGTTATAGTTTCTTTTGAATTGTATTAACATTTAGGGATGACTTAAATATATAGGGTCTTTTATAAAATAAAATGATTACATTACAAATAATTAGAATCAAAGTTACCAACTTAAAGAGAAATTTACCAAGTTCTCTTTTTTTAGAGGTTGTATTTAGTATTATTTTCATGCTAATTTTGAAAAGTGGTGATGCGTACTTCAACCTTTTTTTTTTGGGGGGGGGGGGGGATAATTTTTCGACATTTTAAATCTTCTTATCAATAAAGCATTGGCATTTTTTTGTTAAAATATATGTTTTTCTAATCGTTTTTCAAGTTTGTCTAATTTATTATTATTATTACTATTATTATTATTTTTGTGACCCATAGGAACCTAGAAGCCTTCCTCACACGTAACTACCAGTAAACTTCTGGGGGGCTACGATTTTTCCTCCTCCCCGCAGCCCAGGTCACAACAGGGGGATTTGAACCCGGTTCTATTGAGTTTCAATGATTTCACATATATCAGATTACCAATTGAGTTCCCCTTGGGAAATTGTCTAAATTTTTATTATTATTTTATCCAAATGTTGGTTTTTTAAATATTTTCAAGTTTTCCATGGAGCTTTGGATTGATGGTGAATGGGTGCACTATTAAGGAACTTCTTGTGATAGAATGTTGGTTCAAATCCCTTGTGGGTGTTAGCTTACCTAAAAGAAAAGTTTTGTATATATATATTTATTTATTTATTTTATTTTTTATTTTTTTCCAAATGTTGGTTTTTAAAGTGTTTTTCAAGTTTGTTATTGGCAATAAGTTTCAAAATTTCAAAAAAATTCCCTTCACCTCGCCCCTCCCAAAAAGGGGTAATGTTGCATCACTAATTTTAAAAATAAGCATAAAGATTGACACTAAATGCAACCTCTAAAAAATAATAACTCAATAAAGATATTAAAAGGAAAAATTCAATTTAAAGAATAAGCACCTTTTTGTTTTAAAAAAAGAAAAACACACACACACACACATACACACACATATATATATATATTAATTATGAAAAAAATAATAGAAAAACTAAAAATAAAAACAAAATTTATTTCAAAAATGTAGTATTAAAAAAATAAAATTAAAATATTCTAAGATTTAAAAATAAAATAAAAATAACATTAAAGTTAAAAATTTTTTGTAAATTTTCGAAAAAATTGATTGAAAAAAAAAAAAAATTTGGGCTACTTCGAACATACATTTGTCTAACTCCTCCAATTTAGAGAGGACATCCCTCGTCTTCATAAGTTTAAAATCTAATCCAATTACAAAGAGCCAATTTCCCATGTACTTTTATTTCTATAGATCGCTCAGTTGTTAATATTGAAGAGTAACATGGACTCCTTCAGAAAGGGGTTCATTTATCTGTCTTTTTTTTCGCTTCATAAGAAGATCATTTTCCAAAGAATAAATTGATGTATTGTTGAAATTTTTGTGCCTTCTCATCAAGTAAGTTATGGAATTTGTGATGTTTGTTTCCATATGTTTTCCATGGGCCAATAAAATTGAAAATTTTAAAATCCCTTTTTCAATAATTTCAAGGGATTACAAGAATACTATGGCTTCCCCTTCCCATTAAATATGCTAATAGCCATTAAAAAAATCGTCAAGTACATACAAATTCATCATAATATATGGGAGCAGATACCATATCACAAATTCTCACAAGTTTTGTTATAGGATATAAATATATAATTTTTTACTAATAGCTAATATGCAATGCAAATAACTATAGTAATAAAAAATTTACTTGGAAATATTCATAAGGAAACCATTGTGCACCTGCTTACAAAAATATAATACCAGAATTTGATGTTAGAACATCGTCCTTATTAAATTATTACTATGCTTATCCTTGGACTCCTCGTCCCTTGATTTGTTTCTCCCTTGAACAATAATGCTCAGTGCCACAGGACAATGGATCCAACCAATAATATACTTGAAAAAATATTGTAGATGTGAATTATCCTTGGCTGAAGTAATTTTTTCTTGAAAAATATGACCCTCGTTCCTTTCCAATTCGAACTCCTAGACTGAGAAGAACCATCAGCCTCTAGAGCTTATTACTGATATGAATCAATCTCCAAATTATTGAAATTGTAACTAGGTTCGGTCTTCATAATGTATACTATCATTATGATTTTGTAAAGAGTCAAAAAGAATTTATTTGAGTCAAAAGAAATTTTTTTTTTCATTTTCCAATTGGACATTAAAAAAGAAAAGAAATTTTTTGTTTTTAAAGTATATTTGTGTCCCTAAGTTGACCAAGTCAGACCTCTAGAAGACAAGCCAACTTAGCCTTTAAAGGCACATTTTCCGATGAATAAAAACATTATTTACTGGCATTATTGCTCCAACACTTAGAAACTAACTCACAAATTATATAGAGGAGAAATTTGGATGTATGAGGCACATTCTTCTGCAGTTATATGAGTTTCTCGAGACACAATTTTCTGAGGATATAGGAGTTATCTATGACACTACTTTTATGTGGTATGTGGGCTATATGTGGCACGACTTATATATGGTATGTGAGTTGTTTATGTCGCTAAATATTTGTGATAAATGAGTTATCTAAGGCACTTTACTCCTATGGAATAAAGTTGTTTTGACGACATAAAAGTGGGATTGTAAGAACAATGTTGTGGACATAATCTAACAAGTAAAATTATGGACAAATATATGACATCTTATGGACAGGCCTATGATAAAATTCATATGGACAGTTGTTGCTTGGCGGAGGGCTGACTTGACAATTTGTTAATTGGTCTATTGATTAGTTTGGCTATGAATTTGATTTCTCTCTTGCTGAAAATGATTTTATAAGGAAAGGATTTTTTGGTTTTCCCCTTTGTGGGTTTTTCCCTGGTCATTGACTTAAAATTTTGGTGTCTCTTTGTGCATTGTGAACTCTATTTTATTTATACTTGCATAATTAAATGTATAATTTATTGATGACATAAATGAATGAAATGAATGATAAAAATAAAACATCAATATTAGCCACAAGTAATTATCATAATTAGAAATTCAACATTGCAATCGAATTTCAACATGGTTTCAGAGCTAGTTTTGAAGAGAAGTCTAAGGTTAGAATTCGAAGTACATGTTGATGGGCCAAATTGTCTATGATTTATCTCCGTGAAAATTTCATGCATCCAAGTATATTTCGAGATATGTAACTTTATCTAAGGTATGTATCCCATTAGGAGAAGAAATTTGAGCCTTAGTCTCTGAAGTAAAAGCAAGAAGTGTGAGCCCTGTCTAGATCTATAATTGATCCAAGTTTTAATAAAAATTTATGTATATTATCATCTATGCCATTATGTGAAAATTTATTGGTGATACAAAAATATTAGGCTATGGAAGAAGCCCTATTATAGACCAGTATAAGCCTGCATTGAATATTGACTTGCCAGTTGTTTAAAGCATCAAATTCATCTTTCTGATCAAATTCTGAATTACATCTATGTCGTATTTCTCAATGATCTGAGCTCTTTATCTAAGATCCTTAATGATGAGTAAGGTCCATGTATTTATGAAATTATGATGAGATAGAGCTACAAGATTTTATGGACATTGGTGTTTAAAATATGAACCGTGGAAGAAATAGTCTGAGACAAAGTCTGCAGTATGTCCAAGCATGAGTATAGTTCAAGAATGTGTAGAATTTTTGGCATCTGAATAACATCTGAAGATGATAAATTTTATGGATCCAAGATCAAATGAAGACAAAATACATTGCAAGGATTCAACCTAATACCTATTTGAAGTAGCTCGAAGAAATTGTGTTTTGGAACCAAACATAAGTAAGGTTAAAATATTGAGTTACAAATAATCATTTATCCCTATATCTCAAATGTTAGGTTAGCAAAAATTAGCATAGGTATAAAATTGTAAGTCCATTTCAATACAAGGAAAAGACCCTCTAGTGGAGGTTATAAAGGAGGTTTTTAGTGTTATAAAATTGGCCAAAATTATCAAAAAAATTTTTGCTACAACATCCGTTTATGGTTACGGAGGTTTTGGCGGAGCTTTTAACGAAAATTCAAGACAACTAAAAAACTGGGCGACTGGAGGTTATTACAAATGTTTTTTCATCGGTGCGCTACTAAGGATTCAATGCACTGATGTGTGTCATCTAAAGGTGGCCCGGGGCAGTTGAAGGTGCATGCACCGAGCCGTCAAGGTATAAAACCGCACCGGACACAGTGTTGGTGATACAACGCACGGGGCCGTTCTAATTGGTCTTCGGATTTGTGTGGTGCCCATAGGTTGTCTCAATGCACCAGTATGTAAACTTATAGAAATGCACCGGTGTGCCGTATCAGAAAAAAGCACCGAGATTTATAATTGGTATTAGTATTTGTGCGGTGCCCATAGGTCGTACAAATGCACTAATGCGTAGTCTCACATAAACGCACCGGTGCACAATATCGCACAAACACACCGAGATTTCTAATTGGTTTTGGTATTTGTGTGGTGCCCATAGGTCGTAGAAAAACACCGGTACGCTGCAACATACAAATGCACCGGTGTACAGTAACTGACACACACTGGTGTTCATTTTGTATTTTTTAGAAACATCGACCTGTGACAGTGCAATTAATGTGATTTTTAAATTCATTATTCATCAAAAGTCGACACATCTTATAACAATATTCATATTAATTAAATTTTTATTAATGCATTTGAATATGATGTTTGGATTAATTTGTTATATCATATCATAATTATTGTGATTTTAAAAATTCATTATTCATCAAAAGTTGACACATATATATCTTATAACAGTATTCATATGAATTAAATTTTTATTAGTGCATTTGAATGTGATGTTTGGATTAATTTGTTATATCATATCATAAAATTCCACATCTCTTCATTATAATATTTAATCATCCATAAATTTAGTCAATGGTGTTATTTCACAGTGACAATGGAGAACGCAATAGAATAAATTAAAACACACACACACACACACACACACACACACACACACACACACACATATATATAAGACAATCTTTGTCTTACAAAATGGGACAGTTATTGGTATCCCTTTGTCTTTCAATTGGGACACTATGTCCATTACAATAAAAAAAATGTCTGATTTCATAGACAAATATTTCAAAAAATACAACGCCTGCTTTGATATCCAAACATAGTGATCTTCATTCTTCGCTTGAACTGCTGTCACTGCTAGAGCTACTTCCATGACTTGGGTTATTTTCAGGAATGTTTTGTTCACGGTTTTGATTTTTTTCTTCTTCACCACCTTCCATCTACAAACATAAAAATAAAATGCAATGAGTGTATATACATTGGTGAGAATAATGAAAATTGCAATATTAAATAATATACATCAATGTAAATTGAAAATAAATGACATACCATAGCAACAATTGACTCATAAACTATACACATTCTTTCAAAACCATGTACCATGCCATCTTTCAAGATTTCATTTGTTGGTGCAGTTCCATACTTTGCAACCTGCAAGTTTTATACCCCATAAAAAATCATATATTTAATATAAAATATCTTTTTGTTCTATAAATTAAAGACGAAGCTAAGTAAAACAAGATCAATAGATGCTTACAAATTCCACAATTAATTTATGATATGCCAACATATACTCACAACCCATATTTAACCCAATTTCAATCAATTCGTCTGATGGTTCTTCTTTGTATGCTAGTACCTGTTTAAAGACATTCAATGATGATTTTCGTAAAAAAACTTAAAAAATACAAAAATGAAATCTAGTTAAGTTGTTATAAGGAAGTAACAATTACTCACAAACTTAGATATCAACCCTTTTCTTCCTTGTCGAACTGTTTTATGTGCTGAATGGGTTCCATTTTCTTTTATTTTCTGCAAGAAAATACTTGAAAATTAATATTTAATGCTAAATTGTTTATTTATTGTATCTAATGATCGAAAAATTCAATGATTACATATTAAATTTGAAGCACATTGTTGTTGAGATGGCTCCTCCTACGATGCAATTTTGTCCATTTCTTTGACCATCTCCTTGTACACCTTTTTGGACATTCCTATTGGCATATTTATGATATCAGCTCGTTCATCTTTTGAGATTTTCATAATCTTCCTGAAAATGTAACATGAAAATAAACTATTTAATTTTTATATTGATATATGAAAAGTAAATATAACAAAAGTGATATTTATAAATAATTCTAGACAAACATTTAAAGGAATATTACTTTTTCATTCCTTCTTTTTTATTGTTGTATGTTTTTTTCTATTAAAATTCTAACATGTCTCATTGACCAATTTTCTAGAAACTCTTCTTGTAGTTTAGATAAAATTTGGTTCTTGGAATCATTGGATTGATTTTTGTATTGTAAGTGGAAAGAACGTCTATACATTCGAACCACTAGATCCCTCAAACTTTTGTAAAAGATTTTCCCCCTTTCCTTAACCTCCAACACCACTCCAGATGAGCTAAGGAGCAATTCATTTTCATTCTCATGTTCTATTTTTTTCTTTTCTTAGAACACCATTCCTTTTCTAAGTTGTTGGTCCCTTAGAACATTAAACAGATGTGAATTAATAGATTGTCAGACAAATTTTATCTAATAATTTTAAGTATATTATTAATGAAAATTAAAAAAAGCAACTCATATTGGATTGATAGTATTTTTTCATTCACTTGATTCATTGTTTTGCAATTTTTCCATAAAATTTTATGCTCTTTTGGTCCTAGATCAGAAATAAACTTATCGAGATTCGTCATTTTGTGGCTCTGCATGATACACAGTAAACAATACATATTAGTTAAACTTACATATAGTTCAAAAATAATATTTTTTGTAAAGAATTTACAAAAAACTTGCCTTTTTTTTTTTCTTAATGTGTTACCAATATTTTTATTACTTGATCTCTTGTCAATCATTTCTTTATCAATCTGAAACCTGTACCATATCATTCATTAATATATCTATAAATAAATTGTCATCTTTTCAGGTAAAAAAAAAATCTCAAGAAACCAGTGTCTATTCATGGTGTACGCACCAACATCGGTGCGCGGGGTCTTATAAACACGCCGTAAAAATAGTATAATAGACCATACGGTGCTCTTTGTCAACAAGGAGCATCGGTGCATTACATGTTAACCACCGCACCGATTAACACAGAGAAAATAATAAAAATTGTTCATTGTTATTTTTTGTAGCATAAACGCCCCACGCAAAAAATGGACCACCATACAGTGCTCTCTGTCAACTAGGAGACCCGATGCGGTGCGTTATATGTTACATGGTGCACCAATTAACACAATAAAACATTTTTTTGCAAACCAACATGTTCGCGGTGCGCCATAATGAAATAGCGCACCGGTGACTTATTTTCCATATGACACACTGACTAAAAAAAATGTTTTTAAATGTTTTATTACACAGTACTTTCGCAGTGCACTGGGATAATGCAACGCATCGGTGCACTAGGTTATGCAGGGTGCACCAACAAAAAAAATTATTTTTTTCAAAAATTCATGCAAGGGCCAACATGGATTGGGATCCGACTATGCAAGTTGTCTTGTGGGTTGGATGTCTTAGGCCTATATATAACAATACAAACCCTATAAATATAAAATGAAAAGCCCTAATTCTGAAATCACAGAAACATGGAGAAGAAAGGGCAGAAACAAAAAGAATGTAGGGTTTAGGGTAAAAATGGATTTTATTATTATTATTTTGTTTCTGAAAATGAAGAAGAAATTGATTTCATTTTCTTACTTCATAAAAAAGCTGTAGAAAAAGTAAAAAGAATAATCAAATTTAATCACCAGATCGTTTGAAATTCTATGCTACAGGGTTTGAATCACTAGAGGTTTGGAATTCAGATTGTCTGAATACTTTTGTTCTAACGTATTTCGCTGCTGCACAATGCTCTTGTTATCTGTTGCTCCAGGTATGTATCCTGCAAATATCTGGCTGATTTGTTTTGAAAAAATAGTGAAATAATGAAAAGTGTTTGGCATTTAAAGAATTGTTTTATGAAATTATATTTTCGAAAATATTTTCTGCCCATTTTTCAATTTACTATTTTTTTTCACTTAAAGAAAATAGAGTTGCACATTTTTATTTGCGGTTATTCATCACCAGTGCGTCACTTAATATCACCGCATCGGTGCGTCCGTTATATCATGACACTGTTGCGCAGTAACAAAAATGCACTGGTATGGTGATATGTACATTAGCACTGATAACAAGAAGTCCATTTTTAAGGCACCGAAATTAATTTTAGGTGTGTGCACCAAAATTTATTGTTGATTTTTCTCAAATGCGGGAAGAAAATATCATAATTATATCAAATGGACAATTCTTGAAAATCCAGCTCATTCCATAATATTTCTCAAATTCCATCGCAGAGTTCTCCCTATCGATCTCGATACGTAATATTTACTTCATATTTTATTTATATTTTCATTATCTAATTGAATTTATGTTTTCTATCCATGTCAATCATGCACAACTTAATTAAATTTATAATGTATACAAATTTGTAGGTTCATGCAAATTTAGAATCGAGCTCAGATGCACAAAATATTCAAACAGATCCAAAACGTCGGAAGCTCTTATCAGGAGCAGCATACCGCAAGGTGCATTTGGTAGATGAAAATGGACAACTACTTCACCCTGCCAATTGTAACAATATTGCATCTTCTAGCCACAATCCTGGGAAAATGATGGTAATAATTATAATTATTTGGCATATTGATTAATGTAAGTATTTCAATGTCAAACCAATTAATCATGCAATATTGTCAATGTAGTTACTAATTGATATCATATATTTTGTACCAATCATGTTCAAATAGTTTTTTTTTAAATTATTAGGATTCTAGTGATAATGAGCGACCTACCTACCATCTTCTGTTGCACCCCACGACAATGTCAAATAGAGAGAAGACTAAATTAAGAGAAAAATTCGGAGAGGAACAATACCAAGAATGGTTGAACCAACCACCGATTCAATTCCTGCTACGTCCAGATTCACCAATTAGGAATGACTACAACAATAGTAGTTCTTCACAAGCTGGCAATGGAGGCAATCAAATAGAATTTGGTATGGATAATTAATTAAGGGACACGACTTCCATGGAGACAATGTTGTTAGATGCATTCCAAAACGATGATCAGCTAGGGGATGATGCTCATATCGCTGACACCTTTTTCGAAAGCCTTAAATTTGCTTCCACCACCCCTCTCTTTGGACTTGGCAGTCAATCAAAGGCTACCCAGTTGGGGAAAACGATGTTATTGTACAATGTGAAAGAAAATTTTTGCTTGTCGAATGCATATTTCTCAGAAATTTTGAGGTAAGTTACCATAAAGTTATCCCTTATATAGATTTGAGAAATATAATGAGTACACAATGAACATTACAAATGGTAAATTTTATGAACGTTAATAATTATATCGGCATTAATGTACATTTATTAATATATTTTTCCATGATCACCAACTATAGGTTATTCAAAGATAAGGCTATTCCGAGTGATAATGTCTTGCCCAGTAGCTACGAAGTGGCAAATAAATTGTTGAAAATGTTGGGTGTTGAGTACATATCATATCATGCATGTCCAGATGATTGTATTATATATAGAGGAGAATATGCAAACAAAGAGATATGTCCAAAATGTGGGCATGACAGGTATGATAAATAAAAAAATAAGGGAAAATCATGTACTGGTCCTCCTTTTAAGATATTGAGGCACATGCCTATAACCCAAGGATTCAAAGGCTCTTTCGTTGCAAAGAATTAGCTATGTTTTAGGGATTGCATGCCTCACATAGAAGTGAGTTGGGAGTTATGCGAATCCCAACTGACTCAATATCCATGAAGCATATAGAGGATACATGGCCCGAAAAATTCAAGGATGAAGTACAAAGTCTACAACTTAGCATAGCCATGGATGGCGTCAACCCATATTCCCTCCAGAACACCAAATATTTTGTTTGGCTTGTAGTAGTGATCAATAACAATATCCCCCCATGGTTGTCCATGAAGAATGAACATCTTATGTTGTCCCTCATAGTCCCTGGTAGAAGGCAAGTGAAGAATATGGATGTCTACTTACAACCACTGGTAGATGAATTGAAGGAATTATGGGATGGGATAAATGTATACGATGTGTCAAGACCCATCGCAGCAAAGAGGAATTTTACATTGTATGGCATATGTGCTTACATGACACATGATTATCTAGGCTTAGGAGTTTTCTCTGGTAAATCACATGTTTAATTTATTGATTTTTTTATATATGTAACAATATTCTTTCACATATTAGTTATTTAATTCGTTGTAATTGTTTTGATCTTCATGATATTATTTAAAGTTCCATGCATATTAATTGTAAACAATAATCTCGCAGGTCTTGTAACAAAAGGGTATTTTGGATGTAAATATTGTGGACCTTCTCTAAAAGGTAGATGGTCCAAGGACCTACAAAATCCAGTGTATGATTGCTCGAGGGTATTCCTCCTAGAAGAACACCCTTACAGAAGAGCAACATCTGCTTTCAATGGTAAACAAGAGATAAAATAAAGGCCTCCAATAATGACACCATCTGAATGGCTTAGAGAATATGAGAGAGAGAAGGAGAAGAAGTTCATAGAAATGTTCGGTTCAAATGGGGAGCCTATGTCTGATGATCCAAAATTCTTCGACACCTATGTTGAAAAATTTCCCATTGGGATGAAAAGGAAATCTATCTTTTATAACCTCCGATATTGGGAGCATCTTAAGATTACCCACTGATTAGATCCCATGCATATATTTAAAAATTTTTCATCTTCTTTATGGAGGAACATATCATCGAAACAAAGTGACACATTGGTTGTTAGGAAATATCTTATTACTTCAAAAACTAAAAAGAAACATTGGCCAAGATGATTAGAAAGTACAGGATCAAAGGCGGGCACTGGTCCCTCTAATTCATGGTATTTCAAAGAAGGTGATGTCCAATGGATTAAAAAAAAAAGATAATCTTTCTTTGGAAAAGGAAGTTATAATGGGTGTGAGGGTGCCATCTTCATACGAGTCTTCACTACGACGCTGCTTCAATGTGGATGACCATTTTTCGAGGTTGAAATCGCATGACCATTTGAATCTTCTAAGAGTACGTATAATGTCAAAAACATGATTTTATTATTTTTTATATTAATAAAATTTATCCCATGCAGGGATCATAAAACATAACTAATTTTGTATATTATTGTACGTGTTTATAACTTTGCAGTGTCATTATCCTTTGTTCGTGTGTGGGTGTGTGAAACATGAATTCCCTCAAGACCTAGGATGTGCCATACCTAAATTATCTACATTTGTACGTTGGATCATGTCAAAGGAGATTCATGTGGCTATCATTCCACGGTGGCATCAAGAGATAGTTGAGATTGTTTGTATGTTTGAGAAGGAATTTCCAATGAGTTTCATGGACTTGTAGGTTCATCTTCTAATCCACCTAGTAGATGAGTTTGAATTAGTTGGGGTGGTTTCTTGTCGTTGGATGTTCTTCTTATAGAGGTACATGAAGAAATTGAAAGGTTTTGTTCGACAAAGGGAAAAACCCAAGGGGTCTATGGTAGAGGGGTACATATCGTATGGGTCTTTCTATTATGCCAGTGAGTACATCAAGTAGATCGAAAACAAACCAGTGTGGTGATTTGGGATGATGAAAGGGATGAAGACAAAAGAGAAGGGGAGTTGCTCCAAACAAGTGGAAAAAAGTGCTTGATAAAGAGTAAGCAACTTATAATTTTTCAAATTTACAAAAAGAAAATATTCATGTTGAACTTTGATACAATGTATATTTTGATCTCTATGTACTATATAATGTCGTTTTGATTTCATCAACGAATGCAGAAATTGAAGCAATCAATAAATTCATTCTTTACAATTATGAAGAGACACAACCGTGGGTTGCATTGTACGAACAAAAGAAGATGAAATGGGATAGTGACATAAATAATTCAGACAATTGAATGGTAGAAGTGTGCCTTATCCCGATCATTTAAAAGAAAATATACCAAAAATATGCCCCAACTTGCTGACTCAGAGAGAAATACGGTGCAACTGGCAGTTACTCGTGTGTTGAAGAGGATGCGCTAAACGTAGGGATTGGGTGCAGCATCTCGGTAATAATCTATTTAATTTATATGTACATTTGAAACTTATAAGACATCTGTATTTCATATTTTAACTGTTGGGTTATTATAAGACACATGACAGTATGATTTTTTTAACTTTTTTATAATAGGTGCATTTGTTCCCATCTATGTGGGCATATGGACACCATTTTCGCACATAAAAATCCGATGCTAGAAACATCACACAAGACTGTGGAGTGGAAGTCTAGTTCGATCAATCTAGTCGATTTAGCCACAATGATCAAAACCTAGCATGAGGGACATTAGGTTAATTATGTTAGAAAGATACAATAGATCATTGAAGTGGATTTCTCTTCTTTCTAATGTGTTATTTTTAGGTGAAAGTGGTGGGACACCTTTGATTGGAATAATGTAAAGGAAGATCGCGATAGTAGGCTGATATGTATCAACTCTAGAAAGATGTGGGATGAAGCTAAGGAGCCCTATGTTTTCCCCAAACACTGCAACCAGGTGTTTTTTTACCTAGATGTGCTGGATAGGGATTGGTGGTTCGTATTGAGACATGACCCTAGATCAAAAAATATTTTTGAGAACAATAGTGTTATCATGCCATGTGAGCTGGAAGATAATGAGGGTGATCATGAGAATCGAGAGTGATATGGTACATGTATTATTTGATCATCAATATTTATCAATATTTCACTTCATAATTTGCAATTATGTTGATCTAAAAACCAATGGCGTACTGTATAAATTTCTTTTTTTGTATGTAGGATCACAATAAAATACAATTACAATTACAATTTTAATTAGAATTAGAATTACGACTACAATTACAATTTTACAATTTTACAGTTACAATCATTTCACAGTAATACTACTAAAATTTTACAAATATTTTACATAGAATTAGAATTACAATTTTACAATTTCACATACAATTACAACTACAATTACAATTACAATTACAATTTTATAATTTTACATATATATAATTACAATTTTACAAATTTAATATTTACAATTACAATTAGAATTTTATAATTTTACATACAATTAGAATTACATTTACGTCAATTTTACAATTTTAAATATATGCAATTACAATTAAAATCACAATTACAATAATTTCACAATAAATTGAATATTACAATTACAATTAAAATTTTACAAATATTTTACATATAACAATTACAATAAAAATTACAATTACAATTTTAGAATTTTACATACACTGTAGAATTACAAATATTACAATTTTACAATATCATGATCATTTAATATTAAATTAATTAATAAACATCACAATCATGATAACCATCATACAAACATCATATTTGACTAAAAAACACATTCAAATTCGCTAACATCATCGTGATCATGATCATCTAACAAAACACAATTAGCATTATATGACATCATCACAAATCAAACATCAAAGATACATCTCATGTGAAATAACTGCTATCACATACACATCTATCTGCAAACTGCACATTAAATGAACATATCTAACATGACCTAACAATATACACATCATGATGATCATCAACATGTAAATTATGTACAACTGCAACATGAACATAAAATACATGGACCATATCTATATCTATATCTATATCTATATCTATATCTATATCTATATCTATATATATATATATATATAACTGAATAATGTAAAAAATATACAAATGTAATATAATTGTCATCTGTTAGCTGGTGGTACATCATCAATAGCAGTACTAGTCGAGGCCTGCTCAGTCAATGGTGCAGCCTCGACAAGCTGATTAGTCAATACATGCTGATCAGGATCAACTGTCGGCTTCTCATCATGATGATTGGACATGGTCGATGGTCCATCCTTCTCTCCATGATGACTGTTGCTCGATGCTAGTGGAGACTGCTCATCTGGCATGACGCGAGGTGAACGATGATCATTCCCCTAATCATGATCATTAGATGATGCATCGGCGCTGCTTGCAGACTATCAATCACGTGCTACATCTCAACCACACCTATAATGTGCAAGGGTCCTCCTCACCATGTAACCAAGGTCGTAGCTCCTACGACATGCCGCATTAGGATGTATATGTCATGCTGCATGCTTCTCCACATCTGTACCAACCTATCATTGGCCTGTATGTCCCTCATAGTAGTGGGCTTGACTCTCGTCTCAAAAATCAATGCACAGAGTTGGTTGCCCAACTCCATCCTCAATCTGCTATCAAGCCTACCGCGTCTAGAAAAAGGCAGTACCGATGCACCAGAAGGAGTAGGTCTATCTGCACTGGCCTCTTGATGATCCTCGGCATCTAGCATATCTTGATCTTCATCAAGATCCACACCTAGATCATGTGGTGGTGCTGGCATGTCCTCACCAGCAAAAGACCCAATGTATTCAAAATATATACAAGTACAGAACAATAATTAGACAATTTCATTACACAATTTAATAAAAACAAGTTAAAGAACATGTTAGAATAAATTTAAATAAAACAGTAATATTACCTTTATCATCTGGTAGCTCATCATTTGTGAAGAGGATGTTGGCACACTCTCGCAAATCCAAACCAACATAAGGACAGGGGAACATAATGAAGGGATGCTTGTCAACACTTGCTAGCAACTCTAGTGCATCATGCGATATCCTCATGGAAAACCCAGTCTCACCCCTCTTGGGAATCATCTATCCCCACATGTGCATCTTGTTGGTGTCCAAGTGTGAATGAATATTCAAACCCTTTTCCACATTAATTATCAATCCGGGTCCGTTGGTTATTGCAAGGCTAACACGCACAGTATGTGCAGATACAATAGCACAATTCTGATATCAATCATGGATTCGATAATTTAAACGAAGCAAAAATCACTATAACAACAATAAAATAATGGCAGTAATGAATTGTAAAGCTTGCAATGCATTCACATCAATAAATATATCAGTAATTACATCTACTGTCATGGAAATTATGAAATATGCAAAACATAAAATAGAATTAACAATATAAAGGAAATACATAGCACATGATCGCAGAGTGGGCCCAACTCTATGATCAAGGTTGTGATATGCTCACAACTTATAGAAGTAACAAGAAATTAACTTGCATTAACTTGATCAAATAATGTTCTGTTATAGAGCTCCATTCCTTGCGTATCCAACACTCTATGCGTTATCTCTTATGCGTTCTATCCTCCCCCCTCAGATCCCCCATTCCATCTGATTTGTGCCCTTTTAAATATACAAACAACAAAGGGGAAATAAAATGATTACAAAATATCAATAACCAAGATGAGATCTGAAATATATTTCCTTCATGATTCAACTGGCACAAGTCGAATCTAGAAATTACAATTGGGGCAATTTGGAAAATGACCACAACAAAAAATATAAAAATATTTCCTTTGAAGAACCTTTTATTTCTCTCAATCAAGACCGAATTTGGGAAAACTACTTAGAGGAAAAATAATTTGGCCTGTTTTACACAAAACCCATGTCTCAGATTTTCAGATTCTTCTTCGTTTTCCCGAAATGTTCAATGCAAAACTGTCTCTATTATCCCATCAAATTTCTGAGTTGGAATATTTAATTATTAGCTGAAGATCAAATATTCAATCTGGAAGAGATCTTAGAGGCTAAAATAGTGAGTGGTGTTATAATGAATTCATTAAGAAACCGTCATTGGAAAAATCGTACATAATAATAATTAATTTATTAAAATAAAGGAGAACAAGTATTACTTATCCAAAAGAGCATAAATACTTATGAAATGGAATTATATAATAAATTATGATAAATAATGTGATAAAGGAACATTAGAAATGGATGTTAAGAAGTGATAATAATAATACAAATTAGTGGCCCAACATCTCCCCCAAACTCAACATGTTGCATGTCCGCATGCATCCCAATGCTTTTGTATTAACCAAGTTTTAATATAATAATCAAAATTCTCACCCCAACGTGTGATATTGATGGAAGAGAAGGCTTCTTCCTCAAATGCTTCCTTAAAATAATTTTCATGTATACTTTCAACCATATGTATATGAAGTTGCAACAAAGTATGATACAAGTAAACACAAAATTCATTACAAACCAGATTTTGCTGAAATTTCATAATCAAATTTATACTATATCAATGTTTCTCCAATCTGAAAATCAAATAAATGCAAAGAACGTTTCAATATATTAGAAAAATGGTTGTAGGTAATAATGCATGATTTTTTTTGGAATTAACAATTATTTTTAGCTTGAAAATTTCTTGGTTTAATGATACCTCTTTGTTGTCCAGAAATGACAAGAATCCAATTGATAGTTTTAAGGATATACATGAATCAATTTTAGGATTGTATACCTTAAAAGAAGAAATGAGAAATCATTCATCATGCATAGAAACCCTTCCCCAAAACTAGAGAATTAGCATGCCCTCATGCTACTATAGAAAAAAATTGAGGTGGTTGCTACAATCATGGCTGAAATCTTTGTTTGGTGTATAACAACATGGAATAAAGGATATTTTGAGAATGAATAAGGAGATTGATGGATGATAAATAATATTAGTGGCATTTTCATGGTAATGAAAGTAACACTCCCCTAAACTGGAAGATTTTGTGTTTCTGAAAAATGGGAAGTGGTAAAGAAGGGGAAATAATGGTTGAAAAATATGAGTGAATAATGCTCATGGTTTTTCATGACATTCTCCTAAAATTTTAATAAATCAAAACCTTATGCTATTTTACCTCAAGTTTTACCTCCATAAAAATGTGGAATGGCATGTATGGATTGACATTTTTTTTGAAGCTGATGTAGGATGAGTTGATGTTGAAAATGATGCAGAAGGTGGAAGCCATGCATGCTGAAAAAAAGTAATTAGAAAGTGTAGCAAGGTTTCCTTTTACCAAACTGATTAGTTTCCCTATCATCTATAAAACATCTCATGAGTATCCTTAATCAGTAATTCATCACCTCAATTACCCCATTACATATAAAAGTGACATAATCATATTGTGAATGACATGGGATTATAATGGATAAGAAGGGAAAATATGCTAAACGTTGGTTGTTATGAACACATAAATTATGAGAATTAGTTATCTCAGTCTTTGCTTCTCATGGTTTGTCCAATTACTTGGGATTCAAAATCAGAATCAGGCCTCTTAGTGGTGTTGTTAAGATATGAATAAATGGTGATTTATGGGGCAAGCAACTATCTTTGGTTAAATATATGATACTTGTAGAATGAAGGAATGATATATTAGATGATACAAAATGTCAAATATCAAATATCCTAAAAGTGTCATCCCTAACATGTAAAGTGAATATTTACACCATAACCACCATCATCTAAGAACATATTAAATATTACCCCATGAACCATGAGTTATGGAAAACCTTGTATATGCAACAATCACATTTATGTGAAATTATTATTGAAAAAACAAGGTAACCAAGTAGATTATAGTGTTAAATTAACTTCTATACCATAGGCATAGTCATTGCTGCCAGCAGGCGTCCATAGCCTCGACAGGGATGCCTTTTTAATCCATTGAGATGCAAGTGTCCCATCTATTAGAAATAAGTACATAGTTACAAAAGCCTTTCAATTTACTTATATGTCAACTAAAGATCATTGTTCTGGGGTGGGAACCAGTTAATAACAATGCCATTCACGGGAGCTAACAAAAGTGAAAAAGTCATCTTGTGATGAGACCTCTTGTCCTTCAATTTTATGACCGAATACAATTACCGTGGCTTGGTGACCAACAATGGTAATGTCACTTTATTAAGACCTATGATCATGGTAGGCCAGCTCGTGATGAGACCTCCTATCCTCTAGTTGACTATTTATGTTTAAAATTCAACTGTTGTTATTGTTAATCAATAAAATAATATTTAATAGATGGGGTGGCAGGTCAGCTCCTTAAGAGCTAGGGATGGCGTAAAAATTTGTGTAGTAACTATTTTCAAATTTGATAGTTTTTCTTCTCAAAAACTAATAACCATAAAATGACTGTTGATAAAGATAATTTTCATTACTAAAATTGGGGTTGAGGAAAAATTCATTAGATAATGGTGGAAATATTTAAATACAATTCTGTGGTCATCATCATAATTTTACAAGATCAGGGACTTGACCGATTATGAAAGTTGAAAGTTGGCATGATGAAATCATCTTTGTATAATTATTTCTTAAAAATAAGATTATGTTTATAGATAAACAAATATAAATTGACTACCCAATCATTATGTCAAAGAGGGCCTAGACCATTAAAAGTATTTCTCGTTCACCAAAGAGGAAAAAAAACCAAAAAGACCTACACATGTTGAATCCAACGTGAAGATTGACCAACAAAAATAGTTGTGACTAAGGTAAAAACAACCATGACTTAGGTAATGACAGGGAAAGGGGAAAAAGAACGATGTTAGGAAGGTGAAATGAAGGAGGATTATTCACTTTACAAAATAATGAGGAATTCAGAGTGAATCATTCCTAACAAGACTTACCATAATAATCATCCTTTAAATATGAGACCTCCCCCCCAACTAAAGTATGTCTCTCATTAATCTTAGTTGTTCATATCGTAAGTAAAATACCAATTAAATCTATGGATCCGGTCGAGGACGTACCTGTCGACTTACCGTGGTGGAGTAACAAAACTGGAGGAGTAACAACACCAAGTACTTTGAAAAATATCACCTTGGAGTAGCATCACAGGAGGAGTAACAACATTAGAGGAGTAACAACACCAGACACTTAGAAAATTTCCTGGAGTAACAAAAACGAAGGAGTAACATCATTGGATACTTAGAAATTTTTTCAGAGTAACAACATCAGAGGAGTAACAACAGTGACAGAGTAATAGCAGTGACAAAGTCACAACAGTGGTAGAGTCACAACACCAATGGAGTAACAACAGTGACAAAGTCACAGCACCGATAGAGTAACATCATTTAGCACTTAGAAAAAAATTTCGGAGTAACAATAGTGACATATTCATAGCATCGTCGGAGTAACACCATCCAACATTTAGAATTTTTTTCAGAGTAATAGCAGTGATGGATTCACAACGTCGACGGAGTAACAACATCAAGGAGTAGCAACATCCAGAGTAACAGCATCACGGAGTAGCATCATCCAAGGAGTAACATCATCACGAGTAGCAGCGTCCGCAGTAAAAACATCACGAAACTTAAGAACTCATTCCTTTTATTTTGAGAACAAAACACAAAAATGTGAATTTGAATTAAACAATACCCGAAGCATAAAAACATAAGAGAAATAAAAAAATAAATGACTCTTTATTGAAAACCAATAAATAAATAATTTAAGTTACAATGGTTATGATTTTTGTTGCAGCAATGTTGTTTGTGAATGGTGAATGAATAGAAAAATTCTTTTCCGTAAATGACTTGGATATTCAAATAAAAATAAATTCCCCATTTCTCATGTTATAAATCCGTTAATTTATGAAAAGTATTCATGTTGTTTTCTCTATGTGAGGAAACACCTTTGAAAATTTTTATATTTCATTATCATTGCCTTCAAGAATCACTTGTTCATAAATTGGCCTCATTTATTCTCCTGGGACCTGCAAAAAACGAGTGTCTACCTGCATTAAAACATGAAATCATGGAAGAAGAGAGGTTATCGAGCTCTCATAATCCAAGAAATATGCAAAAAAAACAAGTATTTACTCTATAAAACAAATCCATGGGAAAAAAAAAATAACAAAGTAAAATTAATTTATTACCTATGAGAGAGTGGTGGCCAACCATACTAACCAACAATGTTTCAATGATAACTTCTTTGTTTTTTGTCCGATTTGAGTGATTCCAAAGCCAAATGAAAGTGAATTCATATGGATGTCTCTGATAGAAGCATTTAAAAAAAAATTCATGTAATGATATGTTAAATTTGCTTAGAACAACTTGCATAATAGAGTCATTTGCAATTTTCCAGCTCAGACCAACAGTTGATATTTTAAGCATAAGTAATTTTTCATTTGATGACGTATTGAACCGATTAAAATTGGAGATTAAAGTAGATTCATTTATATATCTCCAATAGAAACATGTTTTTAAGGAAAGAAGAATTCATGGGTCAAATACACCAGTGAACAGTCGGGAAAACAAAGTTTCAAGAGTGCTGATTTACGATAAATAGTCAATATTTTGGTCATTACTTCCTCATACGATATCGAAATAAAGTGATTCAAATTGTGTTGTAAACTAGATTCATAGGGGAATATACCATAGAAATAGGTTTCCAAAATCTAGTCATTTAGGCCTCCAAAAATGGACTGTCCCAACTTTGTTCCAGGCATTTCATCAATCCTGCAAGCCATAAGATATGATAATCAAGGAATTTTTCCAAGAAGGTGATAAAAATGAATATGAGTGTTTGTAGAAATTTTATTTTAAATATAATACATCTACATATTTCGAATATTGATCACTGATGTTAATTTTCACAGCTTGTTGCAACAAAAACAACTATTTTTACATCTAAAGAAATTTCCTTATTTATGTATTAATTCATTCTATATTCGACACTACACTACTATACTTTGAAAAATAAAATATACTTACATATAGGAGTACTTCCATGAAGCCATTTTTGAAATGATGTCTCAAGTATGCACATACCCATATTTGAAAAATGTATGTTAATAAATACACGGGTATGAGAGACCAACTTCCCTCTTAAGGATGATGCCAAGAGTTGCTGAAGTGTAGAATGATGTTGCAAGAAAACAACAGAGTGTAACCAACCTTCAATATAGTCCTGATTTCCCATATTTTTCACATCGTGAAGTTCCTTTATTGGGTTCCAGATTGTGTTGATGCTTTCTTCCTTGACCTCATCCTGTGAGTTTTGGAGGTCTTCCTCTGTCTTTTTGTTTAGATATTTGTTCATAGAAACGTAGGAAGGAAAAAAAAATTCAAACAATTCTTAAAGCTCAAGACCTAGAGCAAGGTGAAACTTCCCTCCCCAGGATGAGATATTGGGCACTAAGAAATCAACAAAAAGAAAATCAAAGAAAAAGAAAGCAACTAACGCTCATGACCTAGAGTAGGGTAGCATTTCCCTCCCTAGGACAAGAGATTGGTTCCTAAGAAATCAATTGAAAAGAAAAACATAACAACTACGCTCAAGACCTAGAGCAGGGTAGAATTTACCTCCCTAGGATGAGAGATTAGTTCCTAAGAAATCAATCAAAAAAGAAAATAGAACAACTAAGCGTAAGACCTAGAGCAGAGTAGCATTTCCCTCCATAGGACGAGAGATTGGTTCCTAAGAAATCAATTGAAAAGGAAAACAGAACAACTACGCTCAAAACCTAGAGTAGGGTAGCATTTCCCTCCTTAGGATAAGAGATTGATCCTTAGATCAATATGAATCGTGTTCTTGCACCTTTTTTAGCCTCCCTGACAATGATACCAAAATGTTGGTGTCCAAGTGTGAATGAATATTCAAACCCTTTCCCACATTAATTATCAATCCGGGTGCATTGGTTATTGCAAGGCTAACACACACAGTATGTGCAGATACAATAGCACAATTATGATACCAATCGTGGATTAAATAATTTAAACAGAGCAAAATCACTGTAACAGTAATAAAATAATGACAATAATGAATTGTAAAGTTTGCAATGCTGTTACAGGTCAAAATACCTCCTCATCAGCTCAGAGGAGAAGAAAAATATGGAAGGAATACAAAGACCTAAATTAAACCTATTTCTGCCAAGGTAACGCCTCTCTATAACAACACAAGAGCGTTATAACGTAGCTGATCAGTGAATAGGCCGCGTTAGTGGCTAGGGAAACACTCTGTTTACACTAGAGAGCAGCGTTACCCGTGTTTTAAGTTTGAAACGGGAAAAACCTGCAGAGAATGATTTGAATCTCCATCTTTTTATCACAAGAGAGTCAGTACAAAAAGGAAACTGCAAAGAACTAATCTCTTATTGGGCCTTGCCATAAAAAATTGAACTCTCAAAGAAGGAAAAAGCATAGATATTGGAGAAACATCTTGGTTTTTTCTATTTAGAACTGGTAGAAAGAGAAGGGCAATGATTGCTCTCTCCATCTCCTATAAAATGGAGTTGAAGGCTCTTGGTTCATGGTCGAAGGATTGTCAAAGTTTTTGAATGCTTGTGAGGTAGAGATCATTGTTGTAGTGTGAAGGTCAAAGGTCAAAGAGGTTCATTGAGAACTTGTTGATTAAGACATCGCCACTTTGAGAGATAGAGAGATTGGAAGGCTGAGGAGGGCTTGGTGCAACCGACGGTTGTAATCCTCGTTTTTATAAATCAATAGAACTCTATCTGTTTTTTCCATTCTATGTGTTGATATTGTCATTATTATTTACTCACTTATATAGCATGAGATGAATGGATTATATGTGCATAGTTTAAATGTTTATTATATATTGGCTTAATTGATAGGAAATGTATGTTATGTTAGAAATTACACGGGTGATTTAATTGATTGCAGGACCAAGATTTGGAGCTGGTGAAGGAGAACCTCTGCTTCGCTGCCTAGTGCTCTCCAAGGGACTCCAAGATCATTAAAGAGGTAATCTTCTATCTTATTCTATCAAGTGATTTTAAGTTAATATGAACATGTACATGCAATCTTTGTGAATTATAAAGCTAATCTTACTGTCTGCCTCGGGCACCAGAAAACCCTAAGAGGGATATACAATAACCAACAACCCAAGCATTTTACCCTACAGTAGAATTGGCGACTTCGCTGGGGAGTTTCCCCATAGTTTCTGAACTATTTCTTTCCTCCTTTCTTCTTTCCTCTATTCATAGACCCTTCCGACCAGTATTTATGCCCAGTAGACATTTCAAAAGCTCACAGAGTTCAATCCTGTTTCTGTTTGACCATCTGAAGAAATTTACCCTGGCTAACGCAACATTTGTGGGTTTTCCAGTGCGTTATAATGCTTCATCTGCTTAAATACAGTGCGTTAGTCTCTGGATTAACGCTGTATTTACTCAGAGACAGTGCATTACTCAGCCAAAATTTGTTGTTCACTGCTGTGATTGTGTTTTGGTTGCAGAGTTTTTTGGCCATCAGTATCTCTCCTTGACTGAATCCCAGTGCTTGTTTACTAAGATGGCATTTCTGTTTGTTTGCTCTTGTTTGAAAAGTTAGTTTCAAAAGCATTTGCTTTTTAGAGAAGAATTTTTTTTTATTGGGAATTTTGCTTCTATGATCCATAAAATGTGTAAGAAATTCTTTCGGTGAAAATCACATGTAGGGAATTTTTTCCAACGCATTTCGAACCAGCTAGTGTGGCTCATCCTCACGACAAGATGAGAAATCTGAACCAAAAAACCAGATTAAATAGACAGGAAAGCTCCAACTAGCTGTTAGTAACATAACGGCTAGTTTGACTAAATTAATAAAATAACTTAAATTTCCCTACATGTGATTTTCACCGAAAGAATTTCTTACAATTTTTTATTTATTTATTTTTTCTGCATCTAGCTGAGTTAATTATGAAAATTTTAGTTCATAGACTATTAAGAAGAGGTAGATAGAAGTCTAAATCTTTAAAGTTGAACTGTGCTATTTGAATTTTAGTGCATGGATGTTGAAAAGAAACCTCTCCTTGTAGAAATACTCTTCATCGAATTGAATATTTAGAGCATATTTTGCATGGTTTCTTGAGTCAGAGTCTCATTACATTTCATACGTCCACTCCCCCTTCACAAGACTAATAATCAAGTACACTAAGAATCAAGCAATAATAAAATCAATCACATTACTCTTTTTGAGCTCACACAAACAATAGTTCAGGCTAGGATCTTGGGTTAGGAAAAGTGAGAAAATCACCCAAGATCTCAAAAATTGAAACTAGAGTCATTAACGAGCGAAATCCTACTGCACTCAATTTATTGGGACCATTCCTTTACCAGCGCTCAGCGCGAGACAACACTTGGGTGCACAAGAAGGTAGCCCGCCTTCGACTGCATCTGGTGGGTGTGTTATATATTGGGGTTCCCTTCGGGGATGTCGAAACTAGATCAACGATCTAGGTATTCTGCCCATATAACATGTTGTCCTTGACCGTGAAGCCCCCTGATGATGTCTATGATTTGAGGTATCTTTAGTGGCCATAATTTTTAGGGACTTACAAAAGGTGACTGGGACGAGTTGTCCTGGTACCTGAAACAGACAGATCCACTCTGTCTTCGATCTTTAGGAGGGTACTCGTCTTCACGAGAGTGCTTACACCTATCGTCTAAGGTTTGGGAGAAGCTCTAGAGTGACCGTAACTGTACTTTCAACCAACCCTCTCTGTATACTATTGTGATACTGGATTTCATCACCAGAAAACGATAGTACTCAGACAGGGCACCCTATTCTGGTTGCTTGCTGATTTATTTTAGAGAGTCTTTTTTTCTTTTTTAGGTGTGTGGTTACTGTCATTGAGACTTTATAATATATCACAATTTATTAAAATTTTTTAAAACTAAACAGGTCATCGTGGCGTCACCCAACCCACGCCATCTATCTCGACGACAGTAAGGTCTACCTCCTCTAACTATTGAGGAAGAACTGAACCTTGGTGAAACCGTGCCTTCTGCGGAAGAGTAGTCTCAATTGAAAAATCCCAATTTTCACATAGCCTCATGTCATACGGAATTTCCAGAGGACCCTTTCACGGAAGGGGTTGTACCTCATTACAATCCTCCACTCACTGATCCATTGGGGCCTGTGATAGTTCATATTCCACCACGCCAAGATATGTCTTCGGCCGCACAAACATCCATTTCACCACCGGCATCCACAGGGTCGATGCCAATGGAAACCAACCCAGGTTCGCCACCATCCTCCACACCGGTTGTCAGTTCTATGCCATCACTTGGTAACCCCAGTAGTCAAAATATACCTAATCCCAACCCTATGGTCATCACAACTATCAGTAGCTCACTGAATCCTTCAGGATCTACTCCTACCGTGACCACGTTGGGACCCACGGTTGCTCCTCCCACGAGTGTGACTACTTCGGTTCCGTTTAGAAACCCTTTCGGTTGGAACCCTTTTCTGAGTTCAAACCCCTTGGCCACTATACCAGGGGGTAGTGTCACCAGCACGTAGGTAGCAGGGAACATTTCACTTCCCCTACAATCCTTAGGACAAACGGGACAACCTATGGTCAATACTATTCCCTTAAGTGGTTCAAATATAGGTGTAGGGTCTATGCTGTTGACGAACTATGCAAATAGTAGCATGCGTCTAGGAAACTCTATTGCATCCATATGGACTAATCCACCCCAACCTCCATCTGGAATGGGAGGGCACTTTTATACTGGGGGTAACCAATCATTCGCCCCGCAATACAATATTCCCTATGGACAACAACCATATGTCCCTACCCCTCCACCTATAGGAGATTTTTATGAAAGTCCTACTTATCCTTTTGGTAACACATTGATGGGTGGACCCTATGGTCTAAGAAGTCAGCCCATGCTTCCTTGGTTAGATTCGGGGGAAAATCCACAATTGCCATTTTTGGCAGCTCTGGACATCCCCTATATCCATAAACTGACTAACGATCCCATCAATCACAACCTGCTCTGGCCTCCAGTACCGCACAAGATTCCTTCTAACATCCTAAAGTTCGAAGGGAAACAAGGGGACGACCTAGCCACACACATCACTACCTTTCATCTATGGTCTATATCCAATTCCATGGTGGATGATAGTGTCCGGCTTCGACTGTTTCCCCGCACCCTTACAGGCAATGCTGCCAAGTGGTATATTGAATTGCCACGCGCCACCATCAACACTTTTGGCATTTTAGCGACGGAGTTTCTAAAGAACTTCCAACTACTGATCAGATTTGAAACCGGAATGGAAATGTTAACCTCGCTATGCCAAGACACCGCCACCCACATCTCCGATCACATTCATGAATGGAGACGTAGGAGGAGGCTAGTCAAAGCGCCAATCTTGGATCATCTCTTAGCCAATTGGTTTTCTAAGTCTCTCTTACCCCACATCTCTAAAGACATTGGCCTTTTTGGTGTGGTTACAGAAGATCAATGCATTCGTCGTGCCCAAAATTTAGATTTAATCTATTCACAATCTGGCACGCTATATGATTTTCTCCCCAATGCCCCTGGTAACCCAAATCCTCTGGCTACTCAGAAAACCGGAGCTCATGTCGACGGTCTCATTGGCACGATCTCTGGTGTAGCCACAAAACAGTCTCAGGGGCAAGCCTCCCATCCATATTTGGCTTCCACCACCCCTCACCAAACGACTACTCTTCCTACCGCTAAGGTAAATTCTGTGCAAAATTCACAAAAACCTAGTGGGAAAAATAAGAAGAACAAGAAAAAGACATCTTCTTCGGAAGAGTAGTCGGACAATCAGAATAACCCTAATCAGAAAAACGCTGCCAAAAATGACAAAGGGAAGGATAAACCCATGAAATTTCCTTGCAATATCTGTACGGAGGACCACTTGACATACAAATGTCCTCGGCTGCAGGAATGCACCGATTTTATTGCAAATAAGGATTCTGGGTGAACACCTGTCGTTCTTCATAATCCTTTCCCTAATTAATAGCAACAACATCAACACATGGTTGACAATCCACCACAACCCCGTCAACGGGGCAATGGTGGTTCACATCCTTTCGGCGAAGGACCATCTGCCATTTATGGCATTGAGAGTGTTAAACTTCAAACACGAGCCAAGCTTTATAGAAATCCTACCATAGACGCTCAAAAACTTGGTACTAGTTCAAATCCACCACCACCCAACGATTTTCACATCGAATGACCTACTGCTGACCCCATGATTCGTTCCCCCAAATGGACGCTTCGACGCACGACTCATAACACCTCTGCACGTGCAGCCCAAAACTACAACATTGTAGAAGATTTGGCGCAGGCACCGTCAGCTATGTCTACTCTCGAAGTATTACAAACCTGTCTAGCACAAAGGTAAGCCTTGCTTTCGGCCATTGGTGGAATAGACCCCCAGGATTCCATGCTAGCTATATTTGATATGGAAAAATCTAAACCTCGCCTCTCACACCAACTCGCATTCCAGGTGCAGGTTGTGTCGAAAGGCAGACCAATCCATCACACTATCATAGATGAAGGTGCTTCGACCTACATTATGTCACAAGCTTGCTCGCTCAATTTAGGTTCTCCTACCTTAATACCGCCATCGAATTCCCTCAAAGCTTTCGATGGCCACACATTCCTCCCAAAAGGATACCTTGCTAGCTTTCCCATCACTCTGAGTGGGAAAACGGTAAACGTGGACATTGAAGTCATAGAACACCATCTCGACTATAATATATTGCTTGGTCGCAGTTGGTCTTATGCTATGACCTCCATTGTGTCTTCGGTCTTCCGACTCATCCTATTTCCATTGGATGGGAAAATAGTCACAGTGGATCAGTGATCCTTCTACACCCCTGATTATGCCACGTTACCAAGTAGCACTATACTCCTAATAGGAGGCTTTCCTGACTCTTACATTAGTATCAGTACCAGTATTTTAAAGGCATATTCCCTATTGGGTTGTTTTCCTCTCCCACTGCCATAGATCCCAAACATGGTTGCAATGATATCCACCACTCTGGATGGCTCTATCGACCCATGGATCGTCCCGTCACCTTCAAACATTGATTCCTACGGAGATCAGATGCCACTCTCACTGGCCGAGTTGGCTTACCAAGCCATCCAAATCACATATGAACCCTCCACTGCTATGTTTTTGACCAAAGGTACAAACCTCCCTCCCATCACAATTCTCTCTAAGGAACTCCTCAATGAAGTCTTGCCTACAGACGAAGCTATTCAAGAGATCATGTCTTTAGAAGAATGACCTTGGGGAGCGTTTCACCATTGCGCTTCGATGATTGACTCGGACGTGATAAAAAATTAAATCCCATCCTTTGACCCACCTGAGATGGTTCCCTCCGCTTACATGACTGTTAAAACTATCGATTCAGAAGGGAACATTGGTAATCTTTCCAAGACAATGCTCATTGATATCTCGGTCAAAACGGGTATCGTGGAAAATATTCAGATTGGAGCCGATTGCAATCCTGAGGAAATTTCATGCTTCACATCCCTTTTCAAGGAATTCCGCGATGTGTTTGCTTGGTATTATGAAGAAATGCCTGGCATAGACCCATCTATCATCGAGCATGAAATCAAGATTTATGACAATGCCAAACCAATTCGGCAGCGAATTAGACCTGTCCACCCGCGCAAAGCAGTCGCCATCAAAATTGAGGTAGAAAAACTTTTAAACACTGGTTTCATCTATCCTGTTCCTTTGATTGAATGGGTTTCCAATCTGGTTCCCATCGATAAAAAAACAAGGAACCATTCGAGTTTGTGTTGACTATCGCGATCTGAACACCGCTTGTCCCAAAGACAATTATCCTACACCGTTCATAGATCAGATTCTCGACGATTGTGCCGGATGTGAATCTTTTTCCTTCATGGATGGATTCTCGGGCTATAACCAGATTGCAATTAAAAAAGACGACCAGCATAAAACTGCTTTCATCTGTCTTTCGGGCACATTTTCGTACCAAAAACTCCCATTCAGTCTGAAGAATGCTGGAGAAACTTTTCAGCGGGCTATGGACTACGCTTTTCATGACATTAGACACATTGTACAGGCTTACTTGGATGACCTTCTGGCCCATTCCAAGAAACGACCTGATCACCTCGCTCATCTGAAATAAATTTTTTCTAGGTGTAGATTCTACAATATACGTCTGAATCCTCATAAGTAAATATTTATGGTCGAGTCTGGATGTTTTTTAGGTTTCATTGTCTCCAAGAACGGGATTTGGGTTGATCCCGATAAGGTTAAGGCGATTTTTGAATTGCCAACACCGTAATCCATCCTTCAACTCCAACGCTTGCAAGGGAAGGCAAACTTTTTACGTCGATTCATCATTAACTATGCCGAGATGACGAAAGGATTTATGCGATTTTTGAAGAAAGGAACACTATACTTGTGGGATGACCAAGCTCAACGGTCATTTGACGCTTTAGAACATGCACTTTTTTCACCCCCACTCCTTAGTGCACCCGACTACTCACGTGACTTTATCCTCTACCTAGCAGCCTTACCATCCTTACTTGGAATGGTTCTGGTTCAAGTTCACAGTGATGATAGTGAAAATGTGATATACTATTTGTCCAAAGGTCTAATCGGACCGGAATTACGTTATTCACATGTGGAGAAACTTTCTCTGGCGGTATTTTTCGCTGTCACCTGACTCCGACATTATATATTGCTACGACAGACTACGGTTATTGCTTTGGAGAACCCCATGCAACATATCCTGTATAGACAAGTTATTGGAGGAAAATATTCCAAATGGATCATAATCCTCCAACAATTTGATTTGGTCTTCACAACTGCCAAAGAAAAGAAATCCCTCGTCTTCACCGAATTATTATCGGACCTTCCCAGAATCGACCCAGGAGAAGTAGCTCATGATCCATTTCCTGATGAATCTGTATACTTGGTCGATTCTTTGGACCCATGGTATGGAGACATTTTGGTCTACCTACAAACCCAATGCTTCCACCCAACTCTCACGTCCGACAACCGTCGTCGTATCTGCCACCAAGCAAAGCACTACCTCATGCTAAATGACACACTATATCATCGTGGTGTCGATACCATTCTCCGACGTTGTCTCACTTTCGATGAGGCGGAATGCGTTTTGAATGACTGCCATGTAGGGGCATGCGGTGTTCATCTTTCGGGCATAGCTACTGCCCAAAAAATATTGCACGCAGGTTACTATTGGCCCACTTTGTTTAAAGACTACATTGCAGCGGTCCAGAAGTACCATCCATGTCAAATTTTCACAAAGAAAATGCACTCTCATCCTGCACCCCTTCATCTGATTATCTCCATTGGTCCTTTCGCTAAATGGGGAATTGAATTCGTCACCTGCAATTCCACTTCGGAAAATGGACACAACTACATCGTAGTTGCGGTTGACTATTTTACGAAATGGGCAGAAGCCATTCCCAATTTCAAGGTCAATGGCGAAACCGCTGCTCTCTTCCTGTTCAATTAGGTAATCTGTTGGTTCGACGTCCCCCTATCGATTGTCACAGATCATGGATCCCACTTTTAGAATCATATGATGACCGAATTAACATCCATGCTAGGTTTCCATCAAGATCAATCTTCGTCTTATTATCCTCAAGCTAATGTTCAAGTTGAAGCCGTAAATGGCGTCCTCAAAACCATGATTCGTCGATTGGTCGGAAATCATAAAACCACATGGCATCGAAAGTTGCATTCCGCGTTATGGGCATAATGAACATAAGTCAAAACTGCCACAGGTTTCTCGCCTTTCCAACTTGTAGTCGACCTGGAGGCAGTACTTCCAATCGAGTGCAAAATTCCATCACTCAAACTCATCGTTGAACTCCTACCTGGCACCACTGCCACAGAAGAGCGCTTTCTCTCACTCGATCATTTGGATGAAACTCGTCGAGATGCTACACTAGCACTCGAAGCTCACCAGCGCTAAGTCAAAGCTAAATACGAAAAATCTGTCAAGCCTCATTCTTTCCAAGAGGGTGATCTTGTTCTACTTTATGATCAGAAACATGACCTCTTGGGGGCACGAACTCTCCAACCATTATGGCTTGGTCCTTACATTGTCACTAAATCCCTCTCAAAAGGGGCCTATGAACTTCAGGACTGTAATGGAATTCCACTCATGGAGCCTCGCAACGGGCTCTATCTAAAGAAGTATTTTGCCTAGTTTTGCACTAAGCATATGCTTTGTAATTTTATGTATATAAGTTTTGCCTATTGTTTTTATGTCTCTGGATATTTTTTGGTTTTTGAGGTGTTTTTTCTCATGTAATATTTTTTCTTTCATACATATGCCTTCACCCTCCTTATCATACGTCGGATATGCGAACGGGGCTAGTCGTCACACTAGACGCATTGCTTCAGCTGCTTGGGTTCTCTACACTCCTGAGTCAGACCTTCTTGGTTCTGGGGGAATCTTCCTGGGTAGCACCACCAATAATGTTGCCAAGTAAATTTCAGTGATCCAACTCCTCATGGAAGAGGCATCTCGTGACATCTCCAATTTAGTGGCCAGGTTAGATTCCCAACTCGTCATTATGCAGTTAAACAATCATTACCGTGTCTGTCATCTAGTCTTGTTATGTTATTTTTTAACGGTGCGACTTTTAGAACGTCAATTTCAAAAAATTACATTTGAGCACGTTCCTAGAGAATTTAATGCATTAGCTGATTCTTTGGCAAACTATGTGTTAGATTGGCATTTTTCACATTTACTATAAAATATTTACTCATGAGTACATATATTTTTATCCCATTGAAAATACAAAAAAAATTAAAAAACACAAAATCACCAAAAAGTATGTATATATATATATATGTCGTGTCCAGTACAGTAGTTACATCAAAAAATCTTCCAAAACTAGGGTGTTTGACAAAAAATTGGATATACTAAGCCACACTTTGACACTAATACATCCGCTCTACCAGTTAGGCTTGATGATCATGGTAGCATACAACTGCTCTAGCTATCCTCCTCGGAGATACCAGATATCTCTCCGGCACACCTACGGTATGTCGCTGCAAACAAACTGGAACCTCCCGCATAGGAAGGGGTGGTATGCCCATACTCAAACCCTCCAAGTTTCTGGAGAGTTTATGTAAAACCTGGGCATCATAATCTTCGGTGGCTTCCACATCCTCTGCTGGTGCGTCAGCCCCGGGTAGCTGCATTCCTCGTCGTGCATAGCGAGGGGCCCCAACTGGCCGGACAGGTGCCACATCTGTGTCAAGCAAACCAACGCTTCATGTCAAAACATAATTTTCATCCTATTTCAACAAAAAAAATTGCATAAACATTCAAAAGACAAAAAAAAAAGTACTTCTTTGAACTACATTAATCATTTCCTTCTTACCATTGAGTCTCCACTGGGTACTAGGGGGCAGTACTAACTCTGGATTGCTTGTGAAGTTCATCCCTGCATAGGGATAATCCTCAATCATAATAATCTGGGATTTTAGCCAATCAAAAAAGCAGCGGACATGACCCTCTCCACTATGCGGAAGAAAAGCTGCCCACTGAGCCTGCCTCAGCTCGCGTGGGCCCAATGGCGTTGTAACGATCCTGGGACTCATCAATGGTACCCGCTCCAGTAAGAAAGAGACAATCAGTGTACCGTACCCAAACTCTCTCTAGGTACAGGTCTTACATGTGGTAATCTCTGCTCGGACCCGACGGACAACTCCGTCACACCAATCAAAAACCTGAGGCTGCATACAGTCCAAGGCTAGGAGCATCTGGGCCTTGGTGGCCACATGCTGACTCTTGGCACCTACCAAGCGAAAAATCATCCACAAAATAGACCTTAATGGTCTCAAAGCCACCTATGCAATTGGTACCCAGTTGCTCACAGCCTGAGTGTCACGTATGCAATGCGCATGAATCAGATCAGTAGTGGAACATGGGTTAGATCTGGACCCTGTCAAGTTGGGCCTCGGCCCATGACATGATATGTCGGTCAAAAAGTACACATAATCATTTTTGATTGAGAGCTCATTGCCCCCAATCCGAAAGACATGGTGCCGTTCATCCCATTGCTGGATTAGCCACGTCAGGAGGTCCTCTTGACCCCTCATCAGTTCTAAGCAGGCATATTTTAGCAATCCGCATCTGCGAAGAGCCATCAAGCTTGCAGCATCCGTCACCATATCTCGTTCTTCCCGTTCATGTTCTCTCTCTCGCCAGATACTCATGATTAACAGCTGAATACCTGCAAGTGCAACGTTTTCAATCTATCAAAACTTGCCTGGACCACTTCAAAACAGTGAAAAACTAGTTGCTAAAAAACACGGTGTGCTATTGCTTTAGCCCTAATTGCAAACGAGAGCGCGTGTGTGTCCATGCGGGTTGTCCGTGAAACGAAATTTTGTGTGCTTGCCTATTGGACTCGATTAACGACATAAGCATTTTATGACCTCGAAATTTTCTAATTTTGAACCAGAAAAAGGTAACAAAAAGACAATTAAATGATAGTAGGAGGTTCGAGCTCTTACCTGGATCTTGCGGGAAGGAAAATCGTTGCCTGGATTGACCGTAATCGTCACTTGAAGATTTCACCCCTTTTCACCCCAAATCTCCTTCACAGCACTCAAAACAGTGAAAATTAAGGTCTTCCGACCTTCTTATAGCAAATTCTGGGGCATGACTCTCTTACCCTAGTTAGCAAAAGTCTTGAATTCTTGTTGCGCATGTGTCGCAACTATTGAGATTTGGTACTGATGTTTTGATGAGTGATCAAGATTTATATGCAGACATACTCATGTTTAACCGAGCGTTCTTTTTACGGTATTTTTCTTTCTCGTTAATCAGAAAAACCTCGAGTTCCCTTCTTTGGACTCGTTAAACTTATACGAAGTTGATATCGAGCGTTCTTTTTATATGGTCTTTTTTCTGCTTGTTAATCTGAAAAACCTAGATTTCTCTTCTTCAGACTCGTTAAAACCATGAAGAAGCACTGAGCTTTCTTTTTAGGAACCTTTTTCTCGCTCATAAAACTGAAAAACCCCCGAGTTGACTTTTTCAGGCTCGTTAAAATACCACGAAAGAGAGTAAGGAGCCATTCTTTTCCTCTTTTTCAAAGGTCTTTAAACCAAAAACTAGCAGGTTTTCTCCCGCGGCCATTAAATTTTGCGGAGTGATGAGTTTTCTCCACCATTAAAATTTCACGGAGGTAGCCAAGTTTTTCTTTGTTGGACTCGTTAAAATTTCACAAAGAGTATTGAGTTTACTACGTCTCCTCGTACTCATAAAAAAATGAGGTAGACATTCATCGAACATAGATTTCTCACTTTTCCGGCTTAGATGGACTAACTCACACAAAATGAACTATTTCGGGCTTACTATTCTCCCTTTGTCATGCCCGGTTATCAAGACATGACAAAGGTACCCTAATGGAGTCATCTTTTACGATATTTTTCAGACTCTATAAACATGAAAAATTCACCGAGTTTACTCATCTGGACTCGTTAAACCTAATTAGACGGGGCACAGAGTTGTCTTTTATGATACTTTTCAGACTCTCTAAATATGAAAAATTCATCGAGTTTACTCGTCTGGACTCGTTAAACTTAATCAGACGGGGAAAAATTTGGACAAAATGGATACTACCTCTGTTACTTTTCAGAAAGGTCAATTTGGCAACAAAATTATTGAACATGGCACTTCCCAGAAAACTATTTCGTAGTTAGCTGAACCCTACCATCTATGAGTATTAGCCTTCATCTCCTAGTGTCCCTGCACTGGTAAAATCCTAACACACTCTTTGGTGTTAATTAAGCCTTAGCTGCCTAGTACCCTGTTATAGTGCCTTCTATTGTTCAAGCAGATCTCGCTATCTATTTCTCCTGTTATCAACCAAACTGCTCATTATGCTAGAAATTATTTGTCATCTGACATCCCCATTTACTCTTCATTATATCAATCATAAAAAAAATCAATTGGTTTCCGTTTCGTGTTGACTGATGTAGGACGCCTCAGTGCCTACCTTTCAACAGATCTCTTCCTATCGACTTCAGCATCTTATCTAGGAAGTTGATCCAGAAACCCATTAGTACCCGGATACTTGCAGACATCAGTGGTAGGTAGTCTTGTGTTTGATCAGTAGTCTTCATCATTGGCTCCTAGTCGAATGATTCTACGAGTGTTTGATTGTACTGTGCATCTTAGGGACCATCATAATTATCGGTGGCCACCTTCGCGTCTGTTAATAGTTTTCATTATCGACTGGTAATCAGACGATTTCTCACATGTTCGATGACATCTCCTTCATTCACATGTTGAGGAATATGAAGTTTAAGTGAATTGGTGATCAAGACCTTGGGGCAAAGGTTACATCATTAAAGTTGTGTTCCCTTCCCCAAGTTACGATATTGTTTATGGAGACAACTTCTTCAGCTTGATCCTGTTATGACAGACACTCCCACATTGTGCTTATTGGTGGACAGATTCTTCATATCTCTATTCTAGAGAAATCATGTTGTTTAAGCTACTGAGCATGGGAATGCCCGACTCAAGGCAGATACTATATTTTCTGACATATGTTGTTGTTTCAGGTTTTCCTCAGTCTTTCAATCTCTTTATCTCTACACACATTGCAAAGTATTTCAGCCATCGTCTTCATCTCTGACCTCACACTTTAGGGGGCATCTGTTACATGTCAAAATACCTCCTCATCAGCTTAGAGGAGAAGACAAATATGGAAGGAATACAAAGACCTAAATTAAACCTATTTCTGCCAAGGTAACGCCTCTCTATAACAACACAAGAGCGTTATAACACAGCTGACCAGTGAATAGGCCGCATTAGTGGCTAGGGAAACGCTCTGTTTACACTAGAGAGCATCGTTACCCATGTTTTAAGTTTGAAACGGGAAAAACCTGTGGAGAATGATTTGAATCTCCTGCTTTTTCTCACAGGAGAGTCAGTACAAAAAGGAAACTGCAAAGCACTAATCTCTTATTAGGCCTTGCCATAAACAACCGAACTCTCAAAGAAGGCAAAAGCATAGAGATTGGAGAAACATCTTGGTTTCTATTCATAACTGGTGGAAAGAGAAGGGCAATGATTGCTCTCTCCATCTCCTATAAAATGGAGTTGAAGGCTCTTTGTTCATGGTCGAAGGATTGTCAAAGTTTTTGAATACTTGTGAAGTAGAGATCATTGTTGTAGTGTGAAGGTCAAAGGTCAAAGAGGTTCATTGAGAACTTGTTGATCAAGACATCACCACTTTGAGAGATAGAGAGATTGGAAGGCCGAGGAGGGCTTGGTGCAACCGACGATTGTAATCCTCTCTTTTATAAATCAATAGAACTGTATCTTTTTTTTCCATTCTATGCGTTGATATTGTCATTATTATTTAATCAATTATATAGCATGAGATGAATGGCTTAGATGTGCATAGTTTAAATTTTTATTATATATTGGCTTAATTGATAGGAAATGTATGTTATGTTAGAAATTACACGGGTGCTTTAATTGATTGCAGGACCAAGATTTGGAGCTGGTGAAGGAGAACCTCTGCTTCGCTGCTTAGTGCTCTCCAAGGGAATCCAAGATCATTAAAGAGGTAATCTTCTATCTTATTCTATCAAGTGATTTTAAGTTAATATGAACATGTATATGCAATCTTTGTGAACTATACAACTAATCTTACTGTTTGCCTCAGGCACCGAAAAGCCCTGAGAGGGATATAAAATAACCAACAACCCAAGAATTTTACCCTACAACAAATGCATTCATAGAAATAAAGATATCAACAATTACATCTATTGTCACGACAATTACGAAATATGCAAAACAGAAAATAGAATTAAAAATATAAAGGAAATACGCAACATTTTATTGGAGAATGGGCCCAAATCTCTGATCAGGGTCACAATATGCTCACAAATTAAAGAAGTATCAAGAAATTAACTTGCATTAACTTGATCAAATAATTCTCTGTTACATAGCTCCATTCCTTGCATAGCCAACCCTCTATGCATTATCTCCTATGCGTTCTATCCTCCCCCTTAGATCCCCCATTCTCTCTAATTTGTGCCCTTTTAAATATACTAACAACAAAGGGAAAATAAAATTATTACAAAATATAAATAACTAAGATGAGATCTGAAAGATATTTCCATCATGATTCAGCTGGCACAAGTCGAATCTGGCAATTACACTTGGGGCAATTTGGAAAATGGCCATAACAGAAAATATGCAAATTTTTCCTTCCAAAAACCTTTCATTTCTCTCAATCAAGACTGAATTTTTGAAAACGGCTCCTATGAAAACTAATTTGGCCCGTTTTGCACAAAACCCATGTCTTGGACTTTCAGGATTCTTCTTCGTTTTCCTGAAATGTTCAACGCAAAACTGTCTCTTGTTATCCCAATGAATTTATGAGTTGGAATATTTAATTATCAGCTAAAGATCAAATCAGCAATATGGAAGATATCTTAGACTATAAAATAGTGAGTGGTGTTATAAAGGATTCATTAAGAAACGAGAATTGGAAAAATCATGCATAGTAATCATTAATTTATTAAAATAAAGGAGAAGAAGTATTACTTATCCAAAAGAGCATAAATAACTATGAAATGGAATTATATAATAAATTATGATAAATAATGTGATAAAGGAACATTAGAAATGGATGAAATGAATGTTAAGAAGTGATAATAATAATACAAATTAGTGGCCCAACACATCCATGCCTCCAACATCGGCCTATGAGGCTGCCGAACAAAAGTAGGCCTTATCTTTGGAAACGTCTCAAAAAATAAACAAAAAAGCTCTGAAGGAAAAGGGAAGTTGACCCTTCCTTGTGCATGAGCACAAAATCTATCTAAATTTGTACATAACTACCACAAAAAAATTGGCAGACCACCTGACAAGTCGTGGTTCCTGTACTAAAGAATCAACATAATATAGAAGTAAGCAACTAATGCATTTCCCGTCACTGGTGTTGTGTGAAATGGTTGAAATCAAAAGTGAGAGACACTTCACCTCTTGACTACCAAATGCAGCAATACGTAACTGACCTCCGGAGACTTGAAAATATGAAGGAGACAATATATCTACACTAATGTATCTCTGAGAGTACACCAACTAAATCCCTGTTGCATAGCCAACTGGAACATTTGGGAACAAGGGAAAATCCACCCCTCTCCTTGATAGCCCTATAATGAAATATATGTCCTCCTAAGTGGGCGCATACCACTAGTTAGGACCAACCTATGGATAAGATGTCTCAAAAATATACCATGGCCCTTTAGGGAAGTAACATCCTCATAGAACTTGAGGAGGCCTACCTACCTTAGGAGCCCCTGGGTAACTACTGTAATAGGGAAAGGGTACGCATCTCTCTACCTCTCTCGTGCCTCCCACAGGCGAACCATGTTATACTAGTCCGCCTGTTGTTTCCGTTGTTCCCCCTCTTCTCTCCTTTCACGTCTCTAAATGATTGACATATTAAATACAATTTTTTTATTAAATGAGAAATGTATTTAGGAATATACATATATAATTTTTTTTGGGAAAAAAAATAGTTGGTGCACCACAAAAAATAGGCATGCACCGGTACTGGTGCATCTTTTCTTGTCGCACACTGGCAACGGTGCACCAGAAAATATTTAGTGCACTGGTGGCGGTGCACCTAAAAAATTTCAGCGCACCGTTGATTATGGAAGGTGTCGAGAGTGTGGTGGGTTGACTAAACTCTACGCCCCAAGGAGTATAGTTCAGTTAGTGCACCGACCTCTTGAAATAATTATACAGTCAACGATGCAGTCTTTTAGCTGGCCGCACCATTGACCCTGTTAAAATGCGGAATGCGATGCGCTAACACAAATAACCACCCCATGGCAGATATTTAAGTCAACACACCGCATTGCTACTATTCCACATGGTCAACAGTGCAGCTGGGTTACCGACCACACTGCACTTTTTTTAAAATTTTAAAATAACACAGTGCGCCTTTTGGTACTTCCCTAGAACTAGTGAGGATACCGTTAGCACCGGTTGTGGTGCGACCTATAAATTTACAGGCAACACCGTGAACTGGTGCGAGCCAAATGGCTCGAGCACCGCGCGACAATATTTTTTTCTTTTAAATGGTTAATTTTAAGGTAATTTGAAATTATAATCCGCTAAAAGGCTTAATGATGGAAAAACAAGAAAAATACTTGTACATTTGGTTGTCGAGAAGGCATATTGGCTGTAGAATTTGCAAAAGAAAATTTGCCCACCATATATGGAAGCTTATGCAATTATCTGTGGAACAATTTGGCTCTATAAAATGTTTTGATGGCATGTAGGACTCAACCATGATACTTTTTCATAAGTTGTATGAATATTTTTAGAAAACTCGGTTTTTTAAGGAAGGTCGAAACACATTATGATTAAGTACAACTATTTGAGATATGGAGCTGATGGGTGTTGATAAGCTACATTAGATCTCCACGAATGAATAGGTTTTTCATGAGACAAGATTTGGGCTTGTGGATAAATCCTCCCAGAATGAGAGGGAGTGGGGATGGACACCTATTTTTTCCCTATTTCATGTACTATGACTGATTAGGATTACCACCCTATGTCAAGTACATAGACCTAGATAGGGAGAATGGTAGATTGGATAAGCATCATGGAATGACATTATTGTGTCATGTACTATGTCTAATTAGGATTAAAACCCTAAGTCAATTACATTGACTAGATTTAAGAATGGTCTGGTGGACTGACATTTCCTTATGTCAAGTACTTTGACCGATTAGGACTGACACTCTTAAGTCAAGTACTATGACACTGAATTAGGAAATGTGTTAGGTCCCTATATTACTATTGTAGTCCCTTATTGCTGTTAGTGTAGCCCCCTTATTGTTATTTTTGTACTTTTGTAGTCCCCATATTTTTATTATTGTGCCCCATAAAATCCCACTATTGTTATTATTGCGCCCTTACATTATTATTGTTAGGTTGGTTAGGATTATATTGTGACCCCATGAACTCCTATATATAGAAAGCAAGTTTTTTTCATTTGTATCATCCAGGAATTCTTCATTTATGTACTATAAAGGGGGTTTCCCCCTTGAAGTGGTTAATTTCTAAGGCGTTGATCTCTCTCTTCTTCTATTTTTGGGAGCAAGTTTCATAACATTTGCTATCAAAGCTTCAGATTATAGGGTTTCACTACTTCAAACAGGTCATCGTGGCATTTTGGCTTAAATTTTTTTTCTATGAAGGTTCAGAAGTTAAAACAAAAACCCATTTGCAAATAAATCCTGAGGAACTTCGTGTAAAAATTTTAGGTCTTGGTTCGTAGTAATTTCAGAGATATGATTTGTGGAAGGTAGGGTTTTTTGCAGGCTCCTGAATTTCATCTCAAAGAGGCGACCTTAAGAAAATCACCATAACTCTCTCTGAGCATAAGATTGGAATTATGTAAAAAGTGACCGAAATTATACGGATTTTAGTTTCTTGTGTAGCAATTTTAGAGTCGAAGGAGGAAACAATGACATGTGGCACACCGTACAAGTTATCTCTACTGAACGAATCGATAATTAGGTCATTGCGGGTGATTGGGCATAGCTTTGTCTTGAAAAATCCAAATCAAGTTATACCTATGGCATTGGAAAGATGATTCAGAGGGCTACTAAAGGACTGTACATAAAATATCGGGGTTCCAAAATTATAAAGATACATTAGTTTCAATATCAAGCTCCTCAAAAGCAATAAAAAGGTGTATTTTTTTTCAAATTGCATGTCTTATTTGAAAAATCAGTTTGAAGTGATTCCAAGGATATATTGAAGCATATATATCAGTATTGGGTTCTAAAATGGCCCCTAAAAATAATTCAACACCCATTAAGCCCTCAGAAGGCTCTAATATGACTCATGAAGAGGAAGAAGTGCAACATGATATATCAAAATTACAAGACCAAGTGCACCAAATTTCTCTCTCGCAAAGAGTAACAAAAAATGAAATGGATTTTTTGAAGAAAGGCGTGGAAGCTAAGATGGATGGTTTGAATAATGGCATGGAAGCTAAGATGGATGGCACAAAAGCTAATATGGATGACATGGAAGATACGATCGATGAAAAAATTAAACACAACATTGAATACATGAAGAATGATCTAAAAGCAGACATGGAAGCTTTGAAGGAATATTTGAGAAAGTTCATACAAGAAATGATTCCTAATGGTGAAAAGGTAGTAGGGGAAACTCATGATGAGAAATAAATAAATGTTAAGTGTGATTTCATAAACTCTAATTTTGGGTTGAAGACCCACCATATTCGAAATATCGATATGAGGAAGTTTGATGGCAAGGATCCTGTAACATGGATACTATAGGTGGAGAAATATTTTGATCTCCATAATGTGAAAAACACACAAAAGGTGTGCATTGCAACTTTATATTTATAACAAAATAAATTTGTATGGTATCGATGGCTTTTCTCTCTTAAAAAAATTGTCACTTGGTCAATTATTATGGAGGAAATGATAGCATAGTATGAGGAAACAAAGAGCAAAACCTTCTTTAGCCAATTAATAAATCTAAAACAAAAGGGTTCAATGGTGGAGCACATTGAGGATTTCCAAAAATTAAATATAAGGGTAACTTATATTAAAGAGGAACACATGATTTAAGTATTCATAGGGACTTTAAAGGATAACATCTAATATGATGCTCGCCTTTGGGAACCCGATTCATTGGAGAAGGAATTTAGGGTGGAAAGACAAATTAAAAGTAAAATTATGGCGACAAGGATGCCTACCACTCACATCTATAAAGATGAAAGTATTTCTACTCCTATAATTCAACAACCTACAAGGTTAAAACCACAAAAATTGGAAGAAAAAAGAGCAAAGGGCTTTAATACAGTTGTGATAGAAAATACAGTAAAGGTCATAAGTGTGCTAAGAAGAAATTATTTTACATAGATTATGAAGAGGAGGAAGAAAATGAACAAGAAACTTCAAAATAAGAGGATATACACCAGGAACCAACCCTAGAGAAAAAAGAAATGAGTCCAACCATATCCTGTAATGCATTGGCTGGAATTAACACTCCTCAAACTCTCAAGATATAAGGAAATATCAAGAAGAAAAATGTAATAGTGTTGATTGATTCAGGTAGTACCCATAATTTTATTCATTGCATGGTAGCCAAAGAATTGAATTACTTCCTATACCTAGCATCAGAGTGCCAAGTGATGGTTGAAAATGGAGGAAATATAATTTCTCTCGAAAATGCCATAATATCAAGCTAACCATGGGAGAATATGTATTGAATAGTCCAATTCTTTCCATTCCAATGGGAGGTGTTGATGTTGTACTAGGAGTACAATGGTTACAATCTTTGGGGATGGTAGCTTTTAATTTTCAAGAACTTTTCTTGAATTTGTTTTTCAGAAGGAAAGGAAGTTTAATTACGAGGTATCATAGGGAAGCTGAGAAAGATAATAAGCTCTAATGTCATGACAAATCTTCTGAAGAAAGAACAACAAGGCGTAATTTCACAATTATGCTTACTAGAAGTTCCAACATCAAAATCATCTATTTCTCCAGATCTCCAAAAAGTCTTGGACAATCATTTCAAGGTGTTTGAAACTCCCAAAGGACTCCCACCTATTCGTGATCATGATCATGCTATTCATTTGATTCTAGGAAGTGTTCCTCTAAACATCAAGCCTTACAAATATCCTTATGTTCAAAAGAGCGAAATTGAACGTATGATTGCAAAAATGTTAGAGGCTGGTATAATTCAACCTAGTCAAAGTTCTTTCTCTGATCCAGTATAATTGGTGCACAAGAAGAATGGATCATGGAGCATGTGTCTAGATTATAGGGAGCTCAATAAGGTCACTATTAAAGATAAATTTCCCATTCCTGTGATTGATGAATAATTGCATGAATTACACGGAGCAATTTATTTTACCAAGTTGGACCTATGTTCAGGATATCACCAAATTAGCATGAAGACTAAAGATATTCCGAAAACAAAATTTCGAATTGATCAAAGGCTCAATATTTTTGCTCAAAAAATAAAGTGCTCAGAATTTATAGAAAACTAAATGACCATGACCGGCCCGTCACAATGGAATCCAACACAACTCATTTTGTTGAAAACCGAGTTCGGATGAAGGAGTTATGGTGTGCTAATCGCCATTCATAACATGCAAATTTTTATAAAAAATTGCAGAACAGGTACAGGTTGATGACATGGAAACCTAGTCAGCATGCAGGGAATCTTCTTCATTTTTTTTCCAATGGGACCATGACAAGTGTCACTGCGGGATTCACCAGTTTGGTTTGTGAAGGTGAAAATTTCCCAATGACCTCCAATATCCTCCTAAGGTTGAATTCGATTTTTTTTTTTTTAATGTTAGAGGAAAACCAAAACAGGGGTCACTACGTGTCCCCTCTGAAGGGCCCTATCCAATACCAAGGTTGAATTAATTATTTTAGTATGGTGGCATTTCATTTAAATATGGGTTATATTTTTATTTCAAAGTCTGAATCTAATTATTAGCACATAACCATAGTTTAGTGGAAAAGTTTGGACAATGCATACATTATGGTTGGGTTTATATGGATTTTAACCATAGTCTGAAAGGTATGGAGTGATATTATATTATATGGTGGCACATTTCTAAATCTTATAGTCTGCAAAGGTTTTCAAACCTTGGATTAAATGTGTAATTAAAGGAGCGCATTACACATGATATGGTATAAGCTTAAGTTCAGATTGCATTTTATTTAAACGAAGGAGCGATATATATATATATATATATATATATATATATATATATATATATATATATATATATATATATATATATATATATATATATATATATATTTATTTAGTATTAACGGTGGAACTTTATTATATGTTGGATACATTATGGTGGAGTGTGTATGAAATGTGGAATGGCACGTTTATAATTCGTTGCAAAACGATATATATAGGGCAAAGGTCAGGGTTTGACTCCATGACCTCCCCCCAACCATTCCAATGCCTTCACCAATGTACCAAACCTAAAATGTATTGTGGCCCAATTTAATTTGAATGACGATAGAATCTGGTGGCAGGAATAGAGGGGGCCAAACCTCCTCCATGTGACCCTACAACATGACCATGCTCCAACCCAAAACCATAACGTGGAATTAAAGTACACTTATCTGATTTAATTCGTGATTAAGAATAATTAATCCTCCTACTAATTAGCTGTGGAATTAGAAGCAACTCCAAATTTGGAGATTGCACCAAAAATGTCGGAGTTAGCTGTAGTCCTTCCAGATTTGGAGGAGAAATTGTTGGAAAATTTGGATTTTCCATAATTGAGTCAATTTTTGACCAAATTGAGCTAAAAAAGAGTCATTATTGGCTAATTGGCATGCTATGAACACATTGGAATAGGTTGCAGATGCAGAGGAGCAAGTTTACAGAGGTTTTTGTTACCTTGAATTTTTTTTGAAGCCGAGGGCACCAAGAGGGAAGGCCATGCCTAGAGCACCTGAAGGCCAAATTGAGTAAATAAATAGTGATTTGTGATAGATTTCGACATTTTTAACTCATTGTAGCATGTTCCAAGACAATTTTGTGCATGTAAACAATAATTTGAGCATAATTGAACTAATACAAAGGCCCAAGCCATGGAAGCTAGACCAAGGAGATGTAGCCCAGGAGGGGTGAACACCTTCATCAAAACTCTGTTTTAATGGATCAATTATGATGGTTTGCTATTATTTATGTTTCTTCTGTTCAAACTTTTAAATTCATGATTTATTCTTTCAAATTCACTCATAAAACTCAGTTTTAATTACATCTTTGACACACATAAGAAATAAGGGAACCTGTACATCAAGTATAAGATTAGTAAATAAGTTTTATATCTGAAAATGAAATTAGCACAGAAAAAATAACATTCATAATCAGATCAAGTTGGTATCATAGCTTTGGTTGAAAGGCAAGGTTATTTTCTTGATAGTTTCTTGAATATTTGTGCAAGTTTAATGGTTGCAAATTGGTGATGCTGAAAAGGTTAAATTTGTGGAAAGGTGAAGGGAAGTTTTTGGTTGCAAGTCCTAATATTAGGACTAGAAGAAGGAGAGCTACAATGGCACCATATTCACCCAAAATTCCACTCATAGTTTCACTTAAAGAACCTCAAGTTTTGTCTCAACAATATGAGATTGAAAAGGTACAAATTGCACAAGAAGCTGAGTTGATTGAAGAGGTACAAGCATCAGAAGTTGAGCTTGAATCCATAGCCATCATGTCAGGTGTTGGAGAGACTAAAGGAAATTCAAAAGAGGAAGATGTCAAGAGAGTCTTCAAAGACATAAGGAGGATGGTTAAATTTATGTTTGATGTATTTACTGCTGGGATGACAGGAGAAGGTTCTAAGCCTCCATATGGATAAGGAACTTCAGATGGTAATAAGAATGAAGAGAAGAGTTCAAAGGGCAGTGGAGGAAATCCACCTCCATCTCCACCATCTTCATCATCCTCATCATCTCTATGTTGATTGAGATGATGAGGATGATTAAGATGGTGGAGATGGAGGTGGATTTCCTCCACTTTCCTTTGAGCTATTCTCTTCATCCTTCTTACCATTTGAAGTTCCTTCTCCATATGGAGGATTAGAAACTTATCCTGCTATCCCAATAGTAAATACATCAAACATAAATTTAACCATCCTCCTTATGTATTTGAAGTCTCTCTTGACATCTTCCTCTTCTAAATGTACTTGAGTCTCTCCAACACCTGACGTGATGGCTATGGATTCAAGCTCAACTTCTGATGCTTGTACCTCTTCAATCAACTTAGCTTCTTGTGCAATTTATACCTTTTCAATCTCATCTTCTTGGGACAAAACTTGAGGTTATTCAAGTGTAGCTATGAGTGGAATTTTGGGTGAATATGGTGATCTTGTAGCTCTTCTTCTTCTGGTCCTAATGTCAGGACTTGCAACCAAAAACTTCCCTTCACCTTTCTACAACTTTAACCTTGCCAGCATCAGCAATTTGCAACCATTGAACTTGCAAAAATATTCAAGAAAATATCAAGAAAATAACCTTGCCTTTCAACCAAATATCTGATACCAACTTGATTTGATTATGAATTGTTAGTTATTGTTGTGCTAATATCAGTTCCATATTTATAATAAAAGTGCTTATGTTTTCTTCTTGTACAAGGGTTTATAAAAGTGCTTATCATTGATAAACAAGTAAACTTGTGGAGATTAAGGTGATTTCATGGACATAAAAGCATGGAAACTAAATGTTGAACAACAACATATAAAAAAACAACAAACCATGAAAAATAAATCAATAACAGATTGTTTTGATGAAGAGTTCACCCCTCTCAGGCTACATCTCCTTAGTCCAGCTTCCATGGCATGAGCCTTTGTATTAGCTTCAATTGTGCAAAAATCATGTTTACAATCTCCAATTGCCTCTGCAACTTGGTCCAATGGCTCCAAAACATCAAAATATACCAAGAATGACTCTTCCTGAGCCAAAATTGGTCGAACATTGGCTCAGTTATGGGAAAACCCATTTTCCCTACTATTTCTCCTCCAAATCTGGAAAGCATCTAGCTAACCCTGCTAAATTTAGAAAATTTTGCCTAAAAAGGATCTAGCTAACCCTACTAAATTTATAAAATTCTTCCTAAAAAGGTGCCTTCGCCAAGTTCACCACCAGTTTAATAGCAGATTAAAAAACAATTAATGATGGCTTAGTTGTACAAGAGTGTCATTAACTGTGCATTATCCAATTGTGTTGAGGATTTGATTAACGTTAATATCAGATTAACGTTTAATAAAACATGTTTATGGTTAATATAACCCAGTCGGTTCATTAAGCCCTGCGCCACGGTCATCTGATGAAGGCATATGGGAGGGGGCTGGCCCGTGGAGCTAGCCCCCTCCAGACCCTCATCGTTGGCGCATACAAACTTTACATAGAAATGAGGTTCTTGATGGTTAAGAACCATAGTGGGAGCATGGCGGTAAGGCATAGGCATGACACGAGGTTGGTCGTGGGTTCAACCCTGATCCCCGCACCAATATTTTGTTTCAACGTTCAATTAACAAAACCTATAGTTTGAAAACTATGGTTTATATATATGTATTAATACATCTGCCAACCATTGAATATGTATGTTCGCCATACTTCCACTATATAGTTTGTATGTCTTCTTGGTTTAGAGTTTTTTCATCCACTAGTTTAGAGTCTATCTGCCATGTAGAGCCTCTTCGAAATAAGTAGAAGCCTATCCGCCATAATAAAATATGTCCTCCATAATATATGGTTTATACCTTAGAGAAATAGAATATTTCAACCCAATAAAATATGTTTGTCTAAAAATATGGAAATGAATGAATTCAGAAATTATCCAAGGTTGGATGGGTCCACACTAGAGGGGGCACATGGTGGCCCCTAGATACACCACGTGTCTAGCTTTGGTTGGACTACTCCAACCTAAAAAAATTCTCATTCAACCTTAGAAATAGATGTATAAAATTTTCACTTCCAATGTTCACTGAAGAATCTGAATGCGACACTTTTCATAGTGTCACTGGGCTAACTTTGGAGAATATTCCCTGGATATACCAAGAGTGCTGACTGGACTGCCATGTGATCAGTCTGTGACTGTTCTGCTCAATTTTTACCTCTTTGGGAAAATGGACAACAGGTCATGAATTCTTCATCCAGAGTCGGATTTTGATGAAACGAATTGTGCTAGAATCCCGGCGACGAGCTCTACGTGGTTTTTCTGGTTTGGATCATTTCTAAGCACTTTAATGTTTGAGCTAAATACTAAGCCTCTAATCATTCCTCCCCACTAGAAGCATTTTGGACCCCAAAAGACACTATAAATTGTTCAGCACATGAGTGTACAACTCCGTCACCCTTTCAATCTCCATCCATTTGGCCTTGGAAGAATTTTGTCCCTTGAGTCCCACTCTAAGGTATTTGAAATTCCCTCTCCTTGAATTTCAGTTTCTTTTGTCAAGTATGAGATCTTACTAAAGTTCATCAAGATATTAAGGAGATAAATCATCGATTGATGGCAGCTGAAAATGCTCTCCTTGATCATCAATCAAAGGAGGCTCAAACAATCTAAAATTCTCAACATTAATGACATAATATATTTGCATAAAAGGAGGCAAGTCTAGCTTAAATGCATTGCTACCAATATTTTCCAGAATTTTAAAAGGACCATATTGGATTGGCTTAATATTTTTACCTTCCCCTTGCTGATATATAACCAAAATTCATCTCCAACTTGGAATTTGTGATCAACACGGTGTTTATCATGCCTCGCCTCTCAACCAAAACAAGTAAATAACCTTTCAGGCTCAGTTTAGGAAAAAAATTGGACACGCCAATTGGAAGTGTATTGCAAAATTCAGAACCTTCATGAGGACAACATAAAGATCCAGTTGGCTTCATTAAGGATAGAAGGAGCAACACTAGTCTGGTGGGAAGCAAAGACTCTAGGAAATGTGAATCCATGGTAAGATATCCATTTATTTGGTTGATTTTATTTCTTCCATTAAAATATAGTTTTATCCTTTAGCCTATATGAAAAAAGATATTATGAGTTGGAAAAATTTTAGGCAGCTCAAGGGTCAAATAGTTCAAGAATATACCCAGGATTTTAGGACAAGGGCTTTGTTCTTAGGAATAAACTTGAATTCCCAAGATACACTCTTGAAATACATTAGGGGGTTTACATTCCTATTTGAAACATATTATCCTTATGTTTAACCCAAACAATTTAGATGAAGTTTGTGTCCAAGCCACACACTTAGAGGTAAGAGGGAAATAAAAAATAGATGAGAAAATTGAAAGTGAGGGTAAAGGAAAAGGAAATTTTTATGGAAGGGGAAAAAGAAATATCTCTATAAAAAGAGAGAAGGAAAAACTCACCTGCACAGACTATTCAAATACTGGCCATGATGAAGACCATTGTTGGCAACTTCATCTAGAACTGAAACCAAATAGAATAAAATCCAAAGAGAAGGGTAAAACCATTTCTATAGTGGAAAATGACTTAGGGTCAAATTCAGAAAATGAGACAAATATTACGGCCATGGGTTTGAAAGGTACACATATTGTGAGCACTAGTTCCTCAAATGGTTCAAATGATACTCATGATGAAGATAAAAACTGCCTTTTAATGGAAAAAATAAATTCAACCCAAGAAATGGATAGCTTACCATCGATTCGCATTTCCTCCTGAGTCTTTACCTCCCACCAGACTAGTGTTGCTCCTTCTAGCCTTAATGAAGCCAACTGGATCTTTATGTCATCCTCATGAAGGTTTTTAATTCTACAATACACTTCTAATTGATGTATCTGTAAGGTCCCACCTTACAAACCATCTAGAGTGTAGATAAGTAAAGGTTACGTTGAACACTATCACATAAATATTTTTTTTTAACCTCCTAAAAGATTATAACCTTTTGTAGGATCACTAACTACTCATAATATGACTAACTTGGTTATCATGAATATGTGGTTCCTTCATCTATTTTAATATAATAATATAACATAAGAATTTAGGGACAACTTCTCCTTAAAACCTATTCCAAAACACATTTCTCCTCAAGGTTTAAAAGAAGATAGCATGTGCTCTTTTCATACTTGTATGTGAGTTCTAAGAAAGACTAGAAATAAATTCCATCGTAATTCCATGTGTGAGAATTAAGAATAATAAACCTGTTTGACCCCCTAGATTATGCTAAATAGGTTCCACTTATTGACTCTTTACATCGTAACCAAAAACTATGCCACAAGAACCTAAAATATCATGGTTCTATTAAGTCAGAATACACATATAAGGGCATGCTTATTAATCTACTTATAACAAGGTAACTTAAGGAGGATTATGCCTATATTCATCATAAAATATCATGATATGTTTATGAAATGGAGAAATGGAATAAAAAAAGATATTGATTCAACAATGTTCCAAATTCATCAACTAAAATTATCATTCCCAAGTATTGAGGAAAAAAAATTATTTGTAGAATTCCATTGCTTCAATCATGAAACTCATATAATGAATTTTATAGTAAGAGTAGCTACTGTTACAAATTTAGAAACATTGTTTTCTTCAAAGAGTTCCAAGTAAAACATTGGACTTGCCAAAATTATGCACAATTAGTTGTTTTGTACGACTACTCAAGCATAAGACTACACCCATGAATACATTTAGCTTGGGCAACTTATTATGCTCACTTGCACAAGTAATTAAATCATACATAATTGGTTACTCTAAAATTGTTTACAGCAACACCCTTTTTATTATAGATTTATATGATAAAAGGAACATTGTCCTGCTGATCTATTCACACTTCAACAACTTTACTAACATTGAATTTCACATTTATACAACAACTTGCAAGAATAGGGAGATAAATCCATTGAATAATATATTAAAAAATTTCTGGTACATAAAATCTATAATGAGTGAGACATTTACTCTAAGAATTGATGTGCATAGAAGCTACAACCATTGAATCCTTTTAACAAATAGTTTGCAAGCATACAATATATAATCATTCATGCATTTTGTCAAAAACTTTTCACGCATGCAATCTACAACAATAGAGAATTTAAAACAAAAATTTCAATTGCATTAACTAGGTTAGTATCATCAATATATATAACCAAGTAAATCGAAGATATAAAAAATCAACAAAACCAAACAATAAGCAGTCCATACAAGTAGCAACGAATCTGCAAAATCGACCAGATCAGAGAATCAGAGTCTGAAACATGGTTTTTGGAATCAAAGCAGGGTTACATGGTCAAATGGCAGGGATACCCCCTCATGTTGATGTGCAATGCAACAAAAATTCCTAGAAATGCGATTCTTTAAAACCACAACAAAAAATTCCTAATGTCTCATTTAACACTTTTATCAAACACTTAGTGTGAAAAATTCATCTACAATTGTACATGGAGAAAGAAAAATTAAATTTATGCTAATAAGATATTTGCATCAAACTCATGGAAACCTGTTATGGACAAAAAAAAATCGTTATAAACTGAACTTAAAAACTTTTGCAACAGATCTTTGTTTAATCCCCCCGCATGTACATTCTCATACATAGTTGCCATGAAACTGTTAACTCATTGTTGGTTAGCTCATAAATAATTTTCTAGATGTTCATAAGTTTGTAATAATTTAAAGTAACAATTTCCAATAAATTAAATTTTCCACAACACTTTAGAACGTAATAATAAGAAACAAAAATTTCAAGAACATCGATACATATACCCGACAATGTACATATATGGCTCCAAAGGATGGGAGTATGATCCAACTCCAATATCCTTACCAACTCATTGTGAACCATCCAATTTTCACCCAACCATATCCAGGGAGAACTTCTCCCCCTGGAACTCCCAAGATGTAAGAGCTCACAAACAGGACCAAAATATAGCACTATAGAGATATCCAAGGCAAGCTGAGTAAGATAAGTTTAAATTCCTCCCAATACCACTCATGGTCAACTCCACCAGGTATAGCTACTTAGTAATTTAGTTTAGGAATTTCAAATTAATTTTGAAGCAATTGACTACTCTCCAAGTCTCACACTCCCATGATATTTTTCAAATCTCTCGAACTCTTGGTATGACAATGCACCTCCCCCAAGTGAGAATACATGAGGCACATATATAGGAGGAGAAACAAATTCTTGTCATAAAAGCGGAGTAATATTCATGCCTTGTATTCCTTTTAGAGGAGTGTAACTCATGCCATTAAGGAGAGGTATGCATGCCTTAGTTAAGGAGAGTGTAACATATGCATTAAAGAGAGTGTAACGGGAATATTTTATGACATGTTTTTAATGAGTGTAAGAGGAATATGCCATTCTTTGACGAGTGCATAAAAGCGAGTGTAATGTATAATTAGAAGAGAGAGGGAGAGAGAGTTACATAGAGCCATGAGAATCATCAAGGAGAGAGGTGTCAAGTGATTGAGGAGATATAATTCCCTTTTAATAATAATATAATAGTCTCATAAAAGATAATAATAATATTAATAATATTGATAATTAAGATGACATTGAACTACTAAGATTGATGAATGATAAGTTGAGTGATTTTCCTTCAAGTATATTTGATTACCCATAGATTGGAGGTGATTTACTATTTTTGGAAAGTCATACTTGAGATGCTAGACATGAATTTCTATTTTTAGAAATTCACTCCAAAATTAAGAGGAATGAGATTTTATTAAGGAAATTCATCCCTGAGCTACCCATGAGTGGTATTTTTCTTCCAGAGAATAGGAATTCCACACCCATATTGTATGCATCTTCGTGCCTTAGTAGATTGAGGACTCCGCGCCCTGATCTACTCTAAAGATCCAAGATTCCACACCTTGATATTTTTAAATATTTAGGACTCCATGCCCTAAACATTTCATTATATATCCAAGGCTCCATGTCTTTACATTTCATGGATTTAGGACTTTGCGCCCTAATCCTTTTATTATATATCCAAGACTCCACGTCTTTATATTTCATGGATTTATGATTCCGCACCCTTATTTCCATGGATTATTATCTACTATGCTTTGAAACTCCATGCTTCACCTTAAGGTACTGATGGTGATCTCATACCCATATGGTGGTTCGTTGGTAAGGTCTTCTTCCAAGACCTGCACACATCACAATCTCAAAGATTAAATGAATCAAATGAATTTAATAATTAACTTATTCACATTTTACCAAGGATTGTGCATGACTTCCACAGTCATTTTGGTTTTGGAGAAATGACTTCCATAGTCATTTATAAGTCGAGCATCCTTGTTGGCAATGACCAAGTCCCCTAGTACATCATGCTTAGTACGATATTACACACATATAATCATACAAATCATGTATCATCCATAAATCATAATTAACAATATGTTCCACATAACCATGATCATCCATGGATCTATGTCTCAATCCTGGATCACCATCCATGTCATAAACCTATGTCCAAAATAGGATACCAAAAGAGAAAACATCACTAATATGCTCTTAACCAAAATGAATTCTTATACACACAACCATAGATATTATATGTTGTGAAACGAGCTCCAAAAATAGAAGAAAAGAGATATCAACGCCTTAGAAATAAGCCACTTCGAGGGGGAAACCTCTAATACATTACATGAATGAACAATTCTTGGATGATACAAATTAAAAAACCTCCTTTCTATATATAGGAGTCCATGGGGCCACAATGTAATCCTAGCCGACCTAACAATAATAATTTAAGGTCACAGTAATAAAAATATGGGGGTTACAGGGGTACAATAATAACAATAAGGGGGTTACAATAACAACAATAAGGGACTATACTAGTAATATAGGGACCTAACATGCCCCTCCCCTTCAAAAAGTGTTGTCCTCAACGCTTGAGTAGCTCTGGGTGCTTCTGTATAAAATTCTCATCCTCCCATGTAGAACCTTTAGTGGGTAAGTTCTTCCACTTGATGAGATACTATGAAATTGATCGATTTCACAATTGTCGAGTTCTTGTTTCAGTGACTGCTTCAGGTTCGAATATTATTTTTCCTTCCTCATCAAGTTTGGGCAATATTGTTTGAACTGGAATATTTTCACCTATAACCTTCTTTAAGCATGAAACATGGAAAATTGGATGCACTCGTGAAGAAGCAGGAAGCTCCAATTTGTATGCCATAGTACCAATCTTTTCCAACACCTTGTAAGGACCATAGTACTTTGGCGATAATTTATTATCCTTCTTAGCTTGCTTGAGGGACATTTGTTTATATGGTTGTAGCCGTAAAAATACCCAATCTCCTACATCAAAACTTCTCTCGCTGCGATGTTGATCTGACTGTTGTTTCATTCGATTTTGTGCCAAATTCAGGTTATCCTTTAAGAGTTGGAGAACTTCTTGCTGATGCTCGATGTGATCTTCCACTGCTTGAACCTTCGAATTTTCTCTTAAATATGATGTGATGGATGGTGGATGATATCCATAAAGTGCCATAAATGAGGTCATTTTTGCTGCAGTATGGAAGGAAGTGTTATACCACCATTCAGCTAGAGGTAACCACTTGACCCATTGTGTTTGTTTATCAGATACAAAACAACGAAGATATCCTTCCAAAAATTTATTTACTATCTCAGTTTGACCATCGGATTGGGGATGATAAGATGAGCTATGAGCTAATTGAGTACCCAAACAAGAAAATAACTCCGTCCAAAAATTTCCAGTAAAAATGGGATCTTTGTCGCTCACAATAACCTTTGGGTTTCCATGTAGCTTTTGAATTGTTTCCATAAATGTAGTAGCAATTGTACTAGCTTTAAATGGATGAGATAATGCACAAAAGTGTGCATACTTGGTAATTCTATCAACTACCACCATGATGACACTCTTTCCTTCAGACTTAGGTAAACCTATGATAAAATCCATTGAAATCTCCTCCCAACATTGGCTTGGAATGGATAAAGGTTGTAGAAGACCCGGGGTCTTAATTGTCTCAACTTTATTCTACTGGAAAACCAAACATTCTGCCACAAACTTTTGAATATTGAATTTAAGGCCATCCCAAAAAAATTCTTTCTTCACCCTGTGGTAAGTTTTTAAAAATCCTGAGTGTCCTCCTAAAGGAGAAGTGTGCAATTCCAAAAGAATCTTTTGTTTTAGTTGGGAATTCTTACAAAGATATAAGCGATCTTTGTGCCATAAGGAATCATTTTTCCAACTAAATGTATCAAATGTACTAGGATCTTGCTACAACTTTTGAACAAGTGTCCATACATCTTTGTCCTTTTTCCATTCATCTCTTGCTTCGGTTATCCAATCTGGTTGGATAATAGAAATGGCACAAAGCAATGCTTCCACCTCTTCATTCTTTCTTGAGAGTGCATCTGCAACAACATTAAGCTTTCCTTTTTTGTAGATTATTTAAAATTCATAACCCAACATCTTTGTGACCCATTTTTGTTGCTCTTCTGAAGATAGTCTTTGTTCCAAAAAGTGTTTAAGACTATCATGATCAGTTTTTACCTTGAAGTGTCTTCCCATTAGGTAAGTTCGCCATTTCTTTAGTGCATGCAGTATTGCTAACATTTCCTTCTCATAAATAGATTTTTGTAAATACTTTCCTTTGATTGGACGACTTTCAAAAGCAATGGGTCTTCCTTCCTGCATTAAAACTGCACCAATTCCATTTCCTGAGGCATCACATTCCACAATAAAGGTTTTTGTGAAGTTTGGCGTAACTAAGACCGGTGCTAGGCACATTGCCTCTTTAAGATGTTCAAAGGCCTTAGTTGCTTCAGGAGTCCATGAAAATGCATCTTTCTTCAATAATGTTGTTAGAGGTGCTGCTATTCTCCCATAATTTTTAACAAACTTGCGATAATACCCTGTTAACCCGAGAAATCCTCGCAACTGCTTTATGGTTGTGGGAACTTTCCATTCCTTAATGGCTTTAATTTTGTTAGGGTCTACTTTAACACCCTCGTGAGATACAATATGACCCGAATATTCCACCTCTTGTACTCCAAAGAAACATTTGGATTTTTTTGCATATAATTGTTTCTCCTGCAATAGTTTGAGCACCCTGTCAACATGTTCAACATGATCCTTCCAAGACCTACTGTAGATTAGTATATCATCCAAAAATACTAGCACAAATTTTCTAAGGAAGGGTTTGAAAATGGAATTCATCAACCCTTGAAATGTAGAAGGTACATTGGTAAGACCAAAAGGCATGACCAAAAATTCATAATGACCCTCATGAGTTCGAAATGCTGTTTTTGGAATATCTTCAGTCTTCATTCTAATTTGATGATATCCTGAATGAAGATCCAACTTGGTAAAATAAATTTCTCCATGTAATTCATTCAATAATTCATCAATCACAGGAATGGGAAATTTATCTTTAATGGTGAGCTTATTGAGCTCCCTATAATCTGGACACATGCACCATGATCCATCCTTCTTGTGTACCAATACTACAGGAGCAAAGAAAGAACTTTGACTAGGTTGAATTATACCATCCTCTAACATTTCTGCAATCATACGTTCAATTTCACTCTTTTGGACATAAGGATATCTATAAGGCCTGATGTTTGGAGGAACAATTCCTGGAATCAAATGAATAGCATGATCATGATCACGATCACGAATAGGTGGGAGTCCTTTTGGGAGTTTCAAACACCTTGGAATGATTGTCCAAGACTTTTTGGAGATCTGGAGAAATAGATGATTTTGATGTTGGAACTTCTAGTGAGAATAATTGTGCAATTAGGTCTTGTTGTTCTTTATTTAGAAGCTTTTTCATGACATTAGAGCTTATTATCTTTCTCGGCTTCCCTGCAATACCCCGTAATTCAACTTCCTTACCTTTTGAAAAAATTTCAAGAAAAGTTCTTGAAAATTAAAAGCTACCGTCCCCAAAGATTGTAACCATTGTACTCCTAGTACCACATTAGCACCTCCCATAGGAATTGAAAGAATTGGACTATTCAATACATATTCCCCCTTGGTTAGCTTGATATTATGGCATTTTCGAGAGAAATGTATAGTTCCTCCACTTGCAACCATCACTTGACATTATGGTGCTGGGTATAGGAAACAATTCAATTCCTTGGCTACCTTACAATGAACAAAATTATGGGTACTACCTGAATCAATCAACACTATTAACTTTTTCTTCTTGATATGTCCTTCTATCTTAAGATTTTTAGGAGTGGTAAATCCTGCCAATGCATTACATGATATGGTTAGACTCATTTCTTCCTCTTCTAGGGTTGGTTCCTGGTGTATACCCTCTTCTTTTGAAAATTCTTGTTCATTTTCTTCTTCCTCTTCACAATCTATGTAAAATAATTTCTTCTCAACACACTTATGACCTTTAGTGTATTTGTTATCAAAACCGTAGCAAAGCCCTTTTGCTCTTTTTTCTTCCAATTGTTGTGGTGTCAACCTTGTAGGTTGTGGAAATTTAGGAGTAGCAACACTTCCCTCTTTATAGAAGTGAGTGGTAGGCTTCCTTGTTGCCATAATTTTACATTTAATTTTTCTTGCCAACTTGAATGCCTTCTCCAATGAATTAGGTTCCAAAACACAAACTTCATGTTGGATGTTATCCTTTAAAGTACCTATGAAGAGATCAATCCTATGCTCCTCTGAAATATCAGTTACCCTTATATTCAATTTTTGGAAGTCCTCAATGTGCTCCCCCACTGAACACTTTTGTTTGATATTTATCAATTGGCTAAAGAAGGTGCTGCTCTTTGTATCCTCATAATGTGCTATCATTTCCTCCATAAAAATTGACCAAGTGACAATTTTTTTACGGGAGCAAAGCCATCGATACCATACAGATGTATTTTGTTCTAAATGTAAAGTTGCGATGCATACCTTTTGTGTGTTTTGCACATTATTGAGATCAAAATATTTCTCCATCTATAGTATCCATGTTACAGGATCCTTTCCATCAAATTTCCTCATATCCATTTTTGGAATATGGTGGTTCTTCCTTCCAACACTAGAGTTTATGAAATCACGATTAATATTTATTTTGTTCTCATCATGAGTTTCCTCTACTATCTTTTCACCATTAGGAAAAATTTCTTGTATCAGCTTTGTCAAACCTTCCATGTCTGCTTTTAGATCATTCTTCATGTTTTCCATTTTTTCATCGATCTTAGCTTCCATGTCATCCATCTTAGATTCTATGCCAGCTTCCATGCCATCCATGTCATTATTCAAACCATCCATCTTAGATTCCACACCTTTCTTCAAACCATCCATTTTAGTTTCCATGCCTTTCTTCAAAACTTCCATGTCATTTTTTGTTGCTCTTTGCGAGAGTGAAATTTGTTACACTTGCTCTTGTAATTTTGATATGTCATGTTGCCATTCTTTGTCTTCATGAGTCATAGTAGAGACTTCTAAAGGCTTAATGGATGTTGAATTCTTTTTAGGGGCCATTTTAGAATCCAATACTGATATCTATTCTACAATATGCCCTTGGAATCAATTCAACTTGATTCTTAAAACAAGACTTATGAAATTCGGGAAAAAAATACACACCTTTTACTTGCTTTGGAGGAGCTCAATATTGAAATTGAATTATCTCTATAATTGTGGATCCTTAATATCTGAAATTTGGCCCTGTAGTAGCCCTCTGAAGCTTCTTTCCAATTCCACAGGTCTGATCTGATTTGGATTCTTCAAGGAAAATTTATGTCCAATCTCGCACAATGACCTAATTATGGACTAGTTCAGTAGAGAAAACTTGTACGACTTGCCACGTGTCACTATTTCCTCCTTTGGCTCTGAAGTTGATAGATATAAAACTACAGTTCGTGTACTTGCGGTCACTTTTTACAGCATTCCAATTCGATGCTCAGATATATAGTTATGAATATTTTCCTATGATCCCCTCTTTTAGATGAGATTCAGAAGCCTGAAAACGACCTAACTTCCACAGATCATATCTCCGCCAATATTGTGAACCAAGATATAAAATTTTGCGATGATGTTCCTCATGATGTCAGCTTCGCACTCTAAAAATTTCAACTTCTGAACCTTCATAGAAACAAATTTATAGCGAAAATTCCATGATGACCTGTTTAGGTTAAATTCAGGAGCCTGCCAAATGACCTACCTTCCAAAGATCATATCTCAAACAATATTGCAAACCAAGCTCTGAAATTTTGTGAAGATGTTCCTCAAGATTTTGGCTTGACACTCTAAAAATTTCAGCTTCTAAACCTACGTATAAAAAACGTTATAGCGAAAATTCCACAATGACCTATTTGGAGCAGCGAAACCCTAGAATCCCAAGGCTCTGATACCAAATGTTGTGAAACCAGCTCCAAAAATATAAGAAAAGAGATATCAGTGCCTTATAAATAAGCCACTTCAAGGGGGCAACCTCCAATACATTACATGAATGAAAAATTCTTGGATGATACAAATTAGAAAACCTCCTTTCTATATATAGAAGTCCATGGGGCCACAATGTAATCCTAGCCGACCTAACAATAATAATTTAAGGGCACAATAATAACAATATGGGGGTTATAGGGGTACAATAATAACAATAAGGGGGTTACACTAATAATAATAAGAGACTATAATATAGGGACCTAACATTATCATAAACACACAACAACCAAGTGACCCAAACCAGGTCTATATCATAAAAGCATGCACATAAGTATATCATGCATAATATTATATCATTATATCAAAATCACCATCTCTAAGTGTCATCAAATCTATCTCACCAAGAAGGGACACTCCATACTCCCCCTCTTGGGCTAAACTTGCCCCAAAGTTTTTCCTACAGTCATAAGATACTTAGTTCTTTTTTATTCTCCTATCAATAAGTGGTTAACCTTATGTATATGTATTTTATATAGTTTTTTTTCTTTATTCCAAACCATAGTTTAATGTTTTCTAAATTGGAAGAAACTCCATGAAAAATAAACATACCATTCTTAATCAAGTAGAGAATACATCCATGCCATATTAGGCATGTTTTGATACAAAATAATAAATATGTTCTATATCAAAACTAGCCATACAATTTATAGTACCATATCAAAATACTAATTTATGTAATTGATATGACATCTACTTAATTTATCTATAATAATTTTATATTCTATATGTTTTTCTTTCTCATAGTCTATAGGAATTCTACATGTTCCATCTTCTTGGTTCTGTAGTATGCTGAGCTGGCCAAACTATAAATAGATCACACATTGGTTGTATACACAACAATGATGGTCCATCCCATATCACAATCAAATTTGCATACAATAAAAAAATCATCCACATACAATTTTCAGTGAAATTACACAACAAAACATGATGTTATATATAAAACCCACTCTTACATCCCACTTGACTTATGTATTCTCAATCCTGTTAGGTTCCCGTGATTTGGCTGATTGGCAAGCCAAATGACAGTGTAACATCAAACCAAGATTTGGAGCCCAAGGACCTAGCCTTCCTGGACTCACAGAGGGCTCTCTCTATGTGTGTAAGGGATATCTGTTTGTTTATTTATTGTGTTCTGATTTTAGGCTAGTTATGAAGTAAGTTTTTGATTTTTGGTTTTTTAAGTTGTGAGGGATGAAACTGATCAAAGATATAAAATAGATAACAAGATGTTAGATTAACTGGGCTATGGGGTCAAAAGGTCAAGAAAGCTATTAGATGACGACACAAGGCTGTTGAAGAGCCTATTTGATTCAAGGTAGAAAGGATCTTAGGGAAAAATGGAGTAAATGGACATCAAGTTTGTGAACAACAAAGAGTTTCAAGCATCACTGGTTCAATAGATAACATAAACATGGTAGGGAAAACCCTTAATCATGCAAAATGTAACTATAAACTAATCAACACATAGAAACAAACATTCAAGCCATGCATAGAAGTATAAGACCCTCTAACTTTGGGAAATGGCTATTAGACTTTGGGGAAAACACATAAGATAGACTAACAACTCAAAACACTATGCCGGAATGCCTAAACACAGTATTTCAAGTTATTGGGCACTTTGAACAACAAGATTTGCATAGTTTTAGGCAAAGGGCTAGATCGGGACTAGGTCTCCTTGGTTCAAACAAAATGATAATCTTAATCAGTCAAAGAGATAGTTTCATGGATGAGACTATGGACAGTCATAGGTAAGCAGGGCACACCATACATCCTACTCAACATGCATAGAACTATGAATGAAACTAGCAACAATATCCTCAAGTTCTTAAAGAGCAGTTAAGAATTCTTTAATGCAACCAAGGAAGAAGAAAACATGAAGGCTATGAAGATTCAGGAATTTTGAGGTGCCTCCATGGGAATATCTCAAATTTGTTCTCTACTAATCTATAGCAAGCAAGAAACATGTATCATGGATGAAAACTAGAAGACAACAAAAAAGCAAGAGACACTATACCATTCTACCATGTCATGGAATCCATCAACAATCCTTCATCATCCATCCAAGAACATTCAAGAGGCAATCCAAAAGAATAACACAAGTATTTTCTCCAAAGCTCATATGACCATATATTGCTTCTCTTCTTAAGTTAAGCCTTTTTTACAATGAGAGCCTTTGGAATATATAGGCTCAAGTGAGGAAAACCTCATGGTTCAACTTGCATCCTCATTGGCCTAATCAAAATATCTAAACTTGTCCTTGAGGCTTTGCAAAGCCCAAGGCACAAAATATCTCATAAAATATCTAAGAAAATGCTAAAAATGGGAATTATATTGAATTTACATCATTTTCATGTGCAAAAATAGCTAAACGCACATTTGGAAAAAACAGATTTTAGAGGTTCAAAAATTACAAAAATACTTCAAATTTTCATCAGCAAAAGGTCCCCTGACTTTCTGGAAACATTTGGCAGCCTTCCTGGTGTCAAAACGAGGCTCATGATAGCTCGTTGGAAATCTCTGAGTGTCTACTTTCCGACACAACTGAAATTTCTTCAATCTGATCCCCAGAAGTTCTCCAAATCTGCACCTGTGTGTAAAAAGCCAGAAAATAACAATTTGCTGATAGACCGGGCAGAGTGTGCAAAATGTGAGCCTTTTTTGCTGTTTTGAAGGGTCAAATGATCTCCAAATGCTCTGAAAATCTCTGAGGACATGCTCATGAAATTATGGCATCCGATGGTACCATTCTCCTCCCTTGATGAATCCTCAAAATGAAATGGCGAATTTATGAGTTTTTGATCAAAAACTAAAAAATGCAAAAAAACCAAAATTTGTCAAAATGGGCCCAAAATTGGTATGCATGGCCCTCAAGGGTCCTTGGGAACATGCTCTGAAGCTGAAGCCAAAATGTCAAGTGCTGATATGCCTTTCTTCTCTTTCCGTGCCGGGCGCTTCCCCTTTCCTTCCTTCAGTTTCTCTTGGGTGGCCTTTAGCTTGCACCGGGCAAACTGATTCAACTTTTGATAGTGCTGTGTCATCTTCCTTTGCAGCTCCAGGTCTCTGTTTTCCTTTTCAAGCTTCATCTCCAAGTGTTTATTGGCTCTTTCTAGCCATGCCTCCTTATTTTCTTGAATTTTTTGCTCAAGTAGTGCAATGAGGGGAAAAGATTGAAGATGGGCCTGTTCTTCTTCCTTTTGCTTATCCAAGGCTCTCTTAAGCCCTATGGTTCTAGGCCTCTTCCGCCTAGGCTGGTCTTCTTCTTCATCTTCATCAAACTCACCGATGAGCTCCTCTATCTTTACTTGTTCTTTAGCAGCCTCTTTCTTGTATTTGATTGCTTGTGCCTCATGGAGAGCCATATGGACACTCATTTTTTTATTTTGGATCTCCAAGAAATGATTGAAGGTCTTTGCCCGATGAAGGTCATTCTCCAATGCTTCAATTTGACCCTCTCGATGGATTAGAAGGTTTTCAAGAATGTGGGTTTCATTATCGCTGTCATCACTTTGGATTGGAATGACAGCCAATGCACCTCCATGTTATTGACTTTCTCCTAACTTGCCTTTCCCTTTGCCCTTGAAAGCTAACCTTGCACTCTTCCTTTTTGGCATGCTAGTGGGAGACCTCTTTGGCGATTTCATTTTGTTAGGGAAAACTCTTGTCACTTTTGGAGTGGCAGCCTTAGGCCCTTTCTTTCTTGCTGTGTTGGGCTTTGTCTTTTTAGGAGAAGGAGGCACAATTGCTTTGCCCTTGTCATCTTCTTGAAACTGCTGCTCTCCTTGAGGCTGTTGTGTGTCTTCTTTAGGTTGCTTCTGCTCTTCAATGTCATGATACTGATTTGTCTCAAATTATTGTTGCCCTTGATCATCAACATCATGCTGCTGCTATGCTTGGAATTATTGTTCATCTTGTGGCTCAAGCTGCTGCTCAAATTTCTGCCCAAATTGTTGTTCATGACCTTCAATATCAAGCTGTTGCTCTTCCTCTTGTCCCTGCTGTTCATTTTCACTGAGATGCTGCTGTTCAGTACTCTTTTCTTCTTGCTCCTGCTACTGACCTTCACCACTGTCCTGCTGCTGTTCTTCATCTTCAGTTTGCTGCTCTTCATCCCTTTCTTCTTGCTCATGCCCTTTCTCTTCTTGCTGTCCAGACTGTCCTGTGGTAATCTCGAGCCTTCTAGGAGTAGGCCTGCTGGAAAAAGGTACAGGGAGATGAATAGGCTGGGTGGGAGATATATGGACAAGAGGAACAGTGGAGAAATCCGGGTGACTGATAAAAACATCCCGAGAAACCCATTTCTTCTCCAACTGATGTAGAATGATAATTTTGATCAGAGAATGATGGAAAAGGGAAGCTATTTGCAGAGATGGAGTCTTCTTCTGGACTAAGGATGCAATCTTCTCGATGCTTTTGCATAAAAAGTAAGGGAGATTGAGCTGCCTAGTTCTAGTGAAATGCATCAATAGTCAGACATGGTAGGCATAAACTCGAGTAAATCTCCCTTCACAAGTAAAATACTTCATTATGACCTTCATTAGGGAAGCGTAGCTGGCAAGAAGATGAGAGAAAGGAAAAATAGCAGTGCAAGTATCTCTGTGCTCGGGCTTGATGAAAGGCTTGTAGTCATCCAAGTCTATATGGGTCTGTTTGAACCATTTCTCGCCATGATATGGAATTTTGGTGGCTTTAGACACTGACCTCGGGGAAAACTTGAAATCAAGGTCTGCTACCTGGAAATGTTTGCTTTGGAACCTCAGGGCGCATAGGTGTTTCAAGGACGAGAAAATTTTGACCTCCTGTACCTTCTAGAAGAACTCTAAACAACCTACCTCATGAAAATTGAAAAGGATGGATGGATGTGAATTGACCTCCTCTGTAGAGATTGGCTCATATATTTTATGTAAACCACTTTTGTTGTCTTGCCTGGGCGGCATTTTGGGCTAAATATGCTCTTGAAGCACCAAACTGCCTCACTGTCTTTAAACTGCCTTCTTTGAGCTAAAATATATCAATTCACTATTTTGATAGAGAAACAATGTATTTGGATGATTTGCAAAATATTTCCTCACAATACAAAACCCCTACTCCTTTAAAAAGTGGCCTTCCCACCTTTAATATGTATCTTAGCAAGCAGACCCCTTAACAAGAGACAATATAGTGAAATGAAGACAGACTATTAGATGAAATTGCTGTGTAAAGTGTCAAAATCGCCTTGCTCTGTGATGTTTGGAGGTCAACAACCTGTTTGTATCTCTGACTAATGATAAACTTCCCAATATTCACAAACTTTTCCCTTGTCTAGCATGCCAAACACTCAACAAAACTTATATCTCATGCAGTCAACTTTAGTGTAGGCATACAATAAATTTCACAGTTTATGGAACAAGGTGGCAGAGTTTTAAAAATGCTCCAAAGTTTTAAATAAAGGTTGTAGGATTTTATCCTTTCACATAATCAGAGCTCCCCTTTCAATGTAGAACCCCTGTCCTCCTTAGAAGAATACCTTTACAACTAACTGAATTATCAACTTAACAGTGATCTTGAAGAATCAACAAAAGGCATTCACACAATGTACACAGTGAACAACTACCTCTCTGTGGTTGGTAGGGGTAACATTGCCCTTTGGTATTTTGAAGAATAAAACACACCCTTGTTCTTTGATATGAGAAAGGTAAAAACATACAGTTTTTAGCTCAACACAATTTCTCTCTGTGTAGAGGACTTCATCAGCATATCAATATTTTACCAAAATTTTAAACCACTGATACTTACACAGCAAAAAAAAAACACTGTTCATAGATATGGTGACAAAATTTATAATTTTTTGTTATGTAGTCATAAAGAACCCTGAAATTCTCCAACATCAACAAATCTCTTCTTAAACAGAATCCCGCCTTCTTTAAATTCTACTGTCTTTTACCGAAGCTGGACCGAAATACTTCCAACTGATTTACTCTGTTTTTTTCACTAAGGTGAGCTCATGGTCAAGGGCAAACATGACCTTACCCTTCATCACACCGAGGCAGGTTTTTGAATAATGCTAAGCTTACCCCTTTTAAACAAGGTTTTCATCCCTTATCATTCTTTTGAGAGCGGTTGAAATGAGCTTCTCTATATTTATATAACTCACAGACCTTTGATTCTTCATCAACCAAAGAAAACTGGTTTTCTTTACACAAAATAAACCTATAGCTTTAAACTGTGATTTTAACCCTTTTATTCTGTCTCATCGGTTTTGCCAGGGTTATGAAAGCTCATAAATACCTTAGAAATCGATGACGATGCCATTTGAGGGGTTTGATGGGCTTCAAGAGGTGATTGGAGGTGTCTTAGGTGATTATCAGGTGCGCAGAACTTTAGATGAGAAGAACGCCGCACATAGACATAGCCGGATGGCTTGTCGGGTTGTCGTCGTGCCTGTGTAACCCGCCGCTACAGGGGCGCCGCGCGCGGCTACAGGAGCGCCGCGCGCGGCTATAGGAGTGTCGCACGGCCTTGTTGCGCAGTTCAGAAAAATGGTCCAGGAGCGCCGCGCGCTCTGCCAGGAGTGCCGCGCGGGTTAAAATGGTTCAACACTTGCAAAAATTACTGCAAATTGATTTTGAAACCCTGTTCAATGCCTGGAGACTGCAGAGAGAAGCTCGATTGTTGGTTGGAGAAGTTTGAAAACTGTTGGGAAAAATACTGAGAGGGAGGGGTGAATCAGTATTTAGGGCAAACCAAAACTTTTTACTTTTTCATGCTCTAAAACTCATACGCGACTTTTCTGAAGCCAACTAGCGTATACACGCGGATATCCTTCATAAAACTCGCGTATACACAGAGATCTAATTATGCCATTAATTCTTCACTTATATCATTCCATCATTCATTCATTAGATGTTATATAAACAGTAAACATGTGCAGTAAGAACAGAATAAACCATCACACATAAGCATCACACATGAACACCGGGATTTTTTAGGTGGAAACCCAAGTCGGGAGAAAACCACCGCTGCAGTTGCTCAGCCTTCAATATTTTATTATAGAGAAAACATCTTACAACATATGTGCTGGTGCAGACTCCTACCAGCACGCAGGCACCCACCTGCGCTCGTTTACCAGCCTCTCCTGGAAGGGAGCTCCAACCCCCCTGACTCGTTTACCAGCCTCTCCTGGAAGGGAGCTACGACCCCCTAATCTCGTTTACCATCCTCACCTGGAAGGGAGCTACAACCCCCTGACTGAAGGCCACAACCCTCAGCACCTCTATGGACCACGTTTCATCAATTTTCACACTGGATCCAAAGATTCCTTTAGGACACCACTTGTAGGCCACGTTTCATCATATTTTCAGACTGGACCCACTCCACACATTTTAGCTCAATCATACCACCAAACTGATACAGACAACTCAGAACTGTAGAATACAGACAGCAGTAACACAACAGAACAGATCAGACATTTTATACTTCAGACTTCAGCAAACCCTAGCTTTTCATACGTGCTTTCCTTTCATTGATACCGCGTATACACGCGCTTTCTACCATACCAACCCGCGTATACTTCTGTACATATTACAGAGCGAATTTCACTGCGCATACGCGCTTTCTCTTCAGCGAAGCCGCGTATATACGCGCTTCTTCTGCGGCAAACTAGCGTATGGTTCTTCAGACATTTAGGTCATTGCAGTTTTTCAGAACAGACACATCACACAGATTTTACCCTTTACGTCAGACAGATGTTCGCCTCCTCTCAGATCTAATCATTCCATAAATAGATGTAGCAAATACATTTCAGATCTAGATTCCCTTCTTCATCATTTTCTTTATAGGTGCTTCATGCATTCAGATCTATCATTCAACTGTAACCCTTTCCATTCAGATATACTTCAGAGAGAAGTATTCATTCAAGCTCAGACATCTTGCACCCACACTCATAATTTGCACAATGAATTTCTTCTCCTTATATAGGTTTACCCTTTTTCAATACCATGAGCCAAAACCACATTACTTCCGATGGTATTCCTGGACGGGGTCATTTAGACTAATCATTACCCAATACAATGGGTCAATACCATGGTGGTTACCCCTGGTTTTGCACTTTATGAGCGCTTTTGCCCATACGCGACTTGGAACGTTATTTCCCGCGTGCATACGCGACTTCTCCTAGACAAATCCGCGTATGCCTTGAGACATACTCTTTTCATCATAGATCTAGCACATATTGAATTCCTTTCTTCATTACCTTCTGTACTCTCTGTAGATACATCAGATTTACATCTTTTACCAAGTCCATCAAGTCAAGAATAACTTCATCAGGTGGATTTCCATTCAAGGACAACACTCTATCAAGTGGGTTTCCATCAAGGACAACACTCTGCATCATATTGCCAACAATCTCCCCCTTTGGACTTGATGGCAACCACGATGGTGTTTGATCACTACAACAGATAGATACAATGTCACTCTCCTCATTCTTTGACACCATTCTTTTCCTTTATTCAAACACCATATCACTCTCCCCCTTTGACATCAAGGGCAAAGGGCAGATCAAAACCAGCACAAGGTTTTTCTCCTCATGTGGAAGAAGCGTTCTGCAGATCTGATGTATACTGAAGTGACCAAGCTCCCCCTGAGTTCATGCTGAATCTTCAAACATATTTTTCAATGAAGTACATGACTCTATGAACTTCCTATCACCAAAGACTCATACTTACATCAAATATCCAACCAAGTGGATTTACACATTTCAACTCAGCTACCCAACCAAAAGGGTTTACAAAATTTGACTCAACTACCCAACCAAGTGGGTTTACAAATTTGTCAAGTCCTTACATGACTGAATATTACAATTTTACATCATGGGTCTCAACAAGACCTTTTCATCAAATTACAAATATGACTTTTATGACCAATACCAGAAATACTTCAAGAAAAAGAACATATTTCAGAACCATCATAATGCCAACAATGCATTATACTCAGCAAGGCTGATGCTCCCCCTGAATCTATGCATCCAAGCAACCTTTCCATATGACTAAGGCTCCCCCTTAGTTTATGCATCCTGAACACTTTCAACCAATAATCAACGCATCTTTATCAAAACATCAGAGATCGAAACAATATTATAAGAACTGGAACACCACCAGAGATACCAAACAGTATCAGAGATACCAAACAGCACTGCAGCTGTGCTGAATAAAGCTGACTCCAAACAGAAATTTGTTAGCAACCAGACATACTCGGTTTTATGTGCATGAACTCGCGTATATACACAACTGTGTTTCAGGAAATCCGTGTATCCAATACCATCTTCTATATTTTAACCAGATCTGATTCTCTGTGAGGCAAAGACAGTGTTCAGCTTCTTTTTGAGATGTTTGAATGCTTCCCTGCTGCTCCCCCTGAACCAGTGCTGCTCCTTAACTTGTGCAACCTGAACACCTTCATCAGCAAAAATCTCTGTATGATCTGTCCTTATCTTTGAAATATAATACTTTCGTCTCAGCAATGAATACTCTTCATCAAAAAGAAAATAGGACTCATCCATAATCTTCAACATAAGTATCATATCATCATTATTTAGAACTGAGAAACTACGCTGATACTGAGTCAATAATACAGTTATTAACAGTCAGACTGATGCTCCCCCTGAACCTCTGCTCCAGATCTTCAGCTATCATATAAATTCTCTTATCATCAATTAATATGCGGCTGTGTCTGCTGGAACTCGCGTGTATACGCGACTTTTGTTCATCTAAACTGCGTATGGAAAGTGAAGCATAGAAATTTTTTCACATTCCTTCATCTCCCCCTGAACTTGTACTTCCTGTACCTGTTTTCTTCATATAAGAAGCTTTGTCAGAAATACATATAACCAGAATAATCAAATCAACCATGAGAGTCATCATACATCGCTCCCCCTGTGACGATACATTACTAAATCTCATAATGCATCCCACATCATTCCTGCAGTCAATAAGAGAAGTAAGCTTCAGAAGTGGATGACTGCAGTAGGGTCAGTATTCCCTACGTTTCTGACTGGTCCTCCTTCTTTTTCCAAATTTTCTTGAACTTCCTAACTGTGTGCTGAAAATTGTCCACTTTCTCAGATCTGTTCAACCTGCATTCCTTTTCTACATGTCCATACTTGTTACAAGAATAACATCTCATGTGTCCAGAGAAATAATCATAAGAATCATAATGAGTATTTCTAATCATCCTCCTTTTACAATCAGCTGCTTTATGTCCATACTTGTTACATGAAAAACAATATCCCTTGAAGAAACCAGAGTACCTTTCTATGTAGGATCTGTTAGTTTGTGGCTGAAATATTCTGCTTCTGCAATTTGCTGCAACATGCCCATAATTATGACATTTAAAACATTCAACATTCTTGAATGATATCCTTTGAGAATTCATGATCATTGGTTGACCTTTTGTTTCTTTCAACTCTTCAAGTTTTGCTTTGACATCCTTTGAATCTTTAGCACTTCCTTGCGAACTAGATTCTCCTTTGACCGTTTCATGAAAACCCAGACCAAGTTTAATAGAAGGAGACCTTTGACTACTAAGAATATTGTCCAAAATCTTAGTACTATCTTGAAACCTCAAAATTTTAACCTTTTCTTCTAATTTACCTTTGAGAATGTTTACCTCAACCTCCAAGGCTTGACATTGCTTCGTCATGCTTTCTTCTTTCCTTCTTCCATCTTCTATTTAATCATTCAGATTTAGAATCTCTTCTTTCAACCAATTTTCATTTTCTTCACATGTTTGTTGCAGCTCTTCATTCTTCTTATTTTATTTTTTTAGATCTTCTTTCAGAGAGATGATTTCTGCTTCAAGTCCTTCCTTTTCAAACGACAGAGGTTCTTTATTCTTCTTATTTGATGCTTCGAGATTTACTTTTAGAGATATGTTTTCTGCTTCAAGTCCTGCATTCTTCTTATTTGATTTATCCAGGTCTTCCTTGAGGGAGATGATTTCTACTTCAAGCCCTTCCTTTTCAAATGATTGTAGAGGTTCCTCATTCTTCTTACTTGATGCTTCAAGATCTGCTTGTAGAGAGATGATTCCAGCTTCAAGACCTTCATTCTTATTTTTTGATTTTTCGAGATCTGTATTTAGATCGTTAATTTCTGCTTCTAGTCTTTTCATTCGATTGGATGCATAAGCATGAAACCTTTGATACTTGTCTATAGATTCATTCTCCTTAGATGATTTTTGTTGATCTTCATCTTTAATCTTGACAGCTTCTTCTAGATCCATACTGTCACTTTCACTATCATTACCTTTGCATATACAGGTAAGTGAAATACAAGAACAACGATCAATACCTGTTTCATCTCCTTCAATTTCTGCTATACATGATTTCTGAGGTATCTCCTTTCCTTGAGTAACCTTCTTCTTTTGCTTCTTTGCCATGAGCACTTGTAGAGCTTGGTCAGAATCTTCTTCATCTTCACTGGACACTTCATCATCATCTTCATTTGCATAATAACTTTTCCTCTTTTCAAATTGTTTCCCTTTACCATGTTTTTCTCTATAAGGACATTTAGCAGCATAGTGACCAACTTTTCCACACTCAAAACATTTGAAGGGAAGCTTACCTTTGAATCTTCCAGTACCTAGTTGGAGTTTTCTCATGAAATTCGCTTCTTCTTCATCGGATATATAGCTGGATTCTTTGACAACTTCCTTTTCTTTTCCTCTTGCAGATACCTTAAAAGCAGCTTCTCTGATTTGAGAAGGACCTCCTTGTCTCATTTCAAAAGTAGTCAGGATACCATGTAATTGAACAATAGTAAGAGTTTGCAGATCTTGCCTTTCTTCAATAGCCGAAACTTTAGAGTCAAATTTCGAAGTCAAGGATCTTAAGACCTTTTCCACCAGAGTAGTATCAGTTATGGTTTCACCCAAATTTCTCATTCGATTTACAATATCATCCAGACGAAGAAAGAAACTGGCAACACTCTCATCACTATGCATCTTCAATTTTTCATATTCAATTCTAAGAGTTTGGAGTTTTGCACTTTTTACCTTTGTGTCTCCTTCATAGCTTAGAATGATTTTGTCCCATATTTCTTTTGCTGAATGTAGCTGCATCACTTTAGCAAATTCTGGTTCAAACATGCTTCCTAATAAGACATTTACTGCTTTGGCATTGATTTCATACTTCTTCCTTTCTGCTGCATCAGTAGGAATACTTGCCGGGTATTGATAACCTTCTTCCACGATTGCCCATACATCTGCACCAAGACTTTGCAGATATGTTTTTGTTCGTACCTTCCAGAATATCAGATTGCTTCCATTGAATAGAGGTGGCTTTATAGACATTACTCCTTCTTGACTTCCCATTGCGACGGATCTCCTTCAAGCGATCAAGCTTCTGCAGAAGAACCTGCTATGATACCAATTGTTGGGAAAAATACTGAGAGGAGGGGGTGAATCAGTATTTAGGGCAAACTCAAACTTTTTACTTTTTCATGCTCTAAAACCCATACGCTACTTTGCTGAAGCCAACTAGCGTATACACATGGATATCCTTCATAAAACTCGCGTATACACAGAGATCTAATTATGCCATTAGTTCTTCACTTATATCATTCCATCATTCATTCATTAGATGTTCTATAAACAATAAACATGTGCAGTAAGAATAGAATAAACCATCACACAAAGCATCACACATGAACACCAGGATTTTTAGGTGGAAACCCAAGTCGGGAGAAAACCACCGCTGCAGTTGCTCAGCCTTCAATATTTTAGTATAGAGAAAACATCTTACAACATATGTGCTGGCGCAGACTTGACCAGCACGCAGGCACCCACCTGCGCTCGTTTACCAGCCTCTCCTGGAAGGGAGCTCCAACCCCCCTGACTCGTTTACCAGCCTCTCCTGGAAGGGAGCTACGACCCCCTGCTCTCGTTTACCAGCCTCACCTGGAAGGGAGCTACAACCCCCTGACTGAAGGCTACAACCCTCAGCACCACCATGGACCACGTTTCATCAATTTTCACACCGGATCCAAAGCTTCCTTTAGAACACAACTTGCAGGCCACGTTTCATCATATTTTCAGACTGGACCCACTCCATACCTTTGAGCTCAATCATAATAACCAAACTCGACATTGCATAACCCAAACTATAGGATACGCATGTGCTAGTGAACACAGAAAAATAGATCGTATATTTTATAATTTCCAAACTTCAGCAAACCCTAGTTTTCATACGCGCTTTCCTTTTACTGATACCGCGTATACACGCGCTTCCGTTCACATCAACTTGCGTATACATCTGTTCATACTTCAGGACAGATACGCGCTTTCGCTTTACCAAACCCACGTATATACACTCTTCCGATGTTCCGAACTAGCGTATACATCTTTAGTCATTATAGAGCAGCATTCTTCTTCAGATCAGATATTCAGTTCAGATTTAACCCTTCACTTCAGACAGCTGTTCGCCTCATCCCAGATCTAAGCATTCCATAAACAGATTCAAGAGATACAACACATTCCGCATCTAGATTTCTCTTCATCATTTCTATTCATTGGCATCACATCGTATCTTTCATTCAACCGTAACCCTTTCCATTCGTATACTTGGGAAGAGAAGTATTCATTCAAGCTCGTACATCTTTAATCTACACTCATGATTCGTACAATGAATTTCTTCTCTTTATATAGGTTTACTCCTTTTTCAATACCATGAGCCAAAACCACATTACTTCCGATGGTATTCCCCGATCTGGTCATTTAGACGAATCATTACCCAATACAATGGGTCAATACCATGGTGGTTACCCCTGGTTTTGCACTTTATGAGCGCTTTTGCCCATACGCGACTTGGAACGTTATTTCCCGCGTGCATACGCGACTTCTCCTAGACAAATCCGCGTATTCCTTGAGACATACTATTTCATCATAGATCTAGCACATATTGAATTCCTTTCTTCATTACCTCCTGTACTCTCTGTAGATACATCAGATTTACATCTTTTACCAAGTCAAGAATAACTTCATCAGGTGGATTGCCATTCAAGGACAACACTCTATCAAGTGGGTTGCCATCAAGGACAACACTCTGCATCATATTTCCAACATTACAAAAGTTAAAACAAATGAGGAAGAACTACAAAATAAATTACGAATTGAAACGATTATCTCATAAAAGAAAAGAGGCAGGGAGAAATAATTGACCATACAGATAGGTTAATTCATAAGTAAGCTTTGATGACCATAAATATAATATACTCAATAAAAATCCAAGTATAAAAAGAAATGAAATATTTAAAAATGACTAAATTATTTCATAAGACCAAGTTGAATTAAGGAAAAAAGTTCAAAAGGTAAAAAGACCAATAAGGAAAAAAGGATATAATTAGGAAACAAAAAGATATTCTTAGACATAGAGACACAAAATAATAATAATAAATAGTAATTTAGGACAACCTATATCCTTTATTATGTTTTACCATAGAGCAAACATTCTATATTAACTTGGATCCCAAATGAAATTGATAGTAACTTGTTGACAAGTGGAGGCACAAAAGAATTTAATGCTCTTTCAGGATTTGTCTTATTGTTGGTATGGAACAAGATATCGTACCTTAGAGGGATCATAAACATAGCTTATTAAATTAATAATAATAATAATAATAATTAAAAATAAATAAATAAATTTCTGACATTAGGATTCACAAAAAAATACCCTATTAATTCAGACATGTGGATGGAGACTATAGATATTAATGCTAAAAATATTTATATAGCAATTTGTTATTCAATTCCTATTAACCTTTTTTCTAAAAAGATCAGATATGGTATATTCATTCAAAAATAGCCGAGATGGAATCTGAAGCACATAGTGTTTGAAAATATCAGGAAGGAGGATTTGACAAAATTCCTAAATATTTTTTTTTCTAGCTTTTACATATAGTTCGTAGCTTCCTAATTTTCCTACTACATTTAGCATATGTATTCTAACAAACTACTAAAGAAGGGTAATACATTTACTATTCATATCTAACTAAAGATATATCCAAGATGAAAATATAGAGGTTGCATTCTTATAGTGAGAGAAACAGGTCCTGATGAGTCTTAAAGCTGCCTGATTATTTTACTCTTTTTTGATGGATTTCTCTCATTTTGTTGATACCCACTATTGCGATCCATCGAATTTGAGTTTTCTCATGATTTCTTTTCTTGCCCACCATATCTTTCTAGGTATAAAGGTAATTCTTGATGTGAGCATAATGATTATTGATTTGTTCAATAGATTTCTTGTGCTCGTTGCATTGGTATTTGAGGTATCCAATTTCGGATCTGCGTTTTTCCTTTCATTGATTATGCATGTCGTGAATCTGTTCCAATACCGCTATGAGAGACTTGCAATGTTGGAAGCATTGGATTGGGTCCATGGAGAAATGAGTGAGTATTCAGATAGAACATGAGAGCAAGGAGGAGATAGAGAAGAATGGGTGTAGTTGAGTATCAAGGGGAGAGAGCGGGGATGCATGCAGAGAATTAAAGGGAAGGGGGGAGTACCAGTAGAGGAAGGAGGTAGAATAATGTGCACAGAAGCAGGTAAGAAAAGGAAAAAAATCTCCACAAAGTGAAGGAGGAGGGAAAAAGTATATAAAGAGAAGAGGAGCCATTGATCATGACGAATCATCATGCCTTTGGATTTGATATGTGTGGTATTCAGAGGGGGGAAAATCAAGGTGGGTCTCATATATTCATTGAATATGGAGCTTTGAATGAAGGAGGTTATGAAGATAAAATGAAAATGATAGGCCTTCAGAAGGAGGATACTAGATTTGAATATTTCTGAGATTTAATTGTACATTTGAAGGGAGAGACTTATGGGATGGATTTTGTAAATATTTCCTGATTTATTCGGGCCTCTCCTTGAGGTATGATGCAAGATTTTCTTGAGATTTCATCAACTATCTTGTTGATTTCTATGAGAACATAGAAGAAATATACCTCTCCTAGATTTTTCAAATAATGATGGTTTCCGGAGATTATTTGGGAAAGATCATAATTTTTGGGCTTCGAGTTCATGACCATTTGCTGAATTATAATAACAGAATTCCAAATTATAATTGGATTCGTATAGTTTTCAATCATAAGTATTTGGGAACCCATCAAAAAACCATAGGCATCCGCATTATTATTTGATTCAATGCCCACACCCCACTAATAAATAATTGAATTTGATCTCAAATGGTCAATTATAACACCTCGAGCTTCTGCATAACTGGGATTTGAATTGGAGGCTCCATTAAAGAAGACACAAGGTCTCTTGAGAGATTTTAGAAAAAATGATAAATCCCTTTCATTCAAACGGATATTCCAATTATCAAATATGAGAGAAATTGTTCTAGGAAGGCAAGCCGCAATTGAAGGTCGTTCCAACATTAATTTGAGCTAATTTGTTTCTACTTATTGAAGAAGGTTGTCAACCATTTTTTTTTATCACTTTTGATAGGATGAATTCCGATGCTAGGCTCCAAGTTTTGGCCAAGATTTTTCGAGCTTCTGGCTTTGTTCTTTGAAAAATGCACTTTTCTCTTACTAGCCAAATATTATAGCATAAGAATGAAGGGAGGCAGGTCCAAAATATCTTTAGCGTATTATTTTTTTGAAAGAGTAGGGATAGTTGGAGTTCCAATTTAAAAAAAAATCTAATAAACTGAGACTTGAGTTGATATGGATCTCAAGAGGATTGACCAATATTTTCCAACATTCAGTAGAGAATTTACAATTGATGAAAATATCATGAATGGTTTCTTCATCTCTAAAGCACAAAGTACAGATGGAGGGGCCATGTATACCTCTTCTCCTGAGATTGTCTGCAGTTAGGATTTTAACTTTAAGTATGGTCCAAAAAAAATTTAATTTTAGGAAGGCTCTCAATTTTCCAAACGGATTTCTAGAGAGGTCATCCGAGTTATTGATGGTATTCCTGTAGCTTTCCATATCCCGACGTGACTAAATATTCACCACCAATTGGATTCCATTTAAATTTATCTGTTCGTCCAAAGCTAATTAGGGTCACTCCCTCTAGATGGAGGAGAAGAACGTTCCATTGATTATGAATCTTGGGGGGGGAATTTGGGGGGCTCCAACTTTAAGATGATTATCAGGTGATAATATGAAGGAACACAAGATTAAAACAAAAAGTAAAAGATCAGGACCACATGAGGACTCCATCTGAGTCACAACCCTTTGGAGGGTGGATATGAAGAACAAAGCATATCGTTCATGAAGATGAACCATTTCACATATCTTGTGGAACACAAAGGAGCAACAATAATGGCTTGATATTTCCATGTCATCAACAATTTCTTGTCAACAATGTTATTTCAAGTCATGTCACACTCATCATCATGTGGCATGTTATTCGTGGATTACGTAAATTCTATATTCGAAAATTCATTGTAAAGTGAAAGTCCAAAGGACAGTTACAAAATATGAAGAGTCATGTAAATTTGAAATGTCATAGGAAGTCAAACAGTCATGAGGGTAGTCAAAGAGTCACAAGGAAGGTGAGGCATCACCTCCCCATTGATTATATATACACCTTCATTGTATGAGAAAAGGAATTTTCACCTGGGCTCCTCCTACAAGGAATTAGAGAGATAAGCTAGTTCTTTTGAGGAGTAAGGAGTGGCTCCAACACTCCACTTTTAGAGCTAGTGGTGTTCATTGTATATATATGTCTTGGAACTTTTACTTAATTTCAGAAGCATGATGGCCAACACTTTCTTCATGCATGGATTATGAATATTTGTAAGACTATTATGTGAATGTTTGTAATTCATGTTTTCTTTCATTTATGCTAAATTAGTTCAACTATTTCAGCTATTTTGGTTGCTTATCATATTGATAATGTGTTGTAATGTTTGTTATCATTTTTACATCCTTGTCGACTATTCTGCTAGATATTAGACACATATTTCTTGTTGTATTTTTTGTAATGACCATCACATCTTTGTGGAATATTCCATTGGATGTTGAAAAAATTATTATTGTTTATGTGTGTCTCTAGTACGGTGGTATTATTACCTCTCTCTTAGAGGATCACTTCTCTCTCCCATCCGTAGTGAAATAAATTTGAAATGCATACGAACAAACACTCACGAGGTACACCCACTTGATTTTCGAAGGTGCATTTGCACCCCTCTCTCTTGCTCAGAGTAAGAGCCAAGGCATATCTATAAGAATATATTTCAATTGGTTTGATACACTGAATGGAGCTCCTATTCCAAATGGTGTGAGGTCTAATTTTGATTTCAGATTGAGGACACCCCCTTGGTTGATGGATTTCCAAAACCATCAACAAAATGGTGCTATAAGAAGGGCCAAATGACAAGATGAGCCCTTTGAGTTTGTTTTGAATCTCTTATTGTAAATGTCTCATCCTAAAAGCATACTCCTGAGGAGTTTTTCTAACCTATCCACTTATGAACTTTCAATCCTCGATGAGTCTCTCCATGAATTTTCTGAACTTAAGTTTGATGGTGAGGGTGATAGGTCCTTTCACGAGCATGCATCTCTTTTTTCAAGTTTTGTGAATATTATGAAATTAACTTTGAATATGTGGTTTGTATTTTTTTCTGCCTCACCCTTGAAGGTCGTGTTAGTCGATGGTGTGACACTCTACCACTTACTTCCATTCATTCTCTTAACCATATTTTCAAGGAGCTTCATTTAGAATTTGATATCTATGATTAACAAAATTTTTATAAAAGAATCGATCAACATAGAATGGACGTGATCAATCAATTAAGGATTTATCTAATCGATTCCTTCACCTTTTTTATGAATTTCCAGAAGAATATATGAATCGAGATTTCTTGAAACAAAAGTTTGAGCATTTGGTTCATATTTCTTTGCAGGGTGAATCCTCACCAACTGAATTTTATTCATCCCCAAATCTTGTAAATCAAGAGACACCCCCAATTTTAGAGGAGGAACTTTCTATTACTTTTATTCCTTGTCCTCATTTTTCAGTTCCGATGTGGATGTCTCCTTGCAATGATCGTAAATTTTGGAAATATTCATATCAAATTACTAATGTATCTTCTCATCCTGCTTTTGCTTTTCATGATTCAAATCCAATAGAGGAAATACCAAAATGGTTGATGAAGCCTATGGTGAAAATCGATTTTTCAATTCCTCAAGATGGTATTTATACTCATAACTCTAGTCTTGAATCTAATTCAGATTTCTCTTATCCTCTGTCATCTACATGCCGTGACTCTTTATACTATTATCTAATTGATCAATTTTCCCCATCAACTAGTTTTTCACACTCTTAATTTTCAATTTATCCGTCCAAATTACAATCGAGCTCAAGATAGTTACATTACCCATGTAGAGGAAAAAGAAGGTGAATAATCTTTCAATGTTTATTCTCTTTCTCAAAACCTCCGTGTGAAGATGGTGTCTCCTTATTACTGACAGATATTAAATCTGTTAATCTCGATAATGAATCAAATGATATTATTTTTCTTAGATCTATAGTATTGGGAAACAATCATTTTGAAGATGATGATTTTGTTTATGTATGCGATGATGAATTCCCAAGTACACAAGTTTATATTTCAATTTATCTTGAAAATTTTGATTTGAAAAATTTAGATATGGAATCTATTTCAGGCGAAGAAAATGCTCTTATCGAAACTTTCTCTTTGTCCCACTATCCCTTGTGCTCTTATTTTTGCAATGCATCTACATGCGGTGAAGATACTCCGTGATCTTCAAGTTATTCATCGCATGAGCTCACTTCTCAATTTACACAAGGTAGTGAGGTTGTTCATGATGAAAGAGAAAATAATCAGATCGTTGAGTTTCCTTTCCATATTGTATCATCTCTTGTTTTGCACGAAAACAACACTTCAAATCAACTTGATCATGAAATTTATCCATCTCTATATTTTCAATCAAAAGATTATTTCAACTTGATAATCTGGTTGTCGAAGTTGAAAAATATGATCAAATTAGTGACAAACATGGCTGTCATCCGATTAATATTGGTCTTATCAAAATGAATGAAAGTAGCTACCCTCACACCATGTATGATCTTGTTCAATATTCATAATGTTATTTTACAATCATTCAAATTTCGAGGACTTTACAGAGAGTCGAGGCACTTCAACTTCTATTGATGGCTATTCCAGGATTTCGCGACTCTGGTAAGACCCCTAAACTGAGTTAGGTTTGGTTTTATTCACAAAACTCTTTTTTCTACATGGTTTCATTCATTGTAGTTTCTTTCTTAAAATATATTTGTCATTGCAGATATGATCTTTCGAAATTTCAAGATTCATTTTTTGATTGGAATCAAGGTGATTCATCTTCATGAAAATCTCCAGTATCAAACAAAGGTTTGGAATGTGTATCTCTCATAGAATCATGAACTAAGAATTTGATTATTCTAAAGACTATATTTGGCCAAAGGAGTCATACATGTCACACTCTTTTGAAAACAATCAACTCTTGATCCTTGTGAATATTATGATGCTAATATTTTTATTCATCGCACTTGAAATTCTCTTGAGCATCAATGAATGCATGAATTATTTGACCAAAAAAATTCTTCTTCACTCATTTTACCCTCACTGGTTTCATGTGTTTACTTTACTAGCACTCCTTTTTATTTCTTTCGACAATTACAATGTTAGTTTAGTGTGTAACGAGCTACCAGAAAATGGTTTTTTACACTCATCATGTGAGGAAGATGATTCTATTATGTTGATCACTCACAAAAATATTCAAGTTGAATTATATTTGGTAATTACAAATTTGGAATATCATTCTTTAACAAACCCATATGATCATGATTTTGTCTCTTATGGCTATCATTCAACTTACTATTTTCCAATTATTACATCTAATGACAGTTGTTTTACGCCCTTTGATCTTTATGGTTTCAAATCTCAATACCTGGTTAATGGTCAAGAAGTTGAGGCACTTCTGCACTCACTGATGGTTATGTCAAATCTTCACTGTCATGACATGTTTTTTCAATATGAAAATATATGTTTTCCCTCAAAAAAATTTCATTGTAATCCCATGCCTCTAATTAAATATTCATCTATTCAAATATTTCGGGGTTTTCAAGAGGATTGTCACAAATTTTACGATCCAATCACTGAATGGTTGGAGAAATGTTACTTGGTAGGATCTGTTGCAAATAACAAGCTTCGATATTTCTGTGTACTTTCTAAGGATTCTAGTGTAGTTGGAGACGCATTCGTAAGAAGCTTCTGAGGTTTGTTGAATGATGGTTTTCATAAAAAAGGTAAGAATGTGAATCTGTTAGAAGTAGTGCCTATGGCCTATATTTCTGCTAACAGGAAATACCTTTAAATTTTTGTGCAAGTTATTCAAGTTCATATATGTTCCATTGCACATTATTTTATATCGGTTTTAATTTCCTATATATTTTTTAATGCATGTTAGAAGCAATTACGGTGGCTTCATTGGAAGTTTCATTATACATGACCCAGACCTTCTTGCTGGTTAGGTTAGGAGTTGGTCTAGTTGCATTTTAGTTTACCAGCACATGCATCCTACATTCATTCGTATGGTTTGTATTGTGTTTTCTGGTTTTGGTTCCACATCATGTTTTGGTTTACCCATTTTCTATCTTATCTCTGGTTTTGTTTCCTTTGTCGTGTCTTGTATTTCCTTTCATTTTGTTAAACCTTGCATGAATATTCTTTGTTGGCTCAAAAGGGAATGTGGCAATATAGAGAAGGACTTTGTGACACTGCAACATTTGGATAAACTTGTGTCCTTCCGTCTCTTGGTTACATATTTTGATCGATGATATTTTGATGGAAAATAAGATCCTTGTGTTAATCCTTGTGTCGAACCATAATCTCCATGTCTATCTTGGAAACCACATTCCTACACTGGGGTCCTTATGTTTTGGTGCTTTCAGGCCAATCCAATCAAGTAGAGAAGGGGAATTTGAAAATATAAATGAGAAAACTAATATCAAAGGTATTATATATGCTTCTCTGAAGGAAAAAAAATCTCCTCCTCTCAATAATTTGGGATCCATATTCCTCCCATGAAATAAATAAGTGCCAATGCACAGTATTATATAAATAAATAAATAAAGGTGAAAGAAGATAAAGGCTTCCTGTGTAGAGAGGTGAAGCTAGAAACTCCGCTAGTGTAATTCCCAGGCTCACTGGAAGTGGAACAATGTTTGTGATCCTGAAGTGACTCTGTCGGGGTACTCTCCAGGTCTGCTGGAAGTGGAACAACATGATAGATGAAAAAATATACTCTAAAAATCTAAAGCTCGCGAACTTAATTACCATATCCTCATTCAAAACATTGTGTGATCAATGATCTTATGTTTTTGTTTAACCGATTAAAGGAATGAAGGGGCCTATGTTATGAACGAGGTAATTGGGGAATCCATGGTAATATGAATCGTGAAGCAATACTCCCTGAAGAACTAGACCATGCATGAAAGTATTGAACAAGACAGAGAAGCTAGAGTTTTACCAGTGTGTCACCAAGTGTTTTTGCTGCAACAAAAACCCTCCAAAATTTTTCCTACACTCAAGTTTTGGAGCCTATTTTGGATCTTGCAATCAGTCATTCCATAGTCACATATTTTTTGGTTGATGATTTTGAGCTCCCTTCTTGGATTGGAAGTGTTAAGGGTACTTTCTCACACATGCTTAGTCCGCAACGAGTTCATGAGCGCATTATTTTACACAAGTTTGAACAAGCATATAATGGTCCATCAAGATTTTGCCTATGTGATTTCCAATCCATGTCTACAGTTAGTGCACATTGACATTGATAGTTTCTCAATTCTACCTATGTTTTTACTTCTATTTTTGTGATTTTTTCAAACTATCGCTTTCACACACCTTTTTCTCATGAGTTTCATTTTATTATTTTGAATTGTCTCTTTTTCTTTCTTTCATTCTAATTAGTTTCATTTCAATTTTATCTTATCTCTGGCATATTTTTCTTTCGCTGTCATTAGTATATTGCAAATTTCATTTTGACTTTAGCACTTCTCGTCTTCTAAGCATGTTAAGTGTCACACAATGTACATAGGCTTGTTTTGGTGGTTTCAAGAGGTTCTCCTTAGGTTCACAAAGTGTATCTTTATTGTCGCACTTGTCGTAGGTTTTCACAAAGGTTTCTGCAACTAAGGTAAATATGTATTCATGTATTCTAGATGATATTTGTTGTGTCTTTAATTCTCTAAGTGTGTGATCAAAATCAATTCCCATCATTGTTCGCATCGGTTTCACTCATCCCACACATAGTCAAATTTCAAAAAATCCTGAGGAACTTAGCCTCATCCAACCATCCTCAACTGTGCATTACATAGTTCCAATCATCTAGCTACAACCCTACCCCTTGACACTATGAAATTCATAGTTCCTTCCTCCTAGGACCATGCACTACATAGTTCCAGTTCTCAAGCCCATACCTTTCCCCCCCATAATTGTGAAATCCAACCCTCCATCCTGGCATAAAATGCACAATTCACAGTCTCTAAGCTCAATCTCAACCCTTGAGCTCCTGATTTACAAAATTTTACAATAACCAGGTCTTTTCCTCCCAAAACTGTGCAATGGGAAAAAATTGTGCTCAATCCCTCAGTCTAGCTCCCTGAGCTCCTCAACTATGAAATATTTTTTCTCAGTCTAAGCCTGAACTCTAAATTTCATAGTCTCAAGGCTCAAGCCTGAACCTTGAATGCCTGAGCTATGCAATTTCACAATTCTGAGTCCCTTTCTCAAACTATCACGGGGTTTTGGCTCAGTTAGTGGATCAATATGCACCATCTTAAACTAGGGGTTTTTCGTCTTCTCATGAGTGGATTGCAGATGAAAGTGTTCTATAATGCTATGGAAAGATGATGAATAATGACATGGAGGAGGAGGACATGCTAGAAGACACATATGGAGGTGAACTGATAAGATGATCATCAGGTGAGAAGATGAAGGAACAGTAGATTACAACATAAACTCAAAATATCAGGACCACATGATGAATCCATATGAGTCACAACCCTTTGGGGGATGGATATGAATAACAAAGAATATCTTTCATGAAGATGTAGCATTGCAAGTCTCTTGCGGGAGACAAAGGAGCATCAAGAATGGCTTGGCATTTCCATGTCATCAAGAAGTTATTGTCAACAGTTCTATGTCATGACATGTCACAAGTCATCATGTGCCACATTATTTGTGGATTATGTAATTAATTATATATTTGAAAATGTATTGTAAAGTGAAATTTCGAAGGACGTGTACAAAATAGGAAGAGTAATGTAAATTTGAAAATTCATAGGAAGTAAAATAGTCATTAGGTTAGTCAAAGAGTCACAAGGACGGTGAAGCATCACCTCCCCATTGGTTATATATCCACTCTCATTGTATGAGCAAAGGAAATTTCACCATGGCTCCTCCTACAAGGCACTATAGAGACAATCTATTTCTTTTCAGGAGTAAGGAGTGGCTCCAACACTCCACTATTGGAGGTAGTGGTGTTCATTGTATACATGTGTCTTGGAAATTTTACTTAATATAAGAAGCCTGATGGCCAACATGTTATTCGTGCATGGATTATGAATATATGTATGACTATTTTTTGAATGTATGTAATTCATGTTTTCCTTCATATGTGCTAAAGTAGTTGAAATATTTCGGTTATTTTGATACTTATCATATTGAGAATGTCTTGTAATGGTTGCTATCGTTGTCGCATCCTTGTGGTCTATTCCACTGGATATTAGACAGATATTTATTATTGTATTGGTTGTAATGATCGTCACATATTTATGGAATATCCCGCTGGATTTTGAACAGATTCTTCTTGTTTATGTGTGTCTCTACTATGGTGGTACTATTACCTCTCTCTTAGAAGCTCACTTCTCTCTCCCCTCTGCAATAAAATAACTTTGACACACATATGACTGAACACTCACTAGGCACACCCCCTTTCTTTTTGAAGGCACATTTGCACCCCTCTCTCTTTCTCACAACAGTATCCAAGGCATATCTATAAAAATATATGGAAACTGGGCTGATACCTCTAATGGGGCTCCTATTCCAAATGGTGTGAGGTATAATTGGGACTTCACATCAGGGAGACCCCCTTGTTTGACAGATTTCCATCACCATAAACAATTTAGTAGTTACTTTTGGTTAATATATTTCCAATTGATTGTTTAATATTTGACATTCACATAATTAATTAGTAACATAAATACTTAACCACTTAATCACTAAACCAAATGACGACACCAAATATGTAGTTTATCAATTATCTATCCTAGCAGTGACTCATTTATTTCCCCAAAATAAAAAAATTACCAAGTTACACCATCAAATATGTTTTTTTTGTAAATTATCCATCATAATAGTTATTCATTTAATTCCTCAAATATAAACACTCAAGTGTTAACTAATATTTCTTGCATAATATGCATGGCACCTTGAACATGGTTGGGCGTAGAAACCTAGGCCTTATGATCTAAACATGCTTTTAGTCATCTAAATCCAGGAACATCACCTTAAGCTTTAATCTTACAAGAATTTACTGTTAACATATATGGTTTGATTATTTGAAAAATATAGGGATTTCTCACCATAGTTTCCCTTTCTTTGTTGATTTCTTGCCATTTTTTTTTAATTTAGATACATTAGTTTAGAACATTTTTGAATTTTCCTAAGCAATTAGGATGTGAATTACTTTTTGTGATAAATTACGATTCAATATGCAAAATCAATGAAACATGATTAATTATATTAGCATTCATGATAACCACATTCACCATTTAAGAAAAGTAAAATTCATAACATATTGTATGAAATTCACATCATAAATGAAAAAATATATATATACATTGTCATAAAAAGAAGTCAGAATTCATATGGTCCAATTGAAAATTTTCATAGAAAATCGAATCTTGTTCCCAACATACATAATGGTAGCTCATGACGAACAATGAGATAGAACTCTACACACAAATGACATCCTATGCCCGAAATACCACATTATGGATAATGTACATAATAGATTTCTCAATCACCATTGTCACACTTGGCACTCCTGGGCACATGACTAAAATAAATTTTACTCATATTCTAAATGGAGGAACCACAAGCCTTATTTTTTCTTAGAATACTATGTCTCTCCAACATATCGAAATTTTCCCACAGTTATATCAATTAATACATTTAATAAACATAATTATAATTCAAATCTTAAAAAATCACCTTAGAAAAGACTTCAAATTGTTGGGGGGGTTGTCCTCCTCCATGAACCAAGTCTCTCAACAATGCCTCCCTACAATAATTTCAACAATAAATTAATTGAAAAAATAAAAATATGTAAAATCAATGTCACTCATGTTTGATAATATTTTAACCAAATAATTGGTCCCACCATGAATATCTAAAGCAATGGAGATATTTTCATTCCTTTCTCAAAGGTAAAGCACTTGCTAGAGAACCTACTCTCATATTGCAATGATGGGGGTTGAGAAGTATGTAGTTACAATAATTGTAGATGGAACCAATATAGACATAACTAAAAAATATTATATACTCATTTTACTCATAAGAAAAAAAAAATACTATATAAATGTGACAACCCTTTTTTATGCACCCCGCTCGTGTAAATGTCGCTAAGTGAAATTGTTATGTATTTTTATGTGAACATTAAATTGATGAATATTATGAAGGAGAGGACATGGATTTAGAGTTATGGGGAGGAAAGGTTCCTTGTGTGGTGTTAAAATCATGCCACATCCACCTCATTTACTTTCATTAACTATTTTCCTCGCATATTTAAGAGCCTCCACCAATAGCAATAATGTTTTAGTATGATAAAACTAAGTGGAGGATGATGCGCATACTGTACCTTCCTCGTGGGACATGGTGGAGAGAGGATGATTGTTTAGATGGGAAGGAAAATCAACATGAAAGCGAAAAAATGGAGCAAAAGATAACCAAATGAGAATCAACTAGAAGAAAACATGGGATAGAAAAATATTTTAGGAGTTGCAGAAGAAGAACATCCCTAAACTAGTGCTCTGTGGTTGGGAGAAAACGTGTGATAGGAAAAAAACTTGAGCATTTTAAAAAGAATAACATCCCTAAATTAGTGCTCTATGGTTGGGAAAAACATTCCTTGTGATTGTAATGAGACATGGTTCATGTATTTGTGTTTGATTGGTCAGTGAGAGGCCCAATGGAGAGTTGAATAATTTATTGCTTGATGAGTAAGTTGATAAACCACTAAGTGCTTGTTGGATAAGTGGTAAACCATTTCGTTCTTGTTGAATGGGTTGATAAACCACTTGGGTGCTTGTTGGAAGGCTAATAAACCATTAGGCAAGTAAGTTGAGCCACTATGACACTTATTGAATGGAGCTGATAAATCATTAAGTGATTATTGAGGACTTTTATAAACCACTCAGTGCTTGTTAAGTAAGTTGATAAACCACTCACACAATGGGATCCAAACTCTTCTTGTGCGTGCCTTGAAAATCTAGCTAATAAACCACCTTGATAGTGTATTCCATATCCTCAAACTAATCAATACTCTAGTTTGGCCTTCGGTGAATCCTTATTATTCTTTCTATAATACAAATTGATCTTTATTGATCACTATTAGTTTAGCATTGACCAATGAAACTTATAATGTTTAACTATAAAAATAAATATTTGTTTTTCAATATTATTAAAAAGTTATTTTTCAAATAATTTGATGGTATTATTACCCCCCAATCAGGGTGAAACCGTCTAATCATAGCCCAGAAACATGGCACCACGGTGGGTAATCCATTCTCCAAGCCACCAACACTCATAATGGAGCATTGGTATCTCAACTCTCGGCACTAAGGGAGCGAGCGATCCTTTATGATTCTGCATGCGGAACGACAGCCTGTACTGTCAGGCAGCGGATGGCAAGGTTTAGTGTGGGTAAGTGGGCTTCCTCCCTCACTCCATGCGCTATTGCATTTCTCATTGCATGCAAGCGTCTGGATGCTGAAGTGGAGGAAGCCGGGTAACAAACCAACTCTCAAAAATTTGATCGGTCTGGGGTATGTATATCACCCTGTTCTCTCGTTCATAGTTGCTACTGCTATGGTTTTCAGTGGTGAAATGTATACTCTGCTGTTTCAGTTTTGTGTAAATGGTTTCAGCCTTGACATTCCCCTATTGAAGCAGATCCGCCCCTGCTTCCATGACCCTTGTAATCCCCTCGTAAACCATAAGCTCTATGATGTTAATTATGATTATTCCACAATTGACCTGTGCAATTGTCTTGCCGACCTCCAGTATAGTGTTTTACCCAGTGTTAGGCATGGGAGTGTAATTAATTTCACTCTGTCTAGGATCCTCCAGATGGGTAAGGGTAGTCGCTTCTGGGTCATAGGGTCCATTTATTTGGCTAATCACAGGAATTTAAGTCGTCAACCTCTCTGCTGGCGATTAGAAGGGAGTCTCACTTCAGTGAATCTACAACCACGCTCTCTACCTGCTATCATCCCTGTAACTGTTTATATGGCGAGTTTCACCACCCTCCCTAGTTTTCGGGTCGCAATAATTCAGTACCCCAAGCCCAATTCTGCTCAGACCTTAACCAGGTTGACTTGTAACACAGGGTCCTCGGCCACTAGTTATTGTGTTTTTCTGTTTAATGGTCTCTGTTGGATGCATCGTAACTCCCCTAAGGCTCACAGAGTAAAAACTGAAAGGTTTCCTGAAGTAATTCTTGTCCTCACCTCTTGCTGCCTGTGCCTGTGCCTGTGTTTGTTTAGGCTTCATCGTACCATGGGGAAACATCGAGCCACCTCCCAGTCAACCAAAGGCAAACAATCGGTCAAGCCACAACCAAAAAAACGAGGCCGCAAGTCTAATCAAGAGATTATTGAAACACTAGCCGGCAACTATGTCACTGGAAATTCTTCCGCAGTTCGCCAAGACATCCGGGAATGGGAAAGAGACATCCAAACTGATCCTAAGAAAAATGAAGCTGAGGCTGAAATCCTTGACTTTATTACTGATCCTGGAAACACCAGAGGCTGTCTCACTCTTGATGACAGAGTAGGCCGAATGGAAAAACAGCTCCAGCAACTCCAGCAAGTGGATATGCCAGGATCTAATGCGAAAGATCCATCTCTTGTTTCATTTTCGGATGGCTAGAGGCTCATTTAATACTTTGGTTTTATGGAAAATGCAATTTTGAATGTAACTATTTTCTATTGCCAGATTGTAGATAATTATGATGCAGAACAGTTAGCTCATGAGGGATATAGGCCGATGAAACTGTATCAATTTTGGTATGCTTTTCATGCATTTAGATGGCCAACAGACCTGGTTTTCTTCGGGCAGGTTGAGGCCACAAATTGAACTTATGATTTTGTAACATGCTTGTTTATATTAATAGAAAATGGTGAGGCCCTACTATATTTACAAAAAAAATAAAAAATTGATGGTATTATTGTAGCCTTTGGTGTCTCACCTACTTTATGTCATAATTTATGATATGGTTGCAATATTCATGCATGATTTTTAGATATTTATGTATTTATTTCTTATTCATAAGCTTTGCAAGAAAATTGTTTGAAAATAAAATCCTTGAAATAAATCATACATATTTACGGTAAGTTACTTTCCACCATAATTTAAGAAAGTATTTGCATAAAAGTACTTGCATAAAAAATGGATAAGAATAAGATGTAAATAAATATACATACTATGAGTTACTTCTTATCATTATTTGTTTTCCTCAACACTTATGTAGGAGAAAAGCTATAAATGTATAGGTTTAATAATACTTAATACCAACCAAAATTTATGCAAGTATTTTTGCTTGAGAAACCAATTAATTTGTCCACTTCACATCTCAATTTATTAGTTATAAGACTATAGGATTCAATTTTCCTATTTATCACTATTAATATAACATTGATCAATGTAGATTATAATTTTTCTAACTTGAACTACAAGAAAACTTCAAGTTATATTGCTATAACATTAATAGAAAATTATTTTTAATTTAATAATGTAATAGTATAAAACTTTGGAGCCATATGAAGATATATACAAAAATATATATAAAACAAAACAATAAAATAGGAAATCCAATTTTCATAAGTTATTTCTAGTAGGTTAACAAGTATTAAATGCAACGTTGTTTTTTAGTACTTGCCTCTTATGAAAAAATTAATTAATAGCTAAATTAAAGTAAAAAAATATATGATGGAAAGGTTTTATTTATTAAGATCATTATTCAAATATCACAATTCCAATAATTTAAAATATATAAGATAAATAAACTTGATTTGAATCATGATAAGTTTTAAACTCTCCATTTTTGGATGGAGTAATATAGTGATTAATTTATATATTTCTTAAGTTTTCAACTTTTGTTATTTGAATTATTAATTTGAATTTTATTTTATTTATATTATGGTAGTGAAATAGTTTTATTTATGATATTTTTTGTAATTCAAAAAGTTTCCATTAAATTAAAAAGCATATATAGAGATTAAAAAATGCAAGTGGTCTCATCTTGACCAGGTTTGTAAAACAATGTGATAACCATACAACATACAAAAATAAAAATTCCAAGATGAGAGGCACATAAACTTAGAGGCCTAACATACTAGAAAACTCAAAGAACATGAAGGAAACCAGTGATCATAATCATTCGTTAGAGGTAGTTGAAGCAGTATTATCTAGCCCCGTTCCTGGAGGAGGAGGAGGG